>JAWHQI010000516.1:0-600000 GCA_033032865.1 Dactylorhiza incarnata
TCATAGTAGGGATCTTATATCTACTCGTGTTTGAGAAAAGGTAGTAACCCAACTATGGTGTACCTACTAAGACCAGAGTATTATCTAGCTACATAATTCCTAATGAACGAAGAACTGTAATTAATCAATAAGAACTAGGCAAGTAAAAGAGTAAACATTTAAGTACATTTAAATGAAGTAAACAACTAGATTAAATAAACTGTAACCTTAACCCATAAGATATAGAGAGCGGCTTACAGGTTAAGGATCGTTTTGCAAGGCCCATTGTATAACTCATCCCATACTAAGTTATACAATGGTGTCAGGGTCAGGAGTATGTGAATGATGTTGATGCGTACGTTAACGGTTGTAATGATATGTAGTGCAATGTTATGATGCATGCTTCCTAGTTAGTTTCCCATTTTCTTAGTTAGCTAAACTCAAGGTATCAACCGCCGTGGCAAGCAGTGACAATGGGTCGGACACCCCCATTCGTAGGCGGGTATACACATTACCAGCCTAGACCTTACGCACGACTCATGTACTATTCCTGGAATTGAACCATCCAGTTTGCGTTGGCCAAGTGTTAGTCTTCCGGGGGTGAACCCTAGACCTAACCACTTGCCTGGGTCAACGTACTACGGCCGGTGTGACGTCTGATGTAGTCACGAAGACCCGCCACCTCCTATGCATATGAGTGCAAATGAATTATTTCCGGGCATACAACCCACTTAGTTATTTCTAACTACTACTCTGCTGGTCTATCACCAATTTATACATTCTGAGCCCGAGGCTCCCAGGACTAAGCCAGTCCTCAATTCATTCCCGAGACTATGCTCCAGGGATAATCAGCCCTCCACTCCAATTCCACAACGAGGAGTTCTTTTATTTTCATGTTACATTTACGCTACGTGGTGCACTTTTACTTTAGCCTTATAACTTAAGTAACCTATGTACTCTAATTCTAAGGTAATATGCACCTTGGAATTTGACTCTACTAATGAGATTTATCTGCCCAGAGTTCCTATCTAAAGTGGTGAATGACTTCTAATGTGCTATGTTCTAAACAGGATGTAATGCATCCGATCATCAAGGGTTTTCCCCTTGCTTGTGAAGGTCTACCAAAAATATTCATCATTTGAGTTAGGATTAACTCTACTAATTTGTCATGACATGTGAGAGTGATATCCATAGTTTTTATGTTTCCTCACTATTTAATTATTCAAATTAATTCACTTAATCAAATTTGTGAATGAACTACCAGAATTATACATCAAATTAATTTGAATTTAAATCTACTGCATTGTCATGACAAATAAACAAGATTTCCAAAATTCCCAATTTTTTTACACAGCTTGACTCATCAGATAAAATCATTTATTCATATGGGGTTTTCTCTACTTTCTGAATGAACTACCAGAAATTTACACCAAAATAAATTGAATTTATTTCTACTGAATAGTCATGACAAGACTCATCTCCACTCTGATCCTTGCACTCCCATCTTGGAAGGAAGGATTTCAAGTATGCACAGACACATCGTACAAGGGAATGGGTGCAGACTTAATGCAATACGAACGTGTGATCGCTTATGCTTCACAGAAGTTGAAGAAGCACGAGCAGAACTATCCGGTACATGACTTAGAGATGAGAGCAGTAATTTTTGTGCTAAAAATCTGGAGACACTTCTTGTATGGGGTTCACTGTGACATCTTTTCGGATCACAAGAAACTCAAGTGCGTGGACACACAAAAGACCTTAACCCTCCGACAGAGAAGGTGGGTAGAGTTTCTATATGATTATCAATACACGATGTACTACCATCTCGGAAAGGCAAAAGCAGTGGCAGATGCACTTAGTAGAAGGGCCAGCACGTCTAATGCAGAACCTCAGTTGATGGCCATGGAACTGGTGCAAATGCTGGAAAATATGTAAGGCCTTAGAGTCAGGCACCGGTGGGGATTATTCGCTGAACGATGATCTCGTGAACTTCCGCGGTAGAATTTATATACTGGTAGGGGATAATATCCGGGAAGATATTCTAGCAGAGGCATACAGTAGTAGGTATTCTGTGCACCCCGAGATCACTAAAATGGTTGCGGACTTGAAAAGAACGATGTATTGGTCAGGAATGAAGAAGGAAATCATCCGCTTCGTGACCCACTGTGGGGCATGTCAACTGGTGTGAAGGCCGAATGCAAAAGACCGGGAAGGTTATTGCAGCTATTGCCAGTGCCAAAGTGGAAATTTGAGGACATTTCCATGGACTTTGTACATGGGTTACCTCACTCCCGCTCCGGGCATGACTTTGTATGGTTATTGTGTTGGTCAGGTTTATTCCCGTTAAAAAGGGTGCTCCCGTTGGTGTTCTGGTATGATTATTTGTGGATCAATTCATTAGATACCATGGAGTACCCAGATCGATCGTGTCAAATCGAGATGGATGATTTACCTCGAGGGAATATAAGGCGGTTCAGGAATATCTAGGGTCACGATTGGCTTTCAGCACTACGTTCCATCCACAAACTGATGGTCAGATGGAATGTACTATCCAGACAATGAAGGACCTGTTAAGGTTATGCATCCTAGATAGTGGAGAGACATGGGAGAGACTGTTGCCGCTCATCGAATTCTCCTACAATAATAGTCAATTGTCTAGCATTGGCATGGCTCCCTACGAAGCCCTCAACGATAGGAGATGCAGGACTCCACTTTCGTGGATACAGGAAGAGGACCCGATGGCGCTGGGGTAGAATACATAGAATACATGGACGACCAGATATGACTGATACGAGATCCAATGTTGGTGGCGCAGAGCAGATAAGTTAAATATTATGACTCGTGACATCGCAAGGTGGAATTTTAGGCGGGAGATAGAGTATTTTTGAAAATATGTCTGGCACACGGAGTCACACGGCTGCGACGTCTAACAAAACTCAGTTCAAGATAAATGGGGCTCTATAAGATCCTAGAACGAATCGACCCCTTGGCTTATAGAATAGAGTTGCCGCCGGAGTGGCTGGGTTGCACGATGTCTTTCTTGTCTCCTTGCTTTTGAGAGCATTCCTTCGGCCAGAACAACAATTTACCACTAGTTCGGCCTGATTGCATCCAACCAAATAGTCCGTTTGGTGCCAATACGGATTGATGACAACACTGTTTGAGTCTTCCGATGAAAGAAAGTCTAGCAGGTGATGGCCCTTTGGTCAAATCATGGCAAGAGGAGCACACTTGGGAGCCTTTGGACCTGATGCAACAGCAATACACGGGACTCTTCGTGTTAGGTATAAGAACAATCAGTTTAAAATTTTTATAATGATTTATCTTAAACAAGAACCCCGCAGACCCAATCTTAATTTGTAGGGTGAAATTTTTTCTTTATGTATTGGGATTTGTAACATCCCACAAACAACTAGACCCCTAAGGTGAATTTTGTCGTGTCTATATCATGACAAAGAGGAGACCTGTCAAAGAGTCCTAGGAACCCAAGATGGTAGGTGAATTGCATATTTAGGGTGCATTTAGCAGCCTTTGGTAACCTCACTTTGACCCTTATGACCATTCAAGGAGGTCAATGGGTCACAATGGACCCTTTTGAGTCAACCAAATAGGGCAAGTTGACCAAAGTCAACTTTAGCCCAATTTAGGTCAAACCTCCCTAATTGAAGTCAATTGGACTTCATATGGACAAATTGAACTTACCACAATAAGGCAACCTTTCATGGGGGCCCAATGGATCCAAAATCCCCATCATGGGGCCACCAATTGACCCAAATTGACAAAGGTGCCCTTTAGGTCAACAAAGGTCAATCCTCCACCAATAGGTCCAATTGATCCCCAAAGCATAAATTGCCCTCACCCCTAGTCTTATCATATCATAAGAGATCCAATGGACACAAAAGGCCCATCAAGTGGTCATCAATTGACCCAATTTGGCCAAAGTCAACATTTCCCCAATTTTTGTCAAAATCACACATATTGTCTAAATTGGCATAATCAGGGCATCACCATGACCCAATAAAAATTGGGTGGTCTTATGGGACTCGAGACCAACACATTTGACCAGGTAACCCATCAAATTGACGAAGTAAAACCCAAAGTCAACATTCTTCAAACTGAGCCCTAATTATGAGATTAAAAGCCCAAAACTAAATTTAATTGGGCTAAGACCATTCACCAAGCCTAAAGTCACTTCAATAGGGACTCATGGACCCAATGTCACTAATGTGACTCAAATTTCACCATGGTTGACCACGGGTCAACATTGGCCTAAAACACCAAATTTGGGCTAACTTGGGTCAAGTGGACCCAAGTCCCTACTCAATTGGGTCCAAGCCCATTTAGTTAAGCCCAATTGACATGGGATTAAAGAGAATACTAGGGATCCCCTCATGGGTGTGGCCAACCGCCACCATGGAGAGACCATGGAGAGGAAAACGGGGATAGGTGCCACTTGGCAAACCAATTTCCTTCTCCAAAGCATGCCACCGCCCTCCTCATTGATTCCCCCAGCTGAGAGTGCTGACATGGCAGCTGTGGAGGAGAGGAAATTGAATGGGAAAGAGGGGGCCAACTAACATTAATGGCGATCCATGAGGTGAGCTGCCATTGGACCCAATTCTCTCCCCTAAGCATGAATTTGAGCTGAGGAGTAAATTCTAAGTGAGCTGGAGCATTGGCAATGGCTGGAGAGGGAGGTGGCAACATAGTCAAAATCGCCCCTTAATGGCATTCAATGCTTAAGCCTCCAACACTGTCAATTGAGTTCTACCAAGTTGACTGAAGGAGAGGAGCTGAGACAGAGGAGATCAAGCAATCTCACCTAAAATTTGTGAAATGGCCACCAAGAGGAATACCCGCGCCACCAGCCTAATTCAGGGCATAATCCTTCTCCCCTCCACTCATGCTAACATTCCCCATTTCTTCCTAATCAAATTGCTGGAGAATTTAGTGAATTGCCATGACCATTTTAATGTTCTTATCCAAGAAAATGAAAGGTGTCAGAGCCCTCCTCTAGCCACCTCAGACCAATCTACCACCACTAGTCGACGAACAATGGTGGCGGAAGGATTTCGTCGGAACCCGCCGGGATCGTCCTGAAATCTGCTAGAAAGGACCTCCAGGATGGTGAAATTGCGTCCCTTTATTCGTTGGTGACAATGACGGGGTGCCATTCGATTTCAGGAAATCAAATAACCGCAGCCCAAATATCATTAAATAAAGATTATTAATTAGCTGTCACACTAAAACAAGTTTATTAACTCTACTTTTGACCACTTTAGAGGCTGAATCAGAAATAGTGCTTTATATAAAAATGTAGCCCTAGGTCTTGCCATCACATAAGCACTGATTTCATATGATTTGGTGCACGACAACTCCCCGGGCACCTATTTTGGTGTAATGTGTATTATAAGTACTTGCATGTGTATTTTGTGAATTTATTTGAAAATACTCCATGAAGATGCATGAAATTTAAACCACAGCTGTAATATAACTAATTACACACCCTGTCCATAAATTGGAATTTTTGGAGAATATTTTTCCAATGTTTTGGAAATAATTTAATTAATCATGTATGGTGTGATTTTTGGGTTATATGAACTCAAATGCAACCAAATCTTCTCTGGAAGATTAATTAGGCTAGTATAATTGTCAGGTAAAATTTTTGGGCCATTTGGACCCATACATGTGGATAGATCCAAATGCAAATGAGACATAGTATAAGGAATTTTAATAATGTGACATCGGTTGTATTTTGTGAATTTTTCCCAAACCCTTGGGAGAATTAGTCTGAACTTTTTAACGTAAGTATAATATACCTAAATACACCCTCTGACCTAAAATGAATATTTTTGGAAAACATTTCCCCATGGTTTTTATATATATTTGGTAAAGCATATATGTGTGTCACACAAAGCTAGACAACACCAAATGACCCCAAATTTTGGTAGACTGTGGTGTAGGTCTCTATAAACCTTTGGTAGAAATTTGAGACCAGTTCGCTTCATGCATGTGAAGGAATCCTCTCATACATGCTAAGAGGGAAGTGTTGGTGTGCATATAGCACTATTATATAGTTCTGAATTTTTATGGCTAAATCAACTTATCCTAACCCAAATTTTGGGTGGCATTATAACAAGAACATAAATAGGCACTAGTTAAAATTTGAGTCCAAATGGACTCTTGCATGTGAGGAAAATTCACATGCCAATGTCTAGGTATTAAAAGAAGTTCATGAAAGTACTTATGCAATAATGTTTTGAGAATTGAAGGGTATTCCCTTGGTCAATTCTTATGAAACTCAAAACATGCACTTAGTGTTTTGAGATAATACACCTTAGAGAAAATTATGAAATTTTGGGTTGATTTCCCTAGGGAAATAGGATTATATGATTTTGTCACAAAGACCTCAAATGAACACACTAAGGTAAAAACTTTGTGAAATGTCATAAGACTCTGGGTTTCACTTAGAAGAGTGAGATTACACTCTGTGAAATTTTATTGGAATTTGTATAAGTGTTATAACCCATTACTTATTGATTATTCAATATACCGCTATTTACTTCACCCCACCTTTAGGTAAGTTAATGAACTTAAAGTTGCATGAAATTGAGTACTTGGGTTTATGAAACCATCTGAAACCTCTGGAAATTTTTATGGAATTTATTGGTTATTATTAATGGTATTTGCTTCACAAAGTAGAACTTTGTTGTTTTCATTGAAAAATGGATATGTTGAATTATTGATGCAAGAATATTATAAAAATTAATAGTTAGTCTTACGATCTCATTATGGACCTCTGGAAAAATTTCTATATTTTATTACAGACTAACTATTATACCTCCTTCACAAAGTGGAATGTTATTGGCTTCATTGAAAAATGGATATGTTAAAATACTAACGCTGGAATATTTTAGAAATTAGTGGTTAGACTTGTGATCTCAATATGGACCTCTGGAAATTTTATTAGGTTTAATCATTGATAAATTATCATACTTCCTTCACAAAGTGGAACGTGGTTATTTTCATTGAAAAATAAATATGTTGAAACAGTGATGCTGGAATATTATATAAATTTGAAGTTAGACTTGTGATGGCATTTTGGAACTCTAAATTTTTTATTAGATTTAATTATTGACTAATTATCACACCTCCTTCACAAATTGGAATTTGTGCCCTTGGACATACAATTAATCTTCTGAAATTATTTTGAGGAGAAAAATTATGAAATTCTTCCAAACTTCATTTCGGACCTTAACTGGTATATGTAATTTAATTTGGAGTTATTGGCTTATGACAAAGGCAATATCATGTTCAAATCTACTCTTACCCCGAATTAAAAGAATTATTTAAGTAGGCCCATATTTGTTTTTATTATGAGAAAAATTAGAAATCTGAACTTTGATATCCCTACAACTTCTGGAACTAGATTGAGCTCATATTTAGTTAGGAATCATATAGTCAACCTTGTAAGACATGTGGTTTCATTTAAAGGCAAACCGGTCAGCGAAAGTAAAACTAAATATTAGATTTAGACCCCCTTTGTCACCACACCTAGAGTTATCAACTCCCTGGTGTTGTATATGCATAGTTTAATTGAGTGATTAATCATTAGTGGCATACACTAGAAGTAGAGGCCGAGGTGCGATTAGTAAAATTATCAAGATAGGATTTTGATACGTTAAGCTAATGGTCATGAGAGGAGATCCACCAGTAATTAGAAGTCCTGATCAATATTAGGTTATGGCACCCTTAGATAGAAATTGAGAGATGGCGTGAAGAGACAGTCTACCATTAAGGTAGGGCAAGGACCAGTGTTTAATTGAACATCGTCGCTTCCCTGTCCGGTTAATTGCAAATCTCCTTATAAACACAACATAACAAGAGAGGTAGTTTGTAAATAAGAATAGGTAGTCACCAATAAGATTAAATACCTTGAGAAAGGAAAGTTTGGGATGTCACCCCATCATACTTCCTAGTACCATTGAGAGCCCTTCATCGGGTAGCCCTCAAGAAGTTGAAGGTTCACCCTAAACCTGTAAGAACAACTAAACGATAAATAAGAGTAGATAAGTAAGTGAAATATAGTAAATAATCTTTGTCTCAAATATGGAACAGAGTGGTACTAACGGTCTGTTGGCCCTGCGAGTGGTAGGCTTAATGTTTTCTAAGGGGACTAGACAATCCGATGAGCTGAGGCTACGAGAAATACAAATCAAGAGGTGGCTACTTATCAGATAGTACGCTAAAACCCTTATGTTCTTAGGCGTGTACATAAGTTCTAGGCTGGGAGGTGTTGATAGAAGCCTAGAAGTGGGCATGCCCGATCCACTGCCCCTGTTTGCTTCAACGGGGTACCTAAGTTTATATGCTCGAACAGAGGGAACTTCAAAGGTCTATACATACATAGTCGAGTGGGTGAGTTGCATCATTGCATTGCACAACATAGCATAACATCATTGCATAAACAAAACCTCATCGTATAAGTTAGTATGGGCTCTTTTATACAATGAGTTTACCTTAGTGCCAGATCCCTTATCTTATAAGTTAGTATGACCACTATCATCTGCTTTTATTTTGTTAACCCATGCTACCTTTCTCTTCATCCTCTCCACCCGGTGCCTTGGAGTCGTGGGTAGAGGGGACGAGGAGTCTACTTAGTCTTATAGATTAACGTTCGGATGTGCCATAATTATAGGAGCAACAGGAGGAGCAGGTTCGCAATCGGGGGAGGAACCTGACACTGTGGCCAAGCTCAGACTTAGACTCTCAGCTGTTGCATGGAGGGAACCAGTGAGATACAATCTTCCAAATGCAGTCTTCCATCCTATTCTGAATCAGTGTATAAGTTGCTTGACAATGAAAATGGAGGAACTTATGAGGAGTGATTGTAATGGGGATTAAGATCTGTTTTGTTTCAAACACTCTCTTTTAGTACTTTAATAATTATGTATCTCATTTGGTCAAGCATTTTTAATTATTATGTGATTGTTTTGGACATATTCTCTTTATTATTCTGTGATGTATGGTTGGCCTGGATAAATGATCAAGAGGTAGGATTGGTGATATAAAAATAATTGATTCGGATTTATGAGAATTTTTAAAAGAGCGATTGATGTTGATGTTGTCCAATTCTATATCCGATGAAGGCAAGCGTACCTTATCGTTTAGTATAGGATACTTAAGAAAAAATATCAAGGTCTTATTAAACACGGGTTTGTGGAGTACTTCTGCTTCGAGAAAGCTAACTATTATTTTATCAGAAATAATATTGAAGAAGAGTAATAATTAAAATTAAATAAAAGAGAACAAAATAAAATAAAGAAAAAACAAAACTTGAGTTAAACTTGCTTTGAAATGAAAATTAAAAGATAAATATTATCATTCAAAACTATGCCTTGACCATGGAGATTCCTAGCTTATGAACGCACCTCTCTCGAGGAATACGCCCACCTGAGATTGATCGGCCGGACTCTCATCCTATAACAGAAATGCCTAATACTTTCTTTAACGAGGTGAATCCCACTATAGGATTTGACTCCTATCCAAAAGATTTACGTCATCCTCTCTCGAGGGGTGCATGCAACTCTTTTTATTCTCGAGTGATCGATTCATACTCACGAGTCTCTCAGCTAACTAGAATACGAAAACAAATACCCAAATACATAACTGGCATATGAACTCGATATCATTATTTTTTGAGAATAAATTAAGGAGAGAAGAAATGATAATAAGGAAAAAGATAATTTCAAAACAAAGCTTGTAAAAACCAAGAACTACTAAATATTAGCTAAAAGAAAAATAAAGAAAAAAGAGATAAGAAGGGAAGAGGAGTTTTTTGCATAAATGAAAAGAAACTTAAATTTCATTACCATGAAAAGAAAGGATTACATCAAATAAAATCTACATTACATTGCATGAAAATAAACCTAAACTACCTTGCATGAATTAATGAAGAACATGACATAAAAAAAGAAAATACATTAATTAAAAACTAAATCTAAAAATGAAAATGAAGAAAAACTATACAAGAAGAGCCCAAATGGGCATGGGGCAGGAGGAGGAATTATTGGAAATAGGCTCCTGAATTTATAGGAAAAATTTCCATGTTACACGCCCTTGGTCACAGGCGTGAACCTGGGGCGTATAATCACTATTCTGCAATGGCTGGGACGGCGGCGTGGAGCATGCGTGATGGCGAGAGAAAGTCAGACATTACACGCCCGTGACATGTGGGTCACGGGCGTGTACCTAGGTGGCTGCATTGAGTGTAGCATGAGCTTGAGTGCGGTATGCCGGAAGTCAAAGATCATGCGGACGTGTTACAGGCTTGGTTTAAGGGACACTTGCGTGACTTGTGCGACAACTTTGGATTCGGTGGCTGACAGGTCCACGTGGAAAGCTTGATTTGTTCTTTAATATTACACGCCCTTGGTCACGGGCGTGACCAAGGAACGTGACACAGGTCAAGGGCGTGACCTTTGGATCTTGGCTCAAATCTCATCAGCAACAACTCTGGACGAACATTGTGATTACACGCCCCTGGTCACGGGCCTGACCTAGGGCGTGTACTGCCAATTTTGAGCAAAACTCTAGAAAATCTGCAAAACAGAAATACAACTATATTTAGAATAGAAATTGTAAAACAAATGATTTTTAACCAAAATAGAACTAATATTTGCAAATTTAATATAACAATTAACCTAAATACTATAATAAAAATATGCACAAATCCTACTTATCAAATACCCTAAGCTTTTGCTATTCCAGAGCAAAAGTATGAGAAATATTTATTAGACATTAATAAGGTCTTTTAATTAAGGCTAAAATTCTATTTAAATCAAAAGTATGCTAAAAATAATACTTTAGGGATTCAAAATAAGTCCTAAATTATAATAATAATTTGAAAAGAGAGAAGTGTTTAGCCAAGTTTTCTCAAATTACTTAACTAGCAAACAAAATTGGAGTAACTAGCAAACAAGTTTAGATTTAAAATTATAAAACCATTACCTGAAAGAAACTTGAAGGAAAAAGTAACCTACTAAATATTGCTCTCATTATAATTTAAATTAAATCTATATCAAAGATATTCATTATGGGGTGTCACAAAATTGGCATAAGAAGAGATCTTAGAAAGGAGGTTATGAATTTTATCCTCTCACCATACATAATTTTTTTTTGTATATGTTTAGGAAAATGATGAATTTTATCCTCTCATTTTCCATGCCATATAATCTTTTTTAAAAAATCACTTCTAATAAAATCCCAAAATATATATATTTAGGAGTAATGAATTTTATCCTCTACTCCATGCCATATAAACTTTTAAATGATTTTGGGTGCATATGTTTGGGGAATAATGAATTTTATCCTCTTATTCCCATGACATATGATCTTTTAAAACACTTTTTTATATGCCACCAAAGGGTAGGGTAAAGAAAAAGTTATAGCTTATAAATTAAATTAGTTTGAGAGCAAATTTTATTAAATTAAACTTTCCTAAGATTCTAAAAGAATGAGGTAGAAATAATTTAAATCTAAACGTGTTAAGCACAATTACTACAAAATTGAAACTATTTAAAATAAAAGAGAAAAAATTGCTATAGAAAATACTCTAACCAAATTAAAATTATAAATTTTTTCTTAAAGATAAATCACCTAAAAAAATAAATTAAACAAACCATGATAAAATAAATATTAGCAAAATAATAAAGACAAATACAAATGCTTATAAATAAACTCATTAAACAAATTGATTTTGGAAATAACGAAAACCTAAGCAAGGTTTTATTATATTTTTGGAATTTTTCTAAATTTTCTTCAATTTTTTTTGAAAATTTTCATATTATCTTTTTTTGGATTTTTTGATATTATCTTTTTTGGATTTTTGATATTATCTTTTTTTTTGATATTATCTTTTTTTGGATTTTTGATATTATCTAAAAAATGCTAAACATGAACTAAAATGCAGAATTTTTTTATTTGGCTAATTCTTGGACTTCCCGAGGTATACCCTGTGAAGGGTTCTCAACGGTACTAAGAGATGTGCTGAGATGATAGCCCAAACGTCCCTTTTCAAAAAGTTAATTTTCTATTTTTTTTTTGAAGATTTTGGGTTTACTAATTTTTTTTAAAAGCTAATTTTTCTTTTTATACAAACAAACAATTTTTGGAATTTTGGGATTTTTTAAATTTGTTGGTAATTTTCAACGATTTTATAATTTAAAAGAAAGGGAAATACACCCCCATATTTAAAATTCAACATTGTCCCCAATGTTGAAAGCTAAGTATGAAAAATAAAAATAAAATACAAGCAAATGATTATGAAAGAAAATGAACAAGGAGGGGAGAAAGAAACACGTCCCTGATTTGGAGACGAACGATCACCACGATCAGCTGCAAAATTATTTTTAAAATAAAACAAAACACAAAATAAAAACTAATAAAACATAATATTTTTTTTTGATAAAAGTAATAGCGCTTTCTCCTTTCAAAATATGATCAAAATATCCCCGGCAACGACGCGAAAAACTTGATATAAAATAATTGATTCGGATTTATGAGAATTTTTAAAAGAGCGATTGTTGTTGATGTTCTCCAATTCTATATCCGATGAAGGCTAGCGTACTTATCGTTTATAGTATAGGATACTTAAGAAAAAATATCAAGGTCATATTAAACACGAGTTTGTCGAGTACTTCTACTTTGAGAAAGCTAACTATTATTTTATCGGAAATAATATTGAAAAAGAGTAATAATTAAAACTAAATTAAGAGAACAAAAATAAAATAAAGAAAAAACAAAACTTGAGTTAAACTTGCTTTGAAATGAAATTTAAGAGATAAATATTATCATTCAAATCTATGCCTTGATCGTGGAGATTCCTAGCTTATGAACGCACCTCTCTCGAGGAATACGCCCACCTGAGAATAAGTTGATCGGCTGGACTCTCATCATATAATGCTATACTCGCTTTAACGAGGTGAATCCCACTATAGGATTTGACTCATATCCAGAAGATTTATGTCATCCTCTCTTGGGGGGTGCGTGCAACTCTTTTTATTCTCGAGTGATCGATTCATACGCACGAGCCTCTCGGCTAACTAGAATATGAAAACAAATACCGAAATTCATAACCGCCATATGAACTCGATATCATTATTTTTCGAGAATATATCACTGGAGAGAAGAAACGATAATAAGCAAAATGATAATTTCAAAACAAAGCTTGTAAAAACCAAGAACTACTAAATATTAGCTAAAAGAAAATTTAAGAAAAAGCGATAAGAAGGGAAGAGGAGATTTTTGCATAACTAAAAAGAAACTTAAATTTCATTACCATGAAAAGAAAGGATTACATAAAATAAAATCGACATTATATTGTATGAAAATAAACCTAAACTATCTTGCATGAATTAAAGAAGAACATGACATTAAAAAAAAAAGAATACGTTAATTAAAACCAAACCTAAAATGAAAATAAAGAAAAACTATACAAGAAGAGCCCAAATGGGCATGGGGCAGGAGGAGGAATTGCTGGAAATGGGCTCCTGAATTTATAGGAAAAATTTCCATGTTACACGCACTTGGTCACGGGCGTGATCCTGGGGCATGTAATCATTGTTCTACAATGGCTGGGACGACGGTGTGGATCTTGCGTGATGGTGGGAGAAAGTCAGACATTACACGCCTGTGACATGTGGGTCACGGGCGTGTACCTGGGTGGCTGTATTGAGTGCATCATGGGCTTGAGTGCGGTGCGCTAGAAGTCAAAGATCACAGGGGCGTGTCACGGGCATGGATTGAGGGACACGGGCGTGACTTGTGCAGCAACTTTGGATTTGGTGGCTGACAGGTCCATGTGGAAAGCTTGATTTGTTCTTTAATATTACACGCCCTTGGTCACGGGCGTGACCAATGGGTGTGACACAGGTCACGGTCGTGACCTATGGATCTTGGCTCAAATCTCATCTGCAACAACTGTAGATGAACATTATGATTACACGCTCCTGGTCACGGGCGTGACCTAGGGTGTGTACTGCCAATTTTGAGCAAAACTCCAGAAAATCTGCAAAACCGAATACAACTATATTTAGAACAGAAATTGTAAAAGAAATGATTTTTAACCAAAATTGAACTAATATTTACAAATTTAATATAACAATTAACCTAAATATTATAATAAAAATATGCGCAAATCCTACTTATCAATTGGCGTCTTGCGGTGGGGTCCTTCCCGAGTGAAGGTGTCACAGCAAGGCAGCGATTCTGGGCGGTAATACCCGGGAATGTAAGAAAAAAAGTGGGTCTTACACGCAGTTTTCCACATCTATTTGGATTGAGAATAACAAATCCTACTTGTATTTTATCAAGATTACCATTATGTTTTTATTTTGCAGGATTAAACAAGGTTGATACTAGAATGCTATATTTTGGTCTGGACTAGCTCAAGTTGCTAAAAGAGAAGAAAATAGTCTACTGCCAGGCGTTATAGATAACGCCGATGTTGACCCTTGACCCCGCCAATATGAAAATGCTATGGAGGGAAGCTTCCATGATTGTAGGAGAATTTTGGGAATGATTTGTGCATGTGTCAATGTTGGCCCTAATGTCTGTGTTACCTCTAATGCCAATGTTAGGGTTGCCAAAAATAAGAACATTCCATGCATGTACATCTCCTTCTCAGAATAAGGATACATGCAATCAAGTATTACAAAAATGAGATAACACATAGCGTTAGCTCTAACACCAACGTTTGAGACCTCTCCAAAAAAGGTTGATTTTGTTCTCTTCAACTTTTATAACTCCTAGAGCCCCAATCCCCACTATGAAATCTCTGTGAGAGCCATATTTTAAGACCACCAAAGTTCTCCCATTCATATTGAAGAGAAGGAATCAAAGTAGGATCAGATCAATGCAAATACTGCGTAAAGAACGCACGCTTCGACTTTGAGGATCTTCAGCGATTCATCGTCGTCTTCTTCAGATTACTTCATAGGGAGTTTTTATTTTGAATTTCATATTTTATAATTATTTCCAATCTCATCTTTGTGATCGTTTAGTGGAGAATTTTCCGCGTTGTTAGTGACTAGGTCTGTGTGTCACTTAGGGGAAATTCGCCGTGACTAGGTCTCATTCATATGTGAAATCTTTTTGAGAGCCATATTTCTAGACCACCAAAGTTCTCCCCTTCATATTCAAGAGAAGGAATCAAAGGTGGATCGGATCAATGATGGCGCAAATCTCACACACCGCTATAGGCGGTAGCTCGACTGCGACACGAAACGGCAGTGTACCGATCATTCAAGTAATATAAAACGAGGAGTAAATCCCCGAGTATCGATCTCGGAAGGAACACAGTAAGGTGGAGTTAGGTTTCGAGGAAGGACTTGAGATTGAAGTCCTTAAATCGGATGAAATGCGGAGGAGTTGGGTTGGCTTTTGGAAAATAAAATAAAAGCTATCAACTACTCCTATGCAATGCCGCTATGCAATGCTTCGCTTGGCGGGATGGAGACTAGGCAGGCCTTGAGCGCGCTGCGTCGAAAGGGCGGATGGACGAGTAGGCAAGCGGAATCGAACAGTGCAGGCCTTGAGCGCACTGCTTCGTTAGGCGGGGTGGAATACGGGCCGCGATGCCACGCTTCGGTAGGCGGATGGACGAGTAGGCTAACGGAATGAGGGTCGCAAGCACCTCTTCGACAGCACGCCACTAGCAATTGCTAGTGCGGCACACGAACGTGACGGCGGGATGGAGGATGGAATGGGGCGCTCCTCAAATCACATAAACCACAAAAGCATTTCACATAGACATGAAATATAGAAATAAAAGCAAGTTTAAGTGCTACTTCATCTTAATACATAGATCTAACTACATACACACATCAATAAGAGAAGAATAAGGCATGAAATCGACCGAATCTGAAGGCTCGTTGTAGATTCACGGTTGGAATCGCCGGGTTGTCAATCCGCGTCCAAGCTCGGTCCGCAACTACGTCTGGGGTAGAGAAGGGCTGTCACACCTCCCAATGGACCCGTCTTCTTCGTGTCACGATCCGGTAGAGGTTGCAAACTTCCTCTTGCTTGATGGAAATGGCGGCTAGGTCTTCCTTTGGAGCTCTTGGATGAAGGAGGAGGCCGAGAGGAAACTCTGGCTCAAGATTGGCGTGAAGAACAAGCCTGGAGCATCTCCGATGGTGGGCGGCGATGGAGGGGCGAAATCGGGCGGAACGGAGCAGGAAACGGCGGAAGAATCGGGGGGTCCCCGACCTAATTCGCGAGCAGGTCGTTTTATAGGCGCTGGAATAAACAGTGCGCACGATCAGTGGCGCACGACCAGTGGTCGTGCACACTATCATTCTGTGATCGTGCGCCTGCATGGACGGAGCCTGCAAGGGAAGAAAATTATAAAATACAAAGTTCGCACGACCAGTGGCGCGACGACCGTGGTCGTGCGCACTATCGTCGGTAGTCGTGCGCACTGGTCGAGACAGAACTCATAAAATTAATGATAAGTGCGCATGAACAGTGGCGCACGCCCGGTGGTCGTGCGCGCTATCGTAGGTGGTCGTGCGCACTGCACCAAACAGAACTCATGAAAAAGGGGTTAAGTGCACACGATCAGTGGCGCACGACCAGTGGTCGTGCGCAATAGAACCGGCGATCGTGCGCAGTGTTCCTGTGCAGAATTGCACCGGGAACACCTGCACGACTCCAATTCCAGCACAACCATGAATCCAGCCACTGAAAGTGGCACCTAACAGCGCATGAAAACTACTAATGAAGAAAAGCAGTGAAATCACACCAAAATGGGCCTAGAAGTGCACCTAGCATGGAGTGTTAAATAGGAATGAAAACATGTCTAAAGTGACGTGCAGAGACTAGAAAATCGGCCCGGATGAGTCCATAAATGTGTATATGATCAGGACTCATCACACCCCCAGACTTACCTGTTTGCGCGTCCCGAGCAAACAAATTCTAAGCGAACTAGGAAAGAACAGTAGATGGCTTAATGATTACACTACAGAGTACCATGCGAAGTCGCATGCTCACGTGCATAAGAAAAATAGTAGAAAAGATTTCTGATTATAAAAACAGTTTATATATTTCTAAAAGAGTAAAGGCATATTACAACTACTCAAAATGGTGAACAACGGTGAATCATTCGGTCATGCATACGGAGAAAGTAAACTAAGCGCTGAGACGAGCATTGCTCAAGATCGGGATGCGGGAAAAACTCCACTGAAATCCATCAGTGTCGGTGACCATAAGCTTGCCCGGTCACATTCTCTCCACGGCACTGGTTTGACTCAAATGCGTGAATCAATTGGACTTTAGGTTTTAAATGGGGCTTGGGTTTAGGTGAGGTATACAATGATAAAGACGATGGTTCAAATACTAAACCCAAATGAGCAAATGGATAACATTATCCAAGTGGCCACAAAACACGCCGATGCACCACACCCCCAGACTTAGACTTAGACGCATGGGTGTGTGCACCGCCTACTCCCAAATATAAATCTCAAACAGATTTTTTTTTCAATTAAACTTTTCATTCTTCTTTTTCTTTTCAAATCTTTTTCTTCTTTTCTTTTTCTTTCTTTAACAATTTCAGCAAATTTTCAAAGATGCACAACCACATTTTCACAATGTACTATCACAATCAACACCACCATTTGAAATTTAAACAAAATGCTTGCTTTTTGGGTGTGACTAGAATTGGAGTTTAGGCTTTGGTGAACAAAAGTGGGGCTGAACCAAAAGAATGGGGTAGGCACAACTGGGCTAGTGAGGAAATGATGATAGAAATGGCACAAAGGCTCAACCGGGCCAAGATGATGGCCTATATCACATTCACGCAATTGACTAACCGTATACCCATGCTTCAAGAATCGCTTGGGGCAAGTTCTAGCCACCGAGAAAGATTCCCCTTTCTCCCGACTCAAGCAATACGAATCTAGCGATCGTTTACACACATCCCTATGCTACCGTTTGATTCCACCGGATTCACCATTTGAGTAGAGTAAACAACATTTACACTAATAGAAAAAAAAAATAAAACCATAACTATAAAGAGAAGTCTAATCTACACAAATTTCTATGCAACCGAGCACTCGACTAGGAGCACTACTAGAGTCAACATTTTACTCTGCTATATAGTCCTAAGCCATCACCTAGACTTTCCTAAATAAGCAGAAGAATTATATTCACAACAGAGCAAGCAAACAGATGTGTACGCGCTCAAGTGGGTGATGTGGTGTGCAATGAAAATAAACACAACATTTTTAAAAGAAATCTTTTAGCATGCAGTGCAATAGTGCACGTGAGCGGGTAAACAAAACTACTCTCCCCCAGACTTAAACTAAACAATCCGCATAATATATGACATGAAAATCAGCATAGGCTAGGGAAAGAGGGTACCCAATGCTCAGCAAGTGAGCATACCAGAAGATTGGCGTTTAAACCAAGACTAAGCTGCAGCATCCGCCATCCAGAGAAGATACCTGCAGGGGTCAGCTCCGCAAAAACAAAAGACAAAAGAAAACTGAAAAGAAAGTACTACTAACTAAACATGATTAGATGAAAAAAATGCAGAAAAGAAAGATAACTACTGGGGTTATTGTCATCCCAGCACGACTTATTTAAAAACATGAGGTTCTAGCTAATGGGCCTATGGAAAGAGAAGTGGACAGGTAACTGGCCTAATATCCGTGTCGGTTGCGGGTACCGATACGGTGATAGAACAGTCACGCCTCTACCTAAATATAGATACCTGCTCCTCACAGGTAGAGGGTAGAGAATGTAAGAAAAGGAGGAGGCTTGGTCCTCACTCATCTCACAAAACACATCCTTGCCTAGCAAGGTATCGTCAACAGGGAGGCAGCAGGAGGAAAAGGCAATGAATGAGGCTTCCTTAATGGAGGAGGGATCAACCTCCTCGCATAAAAGGACACACTCATCATTGACTTGAGCACAAAGCTCCAAGTCCTCCTGAAGTACCTGTGAAGATTCAACCTGCACAGGCTCGGGTGAAGAGGGGGGATCGAGAAATAAACAAGATAAGAACATAAATAATCAAAATTCGGGGGAGTGGTCCCGGTCTCACTCCCATCAGGTTGGGGAAGTAAAATAATGTTGACATTGTCATCAATGCCGCAAGGTTCAGCGGGATCGACAGTGGCCATGCCCAAGATTTGGACTTCCTCCACCGTTGTTGAGGAAAGCTCCTCTTCACCTAGAAGGTTGTCCTCCTCCATAGGAATAGGCACAACACATAGATCGCCAGCCTCATCCTGCGACACATCCTCAACAATGTCGTCGGAGACGAGAGTCGTAGCGAGTAGTTGCACACAGGGGATGTCGTCTCGGATAAAAGTCGAGCACCGATTCCTCACAAAGAATCGAATCCACTAGGGTGGTGGATGCACCGGGAGAATAGGCTCAGCAATGTCGGTGCCCAGATCAGCCACACATCCAGTGACCGTGTCCATGCCATACCATTCAAGATGTGAAGGTGACAAAGACACATAACCGGATGTTGAAGGTGTGCCGCCAGAGTTAGGATTCGGGACGATCCGGATATCCGGCTCGTCATCCTCATCCAATTGGCGAAGAGAAGCAACACAATCCTTCAGGGCATGATCTGTGCTCCGACAAAACTGGCACTGCCTAGTAGGCTTCTTTGGCACAGCGGGTGCTGAAGCCGAAAAGAAGTAAGACGGTAAAGGCTCAGCAGAGTAGCCATAAGACTTACGCGCACCATATGAAGTACCAGACGAAGTCGGTGCTCCATATGTTGGGCTATAAGAATTATGCCTACTATTCTCCGTAGGGCATTCATCACTAGAGTGGGAGGTAGCTCCACACCAACGACAACGGAAATTAAGATGTGCCCACATAATGTGAAGATAAACGATTCAAAATAAAAGTGTTATTGTGCAAAATACTACACCTAACAAAAATTACTAAAGCAACCTAATTAAAAAAAGGAAAATGGAATAAAAAGAAATAAAACAAAGAAATGCAATTTACAAATGGATGGGCTTCTCTCTCAGGTTCTCCCTCTCCAGAAAACTCACACGACTGTGTTCCCCGGCAACGGCGCCAAAAACATGATGGCGCAAATCTCACACACCGCTATAGGCGGTAGCTCGACTGCGACACGAAACGGCAGTGTACCGATCATTCAAGTAATATAAAACGAGGAGTAAATCCCCGAGTATCGATCTCGGAAGGAACACAGTAAGGTGGAGTTAGGTTTCGAGGAAGGACTTGAGATTGAAGTCCTTAAATCGGATGAAATGCGGGGGAGTTGGGTTGGCTTTTGGAAAATAAAATAAAATCTATCAACTACTCCTATGCAATGCCGCTATGCAATGCTTCGCATGGCGGGATGGAGACTAGGCAGGCCTTGAGCGCGCTGCGTCGAAAGGGCGGATGGACGAGTAGGCAAGCGGAATCGAACAGTGCAGGCCTTGAGCGCACTGCTTCGTTAGGCGGGGTGGAATACGGGCCGCGATGCCACGCTTCGGTAGGCGGATGGATGAGTAGGCTAACGGAATGAGGGTCGCAAGCACCTCTTCGACAAGCACGCCACTAGCAATTGCTAGTGCGGCACACGAACGTGACGGCGGGATGGAGGATGGAATGGGGCGCTCCTCAAATCACATAAACCACAAAAGCATTTCACATAGACATGAAATATATAGAAATAAAAGCAAGTTTAAGTGCTACTTCATCTTAATACATAGATCTAACTACATACACACATCAATAAGAGAAGAATAAGGCATGAAATCGACCGAATCCGAAGGCTCGTTGTAGATTCACGGTTGGAATCGCCGGGTTGTCAATCCGCGTCCAAGCTCGGTCCGCAACTACGTCCGGGGTAGAGAAGGGCTGTCACACCTCCCAATGGACCCGTCTTCTTCGTGTCACGATCCGGTAGAGGTTGCAAACTTCCTCTTGCTTGATGGAAATGGCGGCTAGGTCTTCCTTTGGAGCTCTTGGATGAAGGAGGAGGCCGAGAGGAAACTCTGGCTCAGGATTGGCGTGAAGAACAAGCCCGGAGCATCTCCCGATGGTGGGCGGCGATGGAGGGGCGAAATCGGGCGGAACGGAGCAGGAAACGGCGGAAGAATCGGGGGGTCCCCGACCTAATTCGCGAGCAGGTCGTTTTATAGGCGCTGGAATAAACATTGCGCACAATCAGTGGCGCACGACCAGTGGTCGTGCGCACTATCATTCTGTGATCGTCGCCTGCATGGACGGAGCCTGCAAGGGAAGAAAATTATAAAATACAAAGTTCGCACGACCAGTGGCGCACGACCGGTGGTCGTGCGCACTATCGTCGGTAGTCGTGCGCACTGATCGAGACAGAACTCATAAAATTAATGATAAGTGCGCACGAACAGTGGCGCACGACCGGTGGTCGTGCGTGCTATCATAGGTGGTCGTGCGCACTGCACCAAACAGAACTCATGAAAAAAGGGTTAAGTGCACACGATCAGTGGCGCACGACCAGTGGTCGTGCGCAATAGAACCGGTGATCGTGCGCAGTGTTCTTGTGCAGAATTGCACCGGGAACACCTGCACGACTCCAATTCCAGCACAACCATGAATCCAGCCACTGAAAGTGGCACCTAACAGCGCATGAAAACTACTAATGAAGAAAAGCAATGAAATCACACCAAAATGGGCCTAGAAGTGCACCTAGCATGGAGTGTTAAATAGGAATGAAAACATGTCTAAAGTGACGTGTAGAGACTAGAAATTGGCCTAGATGAGTCCATAAATGTGTATATGATCAGGACTCATCAATCAACACAAATACAATGCGATGAACGCACACTTTGACTTCGATGATCTTCAGCAGTTTTTCGTCATCTTCTTCATATTACTTCATAGGGAGTTTTCATTTTTATTTTTTTGTAATTCTTTTCAATCTCATCTTTGTGATCGTTTAGTGGAGAATTTTCCGCGGTTGTTGACGACTAGGTCTGTGTGTGGCTTAGTGGAAATTTGTCGCATGTGTTGGCAACAAGGTCTGGTGTTTAGATCTAGGGGGCACTCGAGGTTGTTCTAGGTATAGAAAGGCTAGAGCGGCTTAAGGACGGATATGGGGATAGATCAACTAAAGCCAACCGGTTCTTAGGGAGAATAGTCGGTTCAGAGAACAAAAAGAGATTTTCATATTCACGCCTCGATTTCTAGTGTTATAGAAATTCTATTTTGTAATCAATTTTTTCAATAATAATCATGTATCTATTTGTTCAATAAAATTGATTTGGTTTTCATTTATAGCAATTTACTTTTGATCTAATCTCATTCATATAAAATATCAAAAGATTTCTCTTAAAATGTAAAGATTTATAAAACCCTTATTGTTGGGTATTGCATCCACAATTACCTTGATTTGAAGAAGTCCCCTTGCACTAAGATGAATTGAGTTTGTATTTGATTTGGTATTTTATTTATGTGTTTACAGAACATTAATTGCTAAGTACAAACCAGTGTCAGGTTTCAATGAGTTATAAACACAGGCCTATGCATGTAATTCCTCATTGTGTAGACCAAGGTGTTGACTCATGTGAAATCTCTCTATTGGGGTGTACTTCATATTCAAACACTATGGAGAACTCAAGATGAAGTAGTTATTGTGTTCAGGACAGTAAGAAAAATTATTCTAGTCAATTCGTCGAGTACACTCGAGAAGACATGACAAATTCGTCGAGTAATGTCAAGAAGACTAGACAAATTCATCGAGCCATCTCGAGTGGACTAGACAAATTCTAGATAACTTGATAGGTCTCGTGAAATGTCCTAACTATTTTCGTCGAGTAATAAGTGTTCACTCGAGAACACTTGACGAATTCGTCGAGTGGTTTATTGGTTTCTCGTGAACGCTCGACGAATTCGTCGAGTGCTCTCGACGAATTTCACCAGTGATCTCAGTTTTTGTTTCTTCCCATCTCAACTTTCAGCTAAGTCCTTTTCGTCGAGTCATCACGATGTTTTCGTCAAGTGATGAAGTGAATTCAATGAGTAATCAAATACTTCATGAGTTCAATCGATAAATGAAGATAGTGCACTTTCATTTTTAAAATCATAGACAACTTTCCTTTTTGGTCTTCACCATGTACAGTACACGTGGAGGTCCTTCCTTGATTTCAGTTTTAGCCGATAGAGAGGATGTCCTATATATATATCCTTAAGGGTTGTTTTTTGAACCATAATCGTGCCGTATTTTTAAAATCGCAAATCATCTGTATCGACCATTCTCATTTTTCAAAGGACATTTCTGCTGCCGACAAAGTTTCTGCACGATTCTTCTCCAAGTTCAGATTCAAAAATATCACATATTTCAGATTCTCTCAAGTGCTTATTCAGATCTTGTTGTCTCAATAAGTTTTCAGATCAAGATTCCTCAAGATAAGATTTCTTCTTCCCCTTTCAAGATCAAAGCTTTTATTTCAGTCAAGAAAGAAGAAGATCTATTATTTTCAGATCTGAACAAGTTAAATCACTTTGATATTTTAGAAGATTGTTTCTCAATCTATAGTTATGTAAAAACCCTTTTATAATATTTTTGTAGAAAGTTTTTCTTCTGAGTTTTTTTGTAGATGTTTAGAGGATCGAGTGTAGGAGAGTTTATTCTTCGAGTTTTTGTAGGAGAGTTTGTTCTCCGAGTTTTTGTAGGAGAGTTTGTTCTCAGAGTTTTTGTAAGAGAGTTATTCTCCGAGGTTTTGTAGGAGAGATTATTCTCCGAGTTTGTAGGAAGTTCTACTTCCAAGTGTAGGAGTTGAGGCTCCGAGTTTGTAGGGGACATGGTCTCCGACTTTGAAAGAGTTGCTAACTCTGAGTTGTAAGATTATTTCAATCTGAGATTAGTGAAGTAGCCTAGTCTAGCCTAAAGTGCAAGATAGGTGAGCTGGGGAAGTGGACGTACCCATTCCGGGGAACCACTATAAATCCTTGTGTTTGTGTGTGCTCTTTATATCTGTGTGCTTTTCGTTCAAGTTTTTAATTCCGCATAAAAGCCATGAAATTCACATATTCACCCCCCTCTAGGTGATTTAGGTAGCAACTAGATACTTTCAATTGGTATCTGAGGGAGGTTGTTCGTTAAGAGGTTAACACCTTGAGCAAATTCTTCTATCTAGTTATTCAAAGACACCATGTCTGGAATGGACAGAAACAAAGATTTTTCTATGAATTTTTCGGTGTGCACTAAAGCAAACTTTCCCATGTGGAAGGAAAGAGTAAGTTTTTACATGGAAGCCGCCGATCCAAGAATCTTTCAGATTGTTGAAGAAAGTCCTCACATTCCAATGACAACATCTACAGTCAACCCAAAATGTACAAGTTCCTAAAAGATGCTGGACTTAACAAAGGATGAGATTGCCATTGTCACCTTGGAAAAGAAGGCAAAGAACATTATTGCCAGTATAGTGGATGACTCCATATTGCAGAATCTGTTTCACTACAAATCAACGAAAGAGATGTGGGACTCTCTTATTGTCTTGATGGAAGGTACATAAGAAGTTAGAGATAATAGTAGATCTCTACTAAATCAAGAGTACGAGTCCTTCAAGCAAGACCCAAGAGATAGCATATCAAATACCCATGAGAGATTCTTCAAAATTGTCAACGCTCTAAGAAATTATGACCGGGAATTCACCATTGGAGAACTAAATGACAAGTTCTTGAGATCCCTGACGAAAGAATGGGATACCAAGGCAATAACTATAAGAGAGTTTGGCACGTTGGCTACCATGGAGCCTCATATCTTATTTTGGAAGCTTCTTTCTCATGAACAAAAGCTCAACATCAGGAAAACTGAGGAAGAGGACAGCAGGACTTATGGAAGGGAGAATTCGATAGCATTGAAAGCCGAAGGGTCACAAAAAGGTAAGATTGTGTCACCAATAAGGACACAACCGTCAGATGAAGATGACGAGTCAGTGGCTTGCTCCTCAAGCTCAGACATGTCTGATGGAGAATTTTCCTTACTCTCCAAGCAATTCAAGAGATTGCTAAAAAAAGGAAGCAGGGGATAAGTCAATCCTCATCATCAGATCATAGAAGATCAAGACGTGAAGGTGAACATAACAAGAAAGGATATAATAACGACAGGTATAAATCCAAAATGAATAAACAATTTTCTACAGATATTTTTTGTTACTGTTGTAATAAGCCAGGACATTTAAGTATGAAATGTCCATACAAGAAGAAATAAGGATCGAGAAAGGAAGACAAGAAATCCTTCAAGAATAAGAAGAAGGAGGAAAAGAGCTTCTTCGTTAAGAAGTCGAAGACTCTTAGCTACAACAACTCAGACGAGTCAAGCTCAAATAATGAAGCCTATTTTTGGGCTTATGACTCATTCAGATTCAGATAACTACGACGCCCTTATGAGGGGAAGGTAAATTCTCACACTCCTTATCTGAGTTTGAGACAGCATCCAATGCGGATAAAGGCAACTCTTCAGAGGAAGATTCGGGTCTTCTAGTTCAATATTGAGCACTATTGATGGATTTTGACAAATGCCGCAAGGTAGTCAAATCTCAGGCAAAAGAGATTGAGTCTTTCAAGGTCGTGGAATCAAATCTGAGAGAAGAAATTGAACAATAAATTCCTTTCAGAGATATCCAACTCTTGAAAGACGACTAAAAGCTCACTGAACTGATAAAACTGAAGGATAAATCCATAAATGAGTGTTAGGGAAATTAGTGGTTGAGAGGAAGCTAGTAGAAAGCTTCTCCATACCAAAGACCATCCTGTTGGAACATGGTATTCCTCATCTCCTAGGTTGAGAATAACAATCCTATGTGTATTTGATCTTGTGTTTTTAAGTGTGCAGAAACAATGCATATAACTTAAGGATAACATAAGAAGGTTGCCCCCATGTTTGAAGCCAAATTCCAGCATGATCACTAGCATCGCGTAGAGACTAGCAATGCACTATGCTTGATTAGGCAATCTGGGAAGCAGTTATAGAAGGAGATAGCGCCGACGGTAGCAGCTAGTGCAGGCGGTAGCGCGACGCACAAGGGGAATTTCAGCAAGGTTTCCTTGGAATGAAAGATACACAAACGCAGAATATTGCCTAAACCGGGATAGCATCTACGGTAACGATAGCGCAGGCGCTAGCTCCAACGCTATAAAATGGACCCCTTGGCTCCGTCTTATTCATCTCTCACACCCCAAAATTCTAGAGCTTTGTGCCACATCATATAGTGAAAGTTTTAGAGAGATACTCGACAAATCCATGAAGGCTTAAGGAGATCGTGGGAGATTTCAACCGCTTCTCATCTTGACGAAGATCGCATAGACTAATCATACAATGCGGGACATTGTCTACTTCTTCAAGAGATCCACAAGGGAGTTTTTCATATTGTTGTTGTTTATTTCAATCTCTTTACTCTTATAATTGTGTAGTGAATTCGCCTCATGTTGCGACTAGGTCTAGGTAGGACTTAGGGAAAAATTCGCCTTGTATTGGTGATTATGTCTAGACTGTAGATCTAGGGGTGCTCAAGGACGTATCCGATGTTGAATTGGCTAGATTGGCTTAAGGCTGTATCCGGGAGGATAGGGTAAAGCCAACGGTTCAAGAGGATACGAGTCGGATAGAAACAAAAGACATTTTACTTTTGCCTTCGATTTCTAGCGTCATAAGAAATCAAGTTTTGTAATCATATATTTCAAGTTAATAAAATGATGTCTCTATTCTATTTCACTTGATTTGTTTGGATTTTCACTATTTGTTTCATAGCTTTTCAAGTCATTCAAATATAATTAAAGTTTTTAAAACCCTTATTCACCCCACCTCTAAGGGCGCCTACAGAACCAACAAGTGGTATCAGATCGAGGTTATTCCAAATTGGCTTAACAAATGCGAGTAATGGCGTCTCATGATCTCGCTTCTATTAGTGGCGGAATTTTTTTATGAAGAAGGAAATTCTCTTGCACCACCTATATTTGAAGGAAGAAATTATAAATGGTGGAAAATTTTAATGGAATGTTTATCAAAACTGTAGATATCGAAGCATGGAATATAGCAATAGTAAGACCAGCGGATGAATCAAATAAAAAAGAATGTCACCTAAATGCAAAGGCTTTGAGTAGTAATTTTTGTGCTTTATCTCAAGATTTTTTCAAATTGATATATTATTTTTCCAGTGCATACAAAGTATGGAAATCTCTTGAAGAAATGTATGATCATCCTCTCACAGGTATGGAATAAATGTAAGAAGTGGAAAACATACAAGCTTGCACAAATGGTTAAGAAAGCTCCTCTCACGATTGATCGATGGAGTGCACATCAAGTGAAGAGAAGAAGAAATTTTATCTTTGGAAGAGGAGTGCCAAAAAGATGAAGCTAACGAAGGAACTATATGCTCAAATCTCACCGCATCCAAAAGCACTGTAAGGAAATCAAATTCCCTTATTGCTTGCAATTCTATCTCTACTTTCCATATACTAAAAATGGCTAAACGTAAAATCGGAATTGAAAATTGCTAATAAAAAATTCTGTTTAGAAAATAAAAGGTTAAAAGCTAATGTTAATTCAGAATCTAATTATGATATGGCTTCTCCATCTCGCTCTCTAATCTCAAAGCCTTGATTTGATTGTAATGATATTAATGAAAAATTCATGGATTTTGAAAAAACTTTAATTTCAAAAGAGCATAATGAAAATTGGTAAATGAAAATAATTTTATCTAATAAACTACAATCATTAAAACTATTTGTGCAAAAATTTCAAGTAATAAAAAATCATTTATTTCTAGTTATCATCAAACATGTGTAAAACTTCTACAAGTATTTTAAATATATTAAACATGCACCCAGTAGAATGTTTAATTACACAAGCATAATAAATTCTAACCCTCATTATGTATCCCCCAAATTAAATTCAAATGTGCAAAATTTCCTCTGAAAAATAATTTCAAAAGTAATTATTATTTAAGTCTAAGTTTAATGAATATGGAAATTTGATGCATAATAATTATTACACTAAACCTAAGTATGAGTGGAGACCAAAATTAAAGATGATTAACTCCACTTGAAAGGGTTCATTCTTTCTCATCTCCCCAAAGTCATCTCACTATATTTGGGTACCCAAAGGAATCATTACAATTGGTTTCCTTTGATACCTAAATCTCTTATTCATTAGGTATCATCAGATGCATAAAGTAGAATCCTTTCAAATGAAATATACAAATTTCTACTTCATGATATGCTTCAATGTCTTTTTATTTTTCTTTTTGTTTTCTTACTTTTTAAGCTATCATGTCATGCTCATCTTATATATTATTGAAATATTATTTTATCTCTTAAAGCTTAATGAGTATAAATCAAATTCAAAGTCATAATTTATTTTGGTGACCATCTATCTTTCTTAAATTCATTATCTATAAATATCTTATATTATCCATATAAATCTAATTCTAAATTTGTTATGAGATATTTATCTAGTTTAATGAAATAATGAACTTTAATTTATCTCTTTTGGAAATCTTTGAGTCTTTAAATTTTAATTATGTGTAGCACCATACACTTAAATATCTTGAGAAAAGGGGGATTGGGATGTCACCCCATCACATATCCTAGTATAGGTGTGAACCTTTCACAGGGTAGACCTCAGGAGTCCAAGATCCACTTCAAATTGCTAAGTCCAACTAAAGTCTAGTAAAGATCAAAACAATTATAGACTCATGCATTCTCTTGAAATAATCGAAAAAGAAAACTATAATTATCTTGCCCTTCAGAAAAGTATATATATTCATAATTCGTGATTAAAAATAAAATCACAAAAGTCATATTGAATCAATGTTTTATCATACTAAGATTGTATCTTAATGAATATTATTAGTTATCATTCTAATCTCATGCACTATTAGTTATTATATGCTAGGTTGAGAGTTCTCTAGTGTATGCATATGGGAGTAACACCCCAACCTATGACATGTGTGCAGCTCTTATACCTATTCATCACTTAGTACGGGGCTAGGGTGTAGACATATAGTCAGGGTATTTTTATCTAGGGCATACCTATTTTTATTTTATGCATGAACATTATTTTTGTAATCACTAAAATCATGCATATTTGTTTTGTCCAATCATGTCTTCTTTGTTTGCATATCCTATCATACTATGCTTAAATGATTGTGCAAAACTCAAGTTGTTTAAGAAGGTATAATTAAGTTTTTGGAAGCTCATGGTCTAAAATTTTAACTTCCACAACTTTTTGCGATTTCTTCTCGTCTTTTCACTTCATTAGACAGGTCTTACTTGACACAAACATAATTGAGCAAAATCAGAAGTGAAATTGAAGAAAATCAGGGCTGTGCAATTAAAATATGCACTCTCTGTGAGCTAACGTAGGCGTTAGGACCTACCGTCGTCGCTAGCTCCATGATTCAAGACTAAGTGCTTCAAATTTCTAAAAATTTATAAAAATATAATCCTATAAAATTTCTACTTATTTCTGTGTTTTTGGCATTTTTGTTTGTGTATTTCTTGTTTCTTGAAAAATCAAAATATAAAATTTCAAAATACAAAAATATGTTTTGCTTATTTTTATTTGTTTGTGCAAAGCATTATTAAAATAACGAGATTATTTTTCATTACTTTGGCAAAAAATTACAAATCATGCTCTTTTAGATTTGGCTAAAATGTGTATTTTAAAATCTCACATTTTCTAAACATTGTTTTTGCTTGTCATGCTTGGTTTTTAATCTTGTTATGTGCAATGAAAAAGTCTTTGGTGAATTGTGTAGCATTGCTTTAGTATGCCTCTAAGTATGAGTAATGTGTTATGTTAGATAATGATCTCTTTACACTCACATTTTTGGTAGACTGCATGTGCCTATAATTCTTTACCAGACATGATTGTGTAGTATAGTAGCTTATAATATTAAGATGTCTATCTCTATTACCAACACATTATTCAAAATTATGTTGCACGTATAGAAGTGAAATTTCAAAATTATAAGTGTTTGCAAAAACAAGTGAATTCGGAGAACTTTGTCTTACTAAAAAAAATAAAAAAATATGACAGAGATAACTCCACCAAGCACTACTTGAACCTCCTAATAAGTCTTCATAAGCATTGTGAGGTTGAGCACCTTGGAAAGAACTGTAAAGTGTCTTGTGCAAACTACTTTAATACACTTCTATTTTATACACCGGATCACAAAAAGCTCTTATTGAAAATAAAATATGTGATCCCCCTAGCACTACTTCGCTCCCTGATAAGTCTTATTGAGCATTGTGTGGGTGAAGCACCTTGGTATTTGTAGTTTTTATGTGCATTGTATCAAATCTAGAATTGATGTGTAGAAGTAGTTAAAAAGAGTACATGCTTAATAATGTTTCTACTTCACTATATGAGCCATGTGTTTTGGATTATATCACTTGTATACTTTTATCAAAACACTTTTTATACACATCATTATCTCTCATAAAGCTTCTACTTATGAGAATGGTACTCTAATGCTTCTTTACAAAAAATTTCTAGAAAGCTTTAGTAAAAGAATTAGATTGCAATGCATGATCTCTAAAATGTTTTCATAACTTGAAATGCAAATTAATAACATTATAGTTACTATCTTATAGAATATGTGCAATCATGCTTGCCTTAGTAGTTTTTTGAAAAATAGAACTCCTAGCCTATTGTCATGGAAACTTTATTGAAAACCTTACTTGCTTACGAACAATATTTCTTAAAAAAAATATTATCTTAAACTTGGATGTTTATATAAGATTGGTTTTTTCCAAATAATATCACTTTTATTGCATAACATCTCTTATTTCTATTATGATCTTTAAATTTTCAAAAAGACATTTTCTTTGGATATGCAATTTTATAGCCTTTTCGTTTATGGTAAAACTCTAAATTATCTCGTTTGAAATGTCTCAAAAATTATGCTATACCTCTTAAAATTTTTAACTCCAAAACATCTTCTTATGTTTCGACTTAAAGTCTTACTTATTCTTATGATTTTCATGCTCACAATAAGATGTTTATTTTGTCTTCCGCACTATTGCCATATATTTTAACCTTACTTTTCCATGCTTATTACAAGACTTATTTTTTGGTGTGTATCATCACTTGAATCTCAAAATTCCTTTACTTCAACAAGTGGTACACTTGCTTGGTAAAGTTTATATTGTTTGTTCGAACATGCATATTTTTTTTATTTTTATGCTAATAACTCTGATCTTGTTTAAAGAAAATCTCTTTCTTATGCTAAGAACACCTTATCCTTAAATTTCTCATAAAAGATCGATCATGCCTTAACTTTTTATCAAAATGCCTCTTTCTATGTCTCTTGCTTCCTTGCCCACTTTTGCTAATAACAAAAGTGGGAGAACTAATATGATAAATAATAAACGCTATCAAATGGGGAGAACTAACAAAATTATAGCCTACATATAAGGGGAGCATTCACATAGGGAGAGCATGCATTTTGGGGAGCACTTATAAATACCAAAATTGACAATTATCCTAAGTCATCACTCACACACACACAAGTAAGATTCATCATGCTTTATGAATTAATGGATTTGTTATTATCAAAAGGGGTAGTTTGTTGGAACATGGTCTTCCACATCTCCTAGGTTTGAGAATAACAAATCCTATGTGTATTTGATCTTGTGTGTTTAAGTGTGCAGGAAATAATGCCATATGACTTAAGGATAACATTAGAAGTTTGCCCCCAAGTTTGAAGCTAAATTCCAGCATGGTCACGAACATCAACGGTAGACACTAGCGCAGGTGCTAGGCCTGATTATGCAATTCCAGGAAGCAGTTATAGAAGGAGATAGCACTGGCGGTAGCAGCTAGCGCAAGTAGTAGCGCGACGCACAAGAGGAATTTCGGCAAGGTTTCCTTAGAATGAAAGATACACACACACAGAATATTGCCTAAATTAGGATAACACCGACTGTAGTGATAGCATAGGCGCTAGCTCCAAGGATATAAAAAGGACCCCTTGGGTCTGTCTTCTTCATCATCTCACATGCCTAAAATCTAGAGCTTCGTGCCACATCATATAAAGGAAGTTTTAGAGAGATACTCCACAAATCCATGAAGGCTTAAGGTGATCCATGGAGAAGATTTCAATACGCTTTATCATCGTGACGAAAGACCGCATCGACTATGATCATACTCTATGGGACTTCGTCAACTTCTTTAAGAGATCCATATAGGAAGTTTTTCATATTGTTGTTGTTTATTTTATCTCTTTACTCTTATAATCGGTGAGTGAATTCGCCTCGTGTTGGCGACTAGGTCTGGGTAGGACTTGGGGCAGAAATTTGACTCATGTTGTCGACTAGGTCTAGGGTGTAGATCTAGGGGTTACTCGAGGCCGTATCCGATGTTGGATTGGCTAGAGTGGCTTTAGGCCATATCCGGGGAGGATAAGCTAAAGCCACAGGTTCGTGGGGATATGAGCCGGGATAGAAAACAAAAGGACATTTTACTTTTTGCCTTCGACTTCTAGCGTCATAAGAAATCAAGTTTTGTAATCATATATTTCAAGTTAATAAAATCATGTCTCTATTTTATTTCCCTTAATTTGTTTGGATTTTCACTATTTTTATCTCTTAGCTTTTCAAGTCATTCAAAATATAATACAAGTTTTCAAAACCCTTATTCTTATTGATGGTTTTTAAGGGTGGGCGCCTATATATCCAACACATCCTTCCTCTTATTGATGGTTTTTAAGCTCCTGCAAAGGGTAGCGGTATCAGTCATCAGACCGAGAAAAGTAAGGCTGCTAAGCCAAGGGCCGTTAAGGGTAAGGGCATGGCTGATCAAAGTCAACCTTCCTTCAAGAAGGTGGTTTTTCCAACAAGCACCTATGACTTTGAAACATCTTATGGTCTCTTTACAAGACCAATTCAAGTTGAGTCAAATAAGAGTAACCAATGATAGAGCTGTCTCGGAAACTTCAAAATGACTGCTCTCAAAGCTCCTTACGAAGAGATAGTCCTCAAGGACTATGGTTCATTCGTGCATGGACCGTCAGCTAAGAAAGCACCTAAAGTCAAACTTATTGCTACGAAATAACTTGAGAAGGTGTCATGTGTTTGTTGCAATCACGAGGCTTCTTCCTCCAAGTCGGTAGCTCCTTCTAGACCCCCCATTCAAAGAGTTAAGTTGGAGAGGAAAAGAAGGTACAACTGATTCAACTGTTGGTGTTGTGGCAAAGTTGGTCACTTCACCATAGATTGTTGGTTCAATCCCATTAATTTCAAGACTCCACAAGTTAGAAATGTAAGAATGATCGCTCACAATATTAACACTCCAAGTGGTAGTCGTCTAACTAGGAACCTGGGACCCAAATCCTTTTGGGTTCCAAAGGATAATTAATCTGTGATTGTAGGTATGCCCAAAGGCCAACCAAAACTCTTATCGGGCATTTGGACAGTGGATGTTTGTGGTACATGACCGAAACAATATTTCTATAATGAAATTGTTGAAAAGCTCAGGAAATCAGTCCAAACACTAAAATTCTAAGGGGAAAGAAGATTGAGGGGGAGATGAAAAAAGTTTTCAAATTATACCTCCAAATAAGGAATCCAGTGTAGTTGCTGAGGGGGAGAACTCTGTTGAACTGCCATGTTATCACTTCCCTATCTGAAGCTGTCAAAAAGGGGGAGAGAAGGTTGAAACGGGGAGACAAGGTTGAAAAGCAATAAGGTTGAAAAGCTAAGTCTTTAACTCTCTATGTCATTTTATGTATTTGATATTATAATTATTCTCGGCACAATTCAACTTTGTATATAGGGTTTTGACTTCTTTAAATAGGGGAGATTGTTGGGAATTGTATCCACAATTATCTTGATTTGAAGAAGTCCCCTTGCACAAAGGGGAATTGAGTTTATATTTGATTTGGTATTTTAATAATGTGTTTGCAGGACATTAATTATTAAGTAAAAACCGGTGTCAGGTTTCAATGAGTCATAAACACAGGCCTATGCAATGTAATCCCTCATTGCGTAGACCAAGGTGTTGACTCATGTGAAATCTCTCTATTGGGGTGTACTTCATATTCAAAAACTATGGAGAAGTCAGTATGAAGTAGTTGCTGTGTTCAGGATTGGAAGAAAAAAATTCATCGAGTACACTCGAGAAGACTCGATGAATTTGTCGAGTACACTCGAGAAGACTCGACGAATTCGTCGAGACATCTCGAGTGGACTAGACAAATTTTTCGTGATCTCTTGATAGGTCTCATGAATTGTTCTAACTCTTTTCATCGAATAATAAAGTGTTCACTCGAGAACATTCGACGAATTCAAAGAGTGGTCTGCTGGTTTCTCATGAACACTAGACGAAATCGTCAAGTGCTCTCGACAAATTTCTTGAGTGATCTCAGTTATTGTTTCTTCCTATCTCAACTTTCAGCTAAGTACTTTTCCTCGAGTCTGTTGGATTTGTAGACACCCTTAGAGGGGGGGGGGGGTGAATAAGGGTTTTAGAAAACTTTAATATTTAATAGAAAACTTTTGATATTTTATTTGAATAAAAGTGAATCAAAAGTAAGGAGCTAGAAATTAGAAATGAAATCAATATTATTAAACAAGAAAAGACATGATTATCATTTATAAAATTGATTACAAAAACTGATTTCAATGACGCTAGAAATCAAGGCAAAATATGAAAGACACTTTTCATTTTCTATACCGACTCGTATCCCCACGAACCGGTTGGCTTTAGCCGATCTCTCCCCAGATACGTCCTCAAGCTGCTCTATCCTTCCTATCCACAGAAAGGCCTCAAGCACTCCCTAGATCTACACCCTAGACCTATTCGCCAACACGAGGCGAATTACTCCCTAAGTCTTACCCAGACCTAGTTGTCAATACGTGGTGAATTCACGAACCGATTACAAGGATAAAAATAAAAGACAATTACAAAATATAAATATAAAACTCCCTATGAGGTAATCTGAAGGAGACGTCGAAGAATCGTTGTAGATCGTTGAAGTCCAAGCATGCTTTCTTTGCATTGAGTTAGCGTGTTGATCCAAGCCTCCTTCGATTCCTCCTTTTGAATTTGTGTAGGAGATGATGATCTGGAAAAATATGGCCCTCAAGTAGTTTCTGAAGTGCTGGAATAGGGCTCTTAGCAATCGGCAATTGGAGAAGATGAAATCCACCTTTTTATAGGACTGGAAGCTAAAGCCGGCATTATGAGTTAACGTCGGGCGTTGACTCAGTATAGAAATAACTTGATGGCTCAGATCTTCAAAGCAGGAAGGAGATTTTGCATCTTTGGAAACTTTCATTTTAGGCAACCTTAATGTTGGCGTTGACTCTAATGCCGGGCATTGAGTCAAATCGTTCCCAAAATGCTCCAACAATCATGGCAGATTCCCTACATTCATGTTTCATCTTGGTGGGAACAAAAGTTAACGTCGATGTTAATATTTAACGCTAGGCGTTGAGTCAAATCATTCCTAAATTTCTCCTTCAATCATGGCTGCATTCCTCCTTGCCATAATCAACGATCGTTAACGCCAGCGTTAAGTCCTAACACCTGGTGTAAAGCTCCTTTCTTTTTTTATTCAGTCGGCAAGCCATCCCATCGATCGACAACCAATCCCGTCGATCAGCAGACCATCCCGTTGATTGCTAACGCCCAGCGTTAAGACCTAATGCATTGCGTTAGACATCTTTCAATCTTTCTGCTTTTGGATAGTACCAGAACAATATTGCAGCAACCTGGTGTTATATCGATTCAAACCTGCATGCTAAAAACACAATGGAAAACAAGATCAAATACAAGTAGGATTTGTTATTCTCAAATCAAAGTGATGCGGAAAACCATGTTCCAACAATCTCCCCCTTTTGATAATAACAAATCAAACAGAGATAAATCATATTCATAGATAAGATATGTGTTTTTAGAAAGATATATGACACTAAGCGATCATACATATAATAATAAGAGTTAAAGTTCATTATAATTGTGCTCCTCCGTAGTGTATGCACACATAGACTAGTTTCATGCTCCCCCTTAATCTAGTGAATCCTACTCCTTGTGATTTATCTTTTTATTCTCCCATTTTTGTTATTAGCAAAAGAGGGTGGAGTGAAACAAAATTAGAATAAAGAAGACAAAAGTTGGGACATAATTAAGAGAGGATTAAGAGTTTTTTGTAAACATAAAGTAAGTCATGATCGAGCTAAGGGAGAGAGTAGCACAGCTTAAAAAATATATGATAAGCGTGAAAGAACAACATTCCATGATTTTACCAAAGGAATTCTACCACTTGATTTTCAAATTAAATTTTAAGAAAAATATTACTAGTTGAAAGAAATGCAATATTGTTTGATAAGTACAAGTGAAAGATAAATCCTTAGAAATAAGCATGAGAACATATGGTAAAAAATGATACATGATCAAATAGGAATGCAGAAAGATAAAACAAAGTTATTAAGATTAATATTTTTGTAATAGTTTGACTATTTCAACAATATATATAGAGACTTTTCACATTTGAGCATTTTAACTTTGAAAATTTGCATAACTAATAGGCAAGCATAATTTAACATATTCAAAAAGATAATAGCTACAATGTAACCAATTCATATTTCAAGTAAAGCAAACATTGTAGAAATCATGCATTGCAATCTACTGCTTTTACTTAAGGTTGTAAAGAATTATGTTTGCATTAGGATCCAATTCTCATGAGTAAAAGCTTTATGAAAAACAATGATGTGTGCATAAGTTGTTTTGATAAAAGTATACAAGTGAAATAATCAAAACACATGACATATGTAATGAAATAGTAATAACAATATTAAGATTGCAATCTTATAATTACTTTCACCAATCAATGTTAGAATAAAATTTCAAAGCACATAAAAGGATTAGAACTACCAAGGTGCTTTGCCCACACAATGCTCAATAAGACTTATCAGGGAGCGAAGTATTGCTTGGGGGATCACATAAGCATTTTTATAAAATTTATTTTAGTGATCCGGTGTACAAATAGAAGTGATAAAAAAGAGTATGTTTGCACAAGACACTTTACAATTCTTTCCAAGGTGCTCAACCTCACAATGCTCATTAAGACTTATCAGGAGGGTGAGTAATGCTTGGTGGAGTTATCTTTGGCTGTTTATTTTAGATTTTTATTTTGGGCCAATAGGTCTCCGAATTCACTTGTTGTTGCAAACATTAATATTATTGAAACAACATTTCTATGTTGTGCATGAAATTTATTTTTGAAAGACGGTGTAGGGAATTTTGACATATAACTTAATATGTTAAAACTGTTACACTAAACAATCATGCAATACTAATATTATGAGCACATGTAGATTACCAAAATAGTGAGTGAATGAATCATTGATTAGGATAAAATATTACTCATACTTAGAGGCATGCTAGGCAATCATACATAATTATCTAAAGACTATTTCATTGCACATAATAGGATTAAGGTCAAGTCATGACAAAAACAATGTTTAGAAAATTTGAAATTAAAATTAGACATTGAAGAGAATCCTTGTGAGTATGCCAAAATCACTTTTGACCATTGGAAACAAAATAACAAAGATGTTTGCTCTTCTAAAGTTTTATAGTCAAACCATAATTTCGTAAGGATTTAAAGTAAAACAAATAACAAACATATTTTTTGAACATTTTGAAATATTTGAAAATATTTTTTTGTATTTTGGAATAAAACAACAAAATTAATAACAAAACAATTTGAAATCAGACAAAATAAAGTGATAAAATTGTAGAAAAATACCAGAAATATACTAGTTAAAGCAGAATTACAATTTGCCAAAAAGGCTAATGCCTGGTGTTAACTAGTTAACGCCCAAACAGTACTCTATTTTTTGAGATTTTTGAAAAAACTTCTTTGGAATGGGTAGTATGTATATAGACCTTCTTAGTGCAGAAATTTCAGAGAAGTTGGAAAAGGCTATTTAAGCATGTTTTATTTGTTCAAAAATGGTTTTTATATTTTTATTTGGTTTTCATATATTTGTGTTTTACATGATCATTAGAGATCAAAAATGATAAGATATGCAAAACACAACATAAGCATGTTCGATCAAAACAAGAATGAATGAATAATATAATCATAAAGAGTGCATACAAAATATACGATATAGGAATGTCCTAGATTATAATAACCTAACTATATGCCTAAACACTAGCCCCGTACTAAGTGACAGATGGGCATGAGGAAATGCACACATGCCGTAGGTTGGGGTGTTAATCCCATATGCACACACTAGAGAATGCTCAACCTAACACTCTTTCCCCTAGTGCCTCGCAAGGCCCCACTGGAACCCTCCCCGGTTAAGGACAAGACATGACTTAGAGGTTAGGTCTTCTAATGCATACAATCCTATGCCCTAGCAATTGTGAGACACATAATGTGGGAGAATGATCATGGACATTCTATTCATTTTTTTATATGGAAACAATTTAAAGTTACATAGTTATTTTATCTTTCAATTTTTCTACTTTAAGATGGATTCATTATGGCATTATTTGATAACAAGCATGAATGATAATATTTATTAGTTGATAATGCTGATATGATGAGTTCATATTATGCCATAAGAATAATGCATGTCTTTTAAATTGATAGAAATTCAATTTGTAGACCTAGAATTAAGTGATGATTTGATTTGACGTTATTGATAACAATGTGATTCTAAGGTCTAGATATAGTATGATACATGAAACCACAATACATAATTTATTCATATAATTATCATGATCACCAATCATATGTTAGAACCAAAAGGATCTTTTGTAGTTATGTGTAATGTTTGAATTAAAAGATCTTTTGATATTACATAATATAATTATGACCATTAATTTTATCACATAGAAATTTAGATACTCATAATTAATTATTGTAAGTGAAATATATAAAAGAATTCATATTCAACCGTTTCAAATATTAAAGAAAACTATTGTGAGGTGAATAATGAATACAATGGGAAACTAATTTTTTTTGTTATTTTTGAAAGGTTTTATAAATTTTCTCTTGGTTTTTGAATATTAAACAAAAACATATATATATATAGATAATTTTCTTGACTTTTAATTTTCATTATTCTATTTTTCTTTAGCATAACATAGTATATCTAGCATAGACATTAATTTCTTCTCATAGTAAGTGGTGATGCTAGAATGAAAAAATTTATGGTAATAAGGTGCAAGGTTATGTAAAGCATATAATATATTTGCATATACTCAACATGGAGCTTCAACCAAACTATTCATAGACCTAGAATGAGGTGATTTAACCTTGTGAGTTATTTTCAATAAATATAAGGTTGATTCTAAGGTACTTAGGAGTATGTGATGTACAATCATTTGGCAAAAAAAATTGCGAAAACAGGATAAACGGAGATAACTTCTAAAAGGAGTTGAATTTTGGCAGTTTTGAGGGTCGAAATGACCTCAAACGAGCATAGCTCATTTTCCATTGCATAGATCTTCTCGACCTCGTTTAGAAAAGCTATTATGGGCGAAATTCGGATAAGCGGATCAAAAGTAATGATCGTTTGAAGTTTCCGTCAAAATCTCGCATATTTTTGTAGATTTAATTTATTTTTTTTTGTTAAAAACAAGTGATTTTTGTGATTTTTCAATTCCAATTTTTTATGATTATGAGTAATTTATACAATCAGCACTTGAGCATTTTATACATTTAGCCAAGACCCCATAATTTTCTTCTAAATCTTTTTTTACAATTATTTTATTAGTCTTGATAATATCATAAAAACATTTAGCATTTAATTTATAATGATGATATAAGACTTTTAAAGGTAATGGATTTAGAGGGTTAAAAATAAAAAGGATAGATAGGTCACTTGAGAGATGATTTGACTTTTATTCAATTTCATTCAATTTGATTCATTAATGAATTTGTGGCTTAATGTGTGAAAGTCATATCACATGTTATACAAATTTACCATAGCATGATGGTTAAAAAATGAAAACAAACAAAAATGTTTAAGCATATCACGAATTAGAGTTGATGATATTTCATATTTAATTATTTCTACTTCATGCATTTGTATGATACTTAATGAATAAGGGTGTTAGGTATCCAAAGGGGACCAAGTGTGGTGGTTCCTTTGGGTACCCAAATACAATGTGTTTGCTTTTGGGGAGATGAAAATGAATGAGCCCTTTTGAGTGGAGCTTGTGTTTCATCTTTAATTTTGGGTCTCCATTCAAACCTTGGTTTAATATTAATTTTATGCATCAAATTTCAATTATGATTATTTTTATTTTGAAGAGTATACTTGTAATGATGATTGAAAATATTTCTCATAGGAAATTTGTGTACTTCTATTTTTAAGTTGGGAGAAGAATGATTTTGTAATAATAGTGATTGGGATTTTGATTTACAAATACTTTGTGTTCCTTACTCCCATTTTTAGGTTTAGTCAAGACATTCATATTCAACTTGTTTTTAGAGATTACTTGATATTGTGAATTTATGTATTGTGAATTTTTATTCATAATTTTCATAAGCAAGTTGATTTTTGTTTCTAATTCATCATTCTTGATCTTAAGATTATTGTATAGCTTATTATACGTAATTGTGCTATTTTTTATAGTGGAAACAATTGAATCGATATGATTTTGTTATTTATTTATATATTCCTCAAATGTTTCATCCATCTCTTCAATTTAATTTTATAGTCTTCACACTTAGCACAATCAATTTTTAAAGAAGGGTTTTTCTAAACATAATCTGTCATTTTGTTCTTTTACAAAAATAAATTCTTTTTTAAGTTCTTTGTATTTTTCTTTTAATTCATTATAATCAATACAAGGTGTGGAGTTTTCAAATGAAGAGCATGATGGAGGTTCAAACATATCATTTTTGGATTCTACATTTATATTTGCTTTCAAAGTTTTATTTCTAAACGTAGTTTTGCATTATCCTTTTTTAATTTCTTAATCTTACGTTTAGTAGTTTGTAGCAATTAAAATGTAGAAATAGAGGTACAAAATATGGATTTTGATTTCCTTACATTGCTTGTGGAGGATTTGATATTCGAACTTATAGTTCCTTTGACATCTTTTTGGCACTCCTCTTCCAAAGATAAGATTTCATCTTCTCTTCCACTTGATGCCCACTCCATTGATCCATCATGAGAGGAGCTTTCTTCAATATCTGTGCAAGCTTGTATGTTCTCCATGTCTTGCATTTGATCAATACTGTAGAAGGAGAATCATAAGTTCTTTCAAGAGAATTCCAAATTTCATATGCGGTAGGTAAATTATAAATAAGTTTGAAAATATTTTGATCTAAAGCACAAAATAAACTATTCATAAATTTTGCATTTAAAACCACTTCGTTTCTATTTAATACGCTAGGTGGTTTTTCAATAGTAATGTTCCAAACATCTATGCCTAAGGACTTGAGAAATTTTCCATTAAAATTTTCCACCTTTTATAAATTTTCCCTTTGAATAAAGGTGCTGCGAGTGATTTTTCATTTATATAAAAATTTTCCCCACTAGTAGAAGCGAGATCATGATCAAGACACGCCATTATTCCCCGTGATGAAATCGTTTTGGAATAACGTGGATCTGATACCACTTGTTGGATTTGTAGGCGCCCTTAGGAGGGGGTAAATAAGGGTTTTAGAATACTTTACTATTTAATAGAAAACTTTTGATATTTTATTTGAATAAAAGTGAATCAAAAGTAAAGAGCTAGAAATTAGAAATGAAATCAATTTTATTAAACAAGAAAAGACAGAATTATCATTTATAAATTGATTACAAAAACAGATTTCAGCGACGCTAGAAATCAAGGCGAAATATGAAAGACTCTTTTCGTTTTCTATACCGACTAGTATCTCCACAAACCGGTTGGCTTTAGCCGATCTCTCACCAGATACGACCTCAAGCCCCTCTAGCCTTCCTATCCCTAGAAAGGCCTCGAGCACCCCCTAGATCTACACCCTAGACCTAGTCGCCAACACGATGCGAATTACTTCCTAAGTCTTACCCAGACCTAGTCGCCAACACGAGGCGAATTCACGAACCGATTACAAGTATAAAAATAAAAGACAATTACAAAAGACAAATATAAAACTCCCTATGAGGTAATCTGAAAGAGACGTCGAAGAATCATTGAAGATCGTCGAAGTCCAAGCATGCGTTCTTTACATTAAGTTAGCGTGTTGATTCAAGCCTCTTTCGATTCCTCCTTTTGAATTTGTGTGGGAGATGATGATCTGGAAAAATACGGCCCTCAAGGAGTTTCTGAAGTGCTGAAATAATGCTCTTGGCAATCAGCAATTGGAGAAGACGAAATCCACCTTTTTATAGGACTGGAAGCTAACGCCGACGTTATGAGTTAAACCGCGTTGACTCAGTATAGAAATAACTTGATGGCCCAGAACTTCAAAACAAGAAGGAGATTCTGCATCTTTGGAAACTTTCATTTTAGGCAACCTTAACGCTGGCGTTGACTCTAATGCCGGGCGTTGAGTCAAATCATTCCCAAAATGCTACAGCAATCACGACAGCTTGACACCATTCATTTTGCATCTTGGCGGGAACAAAAGTTAACACCGTCTTTAAGAGTTAATGCCTGGCGTTGAGTCAAATCATTCCTAAATTTCTCCTTCAATCACGACTGCATTCCTCCTTGCCATAATCGTCGATCATTAACGCCAATGTTAAGTCCTAACGCCTGGCGTAAGCTTCTTTCTCTTTTTATTTAGTCGGTAAGCCATCCCGTTGATCGGCAACCCATTGCGTCGATCGGCAGACCATCCCGTCGATCGCTAACGCCCTGCGTTAAGACCTAATGCCTGGCGTTAGACATCTTTCAATCTTTCTGCTTATGGATAGTACCAGAACAATATTGCAGCAACCTGGTGTCATATACGTTCAAACCTGTATGCTAAAAATACAATGGCAAACAAGATCAAATACAAGTAGGATTTGTTATTCTAAAATAAAAGGGATGCAAAAAACCATGTTCCAATAGGGTATTCAAGATGTTTTTGTCGAGTGATGAAGTGAATTCGTCGAGTAATCAAATACTTCACGAGTTCACTCGATCAATGAAGATAGTGCGCTTTTGTTTTCAAAATTGTAGATGGATTTCCTTTTAGGTCTTCACCACTTATAGTACACGTGGATGTCCTTTCTTGATTTCGTTGTTAGCCGTTAGAGAGGTTATGCTATATATATAGCCTTAAGTGTTATTTCTTGAACCCTAATCATGCCTTATTTCTAAAATCGCAAATCGTCTATGTCGACTATTCTCATTTTCGCAAAGGACATTTCTGCTGCCGACAAAGTTTCTGCACGATTCTTCTACAAGTTTAAATTCAACAAGATCACATATTTCAAATTCTCTCAAGTGCTTTTTCAGATCTTGTTGTCTCAATAAGTTCTCAGATCAAGATTCCTCAAGATAAGATTTCTTCTTCCCCTTTCAAGATCAAAGCTTTTATTTCATTCAAGGAAGAAGAAGATCTATTATTTCAGATCTAAACAAGTTAAATCTCTTTGAGATTGTAGAAGATTGTTTCTCAATCTATATTTATGTAAAAACCCTTTGACAATATTTTGTTAGGAAGTTTTTCTTCAGAGTTTTTTATAGATCCTTGTTTAGAGGATTGAGTGTAGGAGAGTTTGTTCTCTGAGTTTTTGTAGGAGAGTTTGTTCTCTGAGTTTTTATAGGAGAATTTGTTCTCCATATTTTTGTAGGAGAGTTTGTTCTCTGAGTTTTTGTAGGAGAGATTGTTCTCTGAGTTTGTAGGAAGTTTTACTTCCGAGTGTAGGAGTTGAGGCTCCATGTTTGTAGGGGACGTGGTCTCCGAGTTTGTTGGAGTTGCTAACTTCGCTTTGTAAGATTGTTTCAATCAGATATTAGTGAACTAGCTTAGTCTAGCAGGGAGTGCTAGATAGGTGAGGCGGGAAAGTTGATGTACCCATTCCGGGGAACCACTATAAATCCTTTTGTTTGTGTGTGCTCTTTATTTCTGTGTGCTTTTCTTTCAACTTTTTAATTCCGCATAAAAGCCATAAAATTCACCTTTTCACCCCCTCTAGGTGATATAGGTAGCAACTAGATACTTTCACTTATTTACCCCCACTAGTGGCACCTTAAGATCTAATACTTCTAACTTCATGTATCAATTGGATCTTTGAGATCCCTCTTAATTTGCAGAGTTCTTCACTCACTTGAGCTACCTTCTCAGATTTCTCAAGGAGTTTAGATTTAACAAGCCCGAGGGATTCAATCTCCCCAGCTTGTGCCTTAACAAGCTCTTTGCTTCTTTTTAGAGCATCCATCAAGACAACATACTGATGCACTAGATCAGCTTCATTCTCATGATCAGACTCAGATGAGGATGATCTTTCAGAGCCTGTCTCATAACAAGATTCTACTTCTAATTTAAAATCAGTAGCAGATAAGAGAGCTCTGATTAATACCTAAGAAGATGAGTTGGACTCATCCTAACTGTCTTTTGACATTGTCATAAGCCCAATGTAGCTTCTTCATCAGATTCTGAGGAGCCTGAGTCAATGTTGTTGGTATCTTTATGTTGGGTCCAGCATTCCTTCACTAGACCCGTAGTGCTTTTCCTACTTCCTTAAAGAAAATGTAGCGCCATTTCCATAAGTCTGGGCTTTTGGGATAGTTGGTTGTGCTTGATCCTACAAGTGGTATTAGAGGAGTTTGTGGGTTCGAGGTCGGGGGGGGGGGGGGGGCGCTGATTAAATCCTAAAATTTCTTTACCTGTCTGGGTCCCAGCGGGTCAGGCAACCGCGACCATGTGAAAAACCACTTTTGAGCCATATGGTGTGCTACCTCTGAGCTTGCGGGTCATGCTGGATGCTGAGGGGGAGGGAATAGTATTGGGCCCAACATTCCTTCACTTAACCTGTAGTGCCTTTCCTACTTCCTTAAAGCAAATTTAGTGCCCTTCCCATAAGTCCAGGCTTTTGGGACAGTTGGTTGTGCTTGATCCTACATTTAGGCACCCTTAGATGGTGGTGAATAAGGGTTTTTGAAAACTTTAAGATGTTCTTCTCTGTCAAGATGTTGAGAGAAGACTCTAGCGGATGTATGTTGAAAAGCTCCCTGTCTGATATGAAATTGTTTGACATTTGATTTGCTGGAGCTTTTTCTTGAAAGAAATGATCTTCCTGATATTTGATAAATCTGAGAGACAAGAACGCTTCTCAGATTGTTTGTTGCTCTTTGGAGATCTGTGCTTGCAGCTGATGACTAAGAGAATAATGTTGATGTTCTCAGTTGAAATGAAATTGCTGCTTGAGGAAGAAGAAGATGATCTGCTTTTGTTCTTCTATTTCTTCATGTAGCTTTCTTCTTTCTTGATCTGATTCTTGCAGCAGAAATACAGAGAGGTGGTGTTGAAGATGTTCTTAGAAAAATATGTGTTGCTGGAGGAAGAAGAAGATCTGTTAGCTTTTGTTCTTCTTGTTCTTCTTGTTCTTCATGTATATTTTTCCTTACTTTTCTCTTTACAGTTGTATGTGATATGTTCTGTACTATTGTTGTCGTGTAAGCTGTGTGATAATGTGCTATATCTTCTGCCTTTTTCTCTTTGAAAAATCTCTTACAGATATTAAATATAAATCCCTTATATTAAGGAATAAAATATATTTGGGAACTGAAAATCTGCTGCGCCATAAATCTCTTTCCTTTTCCATGAAATGTCCTTTTCCGAGAAATGTCAACGGCTATAATCTTGAAATAATGAATGGAAATATATTATCCTTACTTATCTGATAGAATAGATCCGTTGTTGTTGTCGATATGAGTTCGGAGAATGGAATACTATAATCTATCTGAAACTTTCTGAACTTAAATTAGAATTCTTCGATCTGAGTAAAATTCATCGATCTCAATAAATATTGTCGAACACAAAATTTAGTTCGTCGACCTCAAATGAATATTGCTGGAAGAATTAATTTTGTTGAGCTGTGGAGACCTTTCATCGATTTGAAGGTATTCGTCGAAAGCAGACTGGAGTTCGTCGAATGGAAGGATTCGTCGACCGCTGAGCTGAGCCAATTCGTCGACCGCTGAGACGGGATCGTCGACCTCTGAGATGAGATCGTCGAGCATTGAAACAATCTGTTCGTCGACTGCTGAGCTGAGGCGCTGAGACGCTGAGATAGAGGCAAGCCGTTCGTCGAACGCAGAGAGCATGCCGTTCATCGAACGCAGAACATAAGTCATTCGTCGAATGCAGAGAGCATGCCGTTCGTCGAACGCAGAAGCAAGCCGTTCGTCAAACGCAGAATGCAAGCCGTTCGTCAAGCGCAGAGAACAGTTCGTCGAACGCAGTGTCTGAATGAATTCTTGAGTTCTAACAGCCTAAACTCTTGACCCATTGACTATATATTAGGGTCAACTTGATCCTAGTCAGCAGATAGTGATCCTAGCCCAAATCAGTAATAGGGTTGTTCCAACAGAGTACATGATCCTCTAACTAATATGTACTCAAACAAGATTCCAGAAGTTGTATATATGATAAACTTCAGATTTTTCATTCTTTTCCTTTAATTAAATTATATTGGGCCTATAATTTATTTCCATATATTTAAGATATTCATCAACTTGCACATGAAGTGTCAATTATCATGGCCCAAAGGGTCCAATAAATTTTCCAGAGGTTCATATTGCTATCAATAGTCTATGTACAAATTTCTATAGCTTTACAGTGTCAATAATTCAAGATATAAATTTCTCAAGTTATAACTCCAAGTTCTAAATTATGAAGGAAGTATGATGTCCTCTCAATAAATAAATCTAACAAAATTTCCAGAGGTCCATATTGCTATCAAAATTCTATGTACAAATTTTTATAGAATTCCAGTGTAAATAATTCAAGATATAATTTTATCATGTTATATCACATGGTTGTACTTTGTGAAGGATGTACCATTAATAATCAACAATAAATTCCATAAAAATTTTCAAAGGGTTTCAGATGGTCTCATGAACCCAAATACCCAATTTCATGAAAATGTGAACCCATTAACTTACCTAAAGGTGGGGTGAGGCAAATAGGGGGTAATTGAATAATCAATGAATAAGGGTCAATATTATTTCTAAAAATTCCACCAAAAATCTACAGAGTGTAATCTCACTCTACAATGTGAATCCCAGAAATTTATAACTTTTCAGAAAGTTTTGACCCTAAAAATACACATTTGAGATCTATGTGACAAATCACATAAATCCTAATTTCCTACGGAAATCAACCCAAAAGTTCATTATTTTCTCTAAGATGTATCATCTCAAAATATAAAGTGCAAGTTTTGAATTTCATAGAAATTAACCAAGAGAACATCCATCAATTCTCAAAACATTATTATGTATACACCTTTATAAACTTCCATGGAACCTAGGTTTTTGCATGAGAATTTCCCTCACGTGCGTGAGTCCAAATGTCCTCAATTTTTAACTAGTGACAATTTATTGTCTACTTAACATGCCACCCAAAATTAGGATCAAGTTGGATTAATACCATGTAATTCTAGACCTACATTATAGTGCTATATGCACATCAAAACTTCCACCCATGCATGCATGTGAAGATTACTTCCCATGTACAAAGCCAAATGGTCACAAATTTCTACCAGAGACTTATAAGAACCTACCCCACCATCTACCAATGTTTGGGGTCACTTGGTGTTGCCTAACCATGTGTGACACTTTTACATGCTTTATCAAATATTTATAACAAGCATGGGGAAATGTTCTCCAAACACATTCATTTTTGGTCAGAGGGTGTATTTGGATATATTATACATATGTTTAAAATTTCAGACTTATTCCCCCAATGGTTTGGGAAAAATTCCCAAAATACACCCTATGTCACATTATTAAAATTCCTTGTACTAGATTTCATTTGCATGTGGATCAATCCACATGCATGGGTCTAAATGGCCCCAAAATTTTACCAAACACTTATAATAAACTAGTTAATCTTCCAGAGGAAATTTGGTTGCATTTAAGTTCATAAAACCCAATAATCACACCATGCTCGATTAATTAAATAATTTCCAAAACTATGGAAAAATATTGTCCAAAAGTTCCATTTATTGGACATAGGGTAAAAATAGGTAAAATATATCTATGGTTAAAATCTCAGTTCAATTCACCCAAAAATTTGAGAGAGATATTCAAAATACTCTCTGTGCTATAAGCACACCATTTCATACACTAGACAAAACTTGTATGTTGAAAATATCCATTTTCATAACTCCAAATAGTCCAAAATTTTATGCAAGGACTATTATTGACTTATTTGACCTTTCAAAGAAGTTTGGTGGATTTTGAGTTCATAACCCAAAAATTATACCATGCATGTTTAATTAAATATTTTCTAAAACTATAGAAAATTGTCCAAAAATTCTTATTTTTGGACAGGAGATGTATCTAGGGTACATACATGCATGTACAAAATTTCTACTTGATGCCATTAATCATATAAAAGTTATTCCAACAATATGGGTTGTTCCCTCCTAGGGACCAGTCCCACTAAAATTTCCCTACAATGAGTTTTATTATGCAAAATGACTTGATTTCAATTCCTATATAAAGTAGATTCAAAGATATATAAGTGAATTCGAAGACCATTGTCCCAAAATTAAAAATATGAAATAAAATGACAAAGATAACTCCACTAAGCACTACTCACCCTCCTTATAAGTCTTAATGATTATTGTGAGGTTGAAAACCTTAGAAGAATTGTAAAGTGTCTTGTGCAAACACATTTTCTTTATCACTTCTATTTGTACACCAGATCACTCATAATAAATATTTATAAAAAAATACATATGTGATCCCCAAGCAATACTTTGCTCCCTGATAAGTCTTAATGAGCATTGTGTGGGTGAAGCACCTTGGTAGTTGTACTATTTTATTGAATATTGAAATTTTATTCTAGAATTGATGTGTGAAAGTAACTCTACCATTACAATCTTAATATTATTCTTACTATTCTCTTACATATGTCATGTGTTTTGATTACATCACCTGTATACTCTTATCAAAATACTTTACGCACACATCATTATTTTTCAAAAAACTTCTACTCATGAGAATTGGATCCCAATGCATATTTACATGATTATATACAAACTTAAGTAAAAGCACTAGATTGCAATGCATGATTTCTATAATTTTTTTTTACTTGAAATACGAATTAGTAACATTGTAGCTCTTATCTTTTTGAATATGTTAAATCATGTTTGCATATTAGTTGCGGAAAATTTTCAAGGATAATGCTCATTATATGTGAAAAGTCTAGAAATATTGTTGGAATTGTCAAACCAAAACAAAAAATTTTTTTTTTGCTTATCTTAGTTACCTTGCTTTTCCGCATTATTGATTTAATCATGTATTTTTTATCATGCTTATTTTTAAGGTCTCTTCTTCACTTGTGTCTTTCAGACTCTTATTCACTTTTTCATCAAGTGTTATCTTTCAAACTCTGTTGTTCATTATTTTCTAACAAGTGGTAGAATTGCTTGAAAAAGTACATAGGATGTTATTACTCACGCTTATCATATTCTTTTTCCGTTGTGCTACTTCTCTTAGCTCGATCATGACTTACTTTATTTTCAACAAAAATCTTAATCCTCTCTTAGTTGTACCAACTTTCACCTATTTATCATAGTTTTGTTTCACTCCACCCACTTTTGCTAATAACAAAAGGGGGAGAATAAAATGATAAATCTTAATAATTTAGGAGTAGGATTCACTAGATTATGGGGGAGCATAAATATAGTCTATGAGAGCATACACTAAGGGGGATCACTTAAATAGGGGGATCACATATCTATAAATATATTTTGATATTAAAATCTCTTTGTTGCATAGTGTTATATATTTTATAAAAACACATTTGTTATATATGAATCTGATTTATCTTAATTGGATTTATTATTATCAAAAGGGGGAGATTGTTGGAACACGGTTTTCCACATCACTTTGGTTTGAGAATATCAAATCTTACTTGTATTAGATCTAGTTTTGCCATTGTGTTTTTACCTTGCAGGTTTGAACAAAATTGACACTACGATGATGAATTGTTGGTCTGGATTTTCTTACAAGCATAAAAGATGAATGTGGTCTAACACCAAGTGTTAGGACTTAAATCCAGCGTTGACTTTTGCTCCCACCAAGATGAAAATGACATGGAGGGAAGTTGTCGTGATTGCAGGAGCATATTAGGAATGATTTGGCTTAACGTCGGGCGTTTGTCTCAACGCCAACGTTAAGGTTTCCTAAAATGAATGTTTCTAAAGATGCATAATCTTCTTCCTATTTTGAAGATCCGAGGCACCAAATTATTTATATACATAGTCAACGTCTGGCATTAGCCCTAATACCGACGTTAGCTTCCGGTTCTATAAATATGTGGCATTCGTTCTCTTCAAAAATTGATCCCAAGGAGCCCTATTCCAGCACTTTAGAAGATCTATGAGGGTCATATTTCCAGACCACCATCTCCCACACAACTTCAAGAGAAGAATTCGAAGGAGGATTGGATCAACGCTAACCCAATGCGAAGAAGGCACGCTTCGACTTCGACGATATTCAGAGAGTCTTCGCCATCTTCAAAATTCTTCATAGGGAATTTTTAATTTGTCCTTTATATTTTGTTGTACCTTTATCTTTTGTGATCATTTTAGTGAATTTGTCGCAGTAGTTGAAGACTAGGTTCGTTCGCCGCTTAGGGGGAATTCGCCGTGGCTGTTGGCGACAAGGTCTGGGAGTTAGATCTATGGGGTTTCCGAGGCCTTTCTAGAGATAGAAGGGCTAGAGCGGCTTGAGGCTGGATCTGGGGATATATCAGCTAAAGCCAACCGGTTCTTAGTGAGAAGAGTCGGTATAAAAAACCAAAGAGTCTATTATATTCGCCTTTGATTTCTAGTGTCATAGAAATCCAATTTTGCACTCAATTTTATAAATGATAATCATGTCTCTTCGTATTGAAAAAATTTGATTTCTGGCTCCTTACTTTGATTTAACTTGCTTCATATATAAATATTAAAAGTTTTTCTTAAAATCCTAAAGATTTCAAAAACCCTTATTCACACCCCTTCCCTCTTCTAAAAGCGCCTAAAGATCCAACAAGGGGTATCAAATCTAGGCTATTCCAAAATGGTATCACCACCAGGAATAATGGCGCTTCTTGATCATGATCTCGCTTCTACGAGTGGGGAGAAATTTTATATAAATGAAAAATCACTAGCACCACTTTTATTTAAAGGGAAAAATTATAAAGGGTGGAAAAATCTAATAGAAAATTTTCTCAAGTCCTTAGGCATAGATGTTTGGAATATTACTATTAAAGAACCCTCAAGTGTTCTAAATAAAAATGAAATGGTTTTAAATGTGAAGGCTATGAATAGTTTATTTTGCATAATGTTATAAGATAATTTCAAATTAGATAATTGTTTTTCTAATGCGTACAAAATTTGGAAATTCCTTGAAGAGATTTATAGTTTTCCTCTTATACGTATGGAACAATCGCAAAAACCGAAGAATATGCAAGATTTCATAAATATTCAAGAAAGCTCCTCTCTTAATGGATCCATGGAATGCACATCAAGCGGAAGGGATGAATAATAAGGGTGTAGATCTAGGCAAGATTAAACAAAAAGTTCATTTGTCATCTCTTAATGGACGCTGACTATGTATATAAATAATTTGATGCCTCGGATCTTCAAAATAGGAAGAAGATTATGCATCTTTAGAAACATTCATTTTAGGAAACCTTAACGTTGGCGTTGAGACAAACGCCCGACGTTAAGCCAAATCATTCCCAATATGCTCCTGCAATCACGACAACTTCCCTCCATGTCATTTTCATCTTGGTGGGAACAAAAGTCAACGCTGGCTTTAAGTCCTAACACTTGGTGTTAGACCACATTAATCTTTTATGCTTGTAAGAAAATCCAGACCAACAATTCATCATCGTAGTGTCAATTTTGTTCAAACCTGCATGCTAAAAACATAATGGCAAAACTAGATCAAATACAAGTAAGATTTGTTATTCTCAAACCAAAGTGATGTGGAAAACCGTGTTCCAACAATCTCCCCCTTTTGATAATAATAAATCCAATTAAGATAAATCAGATTCATATATAACAAATTTGTATTTATAAAAAGATATAACACTATGCAACAAAGAGATTTTAATATCAAAATATATTTAGAGATATGTGCTCCCCCTATTTAAGTGATCCCCCTTAGTGTATGCTCTCATAGACTATATTTATGCTCCCCCATAATCTAGTGAATCCTACTCCTAAATTATTAAGATTTATCATTTTATTCTCCCCCTTTTGTTATTAGCAAAAGTGGGTGGAGTGAAACAAAACTATGATAAATAGGTGAAAGTTGGTACAACTAAGAGAGGATTAAGATTTTTGTTGAAAATAAACTAAGTCATGATCGAGCTAAGAGAAGTAGCATAACGGAAAAAGAATATGATAAGCGTGAGTAATAACATCCCATGTACTTTTTCAAGCAATTCTACCACTTGTTAGAAAATAATGAACAACAGAGTTTGAAAGATAACACTTGATGAAAAAGTGAATAAGAGTCTGAAAGACACAAGTGAAGAAGAGACCTTAAAAATAAGCATGATAAAAAATACATGATCAAATCAATAATGCGGAAAAGCAAGGTAACTAAGATAAGCAAAAAAAATTATTTCTGTTTTGGTTTGACAATTCCAACAATATTTCTAGACTTTTCACATATAATGAGCATTATCCTTGAAAATTTTCCGCAACTAATATGCAAACATGATTTAACATATTCAAAAAGATAAGAGCTACAGTGTTACTAATTCATATTTCAAGTAAAAAAAACATTATAGAAATCATGCATTGCAATCTAGTGCTTTTACTTAAGTTTTTATATAATCATGTAAATATGCATTAGGATCCAATTCTCATGAGTAGAAGTTTTTTGAAAAACAATGATGTGTGCGTAAAGTGTTTTGATAAGAGTATACAGGTGATGTAATCAAAACACATTACATATGCAAGAGAATAGTAAAAATAATATTAAGATTGTAATGGTAGAGTTACTTTCACACATCAATTCTAGAATAAAATTTCAATATTCAATAAAATAGTACAACTACCAAGGTGCTTCACCCACACAATGCTCATTAAGACTTATCAGGGAGCAAAGTATTGCTTGTGGATCACATATGTATTTTTTATAAATATTTATTTTGAGTGATCTGGTGTACAAATAGAAGTGATAAAGAAAATGTGTTTGCACAAGACACTTTACAATTCTTTCTAAGGTTTTCAACCTCACAATAATCATTAAGACTTATAAGGAGGGTGAGTAGTGCTTAGTGGAGTTATCTTTGTCATTTTATTTCATATTTTTAATTTTGGGATAATGGTCTTCGAATTCACTTGTATATCTTTGAATCTACTTTATATAGGAATTGAAATCAAGTCATTTTGCATCATAAAGCTCATTGTAGGGAAATTTTAGTGGGACTTGTCCCTAGGAGGGAACAACCCATATTGTTGGAATAACTTTTATATGATTAATGGCATCAAGTAGAAATTTTGTACATGCATGTATGTACCCTAGATACATCTCCTGTCCAAAAATAAGAATTTTTGGACAATTTTCTATAGTTTTAGAAAATATTTAATTAAACATGCATGGTATAATTTTTGGGTTATGAACTCAAAATCTACCAAATCTTCTTTGAAAGGTCAAATATGTTGGATCGGTCGGCGCCCTTAGAGGGGGGGGGGTGAATAAGGGTTTTCAAAAACTTAAGATTATATTTAATAACTTTGAAATATTGCAAGATTAATACAATGAGACATCAAGTAAAACAATAATGAATAGACATGCTTTATTAATATCAAATAATGTTTTACAAAACTTGATTCCTGTGACGCTAGAAATCGGAGGCGACTAATAAAAATCCTTTTTGTTTTCTATACCGACTCGTATCCCCATGAACCGGTTGGCTTTAGCCGATCTCTCCCCAGATACGGCCTCAAGCCGCTCTAGCCAATCTATCCCCAGAAAGGCCTCGAGCACCCCCTAGACCTAGCCTAGATCTAGTCGCCAACACGAGGCAATTTTCAGCCCTAAGTCCTACCCCAGACCTAGTCGCCAACACGAGGCGATTTCACTACCGTTTACAGAAAAGATATGAAATGAAAAGACAATAATATAAAAACTCCCTCTATGTGGATCTCTTGGAGAATTGGACGAAGGCCCGCAGAGTATGATCGTAGTCGATGCGGCCTTTCGTCACGATGATGACGCGTGTTGAAATCTTCTCCACAGATCTCCTTAAGGCTTTATGGAATTGTGGGAGTATCGCTCTGAATCTTCCTCTCTCTGCTGTGACACGAAGCTCTGGAGTTTGGGATTTGAGGAGGATGAAGAATTCGGAGCCAAAACATCCAATTTATAGCCTCAGCGCTACCGCCGGCGCTAGCGCTACCGCCGGCGCTATCCCGGATTAAGAAACAATTTGCGCGGGAGGATCTTCAATCCGAGGCAACATTTTGCTCTATGCCTCATATGTGCCATGCTACCGCCAGGGCTATCCGCTACCGCTTGGCTCTAGCTCTTTCTCAAAACAATGCCGGAAACGCGCTAATCAACGCTATCACCGGGCGCTATTGCTACCGCCGGCGATAGTGAGCTTGTTCGAATTTTGGCCTCAATTTTGGGGGCAGTCACCATGTGTACTCCTTGAGTCATGTGGACCTAGTAAACCTGCACACTTGAACACACAAGATTAAATACACGTAGGATTTGTTATTCTCAAACCTAGGAGATGCGGAAGACCATGTTCCAACAAACTCCCCCTTTTGATAATAACAAATCCATTAATGATAAAACAAAGCATTAATAAATAAGCATGATGAAACTCTACTTGTGTGTGTGTGAGAGTGATGACTTTAGGATAATTATTGATTTTAGCATTTAGAATTGCTCCCCCTAAATATATGCTCCCCTAATATGTATGTTATCAACTTAATCAATCATGTTGGGTTTTTATTTTGATAGAGAATTATATTTAAAATGTTAGTTCTCTCTCTTTTGCATTTTATCATGTTAGTTCTCCCCCTTTGTTATTAGCAAAAGCGGGTAGGGAAACAAAGCACCAAAAAATGTGTAAATAAAAGAGAAGGCATGATCGAGCTTTTTAAGTAAATTATAAGGAGTTTTAGACTTGTCTTTCATTGAAAATGATCAGAGTTATGATTTATTTTATCCCTTTTGTTTGTAGTTATCCCCCTTTTATAAATCAGAGTTTAGCAAAAAAATAATGATTTCTCCTTTAAATAAGAGTTTAAGCAAAAAAAAAATCATGATGTCCAAGTAACCGATCTACCCAGACAATATGTCAACACCCTAGCCCCGTACTAAGTGACGGATGGGCATGAGGAGCTGCAAACATACCGTAGGTTGGGGTGTTAATCCCATATGCAAACACTAGACAAAAAACTTAACCTAGCACTCTTTCCCCCCAGTGCCTCGCAAGGCCCCACTGGAACCCTCCCCGGTTAAGGACAAGACATGACTAGAGATAAGGTTATCTAATGTCTACAACCCTACGCCCCCGCTATGGTGAGAAATGAAGTCATGGATAATAATTATTGGAAACATTAAGCATTTAAATCTTAATGGGAAATTTCATAGCATATGGATTTTTATTTAAAAATACTCTTAGCTATATTGAAATTCATGAATGATCAGAGTTTTGAGCATTGCGGAAGAAAAAAGAAACATCATAATACTAAATAAGAGTTTATGTTCAAAAAGGAGATGTTTTTGAGTTTCAAAATGAACTTTATAAAGATAAGAGTTGAAACATTTTTGAATAAAGAAATAACATCCTTTTGGCAATTAGAAGTAAGAGGTAAAATTTGATTTGAAATTCAATAATAAGAGGATGTTTTTAGAAGTAATATTTTACTTGTTTGAGGAGTGTTTAGCATGAAAGTTTTCAGAGAAATAAATCAGAGTTTTTAGCAAAAAAAAATCAACCAATATAAAGTTTACCAAGCAAGTCTACCACTTGTTGCAAGAAAGGAATTTGAAGATTCAAGTGATGATGCACACAAGATGAAAGATTTTAAAATAAGCATGAAAGTGCAAGGAAAAACAATTTTATGGTTATGATGCGGAAGTGTTATAGAAATACAAAAAACATCTTATCGTAATCAAGGATCATCCAAAAAAAATAAATAAGTTTAATTTCAAAAAGAAGATGTTTATGTAAATCATTTTGCATTTAAAATTTTTGTTTTGACAATACAGTAACCAAGCATGAAATAATCTTATCAAAAAGAGATTACTACAATGTTACTTTAATTCACAATTTCAAAACATACCAAACATTGTAGAAAGCATGCTAGGTTATCTAGTGCATTTCATAAATAAAGAGTAGTATAGAATTAGCATTAGGATCCAATACTCATGAGAAGAAGTGTTGTGGAAGATAATGATGTGCATAAAAGTGTATTTTGAATAGAGTAAACAAATGTTTTAATCAAAAATACAAGTAATATGTAATGTAAAGAGCACAATAAAACACAAATAGTTTTACTTCCACTCACTTCAATGCACAAAAAAATGTACAACTACCAAGGTGCTTTGCACACACAATGCTCATTAAGACTTATCAGGGTGCAAAGTAGTGCTTGGGGGATCACATAATTTTATTCTTGTTTTTTTTTATTGTGATCCGGTGTACTTAAGAATAAGTGGTTTTATTTTGAAAGAAAGTAATGGTTTGCACAAGATACTTTACTATTCTTTCCAATGTGCTCAACCTCACAACGCTTATTAAGACTTATCAGGAGGTTCAAGTAGTGCTTGGTGGAGATAACTTTGTTAAATTATTTCATGATTTTTTGTTTTGTGCAAAGTTCTCCGAATACACTTGTTTTGCAAACCAATATAATTTATGAAAAAGATAACCACTTTTCTTAACTTTTTAAAAGTGCAAATAAAGGTTGTGTAGGTAAGATACTTGTGCAATTTTAATTCATTGTACTATTACAGAACATACACACACATTCTTAGATTAAAAACATAAGTAGACAATGCCAAAATAAGTGAGTGAATTGCGATCATTATCAAACATAAAACATTACTCATACTTAGAGGCATGCTACGCATAGTTCTACACAACTTTTTCAATATAAATTATGCACATATTAATAGACGTATCAAAGCATGATGAAGGCAATGTTCAAAGTAGTTTGAAAAGATGAATTGCAACATTATAGAAGTTCTAAATAATAGATTAAATTATGCTTGATTTTCAATGAAGTTCATACAATATTTTTGATATTTTTAAAGAGTAATTTTTATTTAAAGTTTGAACTCATAAAATTGATCTTGGACTTCCCGAGGGCTACCTTGTGAGAGGTTCGCCCGGTACTAGGTGATATGATGGGATGATAGCCCAAATCACCCTTTCGCAAGATACATAGAAAACATAAGAAGAAGAATTTTGATACTTGTATTTGTTTTGTTTTATATTTTTGTAGTTGATTTTTACAAGTAAAGACATATTTTTGTAATTTTTGCTTTTGCAATTTTGTATTTGATTTTTGCATAAAGATGAACTTTAAATAAAGGAAACAACACAAGCAAAAAAAAAACATATTTTTTGTAATTTGGTTTTTGTAGTTTTGTATTTGATTTTTCAAAAAATAAAGAAACACAGAAGTGCAAAACTAACTAGAAAATATAGATTTATATATTTTAAGGGATTTTTAGAAATTTAAAAAATACAGAAAAATGAACCTCGACGCTAGCGCGGGAAACAGTAAGTGATTTTTTAGGGTTTTGAAAATTTTGATGCTTGAACTTGATTAGGTGTCCCAATAGTAGTTCCATGCTGAAGTTGCAGATTTTTAGGAGATGTTTTGGATGGTCCAAATTGCATGAAACGTTAGCGATTTCTTATATACTTGACAAAATAATTATTGCATGAGATATATTTACTTATGTTTTCATTTTGACTTTTCTAGAGACTTGTGATTATAATAGGAAAAAATAGGAAATGAAAACTCAAGATATCATGTTTGAACAAATCAAATATGCATGATTTTAGAGATTAACAATAATGTTCATGCACAATCATACTATGGATAAGCCCTAGATGAGAATACCCAGCCTGTATATCTTGGTAAACAAACAAAGCCTAACATAAACACAAATATTCTTTAGGTGGCAATGTTAGAATGATAAATTTGAGATTAATGTTATACCAAGTTTTGATTGTGTTTCAACTTAGAGACCTAGAATGGAGTGACAATTCTATTTGATTTGATATCAAAATGATTCAAAGGTCTAAACTAGAAATAAATCACAATACACACATAATATACCAACCATAGTAAGCAATATAATACCAATTGTCATTATATAAAATGTGATAGATGATTCTTGATATGAATTATGATTTTAGAGATGTTTAGCAAAAGATATTACTAAATCATGGCGGTGTTTGTGAATTCAATATTCATTATGAAGATAACTTCTTTCAACACATTTTAGTGATTTTCCTTTAATTAAGAATTTTGAATATATATGTGATTTTTTGATAGGTGAACAATAGTGATGGTTTAGATCATGTTTGACATCAAGGAGAGAACACAATATAATTTTTTGTTGTGAGCAATGACACCCATATTGAAAGTTGAGCTTTTATTTAAATCTTGAATTTTCTTTTAGATCAAGTTATTTCACTAAACCACTTGTTGGTGAAGGCTAAGTATCTTAATAGCCTAATAACCAGATTTAATTGAAATATCTTATAGCAAATTTAGAGTTTGATTCATATGGATAATATAAGATATTTATAATAATGGATATAAGAATAAAAGATAGGTCATCAAAATAAAATATGATTTGGAATTTTGATCAATTTGATTTTATAAACATTATTGAGCTTTTAAAAGATAAGATCATATTTTCAAAAATTGTATAGGATGACCATGACATGATAGTTCAAAAGAAAAACAAAAAGAAAAAAATAGAAAAGAAATTAAAGCACATCATGAAGTAGAAATTTGTGTATTTCATTTTAATTGATTTCTACTTTATGCAAATGATGGGATATTAATGAATAAGAGATTTAGGTATCCAAAGAGGACCGAGAGTGACGGTTCCTTTGGGTACCCAAATACATCGTGTTTTCTTTTGGGGAGATATGTTTGAATGGGCCCTTTTGATTTGAGTTTGTGTTTCATCTTTAACTTTTGGCTGCCATTCAAACATTGGTTTAATATTATTCTTATTTATCAAATTTCCATGATTATTTTGCAAAACATTCTTTATAGGAAATTTGTTTATCTTTAAATTTATGTTGGGAGAGTGGTTATTTTGTAGATGATAATGATTTGGAATTTAATTTTCAAGCATTTGATATTCTTTATTTCCTTTGTTGGATTTATCAATATTTTGAGAAATTATATTCAACTTGCTTTTAGATATACCTTGAGATTGTGAATGAATTTTTAAGCGTTTTTCTTAATGATTTCCTTAAGCACGTTGATTTTTGATTTTAGTTCATCATTCTTGATTTTGAAATTATGTCTAGCTTTATTATAATTTATTGTGCTATTTTTAAGAGTGGCAACAATTAAGTCAATATGTTTTTCATATTTATCCCTATACTCATCAAATGTTTCATCCATCTCTTTTATTTCAATTTCATAGTCTTTACAATTAGCACAATTAATTTTTAAAGATGAATTTTCTAAACATAATTTTTCATTTTGTCTTTTTATAAACATAATTTCTTTTTCAAATTCCTTAAATTTTTCTTTAATATTATTACAATCAAGACCAGGTTTTGTATTTTCAATTGAAGTGACATGAGTAAAGCTAGATAAATCAGATTTTGATACTACTTTAACTTTTGCTTTTAAATTTTTATTTTCTAAGCGCAATAGTTTATTAGCATTCTTTAATTTCTTAATTTTGCGCTTAGTATTTTGTAACAATTGCAATGAAGAGATAGAAGTACAAAAGATAGAATTTGATTTCCTTACATTGCTTTTGGATGAGGGAGGATTTGAACATATTGTTCCTTTGTCTTCTTCTTGGCACTCCTCTTCCAAAAGTAAGATTTCTTCTCCTTTTTCTCTTGGTGTATTGTTCTCCTTTTCTATTTCAATATTCTCCATGGCTTCGCTCTGAGAGAGATCTTCTTGAATGATAATGGATGCTTGTACATTCTTTTCCTCCTGTGTTTGTTCCATACCTGCGAGAGGAAGATCATACATTTCTTCAAGAAATTTCCATATTTTATAAGCACTAGAAAAGCAATACACAAATTTGAAAACTTCATTTGAGAGACCACAAAATAGATAATGTTTAGCTTTTGCATCTAAATGAAGTTCCTTTTTATTTGTTTCATCCACACGTCTTATAATTGCTAAGTTCCATACTTCGATATCTAAATTTTTAATAAATTTTTCCATTAAAATTTTCCATCCTTTATAATTTGTTCCTTCAAATAAAGGTGGTGCAAGTGATTTTTCCTCTTCACAAAAATCTCCCCCACTAGTAGAAGCAAGATCATGAGACGCCATTATTCCCGGCTGTTAAGCCGATTGGAATAAAACTGCTCTGATACCACTTGTTGGATCGGTCGGCGCCCTTAGAGGGGGGTGAATAAGGGTTTTCAAAAACTTAAGATTATATTTAATAAATTTGAAATATTGCAAGATTAATACAATGAGACATCAAGTAAAACAATAATGAATAGACATGCTTTATTAATATCAAATAATGTTTTACAAAACTTGATTACTGTGACGCTAGAAATCGGATGCGACTAATAAAAATCCTTTTTGTTTTCTATACCGACTCGTATCCCCACGAACCGGTTGGCTTTAGCCGATCTCTCCCCAGATACGGCCTCAAGCCGCTCTAGCCAATCTATCCCCAGAAAGGCCTCGAGCACCCCCTAGACCTAGCCTAGATCTAGTCGCCAACACGAGGAGATTTTCAGTCCTAAGTCCTACCCCAGACCTAGTCGCCAACACGAGGCAATTTCACTACCGTTTACAGAAAAGATATGAAATGAAAAGACAATAATATAAAAACTCCCTCTATGTGGATCTCTTGGAGAAGTGGACGAAGGCCCGCAGAGTATAATCGTAGTCGATGCGGCCTTTCGTCACGATAATGACGCGTGTTGAAATCTTCTCCACGGATCTCCTTAAGGATTTATGGAATTGTGAGAGTATCGCTCTGAATCTTTCTCTCTTTGCTGTGACACGAAGCTCTGGAGTTTGGGATTGGAGGAGGATGAAGAATTCGGAGCCAAAGCATCCAATTTATAGCCTCAGCGCTACCGCCGGGGCTAGCGCTACCGCCGGCGCTAGCCCGGATTAAGAAACAATTTGCGCGAGAGGATCTTCAATCTGAGGAAACATTTTGCTCTATGCCTCATATGTGCCATGCTACCGCCAGCGCTATCCGCTACCGCCTGGCGCTAGCTCTTTCTAAAAACAATGCCGGAAACGCGCTAATCAATGCTATCGCTGGGTGCTATTGCTACCGCCGGCGATAGTGAGCTTGTTCGAATTTTGGCCTCAATTTTGGGGGCAGTCACCATGTGTACTCCTTGAGTCATGTGGACCTAGTAAACCTGCACACTTGAACACACAAGATTAAATACACGTAGGATTTGTTATTCTCAAACCTAAGAAATGCGAAAGACCTTGTTCCAACAAAATAAGTCAATAATAGTCCTTGCATAAAATTTTGGACTATTTGGAGTTATGAAAATGGATATTTTCAACATACAAGTTTTGTCTAGTGTATGAAATGGTGTGTTTATAGCACAGAGAGTATTTTGAATATCTCTCTCAAAGTTTTGGGTGAATTTAACTGAGATTTTAACCATAGATATATGTTACCTATTTTTACCCTATGTCCAATAAATGGAACTTCTGGACAATATTTTGCCACAGTTTTGGAAATAATTTAATTAATCGTGCATGGTGTGATTATTGGGTTTTATGAACTTAAATACAACCAAATTTCCTCTGGAAGATTAACTAGTTTATTATAAGTGTTTGGTAAAATTTTGGGGCCATTTAGACCCATGCCTGTGGATTGATCCACATGCAAATGAAATCTAGTACAAGGAATTTTAATAATGTGACATAGGGTGTATTTTGGGAATTTTTCCCAAACCATTGGGGGAATAAGTCCGAAATTTTAAACATATGTATAATATACCCAAATACACCCTCTGACCAAAAATGAATGTGTTTGGAGAACATTTCCCCATGCTTGTTATAAATATTTGATAAAGCATGTAAAAGTGTCACACATGGTTAGGCAACACCAAGTGACCCCAAACATTGGTAGATGGTGGGGTAGGTTCTTATAAGTCTCTGGTAAAAATTTGTGACCATTTGGCTTTGTACATGTGAAGTAATCTTCACATGCATGCATGGGTGGAAGTTTTGATGTGCATATAGCACTATAATGTAGGTCTAGAATTACATTGTTAATTTAATCCAACTTGATCCTAATTTTGGGTGGCATGTTAAGTAGACAATAAATTATCACTAGTTAAAAATTGAGGACATTTGGACTCACGCACGTGAGGGAAATTCTCATGCAAAAACCTAGGTTCCATGGAAGTTTATAAAGGTGTATACATAATAATGTTTTGAGAATTGATGGATGGTCTCTTGGTTAATTTCTATGAAATTCAAAACTTGCACTTTATATTATGAGATGATACATCTCAGAGAAAATAATGAACTTTTGGGTTGATTTCCGTTGGAAATTAGGATTTATGTGATTTGTCACATAGACCTCAAATGTGTATTTTTAGAGTCAAAACTTTCTGAAAAGTTATAAATTTCTGGGATTCACATAGTAGAGTGAGATTACACTCTGTAGATTTTTGGTGGAATTTTTAGAAATAATATTGACCCTTATTCATTGATTATTCAATTACCCCCTATTTTCCTCACCCCACCTTTAGGTAAGTTAATGGGTTCACATTTTCATGAAATTGGGTATTTGGGTTCATGAGACCATCTGAAACCCTTTGAAAATTTTTATGGAATTTATTGTTGATTATTAATGGTACATCCTTCACAAAGCACAACCATGTGATATAACATGATAAAATTATATCTTGAATTATTTACACTGGAATTCTATAAAAATTTGTACATAGAATTTTGATAGCAATATGGACCTCTGGAAATTTTGTTAGATTTATTTATTGAGAGGACATCATACTTCCTTCATAATGTAGAACTTGGAGTTATAACTTGAGAAATTTATATCTTGAATTATTGACACTGGAAAGCTATAGAAATTTGTACATAGACTATTGATAGCAATATGAACCTCTGGAAAATTTATTGGACCCTTTGGGCCATGATAATTAACACTTCATGTGCAAGTTGATGAATATCTTAAATATATGGAAATAAATTATAGGCCCAATATAATTTAATTAAAGGAAAAGAATGAAAAATCTGAAGTTTATCATATATACAACTTCTGGAATCTTGTTTGAGTACATATTAGTTAGACGATCATGTACTCTGTTGAAACAACCCTATTACTGATTTGGGCTAGGATCACTATCTGCTGACTATGATCAAGTTGACCCAAATATATAGTCAATGGGTCAAGAGTTTAGGCTGTTAGAACTCAAGAATTCATTCAGACACTGCGTTCGACGAACTGCTCTCTGCGTTTGATGAACGGCTTGCATTCTGCGTTTGACGAACGACTTGCTCTCTGCATTCGACGAACGGCATACTCTCTGCGTTCGACGAACGACTTATGTTCTGCGTTCGACGAACGACATGCTCTCTGCGTTCGACGAACGGCTTGCCTCTATCTCAGCGTCTCAGTGCCTCAGCTCAGCAGTCGACGAACAGATTGTTTCAATGGTCAACGATCTCATCTCAGAGGTCGACGATCCCGTCTCAACGGTCGACGAATTGGCTCAGCTCAGCGGTCGACAAATTTATCCAGGCTCAGCGGTCGACGAATCCGTCCATTCGACGAACTCCAGTCTGCTTTCGACTAATACCTTCAAATCGACGAAAGTTCTCCACAGCTCAACAAAATTAATTCTTCCAGCAAGATTCATTTGAGGTCGACGAACTAAATTTTGTGTTCGACGAAATTTATTGAGATCGATGAATTTTACTCAGATCGAAGAATTCTTATTTAAGTTCAAAAAGTTTCAGATAGATTATAGTATTCCGTTCTCCGAACTCAGATCGACAACAACAACTGATCTATTCTATCAGATAAGTAAGGATAATATATTTCCATTCATTATTTCAAGATTATAGCCGTTGACATTTCTCGGAAAAGGACATTTCATGGAAAAGGAAAGAGATTTATGGCGCAGCAGATTTTCAGTTCCCAAATATATTTTATTCCTTAATATAAGGGATTTATATTTATTATCTGTAAGAGATTTTTCAAAAGAGAAAAAGGCAGAAGATATAGCACATTATCACACGGCTTACACGACAACAAGAGTACAGAACATATCACATACAACTGTAATGAGAAAAAGTAAGGAAAAATATACAGGAAGAATAAGAAGAACAAGAAGAACAAAAGCTAACAGATCTTCTTCTTCCTCCAGCAACACATATTTTTCTAAGAACATCTTCAACACCACCTCTTAGTATTTCTGCTGCAAGAATCAGATTAAGAAAGAAGAAAACTACATGAAGAAATAGAAGAACAAAAAGCAGATCATCATCTTCTTCCTCAAGCAGCAATTTCATTTCAACTGAGAACATCAACATTATTCTCTTAGTCATCAGCTGCAAGCACAGATCTCCAAAGAGCAACAAACAATCTGAGAAGCGTTCTTGTCTCTCAAATTTATCAAATATCAGGAAGATCATTTCTTTCAAGAAAAAGCTCCAGCAAATCAAATGTCAAACAATTTCATATCAGACAGGGAGCTTTTCAACATACATCCGCTAGAGTCTTCTCTCAACATCTTGACAGAGAAGAACATCTAAACCCCTCTCTATCCCATCTTGTACAGGGTTAAAAATCCCTTCAAAAGTTTACCTCATTGGTGGCAAGACACCTGATCAAAAAATCTAGTTGGTTTTGAGCACCTGATCAAAAGCTCTGTGGTGTGTGGACACCTGAACAAAAACCCCTTGGTGTGAGGGCACCTGATCAAAAATCCTAGTGGATTCCTACCAAGGGTGGTAGAAGAGTAGGCGTACCCAGATTTATTGGGGAACTAATATAGCTCCTTGTGTCTTGTGTTTGTTTTATTTTCTGTCTTTGTGCTGTGCTGATTTATTTTGTTTAGCTTTATTAAATCACTCTGCTACACATACTTATATCAGTATTTTTAATTCCGCTATAAAACTAAGGGAAAAAGTTTTAATTCTCTATTCACCCCCCCCCCCCCCCCCCCCCTCTAGAGTTAATTTAAGATCTAACCTCCCTTTCAATTGGTATCAGAGGGTAGTTGATTCTTTACAGGCTAACACCTGAATCACAAAGATCAATTAGATCTTAAATTCTTTCAGAGTTTTTATCTTATTTTTCTCTATTTATTTTTGTTTAAAAACTCATGGCACAAAACAAAGAGTATTCAAGCACAAGACCTCCTATGTGCAATCTCAGTAAGTTTGCACTTTGGAAAGCAAGGATTAGGTTATATATGAACTCAATTGATGAAGAAATATTTAATGTTATTTTGACAGGGCCTCCAACACCTACAGCAGCAGCAAGTGCTGGAACCACAACTACCAACAATGGTGTCCCACCTTCTGAGTGGACAGCAGCACAGAAAAAGCAAAGGAGTGCTGATGCAAAAGCCATGAACATTCTGGCTCAAACAATGTCTGATGACATTTTTCAAAGAGTGGTAGAATGCACCTCAGCAAGAGAAATATGGATTTCTCTCAACAATATGGTTGATGGATCTGCTGATGAAAGGAAGGACAGGAGATCACATCTTATTTCTCAGTATGAAAATTTCAAGAAAGGAGAAGTTGAGAGTGTGGCTGATATGTATAACAGGCTCAGACTCATAATAAATGAGCTGAAGACCTTGGATAAAGTGATCTCTATCACTGAGATCAATGACAAGATCTTAATGTGCTTCCCCAGCACATGGGACTCTAGGATCTGGCCTATCAAGGAAGCCAGAGGCCTCAATGAGATTACTACTGAAACATTGTTGGGCAAGCTCAAATCCTATAAGCAGCTCATCAAATCCAGGGAAGCTGAACAATCAACTTCATCTCCAGCAATAAAGAGAGAAAAGAATATAGCTTTTAAAGCAGCTGAAGAAGAAGAAAAAGCTCCAAGAGATGAGGAGTTCATAAACCTTCTAGCCAAAAGGTTCTACAAGATGGCCAAGAAGGATTTCAGAAAGAAGGACTCCAGATCGAAGGAAAAGCCAAGGTATGACAAGTCAAATTCTAAAGATATTGTTTGTTATGGCTACAGGAAACCTGGACATATTCTGCTAGATTGTCCAGAAAATCAAAAGAAGGAGAAGAGAATTGAAAAAGAGGAAAGAAGACACTCCAGCAAGTCTTCCTCCCACAAGCACAAAAATAAGGGAAGATGATTTGTAGCAGAAACCTGGAGTGAAATAGAATCAGAAAAGTCATCCAGTTCTTCAGATGATGAAGAAGAATCAAAAGAAAATGACCAATGCTTGATGGCCATTTATGACTCAGGCAGTGAGTCAGGAAATGCATCATCTTCCAGTGATGATGAAGATAATGAAGAAGAGAAGAACTTCTCCATGATGGCAATCAATTCCTCAGCAAATAATTCAGAAGAAGAAGAATCAGAAGCTAAAGCTGACAATGATGCAGATCAGGTAATATCTAATTTTGATTTTACTTCAATTGAATTCAAAGCTGAATTCAAGGTTCTTTGCTTAGACTTAATAAAATCTGAGAAAGAAATAATCTCACTCAGACATAAGCTAGATGAAATGAATAAATTAAGTGAAGAAAATGCTAATCTTATGAAAGATTTTGCTGCCTCCAGAGAACATATCATTCTCATTGAGAATAAACTTTCTGAGGCTAAGAAATTTGAAGAATCCCTAAATGGGAGAAGCATCAAACTGATGGACATTACAAGCACAATAAATGCTAGACTTAATAGAAAATTAGGCTTGGGTGCTTCATCAAGTGAGCCACATCTGATTAAGAACAACATAATATCTACACCTATAAAATTCATCTCTGCTACGAGCAAAGAGGTTGTAGGAATAAATATAAACATTTGAAGTAAGACTATCGAGAATAGCAGAATTCAGCAGAATTCGTCGAACGGAGCTCGATGAAATGTATCCACTTCGTCGAATGGAGCTCGACGAACTCTGAAGACAGATTTTCAATATAGTCATTATATGAACGACGCTCGACGAAATCTCAATCATTCGTCGAACGACGCTCGACGAACTCAGCCCAGTTCATCGAACAGAAACTATACAGAGAATTTGAACAATTCTTATTCTTCACATACTAAGAATCCTTTCACTGAATGGATAATACCTCCAAGGAGATATGATCCACAAGGTTACAAGGAACAACCTGAAATGTCTTTTACTTCAAATTTTTATGGAAATACAAAAAGACCCAAGGTAGTCTGGGTCAAGAACAAATAGGTTGTTTTTCAATTTTTGCAGGTACACAACTATCCAAGAATAAATGAAAAATGGTATTTGGATAGTGGCTGTTCAAAGCATATGACAGGAAACAAGGCCAACCTGAACAACTACAAGGCAAAGCTTGGACCAAAAGTACTATTTGGAGACTCCAACTATGGACAAACAAAAGGCTATGGAAAAGTCAAGGTTGGAGAAGTCACCTTCAAAGAGGTAGCTTATGTCAAGGGACTGAAGCACAACCTCATCAGCATAAGCCAATTATGTGATGAAGGGTATCAGGTAACTTTCAATAAATTAAAATGCCTTATTAAATCTTCTGATAACATTACTGTTTTATTAGGTATTAGGCAAGGTAATATTTATTTAGTAAATTTCAATTCATCTACATCAAAAATCTGTTTATTTAATGAATTAAGCAAACCTAGTGAACTTTGGCATAAGAGATTAGGATATGTAAATATTAGGACCATTTCTAAATTATCTAAGGACAATCTTGTTAGAGGATTACCTTCAGGTTCATATAAGAAAGAAGGTCTTTGCAGGGCATGTCAACTAGGCAAGCAAACTAAAAGTAGTTTTAAATCATTATCTAAAAGTGATTCACCTAGAATCTTATATTTGCTACATATGGACCTTTTTGGACCTATAGCAACAAAGAGTTTAGGTGGGAAGTCTTACACTCTAGTTATTATAGATGACTTCTCTAGATTCACTTGGGTGTTCTTTTTGAGAGAAAAGTCAGATAACTTTAAAGTTCTTACAGACTTTCTTAAGAGCATACAAATTAAGGACTCTACTGTAGTTGCATTGATCAGAAGTGATCATGGCACTGAGTTTGAGTCTCTTCTCATGCAAGAATTCTGTGAGAAGGAAGGTATCAGGCATTGCTTCTCAGCTCCTAGAATTCATCAACAAAAAGGGGTAGCTGAAAGGAAAAATAGAACTTTAATTGAATCACCAAGAACATTACTTGTAGATGCTAATTTGCCCCTATCTTTTTGGGCAGAGACTATTAGCACAGCAAACTATGTGTTGAATAGAAGTTTAATACACAAACTTAAGGGTAAGACTCCTTATGAGTTACTTAATGGGAAGAAATCTAAAGTTAATAAATTAGAACATTTGGCTGTAAATGTTTTGTTCACAATAATGACAAAAAATACCTTAGGAAATTTGAACCAAAATCTGAAGAAGGAATTTTCTTAGGTTATTCATTAATAAGCAAAGCATATAGGATTTATAACAAATCTTCTCTTAAAATTGAAGAATCTATGCATGTTTCCTTTGATGAAACTAATATGTTTTATAAGGAGAAGAATTCTTCTACCAAAGAAAACCTACAGGTACCTACACAATGTGAGCAGCTAGATCAATTAGCTCTACAGAAAGAAGTATTTCTAAATCCTGTACAACATGATTCTGAAGAAAGTGAAGAAGAAAATCATCCAGATTTTGCCGATAGTTCAAATCAGATAACAGCAGAACATCTTCCACAGGATATCACAGCTGAACAAATTCCCCAAGTGGAAATCATTGCTGAACCCACTCCAACTATTGATCACATTATAGTTAGAGATCATCCAATATCTTAAATCATTGGTGATATTTCAACAGGTGTGCAAACAAGGCATCAAGCTAATCAGAATCTGATGCATACTTGTTTTCTCTCTCAGATTGAACCTCAATCCCTACAAGATGCAGAACATGATCCCAACTGGATCATTGCAAGAGGAGCTCAATCAGTTTGAGACAAACAAAGATTGGGAATTGGTTCCTAGACCAAAGAATTATCCAGTCATTGGAACTAAGTGGGTTTACAGGAATAAACTAGATGCAGATGGCAACATTGTGAGAAACAAAGCTAGACTAGTAGCTCAAGGATACTCACAGGAAGAATGAATAGACTATGATCAAACTTTTGCACCAGTTGCAAGGTTAGAAGCAATCAGGATTTTCCTTGCATTTGTTGCATACAAAAAATTCAAGGTTTATCAAATGGCTATAAAGAGTGCATTCCTGAATGGAGAAATCAAAGAAGAAGTCTATGTGGAACAACCACCAGGTTTCATCTCTCCAACTCATTCCACTTTTGTATTTGAGCTTAAGAAAGCTCTCTATGGTTTCAAACAAGCTCCCAAAGCATGGTATGAAACCTTAGCTAGTTTTCTTTTAGAGAATAAATTCTGTAGAGGCATAGTAGATAAAACCTTATTTTTTAGGATACATAAAAAATCAAACTCTACTAGTTCAAATATATGTAGATGATATCATATTTGGCTCTACTGATTCAAATTTATGCAAAAGATTTTCTAATTTAATGCAATCTAAATTTGAAATGAGTAGTATGGGTGAATTATCCTACTTCCTTGGTCTTCAAGTGAAGCAAACTCCAAATGGAATCTTCATATCCCAATCTAAGTATGCTAAGGAATTAGTGAAAAGATTTGGTATGTCTGATTCTTCCACCATGAAAACACCCATGCCCTCTAATGTTGTTGTTGATACTGATGAATCAGGGAAACTTGTTGATTAGAAGGTATATAGAGCAATTGTTGGCTCATTACTTTATTTAACAGCAAGTAGGCCTGATATAATGTTTGCTACTTGTATTTGTGCTAAATTCCATATTAACCCTAAAGAATCTCATCTAATTTTATTAAAAAGAATTTTGAGATATATAAAGGGTTGCCCTAATCTAGGACTTTGGTATCCAACAACATCTGAATTTGAATTATCTGGATTCTCAGATTCTGATTATGCTGGATGCAGAGTAGACGGGAAAAGCACATCAGGAACTTGTCAGTTTCTTGGTGATAGGCTTGTGTCTTGGTTTGGTAAGAAACAAACATCTGTGTCTACATCAACAGCTGAAGCTGAATACATAGCTGCAGGCAGTTGCTGCTCACAGATATTGTGGATACAAAATCAGCTCCAAGACTATGGGATCAATTTAAATAATTCAATTATATTTTGTGACAATACTAGTACAATATCTATAGCACAAAATCCAGTTCTCCATAGCAGGACTAAACACATAGAGATTAGGCACCACTTCCTTAGGGATAATGTGGATAAAAATAAAATTTGCCTACAGTTCATCTCTACTGATTTGCAAAGTGCTGATATTTTCACCAAGCCCTTGGATGAAAAGAAACATATTTTCTTTATAAATCAGCTAGGCATAATAGATGGAGACTCAATCTGTTAAAAAAAAATTAAGTTTTCTACTTACCCTTCTCTTCATCTAACTGAGATCGACGAAATTTAGTTTTTCGTCGAACGGAGATCGACGAAGTCATCAAGTTCGTCGAACCGAGATTGACGAAAACTCATTTTTAGTCGAACCCAGTTTTGCTGAAACTTTTTATTTCAGCCTGTCTTCATATCAAATATTTTATTTTAGCTGAATGTCTACAGAATTGCTTCTCTTTCTAGTTCCCTTTGCACTTGATCTCTATTTTATTGTGCAGGAACAATAACAATGACAATCTTGCATCCTTCCCTACCTCCATCAAATGTCCCTTCTTCAAGGGTCCTAGCTTCAGGCCTTCCTGAAACTAGGCAGGGGGAGAAGTTTTTATGAACAAGCTCCATTTGATGCAGTGTTTTGCTCAGGGGGAGTTGTTCTATGAACTAGGCAAAAGGAGAAAGTTGAAGAACCTCCAGTCTCAGGGGGAGACACTCTTAGGGGGAGATGCTTTCAGAAAGGGCAAGATGACTTCTGAACAAGCTACACATAATGCAAATTTAGATGCAGTAATTGTTTTAGCTCAAGTTTAGGTTCAGATTTTAGTTATGGCAGATAACATGTTCAAATTATAAAGATTCAGTTCAGATCAAATTCAGAAAGCTGAAATGTACCAGATATAGTTCAGACAAAATCAGAAATCAGAATTCAGAATTATCAGATCAGAATTCAGAATTCAGATGTCAAACTTCAGAGAAAGACAAAGGTTCTTTTTATTAATTTTATTTTCAATGTAATTTCAAAACTCAGAGTATCATATTCTTTATATCTGATGAAATATTTAAAATCTGTCAGATATATATATATGGTCTGTTGTTTTAGCTGTTTTATTGTTTGTTTATTTTCAATTTTTGTCAAATAGTGTCCTAACCTAAATATGGGGAGATTGTTGGAACAACCCTATTACTGATTTGGGCTAGGATCACTATCTGCTGACTAGGATCAAGTTGACCCTAATGTATAGTCAATGGGTCAAGAGTTTAGGCTGTTAGAACTCAAGAATTCATTCAAACACTGCGTTCGACAAACTGATCTCTGCGTTCGACGAACGACTTGCATTCTGCGTTCGACGAATGGCTTGCTCTCTGCGTTCGACGAACAACATGCTCTCTGCATTCGACGAATGGATTGCATTCCGCGTTCGACGAACGACATGCTCTCTGCGTTCGACGAACGGCTTGCTTCTATCTCAGCGTCTCAGCGCCTCAGCTCAGCGGTGGACGAACAGATTATTTCAGCGGTTGACGATCTCATCTCAGCGGTCGACGATCCCGTCTCAGCGGTCGACGAATTTGCTCAACTCAGCGGCCGATGAATTTATCCAGGCTTAGCGGTCGACGAATCCTTCTGTTCGACGAACTCCAGTCTGCGTTCGACGAATACCTTCAGATCGACGAAAGTTCTCCACAACTCAACAAAATTAATTCTTCCAGCAAGATTCATTTGAGGTCGACGAACTAAATTTTATGTTCGACGAAATTTATTGAGATCGACGAATTTTACTCAGATCGAAGAATTCTTATTTAAGTTCAGAAAGTTTCAGATAGATTATAGTATTCCATTCTCTGAACTCAGATCGACTACAACAACGGATCTATTCTATCAGATAAGTAAGGATAATATATTTCCTTTAATTATTTCAAGATTATAGTCGTTGACATTTCTCGGAAAAGGACATTTCATGGAAAAGGAAAGAGATTTACGGCGCAGCAGATTTTCAGTTCGCAAATATATTTTATTCCTTAATATAAGGGATTTGCATTTAATATCTGTCAGAGATTTTTCAAAAGAGAAAAAGGCAGAAGATATAGCAGATTATCACATAGCTTACACGACAACAAGCGTACATAACATATCACATACAACTGTAAAGAGGAAAAGTCAGGAAAAATATACAGGAAGAACAAGAAGAACAAAAGCGAACAGATCTTCTTCTTCCTCCAGCAACACATATTTTTCTTAGAACATCTTCAACACCACCTCCCAGTATTTCTGCTGCAAGAATCAGATCAAGAAAGAAGAAAGCTACAGGAAGAAATAGAAGAACAAAAAGCAGATCATCTTCTTCTTCCTCAAGCAGCAATTTCATTTCAACTGAGAACATCAACATTATTCTCTCAGTCATCAGCTGCAAGCACAGATCTCCAAAGAGCAACAAACAATCTGAGAAGCATTCTTGTCTCTCAGATTTATCAGCTATCAGGAAGATCATTTCTTTCAAGAAAAAGCTCCAGCAAATCAACTGTCAAAAAATTTCATATCAGACATGGAGCTTTTCAACATACATCCACTAGAGTCTTCTCTCAGCATCTTGATAGAGAAGAACATCTAAACCCCTCTCTATCCCATCTTGTAAAGGGTTAAAACTCCCTTCAAAAGTTTACCTCCTTGGTGGCAAGACACCTGATCAAAAAATCTAGTTGGTTTTGAGCACCTGATCAAAAGCTCTGTGGTGTGTAGACACCTGAACAAAAACCCCTTGGTGTGAGGGCACCTGATCAAAATTCCTAGTGGATTCCTACCAAGGGTGGTAGAAGAGTAGACGTACCCAGATTTATTGGGGAACTACTATAGCTTCTTGTGTCTTCTGTGTTTGTTGTATTTTCTATCTTTGTACTGTGCTGATTTATTTTGTTTAGCTTTATTAAATCACTCTGCTACACTTATACTTATATCAGTATTTTTAATTCCGCAATAAAACAATGGGAAAAAGTTTTAATACTCTATTAACCCCCCCTCTAGAGTTAATTTTAGATCTAACCTCCCTTTCATAGTCTCCCTTCTAAGTTATGATTATCACACTTGAGGACAATTGGGTATGCGAATGGTAACACTGAATATTTGACTTAGACCCCATATGATCATCACACATAGAATTGTTAAACCCCCGATCATTATGAAGGCATAAATTTATTAAAGTATTAAATATTAGTGACATATACTAGAAGAAGGGGGGGGGGTGTTTAGTACAACTATCAATTAGGAATATGACGACGATATGATAGGAGATGTGAGGAATGACCCAACAACAAGTATAAGTGGTGATTGATGCATGAATTTCGAACCATTAGGTAGGGATTTAGTGATGACATGTAAGAATAGTCAGTCACTAGGAAAGGTTGAGTTTGATGTTCAATTGAACATCGACACTCATCTGTCCGGTCAATTTGTAATCCACCTTAGAATTTTAGAGTAACTAGAGATGAAGTGGGTATAAAAGGATGGGTAGCCACCAATAAGAGTAAATATCCTAGAAAGGGGGCTTTGGGCTTCAACCCATTGTATTCCCTAGTACCGTTGTGATCCCTACATCAGGTAGACTTCAGGAAATCCAGGATTCACCCTAAACTTCTAAGTATAACTAAAGGATAAATAAGAGTAATAAGTCGGACAACTCCATAAGTAAACCTCATCCCAAATTTGGGATGGAATGGTATAAGTACTACATAGTCTTGCGAGCGGTAGGCTCAGTATTGTTTAAGAAGGACTAGATAGTCCTGTGAGCGGTAGACTCGGTATTGTCTAAGAAGGACTAGATAGTTCTACGATTGGTAGGCTCGGTATTGTCTAACAAGGACTAGATAGTCCTGCGAGCGGTAGACTCGGTATTGTCTAAGAAGGAATAGAGAGTCTTGCGAGCGGTAGGCTCTATATTATATAAGGAAGGATGGGATAAGTCTGGCGAGCGATTGGCTCGGTATTATTGTAACACCCTGCCAGTACGAAAAGTATAACAGCAGGTCCGGCCGGGACCCCACGCCATACAAACCACACTAGCTAGGAGTTAAAAGGTGATAACCAGAAAAGTAACCACAAAACGAGAGTACGAAAACGTAAGCGGAAGCATTAATTAAACCATTCAAAAAGACATGTCCACTATCATAGGAATGAGTCCAGAAGTAAGAGTTACGGCCTTAGGGCCTTACATCAAACAATGTACAAAACTCCAAAAAGGCATACATCGGCACGCAGGCCGGCAATACATGAGAAAACAGGAAAAAGGCTGGCCTTCGAGGGCCAACACAGCAAAAGGGCCAACGCCCGCTACTTCCCGCTAGGCTCACCTGCACCTGCATAAGAACATTCCACCAAGCGGTGGCAAACAAGGTAACGGTCAGCACAGCTGACCAAATTATAACGACCCCACCCCTTACCCGGGGTGGCGGAGCTTCTACCCTGCAAGCAAGCCATACTAGCACAAGTACTAATATAAAGAAAGTGCAACTACACGATGTGAGGTTTCAAGCACAATCAATCTTCTAAGTTGAGCATCAAAAGAAGGGAACCTAGGTATGCACATGATGTTGGTTGGGTTCACCCGAAGGTTCCCCACAACCGCCTAAGCCACTGCATGAGGCTAAACATGACATCATTCTATCACAGACGTGGGTACAACAACCGCACGCTCCATGCTCACAAGGCATGGATCAAAGGTACTTCTTCCCGAGCACCAACACCATCATGAGTCCGAAAACTTGAGATGGGAAAAGAGCTTATGGCCCGTCTAGGTAAACACCTTCCGCGACCTCTCCCACGATCACACGGCTTTACGAGAGACAACTATCCCTTTACCGATACTGCATGGGAACGGGTTCAGTTCAGTCGATTCCCGAGCTCTCATCGTCGAGTTCACACATACGATGCGGGTATGACATCACCTCGGCCCGTAAGGGTTTAGCACTTGCTAGTGCTACACAAAACATAAGTTACAACACCCAAGCCTTCACGAGGACATAGGCTTTACACGTAACCAAAAAGGAGATACAACTCGCTCCGCATCAATTTCGTGGTGAAGGTTTGCCTTCATCCAACTCTCAAAGCATGGGGCTTTCGTTAGGATCTTCGCAAGACGCCTACGCTTAATTCCCGCAATACTATAGAAGATTTCACGGAGTCATTCTCCGGCACGCATTCTAGGCCTAACCTAAATGCAACGTCGCAAATCAAGCATCACCGATTCGGGCTCACGGCCACGAATAGGCTTCACACAAAATGCCTAAATCCGCACGACTACCGGATTTTCTACATGCAATAATGCCGGGGACGGACACAATCTACCCGGAGTTCCGAAGAACTTGAGGAAATCCTACACTTCACCCATTTGGTGAAAGAGACACCTCATGCAAGCATAGAAAGAGGAATGAATGGACAAATACAAGTCCAAAGTTCGGGAGGAAGAATCGTTACCCTAGGCGCTTTCTTTTTCGCCATGGATCCGAGATTCTATACGGAGAGAAACGACCGCACCGGGCTGCACTCTCCAAATCTGGAAACGGCTCGCGAAACGGAGCTCCGGAGCTCCGTCAATGGCGGGATCTTCCTTCTTCTTCCTTGCCTCCTTCTTCTTCCTCTAGCCTAGGAGAGAGAAACACCTCAAAATAATGAGGATTAATCTCCTCTCATAAGCCCTAATAGCCTCCAGCATCTAATCCTAGCCATCGGATCAGATCTCAAAAGATTTGGACGGCCCGATCTTCTTCTCCGCTCAAAATCGCGGAACAGAATAAACAGGGCGCACGATCACAGGCGCACGGTCAGTGGTCGTGCGCGACGAGGGCAATGGTCGTGCGCACTATCCGGGACAGAACTCTAAATTCTTGCGAGTAAGCGCACGATCGCTGGCGCACGATCACTGGTCGTGCGCGAAGAGGGAAATGGTCGTGCGCACTGTCCGAGACAGAACTCGATTCTCTTCTGAATTAACGCACGATCGCTGGCACACGATCACTGGTCGTGCGCGATGAGGCCACTGATCGTGCGCTAAGAGCAGACAGGGAAAAATTCTAGCCTGCTTCACGTGCCGCACTACCACTCCGCCTACTTCGCGGAACTACCAGATTTGGGGTGTTACAACTCCACCCTCCTTAAAAGAATTTCGTCCCGAAATCCAGGAAACAGTAATAGCATAAATTACAGTTATACTTTACCTGAGGGAAATAGCTCGGGGTACTCCGCAAGCATCGCTTGCTCTCTCTCCCAAGAGAGTTCCTCTCGGCCGCAGTTATCCCACCGGACTTTTACCATCCGAATGGACTTGTTCCGCAGCTGCTTTACTTCGGTATCTTCGATGCGTAAAGGCTTGACTTTCGTCGACAACCCACTATCAACCGGAACTTTGCCGACCGCAATGATATGAGTAGGCTCTTGCACTGCTTTCCTCAACACTGAAATGTGGAACACGTCGTGCAGACCGCTCAGCTCTGCAGATAGTGCAAGCCGATAAGCCGCATCACCAACACGCTCCACGATCTCGAACGGTCCTAAGTACCTCGGACTGAGCTTTTTCAAGCGTCGAATCCTTGATACCCCTTTGAACGGTTTGATCTTCAAGTAAACCCGGTCACCGACGGCAAACTCTAAGTTCCTATGCTTGGCGTTGAAATACTTTGCTTGCCTATCCTGGGCAACCAATAGCCTTTCGCGTATAGACCGGATCGTCGAAGTTGCTTCTTCAACATCCTTTCGCTTCAATAGCTTAGTATCGCCCGTTTCCGCCCAAGACAACGGCGTACGACACTTCTTACCATAGAGGGCTTCGAAAGGAGCCATCTTTATGCTGGCTTGGTAGCTATTATTGTAGGCGAATTCGATCATAAAGAGATGATCCTCCCACTTCTTTCCAAAGTCTAGAGTGCACATTCGGAGCATATCCTCCATAGTCCTGTTGGTTCTCTCGGTCTGTCCATCTGTTTGCGGGTGGAAGTCCGTGCTGAACTTCAGTTTTGTGCCCAACAGTTCATGGATAAGCCTCCAATCTTTCGATGTGAAACGCCCGTCACGATCGCTGACGATGCTACGAGGGACACCGTGCAGTCTCACGATACTATCCACATAGAGCTTTGCTAGTTTTTCTACCGAATCATCCTTCTGGTTCGGAATGAAGTGCGATACCTTTGTCAAACGGTCCACGATCACCCCGATGGCGTCGTTTCCATGTTGCGATCTCGGCAATCCATGCACGAAATCCATCGAAATATCATCAAACTTCCATTCCGGAATCGGCAAGGACTTCAAAAACCCACCGGGACGTTGACATTCCGCTTTCACCAACGCGCAAGTATGACACTTGGCTACGTAAAGGGCAATGTCTTTCTTCATGCCCGGCCACCAGAACAGTTTCTTCAAATCCATAAACATTTTAGTGCTCCCCGGGTGGATCGAGTACTTGGTATGATGAGCCTCGTACATCAACTCCGCCCGTAGAGTACCAACGTTTGGGATGCATAACCTTTCCTGCTTCCACATAAGGTCGTCTTCGAAGGAGAAATCAGCGTTTAACCCTTCAACGGTTTCCGCTTTGTATCGTTTCAAGCTCTCGTCCAACTCCAATGCTTGTCGAACTCGGTCGGCAAGGTCGTAGTGAACTTCCGTCCAGTTCAAGCATGCTGAAGTAGACGTTCTCCTATCAATGCATATGATCTCCATTTCTTCTAGCTCACGGATTAGACGCTCATCGTGCATCAAAATCCAATTTGCTTGTGCGGGAGCCCGACGACTCAACGCGTCTGCAACTACGTTTCCTTTACCGGGAGTATATTTGATATCGAAGGTGTAGTCCCCAAGGAACTCCATCCACCTCCTTTGGCGCATGTTCAACTCCCTTTGATCTAGTAAGTACTTGAGGCTCTTATGGTTGGTAAAGATATCGATCTTCACGCCATATAGATAGTGCCTCCAAAGTTTGAGGGCAAAAACCACGGCCACTAGCTCCAAATCATGGACCGGGTAATTCCTCTCGTGAACCTTCAGTTGCCGGGAGCCGTAGGCAATTACCTTCCCGAACTGCACTAGGACACAACCCAACCCACTTCCTGAGGCGTCGCTATATATTTCATAGCCTTCCGTACCCTGTGGCGAGCATAGGGTGGGCGCCGTGATCAGACGACTCTTTAGCTCTTCAAAAGCTCGTGCGCACTCGGGCGACCAAACGAACTTATGATCCTTCCTAGTCAGTTTTGTGAGAGGAAGTGCGATCCTCGAGAAGTTTTCCACAAAGCGCCTATAATAGCCGGCAAGTCCTAAGAAACTTCGGACTTCCGCTACGTTTTTCAACAAAGGCCACGCTTGGATCGCTTCTATCTTCGACGGATCGACTGCAATTCCTTCGCCACTAACAACATGACCAAGGAATGCCACTGACGGTAGCCAAAACTCGCACTTGGAGAACTTGGCATATAGCTGACTCCTCCTCAAGGTGCTCAGGACTGCGTGCAGATGCCCTACATGCTCCTCTTCCGACTGAGAGTATACCAAAATGTCGTCGATGAAGACGATCACAAATTGATCTAAATACTCTCGGAATGTCCCGTTCATCAAGTCCATGAATACCGACGGTGCATTGGATAGACCGAACGGCATTACCGTGAACTCATAGTGCCCAGAGCGGGTACTGAACGCTGTTTTTGGAATGTCACATTCCTTTATCCTAAGTTGCTAGTAGCCGGACCTTAAGTTAAGCTTAGAGTATACCGTCGACCCAACCAGTTGGTCAAATAAGTCGTCGATTCTCGGAATCGGATAACGGTTCTTCTCTGTCAGTTTGATCTGCTACTACTAGGACAACACCAAGGCTGGTCTTAGGCCCCGAATCCTTCAACAAGGTGAAGAGTATCTTCGCTCCTTTTCACAGCTTCTCCTAACCGCGCTCACCCGAGATCTATTGGGCAGCATTACCTCTAATCTATCCTTGACTAAGGTAAACGACACTCCGATTCATAACACGAAGTCCTTAGACAGATAAGAGAGCGATGCTCCCACACCAACAGAGCTTTCGTCGGATAGTCGATAATTAGGACAAGGCCTAATTGCACACAAATTCAAAACATAAAATTTTGTTGTCATCGGTTACAATGGACACAATGAAATCTTTAACCGCACACAGGGTAGAAATCATATTAAGAGATGATCATCCATACCTGTGGCAACATCGCATTGTTGAACGACCTTTTGCTGGCCATAAGAGTAGACTCTCGACTGGGTTAAAGAATATTGGGGAGTCGAAGACTCCACCGCCTTTCCTTTCTCTATAGCAGCTGAACCCATCGCACGAGCATAGTCCACTTCTCCGCTTTTTGCCTTTGGAGGACCACTTCGACACACCGCGGCTTTGTGCCCCACCTTCCCGCAGGTGAAACACGTAATAGGTCCCCGCACGGTCGTGGCTCCCAAAATATTAGAAGGAGCTGGTTCCGCGAACCTAGACTTCCTCTTGTTTCTTCTGAACTCCGACTTGGATTGAGAGGTCGGCGCATGTAACTCATTGAAGTCATTCGCGCGTGGCATACTCTTCATTTCTATTTCTAGAGATTTTGCTGCTTTGACTAAGACGTTGAAGCCAAGTAACATTGGACCCACAAGCATTTGTCTTAGGTCATCTCGCAGGCCATTGTAGAACTTGTTGCCCTTGGTCTCCTCATCTTCCCACATAGACCTCTCATAACGACCCAGACTGATGAACTCATTCAGGTACTCATCCACCGAGTGTGCTCCCTGCTCCAGGTGCAAGCACTGGTTCTGTAGTGCCAAATGCCCTGATGAGAGCATGTACCTTAGAAGGAATGACTCATGGAAGTTTTCCTAAGAGATTTCGGTAAGTTGTCTCCCACCAAACTTGTGCACCAACTCCTCTTCCCACCAAAGTCTTGCTTCTCTTATAAGTAGGAAGATGGCCAAGGCTACCAACATATCCTTAATTATAAGTATTGACGTTAAAGTCTTCTTTATTTCTGACAACCACTCAGCAGCTCTCACAGGAGATTCGGTCCCCGCGAAGGATGGAGGGTTGAGGCTCAGAAAGTACTTTAACAGTTGATAGCGCAATTGCGGTTCCGCTTCTGGCTCACTTGCCCTCGTCGGAACCGGGGCCACAATAAGACTGGGAGGCTGTACCAGCTTTCCTAGCCATGCATTTTGTGCAGCCGAGACCGCTTCTGTGACCACTCTGATCATCTCAGCCGAAGGAGCGGTCGCTGGCACTTCAGCCGACCCACTACTATCAGCGGTGTTACGGGGTCGAGACTGCCCCACACCACTTCCAGTCACCTATAATCATGCAAGGCACGATTTAGTGACTCAAAACATATCAAACATCAATCATGGAACGCTCAGGTTCCGCAAACAAGTATGTTTTTTCATTCCTAAGTGGACATTCTTATTAGTTTTTGTCGTTCTAGGTGAATGCACAGCCCGTGCGCACCACCCCTTAAAAGGAATTCGTCCCGAATTCGCTAAACTACGGATCGACGCCTTAAGTCCGATACCAAATTGTAACACCCTGCCAGTACGAAAAGTATAACAGCAGGTCCGGCCGGGACCCCACGCCATACAAACCACACTAGCTAGGAGTTAAAAGGTGATAACCAGAAAAGTAACCACAAAACGAGAGTACGAAAACGTAAGCGGAAGCATTAATTAAACCATTCAAAAAGACATGTCCACTATCATAGGAATGAGTCCAGAAGTAAGAGTTACGGCCTTAGGGCCTTACATCAAACAATGTACAAAACTCCAAAAAGGCATACATCGGCACGCAGGCCGGCAATACATGAGAAAACAGGAAAAAGGCTGGCCTTCGAGGGCCAACACAGCAAAAGGGCCAACGCCCGCTACTTCCCGCTAGGCTCACCTGCACCTGCATAAGAACATTCCACCAAGCGGTGGCAAACAAGGTAACGGTCAGCACAGCTGACCAAATTATAACGACCCCACCCCTTACCCGGGGTGGCGGAGCTTCTACCCTGCAAGCAAGCCATACTAGCACAAGTACTAATATAAAGAAAGTGCAACTACACGATGTGAGGTTTCAAGCACAATCAATCTTCTAAGTTGAGCATCAAAAGAAGGGAACCTAGGTATGCACATGATGTTGGTTGGGTTCACCCGAAGGTTCCCCACAACCGCCTAAGCCACCGCATGAGGCTAAACATGACATCATTCTATCACAGACGTGGGTACAACAACCGCACGCTCCATGCTCACAAGGCATGGATCAAAGGTACTTCTTCCCGAGCACCAACACCATCATGAGTCCGAAAACTTGAGATGGGAAAAGAGCTTATGGCCCGTCTAGGTAAACACCTTCCGCGACCTCTCCCACGATCACACGGCTTTACGAGAGACAACTATCCCTTTACCGATACTGCATGGGAACGGGTTCAGTTCAGTCAATTCCCGAGCTCTCATCGTCGAGTTCACACATACGATGCGGGTATGACATCACCTCGGCCCGTAAGGGTTTAGCACTTGCTAGTGCTACACAACACATAAGTTACAACACCCAAGCCTTCACGAGGACATAGGCTTTACACGTAACCAAAAAGGAGATACAACTCGCTCCGCATCAATTTCGTGGTGAAGGTTTGCCTTCATCCAACTCTCAAAGCATGGGGCTTTCGTTAGGATCTTCGCAATACTATAGAAGATTTCACGGAGTCATTCTCCGGCACGCATTCTAGGCCTAACCTAAATGCAACGTCGCAAATCAAGCATCACCGATTCGGGCTCACGGCCACGAATAGGCTTCACACAAAATGCCTAAATCCGCACGACTACCGGATTTTCTACATGCAATAATGCCGGGGACGGACACAATCTACCCGGAGTTCCGAAGAACTTGAGGAAATCCTACACTTCACCCATTTGGTGAAAGAGACACCTCATGCAAGCATAGAAAGAGGAATGAATGGACAAATACAAGTCCAAAGTTCGGGAGGAAGAATCGTTACCCTAGGCGCTTTCTTTTTCTCCATGGATCCGAGATTCTATACGGAGAGAAACGACCGCACCGGGCTGCACTCTCCAAATCTGGAAACGGCTCGCGAAACGGAGCTCCGGAGCTCCGTCAATGGCGGGATCTTCCTTCTTCTTCCTTGCCTCCTTCTTCTTCCTCTAGCCTAGGAGAGAGAAACACCTCAAAATAATGAGGATTAATCTCCTCTCATAAGCCCTAATAGCCTCCAGCATCTAATCCTAGCCATCGGATCAGATCTCAAAAGATTTGGACGGCCCGATCTTCTTCTCCGCTCAAAATCGCGGAACAGAATAAACAGGGCGCACGATCACAGGCGCACGGTCAGTGGTCATGCGCGACGAGGGCAATGGTCGTGCGCACTATCCAGGACAGAACTCTAAATTCTTGCGAGTAAGCGCACGATCGCTGGCGCACGATCACTGGTCGTGCGCGAAGAGGGAAATGGTCGTGCGCACTGTCCGAGACAGAACTCGATTCTCTTCTGAATTAACGCACGATCGCTGGCACACGATCACTGGTCGTGCGCGATGAGGCCACTGATCGTGCGCTAAGAGCAGACAGGGAAAAATTCTAGCCTGCTTCACGTGCCGCACTACCACTCCGCCTACTTCGCGGAACTACCAGATTTGGGGTGTTACAATTATAAGCAAGGATTGGTCAAGTACTCTGAGGTGAGGGCTCGGTGTTTCACTTAGAGGCATTGTTGTATCAAGTAGTACACATATACCCTGTGTGTTCTTAGGGGCGTACATAAAGTTCTAGGCCAGATGTAGTTTCATATATAAGCCTAAGAGTGGAGGACCTGATCCACTGCCCTTGTTTTCCTCAATGGGGTGTACCTGAGCGGAGACTCGAAAAGGGAATATAGAGGTGGTGCTTACCAGATAGTATGCGGATACCCTCTGTGTTCTTAGGGGCGTACAAGAGGTCTTGGCTAGGAGATGTGTGACATAAGCCTAGTAGTGGACATGCCCGATCCACTACATTGTTTGCCTCAACCAGGTACCTTAGTTGTCACACTTGAACAGAGGGAACTAATAAGGTCTGTATGTATAGAGTCGAGTGGGTGAGTTACGTCATTGCATTGCACAGCATATCATAGAATCATTGCATAAACAAGACCTAATCCTATAAACTAGTATGGGCTCTTTTATACGATGAGTTTACCTTTGTGACAGAACTCTTAACTTATATGTTTGTATAAGCATCCATATTAGTTAAGGGTATTTTCGTAGCTGCCCTTCCCTACTCCTTTTATACTGCCATCATTTAATGCTTATATACCATACTTGTGCTAGCATAGAATCATTTTTAATACTTATTTAGTACATATGCCTTTCTAGTCTTGCCACTTGTCAACTGCTTATTTTTATCCCTTGTTGTCCTCCGCTTCGTCCACCCGCATGGTGCCTAGGAGTCACCGGGGGAGGCGAGGACCAAACTAGCTTAGTCTTTATGAATAACGATCGGTTGTGATCGTAGAATTTTGAGGAGCTGGAGCAGCAGTATGACTAGTAGGACGTGATTGCAAGACTTGAGGAGCAGTTTTTGCGTAGCACCACTATTCAACGCCAGATTGATAAGAGTTCGATAGCTTCCGCATAGATGTAGAGTGAGAGAGTTGTTTTGCTTTATTTTGAACATGTACTGGGCATAAGCCTTTACTCACTTTCATTTATTATACTCATTGTTGGACTTGTTTTCATTTGGATATATATATGTGTGTGTGTGTGTGTGTGTGTGTGTGTGTGTGTGTGTGTGTGTGTGTGTGATTGTGGGCTCAGTATATTTTACCTAGTTTTCTTCTTATCTCTTGTTGGCCTGGATTATCATTCTTGCCGGCATGATCGATGTCTTGTTGAGGCGACTAACTCGCGTATTAGTGTCACCGTAAGGCACTGGTTCTGGGCATAAGATCCAGGAACTCTCCGATCGGGAGATGGATCTTACACTCCATTAGTCAACTCTAAACATAAGATACTGGACTCAGTATCTTCTTGCTCAGCAAACCTCTCTTGGTTGATTGGAGAGTCTTCTCTACTCCTTTTGGAGATTTCAGTATTGAATTTAACAGACTTCTCTTTAGAGTATGATCTGGAGGTTACCTCCTCAGCCTTTCTGGTAAAGAGAGAATCTAGGGCTCAATTCTTGTCAGATTTCTCATTTCTCTGATGGCATAAATTTTGATATCTTATTCCATATTGAGGGATCTCAAGAAATTGTCATTTAGGTCATAATTAGAGAATTCCCTTCCATAAGTTCGAGACCATTCACAATCTTGAAGAACTTCTTATAGCAGTTTATGAAAGTGTCATTCTTGTCTTGCCAGAAGGCTTCATATTCCTGGCTTAGTAGAGATTTCTTGTTATCTCTAACCTCTTCAATTCCTTCCATGAATACAATTAGGAGTCCCACAGCTCTTTTGCAGTTTTGCAGTGAATCAGATTTTGAAAGGTTGAATCATCTATGACACTGGCCAAGATGTTCTTAGCTCTCTTTTCTATAGTGACTAGGATAGTTTCATCTTTAGTCATTTCATTATATTTCTAGGGACTTTTTTGGTTGGATCTATAGTTGAATATTTCATAGGGACAAAGGGTACATCTTTTATTGTGATGAATATCCTTAGATCAGATGCCTCCATATATTGTCCGTCTCTTTCTTTCCATATGATAAAGTTTTCTTTTGAACATATGTGGAGTTTCATTGAGCTCAACTCTTTGTAATTCTCTCCTGCAGGTAAGGTGATAGTAGTATATCCCTTGGCAGATCATGTTCAAGCTGTTAAGCTTCTTTTTGAACTACCTAGCTATGATACCAATTGAAAGATTATGGATCTATACCACCTACAAGGGGGGGGGGGGGGGGGCGAGAATAGGTTTTGTCAACTTTTTTGTTTTAGCAGCGGATTTAAAAGTAAAGCACAAAAGAAAGCAACCAAAATAGAGAGAACACAAATATTTATAGTGGTTCCCCAAGATGGGTACGACCAATTTCCCCTGCGCCTTTCTAGTAGTGTGCTAGCCTTAGAAAAACTCCTTCAAACTCAGATCTACTACCAGAGCTCTTACACCTAAGAGTATAACACTCCTACCTTAGGATCAACAACAAGTTCCCTACCTCAGATCCCAAACAATGGATCATGCAACTAAGAGTACACAACTCTTACAACTCAGATTCAACCATGAATCCGATCTCAGGCTCAAACAAAACTCTACACACAGATCTCAAAGAGATCCTAAATCTGAAAATTTTGCTTTGTTTATATCAATAGAAATAATCTCAAGAAATTGTTTCATGTAAGGGCTGAGTCTTCTTAGGCTTCTAAGCAAATAGCCTTCACTCGTTCAACCACGATCTTAATTGAATCTTATTTTAGAAAACTTGGATCAGTGTAACCTTGAAATCTGAGAACTTCCTTGCCCTGAAATGGAGGATGAAGAACCAGGAGAAGCTAGGAGAATATGATGATTCTTGAATAATCCTTCAACTTATTATTCTCAGACTTTGAATATCTTGCTGACAACCTTTTGATTTACTGAAGAGAGCACTGTTCTATTGCAACCACACTTTGAATGTTCAAAAGAACTGCAATTTTTATGATTGGGGTTTTAATCTCATATCTTATCAGCATTTATATGAGAGTCAACCCTTAATGTTCGAAACTAGGAATACTTTATTATCAGATATACTATTCCTTACAGGTCTGATCTAATTGGCACAATCGGCGGCGACAATCTTTGAATTTCCATGACTTGAACTGTCTCGACGATATTTGTATTGTCTCGATGATATTTCATCCCTTCTCAACGACATTTGAGTCTTCAAGTTGATACTAACTCTTTTAGAATTTGAGTTAACTTCTATTAAGATGTAATGCCATCAAGCCGATAAAACCACATCTCGACGATACTTGTGGTCTTCAAGACAATATCTGAATTCAACATGACCACTATGTTCAAGCGATTGTTAAGCTTATCATGATGACATTTTAGGTTGTCAAGATGATTAGACTTAACAATTAGATCGCGAGTTTGTTTAGGCAACAAGGGATCCATATCTAGACGATATGGACTTAAATCATTCTCAACTCAACATGCTTTTGAATTGTCGTGTAGGCTTCTCAACGATAATGAAAGATATGGGTTTGATTAAACTACACCTAGAGGGGTGGTGGTGGGGTGATTAGGTGTTTTCAAAGTTAATTGATACTTTAAAAATTTGCTATCACAACATAGAAGCAACACAGAAAACACACAAGATTTATAGTGGTTCCCAACAAGATAATGTGTGTAGAGGTAGTCCACTGTTCCTCCCACCTATCTAGCAATGAGCAAGACTATGCAACTTCTCCTAATTCTGAAATATCTTCTACATAAGCAGATCTTACAACTTAGGTTCACAAAGAACACTACCAATAACTCAGACCTTACATGTCTTACAATAACTTTGATCTTCACTTAGATCCTACCAAACTCAGGATCACAAAGAATCCTACCAACAACTCAGATCTGTTACAAGATCTTACAGGCTCTGGATCATAAATAACCCTACAGAATAAGACAGATGAGTTTGTTGTTGTAGAAAAGAAGGCTTTAAGATAAAAGCTTTGACGGATCAGACTTCTTCTTCTTGCAAATGTAAGCACAAATATCATGTGAATCACTGAACCTTTCTATATGATCTTCTCTTGATCTTCACAACACAACAATGAAGTCTTCTTCTTGTTAATTCTTTACTCTCTTTTTTGATAGTATTTATGAGAATAATCGAGAGAGAGAATACTAAAACCAGTAGTTCTGTAATCGAAAAAGTCTCTCTTTTATACTCCTCTGCAATTTTGCATAAAAGCCCTTATTGATTATTCCATAATCAATTTGCCGGTTTGAAAATATTGATAGAATTGACATAATATTTTATCATAAATGTCCTGCCATTCATGGAACTTGTAGAATATAGAAGTAATAATATTATTCATTAAATACTGTGCAACGACTATATTCTGTAGAGAATATATCATTTATTACTCCTTGATTAATGCTTTAGATGATCGGTGTGCACATTCCCTGCATTTCAATTTTCGAGAAAGTCGACGCATTAAATGCACCACGGCATCTGTTACAATGATAAATTTCTTCTAACCGATATCGTCTTGATCATCTTAATGATACGTAATCTTCACGACGATATCGTCGACATACTTCTTTCTTCAAGAATTTACTTGATATCTCAACTATATTGCTTCTTCTAGACAATATCGTCGAGATGTTTCTTTATATATGACTTAGACTTATTTTTCAAGTCGATAATATTTCTTCAAGACGATATCGTCTTGATCTTCTAGACGATATTAAATCTTCAAGTTGATGTTGTCTGCATGATTTTTTCTTCAGGACTTAATGAGTTATCTCGACGATATGTCTTCAATCTTCAAGTTCTTCAAGATGATATCATCGAAATATCTGAACTTTGCTTTCTCAGTGATAAACTTTCTTCAGACGGTATCGTCGAGGCTGTATCGACGATATGTTTTCTTTCTCAATTATTTATCTGCTGAGACTTGAGATGATATTTTACTTAGTGAATTTTCATTACTTTTATAGTCTTGATACTAGTGTTGTAGCTTTGATTCATCTGTCACAACATAAACTTAAACATATCATCAAAAATAACTTGGCTTATTTGTACTTGCGTTCCTTCTTCAAATCTAGAAACATTGAGGGCATAATACCCAATAATCTCCCCTTATTTGAAGAAGCGAGAACTTAAAAGTATATATAGGGCTGACTAACAAATATAATCAGTAACAATCAATCAAACATTTAATTACTGTATATATTGATTAACTATAGTCCCATGAATTAACAATATATTTGATACAAAAATGTAAAACATAGAAATGTGCCTGTGATTTCTAGAATCCTTCTTCTTCAATCCTCCTGAACAACTTTTCCTTTCCCATATGGTCCTGCTTTCTTGGGTTGCTCAGCTTCAGCCAACTTCTACTTTAGCCTTTCAAAATAGTTGTAATGCTTAGGATGATTTTTGAAAGGAGCATGAGCAGGCACTGAAGTATCTCCCATCTTAACTTTGTTCCAATAATTCCTTCTGCCAGCATCACTTATCTCATATCTGTGCCATTCTTCTGAGCTATAGAATTTACACCTATCAAGCTTTCCCAGCTGATATAGAATCCAAGTATTTAAGATGGCATCCCTTGAGCAAGGGATCCATTCTTCAAAATTTGGATTTTTCTTTACTTCCTCCATTATCTTCCTTTTAGCTTCTTGCTCTTCAGAATCAACATGATGTCTTTTGCTTTTCCTAACCTATCCACTCCCACTGACATGCTCATCAACAAAGTGTCCTTGATAGCTATCAGGCTCTTGATATTGCTCTGGAAGATCTTCTGGCATTGTACTATGGGAGGGTCCTTCAGGGAGACTACCTTCTGGAATAGGATGTTGATAGGCAATCCCATAGTCCATAGGCAATCTCGTAGTGAATTGGCTCAAGTTCTATTGAGAATATTACTTCATTGGCTAGCCACATGGCATGATGGCTTGACATTATCTCCCACTTTCTGGCTTCTGAAAATATGTCCTTAGAAAGAGCAGCCTGGGAGGACTGAATTTGTCTGGATAGAAGATTATATGAATTGGCATTGGCATCCATAAGAGTGCCTTGAGATGTTCTGACAGATTGATTGAATGAATTGGAGAGTTGATCTTGGGTGACTAGAAATTGATGAAGTACAGTTTCACCAATATTGTCCGCTAGCTCTTGAGAGACCTGGGCAGAAGATGATATTCTTTCAATTAAAGTATTGATTGCATCTTCAAAGTCATTAAAGGCCACATCTTAGTTTTGTATAATGGCCTACTGATTTTCTCTTAAAGTAGACAGTCTATCAAGCACATTGTTCAATTGATGTCCAGTTAGATAAGTATCTTGATTGATGTTGTCTATTTTAGTTCCTGTATTAGCCACAGCATTCGCAGCAGTGTGATACACATTTGTATTTTGATGGTTGAGATGTTGGATGTCTTCTTGCAGTACATCTATCCTGGCAGACAGTTCATTCTTGCAACTTGTAACAACATTATTTACATATGCATCAAAATGTTCTATTTGTCTATTTAGTAGAGCTTCCATTTGGGACAAAAATTTAGTTGATGGGACTGTGGGAGTTGTACTGGTTGGAGGTTGTTCTTCATCTTCTATACTTGGAGGTGAAGGCTGAACTGTGAGTTGAGCAGTAGAATCCCTCTCCATTGTTGCAGGAATTTCAGAGGGGTGCTCATATTCTTCTTCTTCTGATTTAGATGCATGTCATCATTGAGAAATTCATTCAGTGATCTGTCAGACTCTTCTAGTTCTACAATAACTGTATGTCCAACACTTGGACTTTTCTCAAAATTTTCAAATTTCACATTCGAAACAGCTTCTTGATTAGGTATCAGTACATGTTTTGGATTCACCTCCTCTTTAGGTACTTGAGCACTGTCCATCACAGTTGTATCTTCTCTAAGAGGATCCCCCTCAATAAGAGTCGGGGGTTCCTGAGCAACTACTTGGACTGGGGTAGGGGTTTTGGAAACATTAGCACTTTGAACTGAAGTCTCACCTACTTCCTTCGTGGCAAACTTATTCTCCTACCTACTTACTATCTTTACAACTATCTTTTTGAGATAGTGGAGAATTCAGAATCTTTGAGGTGATGAGGGATGCAATATTTGAGATACAGAGATAAGATTCTGCCAAGGTTTGGAGATCTTATGTGTTCTTTAATCTTTTCAAACACAATGCCCCCCAGTCAGTCCTCTTGTTCAGGATCACTCTGACCATTACTTCAAACATCCCTTTGGATACTCTATCATGTGAGCCTATTTTACACAACAACACTTTCCCAATATTAACTGTGAGTAATTTTCCTTGTCTGTTCATATGCATTCTATGTAAGCTTCCATAAGATTTGTTTTCAAAACCACACCATCTTAGTCCTGTAATGTCATTTTGTCATCCTGATTGAGTTTTGTCGTCAAGAGTGTCGTCGAGATTTCTTTATCCTCGTCGTCGAAATTGTTTCAACTTTGTCGCCGAGACTCCATTAATGTCGTCTTGACCTTAAAGATGATATTCTTTGTGTAAGCTATTTTCCTCTAGACGATTTTCAGTTATGCTTTATTCAAACTTTCTGGTTTTCCTGTCTTCAAAACTAAAGTTGTCAAACTACTTTAGGGTGGATCTTGAATGAGATCCAACCCATTATTAAAATATTTCACATCTTTTGATAAAGGATATAAGGAATTCAACAAGCCCAATTTAAGAACTTAACATCCCCAATACAATTTTGAATTGATTGAACTTTGACTCACCCAGTGGCTTAGTAAAAATTACAGCTATCTGCCTTTCTGTATTGACATACTCGAGGCAGATGTCCTCCTTTTCTACATGATCCTTAATAAAATGGGATCTAATATCAATATGCTTTGTTCTACTATGTGCCACAAGATTCTTAGCAATAGAAATGACAATTGAGGAATCACAGAAGAGAGATGTTCTCTTTATCTGTACATTGTAATCCTCTAATTGGTGTTGAATCCAAAGAAGTAGTGCACGACAACTACCAACAGAAAAATATTCTGACTCAGATGTGGAGATAGGAAAGCTATTTTGCTTTTTTGCTACTCCAGGACACAATCCTTCTCCCCAAGAACTGAAAAGTTCCTGAAGTACTTTTCCTGTTCTCTTTGCACCCAACAAAGTCTGCCTCAGAATATTCATACAACTCAAAGTCATCTAACTTAGGATACCATAGCCCTAGATATAGAGTACCCTTTAGATATCCCAAAATTCTTTTCACAGTAGTGTAATGAGATTCTTTGGTGTTAACTTGATACCTTGTACAGACACATGTGGTAAACCTGATGTCTGGCCGACTAGTAATAAGGTAGAGCAATGAGGCAACTATGTTTCTATACATGGACTCATTATAGGGTTTCCCCTTTTCAACCTTGTCTAGAGATATTTTTGTACCCATTGGAGTTCTCATAGGTGTAGAGTTATCCATTCCAAATTTCTTTATGATGTCCAGGGTAAATTTGGTCTGAGAAATGAAAAATCCTTCCTCAGATTGCTTTACTTGGAGACCTGAGAAATACTTGAGCTCTCCCATACTGCTCATCTCAAATTTACTTTGCATGAGTTTAGCAAACTTCTTGCAAAGCCTCCCATTTATTGATCCAAATATGATGTCATCAACATATATTCGAACCAATAAGATCTGGCCCTATAACTCTCTCAAGAAAAGAGTCTTATCTATTTTCCGCCTTGAGAACTTGTTTTCAAGGAGAAAGGTAGAAAATTTCTCATACCAAGCCCTTGGAGCTTCCTTCAAGCCAAACAAGGCTTTCTGTAGAAAATAAATATGGCCAGGAAAGGTAGGAGAGATAAAACCTGGTGGTTGAGCTACATAAACTTATACTTTCAAATCTCCATTTAAAAATACTGATTTTACATCCATCTGATAGACTTTGAATCCCTTGTATGCATCATAAGCTAAGAAGAGTCTGATTTCCTCTAGTCTAGCTACATGAACAAATGCCTGATCAAAGTCTATCCCTTCCTCTTGTCTGTAGCCTTGGGCCACCAATCTTGCTTTATTCTTGACAATCATTCCAGCTTCATCCATTTTATTTCTGTAGACCCACTTTATTCCAATGACATTATGCCATTTTGGCTTAGGAACAAGCTTCCAAACTTTGCATCTCTTGAATTGATTGAGCTCTTCTTGCTTGGCCATAATCCAGAATTGATCCTGGTTGGCCTCATCAAATTTCTTTGGCTCCAATTGTGATATAAAACTGAGGTGCAATTTTTCATTCAGAGCATTTCTACTAGTTCTGACTCCATGATTAAGCTCACAAATTATTTGATTTGCTGGATGACTATTAAGATGCCTCACAGTTGTAGGCATAACTCTTGATGGTTCTTCTATTTTAGTAACTTCTTCAGCTCCTACTTCATGATTTTCATTTTGGAGATTTTGTTCTTCAATAGTCACTTCTACTATTTCGGGAATAGGTTCCAGTATGGAAGGCTCATTCTTCTCAATTGTTTCTTCTTCTCTGATTTTGAGTGTCTCTAATCTTGCATCAATTCCTACACTGGATGGACTAGAAAAAGGATTATGCAGCATGCTGCTCTCATCAAAAACAATATGTACAGATTCCTCTATTATAAGAGCATTTTTATCGAAGACTCTGTAGGATTTGCTAGTTTTGTTATATCCTACAAAGATACCTTCATAGCCCTTGGCGGAGAACTTGATAATGTAATACTTATTATTTTTCACCACATAACATTTACTTCCAAAGATTTTGAAGTAAGCTAGTGTTGGCTTCTTACCCTTAATCAGCTCATAAGGAGTCTTATTATGGTTCTTATTAATGAGTGCTCTATTTTGTACATGACATGCAGTATTGACTTCCTCAGCCAAAGATATTCTGGGAGTGAGGAGTCACTTAACATGGTCCTACTAGCTTCAAGAAGTGTTCTATTTTTCCTTTCAGCCACCCCATTCTATTGGGGAGTTCTGGGAGAAGAAAACTCTTGTAGGATACTGAAAGTGGAGGTTAGATCTTAATGTTACTCTAGAAGGGGGGTGAATAGAGTATTAAAACTTTTTATTAGTTATATTGCGGAATTGAAAATACTGATATATATATGTATATTGAGTGAGTAAAAAAAACAAACACAAAGAAGACACACAGCACAAACACAAAAAAGTAAAACAATCACAGAGGACACAATGAGCTATAGTAGTTCCCCAAAAAATCTGGGTACGTCTACTCTTCTACCACCCTTGGTAGAAATCCACTAGGATTTTTGATCAGGTGCCCTAACACCAATGAGCTTTTGATAAGGTGACCAAAAATCAAGCAGGATTTTTTGATCACGTGTCTTGCCACCAAGAGGTAAACTTTTGAAGGGACTTTTAACCCTTTGCAAAATGGGATAAAGAGAGGTTTAGATTGTTCTTCTCTATCAATATGCTAAGAGAAGACTCTAGTAGATGTTGATGTAGAAAAAGGCTCCCTCTGTCTGATATGAAGTTGTTTGATAGTAGATTGACTGGAAGCTTTCTTTTGAATGTATGAGCAGATCTTCCTGCAGCTGATAGATCTGAGAGAATAACTCCTTCAGATTTTTGTTGCTCTTTTGAAGATCTGAACTTGCAGCTGGAATACTGAGAGAAATGTCAAAGATGTTCTCAGTAAAATGAACTTGCTGCTTGAGGAAGAAGATGAAGATCTGGAAAGCTTTTGTTCTTCTTCTTCTTCCTGTATTTCTCCTTTTGTTTTCTCTGTGCAGAAAAACTGTAAAATGTGTTCTGTGTATTTCTTGTCGTGTGCTAAACTATGGAAGTATTATCTGTTGTATCTTCTTCTTCCTTTTTCTTTTGAGAATCTGACAGACATTAAATGCAAATCCCTTATATTAAGGAATATAATATATCTGAAAAGATATTTTGAAACTGCAAATCTGCTGCGCTGTTTATCTTTTTCCTTTTCCATGAATATGTCCTTTTCCAAGAAATGTCAACGGCTATAATCTTGAAATAATAAAAGAAAATATATTATCCTTACTTATCTGATATAAAAGAGACGTTGTAGTAGTTGATCTGAGTTCAGAGAATGAAATGATAAGATCTGTCTGGAACTTTCTGAACTTAAATAAGAATTCTTCAATCTGAATAAAATTCGTCGATCTCAATAATTTTCATCGAACACAATATTTAGTTCATCTACCTCAATTGAATCTTGCTGGAAGAATTATATTATTTGAGCTGAGAAGATATTTCGTCGATCTCAACAAATTTCATCGAGCTCAGAGTTGTGTTCGTCGATCTGAAGATATTCATCGAACGCAGATTCGTCGACTGCTGAACCACTGAGACTGAAGATCGTCGACCGCTGAGACGCTGAGCCGTTGAGACGAGCTTGAAGCAAGTCGTTTGTCGAATGCAGAATGTAAGCCGTTCATCGAACGTAGAGAGCAGTTCGTCAAACGTAGTGTGGAGTTCGTCGAACGCAGAAATCTGAACGAATTCTTGAGTTCTAACAGCCTAAACTCTTGACCCATAAACTATACATTGGGGTCAACTTGATCCTAGTCAACATATAGTGATCCTAGCCCAAATCATAAATAGTGTTGTTCCAACAATCTCCCCATATTTGGGTTAGGACACTATTTGACAAAAATTAAATAAAACAAAATAACAAAGCATATATATATCTGATATAATTTAAATATTTCATCAGATATAAAATAAATAATACACTGAGTTCTGAAATTACATTTCAATGAAAATAAAACTGATAAGAAGAACCTTTTCTTTCTCTGAATTCTGACATTTCTGAATTCTGAATTCTGATATTGCCTGCACTAATTTTTTTGAATTCTGAATAGCCGAGCTTATATCTGCTATATTTCAGCTTTCTAAATGTTGATCTGAACTGATTCTTGATCTGAATTTAATATCTTCTCTAAGTGAAATTATTTCTTAATCTGCTATAACATCTTCCTAAATCTGTCATAATCTGAATTTGTTTCTTCTTCTATATTTTGAAACTGTATTCTGAATCCTTTCTGAAAGCATCTCCCCCTGAGAGTATCTCCCCCTGAGACTGGAGGTTCTTCAGCTTTCTCCCCTTGCCTAGTTCATAGAACATCTCCCCCTGAGCAACTGCATCAAATGGAGCGTGTTCATAGAACTTCACCCCCTGCCTAGTTTCAGGAAGGCCTGATGCTAGGCCCCTTGACGAAGGGACATTTGATGGAGGTAGGGAAGGATGTCATCTTTATATTGCTATTTTTCCTGCAAAATAACATATAGATCAAGTGCAAAGGGAACTAGAAAGAGAAGCAATTATGTAGGCATTTAGTTAAAATAAAAAAGATTTTTATTATGAGAACAGGTCAGAAATAAAAGCTTCATCATAACTGGGTTCGACGAAAAATGAGTTTTCATTGATCTCGGTTTGACGAACTTGATGACTTCGTCGATCTCCGTTCGACGAAAAACTGAATTTCGTCGATCTCAGTTAGATGAAGAATGGGATAAGTAGAAAACTTAAATTTTTAACAGATTGAATCTCCATCTATCATTCCTAGATGATTTATAAAGAAAATGTGTTTCTTTTCATCTAAGGGCTTGGTGAAAATGTCAGCTCTTTGCAAATCAGTAGAGATGAATTGTAGGCAAATTTTATTTTTATCCACATTATCCCTAAGGAAGTGGTGCCTAATTTCTATATGTTTAGTCATACTATGGAGAACTGGATTTTGTGCTATAGATATTGCACTAGTATTGTCACAAAATATAATATAATTATTTAGATTGACACTATAGTCTAGGAGCTGATTTTGTATCCACAACATCTGTGAGCAGCAACTGCTTGCAAATATGTACTCAGCTTCAGATGTTGATGTAGACACATATGTTTGTTTCTTACAAAACCAAGACACAAGCCTATCACCAAGAAACTGGCAAGTTCCTGATGTGCTTTTCCTATCTACTCTACATCCAACGTAATCTGAATTTGAAAATCTAGTTAATTCAAATTCAGATGTTGTTGGATACCAAAGTCCTAGATTTGGACAAACCTTTATATATCTCAAAATTCTTTTTAATAAAATTAGGTGAGATTATTTGGGGTTAACTTGGAATCTAGCACAAATACAAGGAGCAAACATTATATCAGGCCTACTTGCTGTTAAATAAACTAATGAGCCAACAATTGCTCTATATACCTTCTGATCAACAGGTTTCCCTGATTCATCATTATCAACAATAGCATTAGAGGGCATGTGTGTTTTCATGGTGGAAGAATCAGACATACCAAATCTTTTCACTAATTCCTTAGCATACTTAGATTGGGATATGAAGATTCCATTTGGAGTTTGCTTCACTTGAAGACCAAGGAAGTATGATAGTTCACCCATACTACTCATTTTAAATTTAGATTGCATTAGATTGGAAAATCTTTTGCATAAATTTGAATCAGTAGAGACAAAGATAATATCATCTACATATATTTGAACTAGTAAAGTTTGATTTTTATGTATCCTGAAAAATAGGGTTTTATCTACTATGCCTCTACAAAATTTATTCTCTAAAAGAAAACTAGCTAAGGTCTCATACCATGCTCTGGGAGCTTGTTTAATACCATAGAGATCTTTATTAAGCTTAAATACAAAAGATGAGTGAGTTGGAGAGATGAAACCTGGTGGTTGTTCCACATAGACTTCTTCTTTGATTTCTCCATTCAGAAATGCACTCTTCACATCCATTTGACAAAACTTGAACTTCTTGTATGAAGCATATGCAAGGAAGATTCTGATTGCTTCTAACCTTGCAACTGGTGTAAAAGTCTGATCATAATCTATTCCTTCTTCCTGTGAGTATCCTTGAGCTACTAGTCTAGCTTTATTTCTCACAATATTGCCATCTGCATCTAGCTTGTTTCTGTAGACCCATTTAGTTCCAATGACTGGATGATTCTTTGGTCTAGGAACCAATTCCCAAACTTTGTTTGTCTTAAACTGATTGAGCTCCTCTTGCATAGCAATGAGCCAGTTGGGATCTTGTTCTGCATCTTGTAGAGATTGAGGTTCAATCTGAGAGAGAAAATAAGTGTGCATCATATTCTGATTAGCTTGATGCCTTGTTTGGACACCATTTGATATGTCTCCAATTATTTGAGATCTGGGGTGATCTCAAATATTGACATAATCAACAGGCATAGTGGGATCAACATTATCTGTAATTAATTCCTCTTGTGGAATGTTACTTATTGCTTTCTTTTCAGGTACATCTTCACTATTTCTTCATCACTTTCTTCACTATCCTGCTGTACAGGATTTTGAGATCCTTCCTTCTATATATCTAATTGATCTAGCTACTCAAAGAGTGTAGGTACCTGCAGGTTTTCTTTGGTAGAAGAATTCTTCTCCTTGTAAAACATGTTAGTTTCATCAAACGAAACATGCATAGATTCTTCAATTTTAGAAGAGGATTTGTTAAATATCCTATATGCTTTGCTGATTGATGAATAGACTAAGAAAATTCCTTCTTCAGATTTTGGTTTAAATTTCCTAAGGTATTTTTTGTCATTGTTATGAACAAAACATTTACAACCAAATGTTCTATAATAGTTAACTTTAGGTTTCTTCCCTTTAAGTAACTCATAGGGAGTCTTACCCTTAAGTTTATGTATCAAACTCCTATTCAACACATAATTTGTTGTGCTAACAGATTCTGCCCAAAAAGATAGGTGCAAAATAGCATCTGCAAGTAATGTTGTTGCTGATTCAATTAGGGTTCTATTTTTCCTCTCAACTACCCCATTTTGTTAAGGAGTTCTAGGAGATGAGAAGCAATGCCTGATACCTTCCTTCTCACAGAATTCTTGCATGAGAAGAGACTCAAACTCAGTGCCATGATCACTTTTGATCAATGCAACTACAGTAAAGTACTCAATCTATATGCTCTTATGAAAGTCTGTAAGAACTTTAAAGTTATCTGACTTTTCTCTCAAAAAGAATACCCAAGTGAATCTAGAGAAGTCATCTACAATAACTAGAGTGTATGACTTCCCCCCTAAACTCTTTGTTGTTATTGGTCCAAAAAGGTCCATATGTAGCAAATATAAGATTCTAGGTGAATCACTTTTAGATAATGATTTAAAACTATTTTTAGTTTGCTTGCCTAGTTGACATGCCCTACAAAGACCTTCTTTCTTGTATAAACCTGAGGGTAATCCTCTAGCAAGATTGTCCTTAGATAATTTAGCAATGGTCCTAAGATTTACATGTCCTAATCACTTATGCCAAAGTTCACTAGGTTTGCTTAATTGATTAAATAAACAAATTTCTGATTTTGATGAGTTGAAATTTACTAAATAGATATTTCCTTGCCTGATACCTGATAAAACAGTAATATTATCAAAAGACTTAATAAGGTATTTTGATTTATTAAAAGTTACCTGATACCCTTTATCACATAATTGGCTTATGCTGATGAGGTTGTGCTTCATTCCCTTGACATAAGCTACCTCTTTGAAGGTGACTTCTCCAACATTACTTATCCATATCCTTTTGTTTGTCCACAGTTGGAGTCTCCAAATATTACTTTTGGTCCAAGCTTTGCCTTGTAGTTGTTCAGATTGGCCTTGTTTCCTGTCATGTGTTTTGAACAGCCACTATCCAAGTACCATTGTTCTTTTATTCTTGGATAGCTGTGTACCTGCAAAAACAAAAAAACAATCTATTTGTTTCTGACCCAGACTACCTCGGGTCTATTTGAATTTCCACAAAAATCAGAAATAAAAGACATTTCAGGTTGGTCCTTATAACCTTGTGGATGATATCTCCTTGGAGGTATTATCCATTCAGTGAAAGGATTGATAGTATGTGAAGAATTGGAATTGTTCAAATTTGCTGTATATTTTCTGTTCGACGAACTGGGTTGAGTTCGTCGATCGCCGTTCGACGAATGGATGTGCTTTCGTCGAGCGCCATTCGAATAATAACTATAAAGGAAATCTGTCTTCAGAGTTCGTCGATCTCCATTCGACGAAGTGAATTCATTTCCTCGATCTTCGTTCGACGAACTCTGCTGAATTCCTTTATTCTTGACATCCTTACTTGAAATGTTTTTATTTACTTCTACAACCTCTTTGCTCTTAGCAGAGATGAATTTTATAGGTGTAGATAGTATGTTTTTCTTAATGAGATATGGCTCACTTGATGAAGCACCCAAGCCTAGTTTGTTATTAAGTCTAGCATTAACAGTGCTTGTAATGTCCATAAGTTTGATGCTTCTCCCATTTAGGGATTCTTCAAATTTCTTTGCCTCAGAAAGTTTATTCTCAAGGAGAATAATTTATTCTCTAGAGGCAGCCAAATCTTTCTTAAGATTTACATTTTCTTCACTTATTTGATTCATTTCAGCTAGCTTATTTCTGAGAGAGATTATTTCCTTCTCAGATTTGAGTAAGTCTAAGCAAAGTACTTTGAATTCATCTTTGAATTCAATTGAATTGAAATAAAAATTAGATATTAACTGATCTGCATCATTGTCAGCTTCAGCTTCTAATTCTTCTTCTTCTGAGTTGTTTGCTGAGGCCTTGATAGCCATCATGCAGAAACTCTTTTCTACTTCATCATCTTCATCATCAGAAGAGCTGGATGAAGAAGCACTTGCTGACTCACTGCTTGAGTCATTAATTGCTATCAGGACCTGGTCATTCTCCTTTGATTCTTCTTCATCATCAGAAGAACTTGATGAGGATTCTGATTCAGTTTCACTCCAGATTTCTGCTACAAATCCTCTTCCCTTGTGTTTGTGCTTGAGGGAGGAAGATTTGCTTGAGTGCTTCTTGTCTTACTTTTCATTTCCCTTTTCCTTCTTGTCCTTCTTGTCCTTCTTGTTTTGATTCTCTGGACAGTCAGGTACAATGTGTCTTGATTTCCTGCAACCAAAATATATAATTTCTTTAGATGGAGCTTTGTCATACCTTGTTTTTAATAGCTCCTGGATGACTTTCTCCTGAAGTCTTTTCTTGCCATCTTGTAGAATTTGTTGGCAAGTAGACTCATCAACTTCTCATTGTCAAGAGTCTCTCCTTCTTCTTCTGTAGCATTGAAGGCAATGTTCCTTTCCTTCATTGTTGCTGGAGAAGAAGTTGACTGTTCATCTTCTCTAGATTTGACAAGCTGCTCATAGGACTTGAGCTTGCCTAACAATGTCTCAGTAGTAATCTCATTGAGGCTTCTGGCTTCCTTGATAGTCCAGATCCTAGAGTCCCATGTGCTGGGGAAGCACATTAGGATCTTGTCATTGATCTCAGTGATAGAGATCACTTTGTCCAAAGATTTCAGCTCATTAATTATGAGACTGAGCCTATTGTACATATCAGCAACTGTCTCAGATTCTCCCTTTTTGAAGTTCTCATACTGAGAAATGAGGTGGGATCTCCCGTCCTTTCTTTCATCAGCAGATCCTTCAACCATATTGTTGAGTGAGATCCATATCACTCTTGCAGAAGTGCATTCCACTACTCTCTGAAAAATGTCATCAGACATTGTTGAGCCAGAAGGTTCATGGATTTTGCATCAACACTTCTTTGCTTTTTCTGGGCTTCAGTCAATTCAGGAGGTGGAACAACATTGTTGGTAGTGGTGGTTTCAGCACTAGTTATTGCTGTGGGAGCTGGAGGTCCTGTCAAAATCACCTTGAAAATTTCCTCATTAATAGAATTCATGTATAACCTAATCCTTCCTTTCCATAGTGCAAACTTATTGAGATTGTACATAGGAGGTCTTTTGCTTGAATACTCTTTGTTTTGTGCCATGAGTTTTTTAAGAAAAAAAACTATAAATAAATTAAGATCTAATTGATCTTTATGATTCAGGTGTTAGCCTGTAAAATAAAATAAACCTCCCTCTGATACCAATTGAAAGTGGAGGTTAGATCTTAATGTTACTCTAGAGGGGGGTGAATAGAGTATTAAAATTTTTTATTAGTTTTATTGCGAAATTGAAAATACTGATATATATATGTGTATATTGAGTGAGTAATAAAAACAAACACAAAGAAGGCACACAACACAAACACAGAAACGTAAAATAATCACAGAGGACACAATGAGCTATAGTAGTTCCCCAATAAATCTTGGTACGTCTACTGTTCTACCACCCTTGGTAGGAATCCACTAGGATTTTTGCTCAGGTGCCCTAACACCAATGAGCTTTTGATAAGGTGCCCAAAAACCAAGCAGGATTTTTTGATCAGGTGTCTTGCCACCAAGAGGTAATCTTTTGAAGGGAGTTTTAACCCTTTACAGAATGGGATAAAGAGAGGTTTAGATTGTTCTTCTCTGTCAATATGCTAAGAGAAGACTCTAGGGGATGTTGATGTAGAAAAAATCTCCCTTTGTCTGATATGAAGTTGTTTGACAGTAGATTTACTGGAAGGTTTCTTTTGAATGTATGAGCAGATCTTCCTGTAGCTGATAGATCTGAGAGAATAACTCCTTCAGATTTTTGTTGCTCTTTTGAAGATCTGAACTTGTAGCAGGAATACTGAGAGAAATGTTGAAGATGTTCTCAGTAAAATGAACTTGCTGCTTGAGGAAGAAGATGATGATCTGTAAAGCTTTTGTTCTTCTTCTTCCTGTATTTCTCCTTTTATTTTCTCTGTGCAGAAAAACTGTAAAATGTGTTATGTGCATTTCTTGTCTTGTGCTAAAGTATGGAAGTATTATCTGCTGTATCTTCTTCTTCCTTTTTCTTTTGAAAATCTGACAAACATTAAATGCAAATCCCATATATTAAGGAATATAATATATCTGAAAAGATATTTTGAAACTGCAAATCTGCTGCGCTGTTTATCTTTTTCCTTTTCCATGAATATGACCTTTTCCAAGAAATGTCAACGGCTATAATCTTGAAATAATAAAAGGAAATATATTATCCTTACTTATCTGATATAAAAGAGTCGTTGTTGTAGTTGATTTGAGTTCAGAGAATGAAATGATATGATCTGTCTGAACTTTCTGAACTTAAATATGAATTCTTCAATCTGAATAAAATTCGTCGATCTCAATAATTTTCATCGAACATAATATTTAGTTCGTCGACCTCAATTGAATCTTGCTGGAAGAATTATATTATTTGAGCTGAGAAGATATTTCGTCGATCTCAACAAATTTCGTCGAGCTCAAAGTTGTGTTCGTCGATTGCCACTCATAATTAATTTTCTGTCATTAATTTCTTAAGAGACTTGTAATTAATGCGGGCTAGTCTCTTATGCCACTTTCCACAAGCAGACATTCCATCATTTGCCACAAGTTATACAGGTTCGTTCTTTCTAGTTCAAATGAAGTTCAAGCAATAAATATTGCCACTCCTAGTGCCTGTTAAAATAGATTCAGAATTTTGAGAATTCTAAGAATCCTTGATCAGGCACTCATCCTTGTGGAAATCAATAGTATATCCCAAGTCACATTGTTAACTTATGCTAATGAGGTTATGTTATAACACTTCAACATAAGCTACCCTTGTGATCATGATACTACCATTAGTAATCTTACCATAGCCTTTGACTAAACCTCTATCAGATACTCCAAATTTGACTTTGGGTCCATCTTCTACAAGTGTAAACTCTTTCAAGAGGATTCTAGTTCCAGTCATGTTCCTGGAACACGCATTGTCCAAATACCACACAAAACTCTTGGTGGATTTTGGACATACCTGCAAGATAACTACACTTCCTTAGAAACTCATACATTCTTTGGTCCTAGGTGTTTGTTAGAAAGGGAACTAAATGGAACACTAACTGCTTTCTTACTAATTCTCATGTGGGGAGAATTCTGGACAGTTGCATTAAACCAATAGTCTAAGGCAAAATGCCCTACTTTACCATGTCACCAAAATTCAAATCTTTTGTATCTAGATTTTCTTGTGGAGCTTGGTCTGATTGGGTTAAGCTGTTGCTTGGCAGCTAACCCTCCCTATTTGGAAATTGGAGAACTTTCTCCAGCATGAGTGTTTCTGAAAGCCTTCATAGGAGGATTCTTTTGGGATGCAGATAGTGCACTCTTCCCAAGGGAAGTTTGTCTTTTGCTAAGCCAAGTGGAAGGAAGCTTAAGACCACTTTTTGTCTCCTTGCTCTCTAGGCATCCATAGATGTTACTGTGATCATATGAATTTTTGGGTATGATCACTTTTCTAAAGACTGTCTTTTCTTGAGCAGATTTCCCACTATTTTCACTTTAAGAGTAGCCCAAACCTTTCTTATTTGTTTGTGAAAAGAATCAATAAAAGGAAGAATAGTTTGTGGCTTGGAATAACTAGCCACAATTCTCTTTTCCTCTAAGAGATTATCATCTAGCTCTTTGATTCTAATATTCTTATGCTTAATAACTTCAGTTAAAGTGTTAGTGCTCAGTGGAGAAATTGATAATTTGGTCTTATCTTGAGCTAGCTCAGTTACTTTCTCAAGCAGTTCATCTCTTTTGTCACTCAAGGAGATGAACTCTGTTGCTTGTGCTTTACAGTGAGCTTTTGCTTTCTTAAGAGCATCAAACAAGGCACCAAATTTCACAATATAATCAGTGTCCTCTTCTCTTATTGTTGAAGAGGAGCTGGCATTTGAATCTATGTCAGATATGGTAGGAGAGGATTTAGGAATTACCTGGTTATAATGAATTTTATCACAACAATTTTCATCTGAGCAGGCCATAGCTGCTATATGGCTATCTAATTCTAATGAGGAGCACTCAGTGTCACTATCTCTGAGTGTTCTCACTTTCTTTGCCACAAAGCTTTTCTCTGACTTCCTGCTCTTTGAGTGCTTTCTTTCTTCACTCTTCTCTTGTCTCTTGAATGGACATTCAACAATGACATGTCCAGGCTTTTTGCAGCTATAACAAACAATGTTAGAAGAAATATGAGGCTGAAGCTTCATATCTTCTGTTCCCTCTTCTTCTATTTCTCAGCAGTTTCGTAAACTGCTTGGTGAACAGTGAGAGATCTTCATCAGAGAGTTCTGAGCTGGAGTTGCTTAAGGTCTCTTCCTCTGAGACATAGACAGGTTCCACTATCTTTTGCTTTTTAGAAGCTTCAGCTTTAAAGGCCACTACCTTTTCTCTATTGTGAGTCTTGGAGCTTTCCTCTTCAGCCTTTCTAGTATTCAGTTGCATCTCATATGATAGGAGTTTGCCATATAGCTATCGAGGCTCCATTGCTCCCAGATTGCCATCTTCCTTGATGGAAGATAGCTTCATGTCTCTTTCTTTATTCAGAGATCTCAGGAACTTGTCATTGAGCTCATAATTGGTGAACTCTCTTTCATAGGTTCTGAGCCCATTAACAATCCTGAAAAACATTTCATAGCAGGTAGCTATGTCATCCTTCTTGTCTTTCCTGAAGAATTCATACTCCGAATTCAGAAGGAATTTTATGTCATCCCTGACCTCTTCTGTTCCCTCCATGTATATAACTAATGACTCCCACATTTCTTTTGCAGTTTTGTAGTGAATTAGGTTCTGAAATATACAATCATCAATTGCATTGAAAATGAAATTCTTAGCCCTTATGTCCATGGTGACCAAGACTACTTCATCCATCATGAACTGAGACAAGGTTTTAGGAATATGGACTATTGTAGGGTCCACAGGAATAGTCATGGGAATATAGGGTCCCTCTTCTACACCTGAGTAGACTCTAGGATCTGAGGCTTCCATGTACAATCTGATCCTCTGCTTCTAGATGGGAAAATTCTCTTTGGTGCAGATGGGCAGCTTCATTAAGCTCATTTCTTTATGATGCTCACCAGCCATTGTATATGATCACAACCCAATAAATTTATAGATCGTGTTCTAAGCTGTTAAGCCTTTGAACTAAACCTAGCTTTGATACAAATTGAAAGATATGGGTTTGATTAAACTACACCTAGAGGGGGGGGGGGGGGGGGGGGGGGTAATTAAGTGTTTTCAAAGTTAATTGCTACTTTAAAATCTAGCTAGCACAACACAGAAGCAACACAGAAAACACACATGATTTATAGTGGTTCCCTACAAGACAATGTGTCTAGAGGTAGTCCACTGTCCCTCTTACCTATCTCGTAATGAGCTAGACTAGGCAACTTCTCCCACTTCTCAGATATCTTCTCAATAAGCAGATCTTACAACTCAGGTTCACAAAGAAGCCTACCAACAACTCAGACTTTACAAGTCTTACAACAACTCAGATCTTCACTAAGATCCTACCAAACTCAGGCTCACAAAGAACCCTACCAGCAATTCATATCAGTTACAAGATCTTACAGGCTCAGGTTCACAAAGAACCGTACAGAATAAGACAGATACGTTTGTTGTTGTAGAAAAGAAGGCTTTAATATAAAAGCTTTCACTGATCAGACTTCTTCTTCTTCTTCTTGCAAATGTAAGCCCAAAGATCTTGTCAATCACTGAACCTTTCTATAGAATCTTCTCTTGATCTTCACAGCACAACAATGAAGTATTCTTCTTATTAATTCTTTTCTCTCTTTTCTGATAGTATGTTTGAGAATAATCGAGAGAGAGAATACTAAAACTAGCAGTTCTGTAATCTAAAAAGTCTCCCTTTTATACTCTGCAATTTTGCATAAAAGCCCTTATTGATTATTCCATAATTAATTTGCTAGTTTGAAAATGTTGACAGAATTGACATAATATTGTACCATAAATGTATTGTCATTCTTAGAACTTGCAGAATATAGAAGTAATAATATTATTCATTAAATACTGTGTGATGGCTATATTCTGTAGAGAATATATCATTTGTTACTCATTGATTAATACACAAGATAAGCGGCGTGCATATTCCCTGCATTTCAATTTCCGAGAAACTCGGCGAATTAAATGCACCTCATCATCTATTACGACGATAAATTTCTTGTAGCTGATATCGTCTTGATCATCTCAACGATATGTAATCGTCATGATGATATCATCGACATACTTCTTTCTTCATGAGTTTACTTGATATCTCAACGATATTGCTTCTTCTAGACGATATCGTCAAGATGTCTCTTTCTATATAACTTAGACTTATTCTTCAATTCAATACTATTTCTTCAAGATGATATCATCTTGATCTTCTAGACGATATAAAATCTTCAGGCCGATGTTGTCTACATGATCCTTTCTTCAGGAATTAATGAGTTATCTCGACGATATGTCTTCAATCTTCAAGTTCTTCAAGACGATATCGTCGAGACATCTGAACTTAGCTTTCTCAATGATAAACTTTCATCAGACGATATTGTCGAGACTTGCCTCGACAATATGATTCCTTTCTCAACAATTTATGTGCTGAGTCTTGAGATGATATTTTACTTAGTGAATTTTCATTACTTGTATAGTCTTGATACTAGTGATGTAACTTTAATGCATCTGTCACAACATAAACTTAAGCATATCATCAAAAGCAACTTGGCTTATTTGTACTTGTGTTCCTTCTTCAAATCTAGAAACATTGAGGGCATAATACCCAACAGATAATTCATTTCGTCTCGATGACAATTGACTTAAGAGTAATTTCATTTTCAATGAAGGGCTTCCAAACAATATTCCTTTATTTCCATGATCATTAATTTGCACGAGATCTTCTCTATGAAAGATTTTCAGTCATCAACTCGAGGTGTATATACTTCATCTCTATCAAGATGATAAATATCCTCTTGATCTTCTTCATGACGATATTAATATAACTAATCCCTGTCAAAGCGATATCATCTTGAACTGTGTATTATCAATACGATATATAGGAGCTTGAAATGATCCTTCTTATCAAGATGATTTGAGATTTTAGCTGAGTATCTTCAAGACGATATTCCTTGAAGCTTAAAGTTATCAAGCCGATATCTATAACTATTTAAGACGACATTTGACTTAGACAAATTCTGATCTTCCTGAATTCCGATCCTTTGCACTATCCAACTATCTAGACCTTTCTTCGTGATGTTTATGATTGAGTGACAGTCTAGATTTTAGGTTGACATGGTGTTTTGCACAATGAACGATTACGTTGGCAAAAATATGTCTGATGACAGTAAGTCTAGCCCTATACTATGCTTGCACTATCTAATACCTAGAATCAACATAACTAAACACATGCATCAAATACATAGTGTGTTTATCCTTGACTTGAGGACTTCTTCAAATCATGAACATTGTGGGATAAGTTCCCAACAAATTGATTGGCTCAACATTGTATTACAAGTTAGAGTTGATTTCCATCTACTATTAGTTGTGGATATTGGAGTGTATTATCCCGAAGATGGTGTTCAGTACACGGTACAGTCATTATGAGTTCACTATAACATCATTTGGGCTTATGGATGTGTCATCGGTATTCATGGATTTGATGAATAGGATGTTCATAGAGTTCTTAGATTAGTTTTTATCATCGTCATGGACGACATCATGGTTTACACTCAGTAGGGGCAGGAACATGTAAATCACCTAGACACAATTTTATCCATCAAGATTAGGAATCAGCAATACGCCAAATTATCCCAGTGCAAGTTTTGCCTCTCTAATATGGCATTTCTTGGTCATGTGGTTGGTGGAGTGGGCATTATAGATTTGCCAAAGATTGCAGTGATTTACCAATGGCCTGAGTTGAGGAATATGGCGGAAGTCCAGAGCTTCTTAGTAATTGTTGGGTACTATGTGCACTTCATGTAAAACTTCTCAAGGATAGCGCATCCTCTCATCACTTTGACCAGGAAGGACCATATGTCTGTATTGACGCCGACATGTGAATGATCCTTTGAGGAATTGAAGCGTCGACTCATATTTGCACCGATTTTATGTTCATTGTATGGGATAGAAAGATATATCAAGTTTTTTATGAAACCTCAAGAAGTGGTTTGGAGTGTATGCTATACCAATTTGGAAAGGTGATATCATATAGTTCACGCGAGTTGAAGGTGCATGAGAGGAATTACTCGGTCCATGACTTAGAGTTGGTTGACATGATGTTCTCTCTAAAATTGTGGTGGCATTATTTGTATAACGTGAAGATCGACATTTTCACAGACCATGGGATCTTGAAGTACCTTTTATACCCGAGAGAGTTGAATATGCAACGTAGGTGGATGAAGATCTTTGGGGACTACACCTTTGACATTTACAACACTCGTAAGAAGGGGAATGTTGCATCAATGAATTGAGTTGAAGGAAACCAACGTAAATAAGTTGGATTTTGGCTCATGATGACCGTCTAGCTCGTAATTTGGATGATCTAGATATCACTTGTCATGATAGGAGTGTGGTTGTTACTGCGTGCTTGAACTAGATGGATGTCCAATACGATATTAAGAACAAAGTTTGATAGGATTTAGAGCTTGATGAGAGCATGCATGACTATGTGGTAGGAAAATGGACGAGTTAAACTCTATATATTTTTACGAAGATGGACTTTTGTAGAAAGAGGACAAGTTATTCATGTAACACCCCAAAAATATGAGTTCAATTCTCCGAAAACCCATTGCGATTGAGGGATTGAAGGCCCTAGATAGCCTCCAGAACTCCCACAAAGATTGTCATTTGAAGGGGTTTCTGAGGTAGGATTGGAATTGGTCATGCAATTTTGTAACGCACGGTCATGCGTGGCCAAACCACACGAGCTGATTCATGACAATGGTTTGGGTAAATTTTAGCAAGCGTACGACCATGCGTGTGAAAATCCACATGTTTATGCAAAATAATCGCTAGTGCAAATTGAGAGCACACGATTGTGTGAGTCCAAAATGCACAATCGTCTTTAGTATATCGAATTTGGCTATGCCCGGCCGTGCACGGTCGTGCTAGAATAAAGCGCACGAACGTGTGTATGGGGCTATAACTCATTTTAAATCCAAAACATGAGTCGTTTGATGGGAGACTTTGAAATTAGTTGGTTATGGTCTTTCCCTGGAGTCTCTAGGTCACCATGGGGGACGAAAATAAGTTCATTATTCAGCTATTACTCTCTCTTTCTTTTAGTTTAGAGAGGAAGGAGAGAAGGAGAAGGAAAAAGGGGAAACCTCCATTAGAGGTACATCGTATCTCTGATTGACAAGATGATAATAGATACATGAAGAGGACTCAAGGGCGCTCATCTTCATCCGTGATTTTTAACGTTTTTATGGCAAGGAGAAAATCCAATAAGGTAATGCCATTTATCTTCCCAATTATAGGATGCGTGCTTAACATTCTTTGAATTTCATGCTTTGATTTTGTGATTGTAGTTCTTGGTACCTCTAATTAGATAGCTTGGGGTAAACAAAGTTCATTATCAACCACTAGGTCATGTGATTGCATCCCCAACATCATTGAATTAGACTTCTAGAATCAATTCTCAGATTTGGCATTGTGGGTAAAGCCAAAATCGTGGCCCATGGCTGGATTTGATGATGATTGTTTGACGCTGCATCTAGAGTTTTGGTCGACGTGCTATTGTGGACATGATGCCATTATGATGCTCATTTTTCATGAGAATGGGGGATGTTGAGATTAGGGAAAGAAGAGCACGAAGGAATCCTATAAATTAAATGCAATACCGAGATAATGTATGCTAGTGAAGATGTCGTTGGAAACATCATGAATTTTGGAGATTATATATGATGCCGCCATAGGAGAGGCGCTGTAAATTAACACATTATAATAGTAATGAGTGTTAGAAATGTATCGGTGAGTGAATTTGTTGGTATTGCTGTCAAATAAGCTTAGGATGCTTTACTTATAATGCCACCAGATACGAATGGGGTAGTATGCCCGAGGCGTAGGGAACTCACATGCAGTGCCACCATTAAGACCAGGAAATATTACATGTGATGTCCCCAAACAAGATTTAATATGAAGTGCAGAGGGAATTCTTGGGTAATGTCATCATATAGGCCAAGAAACATTACTTACGATGCATATGCATATGTTTGAACAATTTTTGTGCCATCAGGGTAGTGGTCGCGTGAATGAATAGGAAATATTGATGCCTTACCCATTACTTGTTGTGAAATGTGAAACCACATGAGTAGGTGACTTATGTGTGTTGTGATTGTGTTTGATGCTTGCTGTCTTGATAGAATCATGCACACGATAAGGTGCCTTGGTAATACTCAGTTGCATACATGCAACATGATAGACCCTTTTATTTGATGCTTAACATATATACATGATTATTGCTTGTGATATGTAGACTAGAGCTGGTTATGCCTGTTTATATGTTTATTTTCATATGCATATGAAGTGCTGACTCGCAGGGTGATGTAGTTCTCTAGGATCAGCTAGGACGGTCGGGAGGAGGGGTGTTGTTACATAGTTGTGGCCATCTCATAGCTAACCCTCGTGTACCAATTTCTTTTTATTTGGTTATGAGAAAAAGATCCAATGCTGGAGCGCCCTAGCAGCTATAAAATCCAGGAATCATAAAGTGTTCCCTTTACCCTCCTCTCTTCCTATTTTTTTTTACTTAACATATTTGTTGGCATGTGAGCCGAGGTAGCATCTATGTTTTGATGCATTTTGCATATTGGATATATTAGATGTTATGATTATAATGCCATAGGGTCATTTACTCTTTTGAAATAATATTCTTAGATGTGGGCAATGTCTGTGTTAGTTCAATTTATGTTGTGTTTAATAGATAGATTTGTTTTTTGTTCATATATCATTTTATAATACTTTAATTGTGATGTTTGTCTGTTGTGGGGGCCGTCCGAACTCATACTATATGGTTGTTACGATGGAGGTGTTACAGTGCATTACTAACTTTGGAAAACTCCACGAGAAATTGATGTACGAGGCATATTTTACCAAGTACTCGGTCCATCAGGCGATCAAAAAGATGACTATGAATATGAAGAGTTTGTTCTTATGGTCGTACATGAAGAAACATATTGCCCTCTTCGTGGAACACAATTGTGTGTTAGTGAAGGTCGAATGTCAACGACCTAGTGGATTTTTGAAGTCCTAACCGATACCATATTGGAAGTTTGAAAAAATTTCAATTAACTTTGTGCGAACGGCGGCTAAGTTCTTCTACCGCTGAAGGACGTTGTTCGTCGAACGGCGTTCGACAATTTTCGTCGAACTCCGTTCGACGAATTTCGTCGAACGCCGTTCGACGAATTTCGTCGAACGCAGGCAGACTTCTTTGATCGTGGCTGCAGCAATTATTTCGTCGAGCGCAACTATCCCTTCGATATTCGTCGAACGTAATTAAGTTTGCCGCTCATTTTCTACCTGCTATTTTACTATATTTTCCGCTCATAAGTTTCTATCCAAATCACTAATGAAATTCACAGAATATCATACATATATATATATATATTTATATATAATTTATCCATCAAGATCTCTGCTCATAAATTTCCGCTATCCGCACACCAATGTGCAATTCCAAAATAAATGTACCCCAGCAACATAAATGTACCCCAATCAAAATGTAAGCTATATTTTCATCATAGGGGCCTAGCGCGCACGGGGATGTTACAAATCCAATAAACGAAGAAACAATTTCGTCCCCGAAATTTAAGTTGAGGTTAGGGGGGGTTTAGATCCACATGATTATCCAACATGTAATCAGTCAACATTACCCAAACAGAAATAATCCTGATAGTACTATATGCAGCACCACAGCAAAACCAAACAGGATGGAAATATTGGTAAATAGCTAATAGGGGCACATGATTACAAAGCAGCCCCAATTAGACAAAACTTAAGAAGCAGCCACAATTACAATTCTGATAGGTCTAAGATCATAAATAAAATAGCCTGGGATCAGGTGCAGGAGTTTAGAATCTGGGTAAATAGAACTGCCATCATAAGCCCCAAATAAATGAATTAAGTAAAGAGATCCGCCAGCATAAAACTCCATACCAGAAAAGCAACAGAAAAGGGGAAAGGGGAAATAATGAAGAGTTTTTCTTGCACAACACCAATCTTAGCAAGTACCCAAGTAATTCCTAGCATATGGATGAAGAATTTCATATATCAAGTGAACTTACTAAGACATCCAACATAATCAACATAGTTGCTAATTATGATACTATGAAAGGAATTCAATAACTGCCAAGAATAAACTTCCTGAATTTCCAAACAAAATCCAAATTTCAAAAACCTGGAAGGAGAAAACAAAGAGCCACTAGCCATGAATTTCCAAATAAATTCCAAATACTAAAACATGTAGGAAATGTGAAGCTTATAATCTGGAAGGAAATGGGGCGGATGCGAATATATAATCCTGGAAGAAATCGAGCAGAGCAGGGCACATATTCTGGACAGAAATTATAGCATATAAATCAAGGGAAGCCAAGATAGCTGCAAGTCATGAAACCAAGGGAATACCACATAGCTGCTAACACAAACCAAGCAAGTTCCAAAAGAACAAATTTCTTGGCGCAACAAGCCCAACAACCACTAAAGGAGAATGAGATTTGCCGATCAAAAATTTCTGGAGTATACCCCAACAGCCAAAATATAAGGAGAATACTATAAATAATCTCCTAGGAAATGTAGAATCTAATTCTCCAAACCGCTAAGAATTAGAAAACAAAATTTCCGGGGAAATTTAGATCCAATTTCCCTCGAACCATCAAGAATTATTAAGGATAATTTCCAGGAGGTTTAGCCCGCCAAAACATCAAAACTTATCCATAATCATATAGTCCAAGGAAAACTCCAACATAAAATAGATAGTTGATAACCTCAATTCAAACGGGTGATCAACCATAAAATTCATGACATCATATCCTTGGGTCAAACCTCAAATACCCAAACAGTTATTGCACCCGTAAGATCGTATCTCTTTTGTATTAAAAAAAATGTAGAAGCAAGCACCAATCTCATCTTCTCGTACAACCATCATTATCTATTTCATTATCAATTGCTTCTAACAATGTCATCTCGTCCGACGCAACCATTCATACATCACGCATCTTTTCCACTTAGCATGACCTCCACTTGATATTAAGTTTCAATAATCATTATGATCACCTCACCATACTTGCCATGACATTATGCCCTCTCAACCCATCAACTACCAAAAATGACGTTACTAGCTCAAGAGTTTAAGCTCAGCAAGCTTTTATGTTTCCAAATTCCGCACATGATCATCCGATAATGCATATCAATTGATTCTGGTGATATTATAAATCGCTATCGAGGCTCAAAGTAAGGTGAATCCATGACTCTACACCTCGCATGGGTTTTAATCACATCATTCCCTTCTAATAGCACATGCCCTCGAGTCAATTGTTGCTTTCGTCTACTCCCGGTTCTACCTAGATTTGCATCGGATTCAAAAATTTGTGCAACTTTTATCTCGTGATTTAATTCCTTTCATTTAAGGGCTCCTAAACCGTGAACAAAAACCTTATCCAATGATTGGGTCTCGGCACAGAGTCATTAGTGGACTGCCTGGTCGAGGCAATACAATTACACGTATACATACCTGTACGTATAGAGGCATATTCATATCTTCTTAAATAAGTAAGTTCAACTTATCCTCGCTATTCAATTCACGTGTTCTCTTCACGGCGTGTCTCAACACCCTTGACGCTCTCACCCGTACTGAGAGGTTATCACGAATCCAATCATCATCATTCACGTACTATTCGAATGAACAGGATCTACGGGAAAACGAAGTCGGCACTTAAATAGGCCAATAAACGAAGGGACAAGCCCCCGTACATTTTTGGACTAAATTTCTTCCACCGCCCATATGGTACATTCTTCTCACGCATGGGCACAAACCTTAGGGGCATACCTTCCTCGACTTAAAGTTCTTACCCTATAGATCCCCGTATCGACGTACTTATATATCAGTCGTAATGTAGGAATTCAAATTTTATGGCGACGACCATGCTGCATCTCGTTGTAATGAGAGCATGCGCAAATAACATCCAATCACCCGGTATATTTACATATGTTTGAACTTAACAAGAGCCAAGGTGCGAGGCTCGGGATGATTTCCCTTCGACACGAGTTATGCAGACCACCAACTGTAGGGCATACTTCACAATGCGATAAACTAAATTAAATCCATTACAAGCGCCCTACCATTCCTGCCAACGATCATCCATGGCATGCATTTTTATTTTATAAAACCTTTTAGAATTTTAGAACGTCAATCAAGTCGTATTAATCTTGTTGACTCCGCCGCCAACTCTTATTAATTTCCCAATGTCATGTAATTACAACACTAAGGGAATGTTCCCCAAGAATTTCCAAACTCAGGGGTAGTGTATCATCATACCCACAATGCATGCACGAAATTCCATTAACTCCCCAGTTATAATGTTATCACAACATCGCTGCATATCCCCAAAGTGTAAATTTACTACTCTTCTCGTTACTTATCCACATAATCTTAAAATAATATAGAGAAAATTATCATCTTCAAAATGCTTTCCTCTCTTATTCCGCTAATAAAATTTCCATCAACCCAAACACGGCCTTAGCAGTCTGCTTTGCTTAAGGTGAATTAACTCTCAAGGATCAAAACTTCCAATGTCAAAAATTACAAAGATTCTAACTCCTCAAGGGATCCAAGATGGTACATAACTAGCCCAATAAACGAAGAGATAAGCCCCCATATCTCTTCGACTGAGTTTCTTCTACCACCAATATAACACATTCTTCCCAAAATAAGCCTTCTCTGGATCCGAATTCTTATCGTAACTTCTCCAGATGAAACCTTCTACATAAATAGAAGTGAGAGGTATCCACATACAGTATAAAAGACACGCTTGGTGGTCTCTTACTAAGCTGATAAAAGACTTCAGGCACCAATCTCATTGAGATTGCCCTAATGTTTTGTGTAAGGTGATAATATTACTCCATTTCTAGGGTAGAAATCTCAGGGTGTGAGTCTCCAGCATTTACACTTACGTTAAACTCTTCCCTTAGTCACTCAATGTCACTTATTGCTTGGCCCAATCATCCCCAAGATCAGTATAAGGCTAGGATACGTCATGACCTATCCTGCTAAGTCGACCAAGAAGGTGTCATATGCCCAACCAACTCTGACTGTTGGAATGGGAAAACAAATTACTGTCTCGGGATGAGCCAGCATCTATACGTAAGGGTACGAGTTTGGCTTAGGTTGGCACTTTCTATAAGAAAAAGCGGACATACTTATAGCGAATTACACATGGGCACACCACCGCTTCCGCTGCATCAGTTTGTCCTCAAACTGATCTAGCTAGCTGGGGTAGCCTAGTGGTCTAATGGACTTCTTTATCTCAGGATCGTTGCAAGCTGATACCATTTGTAAGACACCCCTCCCAGAACACAAAACACGGCCGAGGGGAGTCTTATGCCCAAGACAGCCGCCTTGCGGAAGCGCCAGCTCACGGGCTAGCCACCTCCACAAGACGCCTATCCCGCCGGCTAAACCAACTCAACAGCGCCAACCCATCAATAAACTAAAACAAGAAGCCACATATAGATATATAAAATTCGCATAAGTAGAGTCCATAATTATACAAAAAGGTAGCTCCACGAGCTCCTGCAAAATATATCAGAGTATCACAAAAGATGCCCAAAGGGGCTACATCTCAAAACTACTACTCACGTCAGCCACTGCCGGTACTAAGGGTATCGCTGTCTCCGGCCATGTCGTCCTGACCTGACTGTCCTCCTCCTGCACCGTGCGCTGCGGCTCCAGGGCGCACTCCTAAAAAGAGGGACGTAGCAACCGTTAGTCATAAAGACTAAGTGGCTTCACATCCGCTCCCCCGGCGACTCCAAGGCACCGGGCGGTAGAATTGAATAGAAGCTGCAATATTAGCAATAGTATACAAAACAGGTGACAGGAAGGGTTGTTCATATGTGTCGGTTGTATAAGTACCCAAGTACTTGCAATGGCACTAACAAGCTGTTCATAAGTATATATATAAGTAGCAGCAGTTATAAATGCAAGTACTGGAAATAGAAAGCATAAGCAGAGTATCAAAATCGTACTAGTAACAGGACATAGATAAAGTATCACAGAGCTGAATTGAACTTAACTTATAAGGATGCCCATATAAGCTTATAAGTTAAGGGTCTGCATATAAAGGTAACTCATCATATAAAGATGCCCATACAAGTTTATATGATGAGTATCCATTGCTGTGCACTACAATGATTATGATACGAATGCGGTGCAATGATTATGATATGAATATGGTGCGATGATTATGATATGATGACTTCTCCAAGCGCGTTTGCTATGTCGACACAGACCTTTAGTTCCCACTTTTCGAGGGTAGCTAACCACTCAGGCACCCCCCGTCGTGGACAGACGGTGGTAGTGGCACGGGCTTCGCCACTACTAGGAGGGTATGAACACTACCGGTCCTAGGCCTATGTACGCCTCGATGCTCTTGTTCATAGCGGAGACCGTGCGTACTACCCGCATTCCTGCGGGGTCTTCAAGACGCGGAGGGGATCTATTGGGTAGATGGACACCAAGACATTCCAACCCAACCGGTCTGAGTCTAACTGCCGGCTCCTGTCGGTGTCACGACTAGCGAGCCCGTAGACCCGCCACAACCTATCCTCCCATGAGGATCACTACACCACCATGTGTGAAAACCTGCACATTCATACTATCACGTCCTGCCCGTAGGCCCATTCACAACCGGTGCTCGCAAGCACACCTCATATTAACACGTTCTGCCCGTAGGCTCCGTTCACAACCTGTGCTCACAAGCACTCATCATATTAACACGTTCTTCCTGTTGGCTCCGTTCACAACCGGTGCTCACAAGCACTCATCATATTAACACGTTCTGCCCATAGGCTCTGTTCACACAAGTTCAACCTAGTTGAACTATTCACATTCTTGAGAGGTTACTACCAATACGCATCATCCCGTTGCTTATCTAGCGAGGCGATCATTCATAGAAGCACGTCTTCCAATCATGCGCCAAGAATCCCCAAGATAACGTTCGGGATTTCCAAGCATATCTCACATGTCATCGACATTCACCTCTCGCCCTCAATTTACGGCTCACTTTATCACAATGAGATGTTTATCGCATTTTAGGGGTTATCACCAAACCACACTCTTCGCTGGGTGATCGATCGATGTGCGCATTATTGTAAACATGTCGTCAAAGTCTTTATTCGATTATTCATCGCGATGCCTCATTCCATACATCATGCCATTCGCCCATGCTCCGCCCAATTGACACGTAAATCTGGGCACTCATTTCCTCATTAAATTGGAGAATATAGATTTTTCTCCAAACATTAGCCACGTCGGCATTCCTAGTTAATATTCCCAGAGCGAAGCGAGAACGAACTACGGTTGGCGAAATCACAAGAAGTACTCTCCCACAACTCAAGAAATTCAACAAGGGTCAGCACAATATCATCAATTCGATTTCTACCACTATTAAGAGCGTCGGACAAGTATTATAAAAGATATCCCCAAAGATTATCGCAATTCAAACCACAACGACGCTGATTAACAAAAATGGGATTCTGGGAGTATTTATCCACCCCAAATTATGTGCCACCCCATTTTGGAAAGCTCTCTCCAAGGGCTACAACATTCATGTTGAGTCCTAAACCCAGATCCAAGTGGATCCTACCTAAAATCTGCTCCAAAGTCAACTGCAGAAACCTGGACAGCAAAAACAGCACGCACTTAAACAATTTCCCGCTTTCTGGACAGTCCACTCGACTGGACCTATAGGGAGCTACAAGTCACTTCAGAAAATGCATAACCTATCGTTGGAAAAGCTCTTTCCGAGGGCTACAACTTCCATATTGAGCCTGGAACCTAGTTCCAGTGGGAAGAAGCCCAAAAATTGGCTTGAACACAGCTGCGCACAATTTCACCCCTTATTTACCAAGTGCAATGTTATGAATTTTGCAAGGGGCTATTATCAACTTCACTACACAATATGCCATAAAGGACAAACCTATTTAACAGAGCATTATCCATCATCTTCCCCCAAACATGTGTTAGGTCATTTCACCCTTTTAAAATCCCTAACTATCATTCCCTTCACTCTCCCTCAACGACCATGGGTTTGCCCCAAATCAAATCCCATCTCTTCCTCTTGAAGAGAAGAAATGATTCCTAGAACCTCGCGGCGAACGATGCCCTAATTTTTGAGTTTCCGGCTTGGGCTTCCTAAAGAAACTCCATTAAAGCTCACACGAGAAGCTCTCTTGAGCCTTCATCTCTCCTATTGTGATCTAAGAGGCTAGCACCAAGGGAGAGGGGAGGAAGTCACCTGATTTTATGGCCAAGGTCGGAGCTCATCTTGATGGAAGCATGGGTGGTGGTCGGTCAAGCTCCAAATGCCTCTCCAAGCTTTGCTCCTCCAAAGCTCCATGAATAAAACCTTACGTTAAAACCATCAGGTGGGAGGGAAGGAGATGAAGAAGAAGGAGAGGGAGAAGATGAAGATAAGAAGAAGGAGATCTGTCGGGTAATCAGACCAGCAGCTCTTGTGTTAAGAGAGAAGAGAGTAAGCCTTGGAACTCCAAATATAGGTGTCGGCTTCTTATTGGACAAGGTATCCACTTCTGGTCTAAAATAATCATAAAAAATTAAGCATTTAAGCTTTATTGGGCGACGGGAAGAAAGAGCCAAGAATCGTCGAACGGGAACAGTAACTTCGTCGAGCACTGGGATTTTCGTCGAACGCTGTTCGATGATTTTCATCGAACGGCTGCTAAGTTCTTCTACCGCTGAAGGACGCTGTTCGTCGAACGCCGTTCGACGATTTTTGTCGAACTCCGTTCGACGAATTTCGTCGAACGCCGTTCGACGAATTTTGTCGAACGCAGGCAGACTTCTTTGATCGTGGCTGCATCAATTATTTCGTCGAGCGCAACTATCCCTTCGATATTCGTCGAACGTAATTAAGTTGGCCGCTCATTTTCTACCTGGTATTTTACTATATTTTCAGCTCATATGTTTCTATCCAAATCACTAATGAAATTCACAGAATATGATACATATATATATATATATATATATATATATATTTATATATAATTTATCCATCAAGATCTCTGCTCATAAATTTCCGCTATCCGCACACCAATGTGCAATTCCAAACTAAATGTACCCCAACAACATAAATGTACCCCAAATCAAAATGTAAGCTATATTTTCATCATAGGGGCCTAGCGCGCACGAGGATGTTACATAATGTCGTTAAGTCCTTCGCTATATAGGGCTCTCTTTTAAGGATTAATCAAGCATCAATCATTCTAATCTTTAAACCTAATTTCTATTCGATCCGTAAGAACGAGAAAGTGCCTCCGCCTGTCGCCATTGCTGGAGATCGATCTATTGTTCTGAATCAATTGTCTCCAGTTGAAGAAAAGGTTTGATTGATCATTGCTCCATCCTCTACTGTATCTATTGGATCAAGTCGAATCGTAGAAGGTCAGATCGGAGTTATTTTCAATTCTTTCTCATCAACAACAAGTCAGCTTTTCAAGCCTCAAGAAGGAAGAAGATCTCTCAGGGTTTTCAGATTTGTTATTGTATTGATAAGTATTGTATCAATCTCAATTTACATTTGTTGTAGGAGAAGTTTTTCTCCGAGTTGTAGGAGAGGTTTGTCTTCGAGTTGTAGGAGAGGTTTTTCTCCGAGTTGTAAGAGAGATTTTCTCCGAGTTTGTAGGAGATTTGTCTCCGAGTTGTAGGAGTGTTGACTCCGAGATTGTAGGGTCATTCTTGATCTGAGTTATAGTGAAGTAGTCAAGTCTAGCTGAGGTGCTAGATTGGCGAGGCCGACAAGTGGAGTACCCAAGAACGGGGAACCACAATAAATTCCTTGTGTCATCTGTGTTTGTGATTTGCTTTTTGTGCGTCTATTTTATCAATTTTTTAATTCCTCAAAAGATGATGTTATCACCTATTCACCCCCTCTAGGTGATTTAGCTTGGCAACTAAATATTTCAACGACCCTCAACATGGCTTGGGTCAAGCCGTGTACATGGTCATGTCTGTGGACACGACAGTGCACACGACTTGACCAAGTCATGAACAAAGGTATTTCCATGCCCAAGAATCACACCTTGTCTCAAATGCCCTATATAGAGGAATAAGGCCTGACATACAACTTTTCCATGTGCCATTCCATGTACAATTCCAAAATAGAATTTTTCAGCTCATTCTATGCCATGAATTCGGGGGATTTTTTATATAATGGTTTGTTTGTGTTTCCAAGGTGATCTGGAAGTGGTCAAGCATTTAGTCTCACTGCCAACGCGATATGAGCCTATGGGGTCACACACAAGAGTGTTTGGAGAAGTTGGAGGAAAGATTGTGTTGGCCTTACTCATATTGGATATGAGTGAAGGACCAATCCTATGACTTATTGGAGTTAGGCTGAGTCGACTAAATGCTCCACAGGTATTGTGAATATTGTATGGAGCATGTTGATAGATTTTCTAGACTAGTCGTCTAGAATGTCTCGACGAAATATATTAATTCATCGAAATGTCTCGACGAATTGGATATCTTCGTCGAATCAATTCGTCGAATGGTCTCGACGAATTAGATCTACTTTACAAAATAGTTCATCGAATGGTGTCGACGAAATATATTAATTCATAGAAATATCTCGACGAATTGGATATCTTTGTCGAATCAATTCGTCGAATGGTCTCGACGAATCAGGTATACTCGACGAATCTATAAATTGTCTCGATGAATTTTATTCGTTTCGATGAATTCTGTGTTTACTCCAATATTAATCTCAGGTGTGCGAATATCTTCTTTCTCTCCTGGGTATAAATGGGACACGATTTTATGCCTTGGTATGTGCTATCTGCTTTTGTAATTTTCAGAGAAACAGAAGTGTTCCGCAAGCCGACGGAATCGTTCCGACCGACCAAGATTTTCTGCAACCTGTAATCGCCGCCACCGCCTTTCCCCTTGATGGATCTAGCAGTCCGTGAGAAATATAGAAGGCTTTTCTTCTCCGACCTAGTTCTTGTTCGACAAGAAGCTAGGGTAGTTCTTCAATCATGTGGACTTCTATAGAGGCGCATATCCTTATCTATTCTCGGAACTCGACGTTTGTTCTCAGGATTTTATTGTGGAGCACCTCGATTGAGTATTAACTCAATCCCTTTCAGGTATATCACAAAGTGTTGCTTCTTCTATTTCTAGATTCATGAAATCGCAAAACCCTTTAACTGTTTAGGGTTGTTCATATTTGTATATTCCGCTGCACACATGCGATGTGCTTTCACACTATGGTGTGTAGAAAACCCAACATGGTTTAGATTGTTTCATTAGATCATTTAGGTCATAAAGGTAGCTAATTAGGGCTATTTCATCCTCATTTTGATTGTTCGAGAGAGTGGAGAGGGGAAGGAAAGAAAGAGAACTATGTCTTGGAAGATAGTGCTATTGGAGGTGATTCGAACCTCCAAATGATGAGCCAGGATGATTTTGTTGGGAGAACTTCTTTTTCGGTAATCTTCCTCCCACTCTTTCAATGTTTCCATGATGCCAAAGTAAGTTCCAATGGTAAAAATGCCTCTCCCTAGTCTTAGGACCAATGTATGTCATTTCTTTCATGTTTTTCTTGCATTTAAGAGTCTCCTACACTAATTAGTGGAGGGTATGAACTCCTTTGGTTTTCTAGAACTCTAAGGCGTGAGATTGCATCCTTGACATGAGAGTTAGAAATCCAATAAATGTTATGGATTTAGGCATGGTGTGTGAAGCCTACCCATGGCCATGGGTCCAGATCGATGATGTTGCTATGACGTTTGCATGTAGGGCTAACCTATTTTTCATGCCTGAAAATATCTCTGAGATAAATGTCATAATGTATGTGAGGTTGTGGATTTGGGGATCTTTAGATATTCCAAGGAAACCCTATGTTAACGACCTTTAAAATGTCCCTTAGTGGATTCAGCGACGTGATAATAATTACGAATTAATTGTTGTTCGACGACCACGAGAGTGTCTTGATAATGTTGATAGATTCATGATTACGTGATTTGAAGGCCATGGAATGGTAAATTGGGGATTCTACGGTGCAGAGATGGCTAGATTGTAGTTGCTATCCACCAAATGTGAGAGTAGGAATGCAGGTGATCATACCTATATTCGAATTAATTGAATGATGTTTAAAGCTAAATTGGGCTTCCTATTTGTGTTGTGATTGAAGATGGAGATGAATCTAGACCTCGGGTAAAGATCCAGTCATGGATATGAACATTGACCTCCTACAATGGATCCTTGAGGAGATGAACCTAAACCTCCTACTAAACAATGGAATGGAGATGACCCTAGACCTCCTATCATGACACTCATGGGTGAGATGACCTAAATCTCCTCATCGAGTTCTTATTGTTGTTTATGCCATGAGATCATGAGGTTGTATGGTTATGAGTACCCAGGACTCCTATATTGATTTTGTGAATTCTATAATGTAGCTTCATATAATGTTATGACAGGTGATTGCGATGAAACTTCAGGTGAACCAAACAATCATGAAATTGCATTCCCATGATCCCCTTTATATAATGCTCAACCTCATAAATTAATTGATTATGAACCTTTGCCTTTTGTAATATATCTATACTTTCTTCTTTGGATACATATTGCTTGCTATATGTTCGTACTTGTAGGCGTGTAGTGACTCCTCCCAGAGTTTGCTACGATGGCCAAGGGGTTACACGGTTTATCGTCAGCTCATAGCTGACCACCCTCATTTCCCTAACTTGTGCATGTTTGTAAGTAGCATAGCACGTGGCGGATTTTAGCAGGCTACAACCCAAAGTTGCTCAAGGAAAATAATAGTTTAACTTTTCCACTTTTGCATTTCTGTCCCGCTAGCAGATGAAGTGTGATGATTTTTTTCAAGTTTGCTTTTTTATTTGATGTGATATAAGACCATAATAACGAACTTTATTTAATTCCTAGTTGTACAAGCAAGCATTCTATATTGAAACTATATGCTTTTGCTATTATTTAAATGTTATAGAAGTAGTTTTAGTTTTGTGCCACTTTATAGTATTTAACTTGTGGATGTGGTATGTTGTGGGGGCTTAGCCAGACCTATGCTATATTAACTTTGCAGGTGTAATGATACATTACATCTATTCCTTCTCTTTCATAATCTTTAATTCATTGCAATAATACGAAGAAGCCTACCTTGATATGTATTGGTTTTTTCATGTGAGCAATTTGTTGACAACAGTGGTGACAACATTTATAAAAAAAAGAAAGAATCAGTTTGGGATTGATAGATGTGGAAGAACAATATTCACGGTTGGCGGGCAAGTCAGGATCTCAAAGGATCTATGGTTCGTGATGAGATGCTTTGTTGGTTGTTATTTATTCACATACTTTGTCACAGGTCTTGTTCACTTAGTAGCTTTCACTTTTACCGTCGTCAAATCAAAAGGTTCAACTGCCACCTTTCAAACTTTTAATACATGGACGATTGAGTTATCTATCATTTGGAAGAATCTTTTCTTTTGTATTCCAGCCTATCTATATCATGTTTACTAAAAGTAGTGGAGCAACTTAGAGTTTTGATCTTCCTTCCAATATCTTGTAATCATATAAAACAAAAAGGTTTCTTACGATCGCCTCGATTTCAAGCGTGATTGGGATTAAATTTTTGTAATCATATTTCTGATATAAAATTGTTTCATTCTATTTTGCTCATCATATTTTTGATCTTGGTATTCTAAGACAAAGGGAAATCTCTGTTACTAATGCCAGGCTTTAGTACTTACCACTGGCAGTAGCCATAGAGATTTAACCTCTCCTCTAAACACTTCTCACCAAAGGCTATTCTCTCAAAGGATAAAAGTCAAGCTTTGTTAAAAATATTGCGTATAATATTTTTACATTGTAACTACTTTTATATATATATTTAAAATATCTTAAAACCCTTATTCACCCCACTCTTAGGGAGCCTACAGATCCAGCAAGTGGTATCAGAGCTAGGTTATTCCAAAACGGTCTAACAACCAGGAATAATGGTGCTCCATGATTTCGCTTTTCATGAGGGGCAAGGGATTAGAATACCTATGATGTTTACTAGATCAGATTATAACTACTAGAGAACTAGAAGTTTGGGCTTGGGTTGAGCAACATTATATTCCTACATTTGTAGTTGGATAAATAACCATGGAAAATCCCAAAGATAAATGGGATGATGGAGATAAAACTACTTGTAAAATAATGCTAAAGCAATGAACGCTTTATTTTGGGCTTTAGATAGAACTGAATTCAATCGAGTTTGTGCTTGCAAAACTGCTTATGATATATGGAATTAATTGGAAATAACTCATAAAGGTACTTCGCAGGTTAAGGACTCGAAGTTATTCCAACTAGAGCTGTAGTATAAAAGTTCAGAATGGATGTACACAAGGATATAAACTAGATGTACACACGGTTCACCCAGATCATCATTGCCTCAAAAGTACTTGGGGGAACTTTCTCCAGTAGCGACTTGGTGAGGAAAATCCTTCGGTATCTCCCTTTGAAGTTCAATTCAAAAGCGATGACCATCTCTGAGTTGCACGATCTGAGATAGCTCCATATCGAGAGCCTCATTAGGAATCTCAAAACCCATGATGTTGAACTCAAAATCCAGCAAGAAGAATGTTACATCCCACAAACTACTAGAACCCTAGGGAATTTTTGTTATGACCAAGTCATGACAAAAATAGGGTAAGTGACCTAGGGTGCCTTGGCAACAAGTTGAATTGGTGGAGAACACCATGGTGTGCACTTAGCCACCATGTGTCATTCCAATTTAAGGAGAATTTAAGGCTAACTCAGGAGGACTAAAGTATCATAAGCTTCACCTATAACCATGGGGAAACCCCTAGGCTGAATTAGAGCATGCTAGGTGACATAAATGTTTCCTTGAACCAAAAAGGGTGCCCCTTGATCACTATAGGAAATTTGACCTGACTAGGTCAAGTTACACAAAAAGGCTCAACTTAACATACTTCACCCTAGTATAGGTCAATTCACCTGAGTATGGTTAAATTAACCACACCACACCTTCCTAAACACTAGGATAGGCTAATGAGACAGAATGGACCTAATGGAATTGGTCAATTTTGGGAAATTAGTTCAAATACCCAAAACCCCCAATTTGACCTAATTGAGCTAACTCCCTCAATTTGAAATACAATTGGTCACTTGTGGTCAAATTGATCACCCTTAACACTCCAAGATTACTTAGGGAGTCTAATGGGTCCACATTAGACCCTTGGGATAAACCAATTTTGGGAAATTAGGCCAATTACCCAAAAGCCCCAATTTGACCTAATTGAGCTAACACCCTCAATTTGACATTCAATTGGTCACATGTGGTCAAATTGATCACCCCTAGCACTCCAAGATTACTTAGGGAGCATAATGGGTCCACATTGGACCCTTGGGATAAACCAATTTTGGGAAATTGGGCCAATTAACCAAAAGCCCCAATTTGACCTAATTGATCTAACTCCCTCAATTTGACATTTAATTGGTCACATGTGGTCAAATTGATAACCCCTAACACTACAAGATTACTTATGGAGTCTAATAGGTCCACATCGGACCCTTGGGATAAACCAATTTTGGGAAACTAGGCAAAATTACCAAATTGCCCCAAATTACAATTTTGCCTTAAATGGTTCAATTGGCCCTCAATTGACCAATTTGACCTAGCACAATCTCTCCTAAACCCTAAGGTGAGTATATGAGTCCTAAATGAACCCAAATTCACATTCAATTTTGGGAGATTAGGGCAAAATCACCAAAATCACCAAATTGCCCCTAAAGCTCAAAAAGTGTAATTACACCACATATGGCCCTACCATGACCTAATTTGCCCTTGGAATAGGTCCATTAGAGCCTAAGGAGCCAATGTGGGTCAGCCACATTGGTTGGAATGATCTTGGGTCAAGCCAAACCCATTTCCCACAATTTGGCCTATTTGGGTCAAGTGAACCCAAGCTCCAAATCAATTGGACTTAGCCCAAACCCAAGAGCCCATAAGCAAGATCACATGAAATCTCAACCTTGGGCCCTCTAAAATTCGAAATTCAGTGGGTGACTCCAAGAAATTTGAATTCAATTTAAGGGAAAAAGAAAGAGAAAAGCGAAGAAGACAATGGAGAGGAATTTCGGGGATGGGTGCCAAATGGCACCCCATTCCTTTTTCGCAAGCTCTTCTATGAGCTGGGGAGTAAATTCCCCTCAATATTGGGCTATGTGGGAGAGGAGTGGATTAGCCGAGTGGGCAGCGAGGGGGTTGGCCGAGAGCCATTAATGGCATGAAGCCATATACACAACCCCCTTCTCTTTTCTCCTCCCCATCATCTTCAGAGCTTCCCAAGGAGATGAGCCCCCCTTCTAGAGAGGAATTTTGAGCTTTGCAAGCCCAAATTGGCATGGCACCAAGGAGGCTGAAGTTGGCAATGGCAACCGATGCAACCACCAGCAATCCAGCTCAAAACGAGGAAAGCTCCTCTCCCTCTCCATCTGTGCTAGCTTCCCATTTGTTTACATTGAAGATCCCAACTCAATTGAGATGGGATGAAGCTTGTCTTTCAGCTGAAATTCAGTCAGAATTTTCCTGTGCTAGATCTTTGTACCGGCCGCCGCCGGCCTGCCTGAAGCCCGATCCCGGTAACCCCCACCTTGATGAAGGTGGTGGCAATGGTGGTTGGTCGTGGTGGTGAGTGGGTGGCCGGAATATCTGAGCAAAAGCCGACCCAGGCGCAAACATCCTGGGTTGTTGGCTGGTTGGGGATGATGACCCCCAACCATTGGATCTTAGATGATGGCTATACGAAGCCCAATTAAATGAAATATCAAGATTTTGTCAAAGATTATTTGGGTTTTGGTACTCAAATTTTGAGTCCCTTAGAGTCCTTAAAATGGAAAGTGGGCAGAGAAAACTTTTTTAGGCCTTTGAGTATACTAGCTGTAGAATGTGAAATTAGGCCATTTGGTGCCCTACAACTCTCTGTAGAACAGAATTGGTAAGACTGATCCTAGAGAAGGATAGATCTTATATAATGAATAACTTTTATATGGTATTTGATATGAAGTTGAAATTTGAACATATGTGTATGCACCCTAGATCTACTATGTACCGAAAAATTGTAATTTTGGGGCAAATTTTCTAAAGTTTTTGTAGAAATTTAATAAACCATGCATTGTGTATATTATGGGTTATTTTGACTCAAATCACTCCAAATCTCCTTTGCGAGGTTGGTTACGTGAATAATAGTCTATGGTTAAAATTTAAGGTCATTTGGACCATTGCATATTGGATTAGTCCACATGCATGTGTAAGGGAAATTTGATGTGCATATAACATTACCATGTAGCATTAGAATTACATGAGAAAATCAACTCAAATTGACCCAAATTTTGGGTAGCATGTCAATTAGATCAAATTTAGTACATAGTTAAAAATTTAATGTCAATTGGACCATTGCATGTTGGTTTAGTCCATATGCATGTGTAAGGGAAATTTGGTGTGCATATAGCATTACCATGTAGCATTAGAATTACATGAGAAAATCAACTCCAATTGACCCAAATTTTGGGTAGTGTGTCAATTAGATCAAATTTAGTACATGGTTAAAACATTAAGGTCATTTGGACCTTTTCATGTTGGTTTATTCCACATGCATGTGTAAGAGAAATTGGGTGTGCATATAATATTATCATGTAGCACTATATTTACATAGGTAAATCTACTTATCTTAACACATGTTTTGGGTGGCATGATAATAAGACCATGAATATGCCCTAGTTAATGGTTGAGCCCAAATGGACTCTTGTATATGAATAAAATTCACATGCCAAAAGTCTAAGTGATGAAAGGTGGTCAATAAGGTTCTTGAGTAGTGATGTTTTGAGAATTTAAAGGTTTTCCCTTGGTCAACATTCTTGAAATTTAAACATGCGCTTAGGACCATAAGAAAATACTCTATAGAGAAAATCATCAACCTTTGGGTTTATTTCCCTAGTAAACTTGATTTCATATGATTTGGTCACATAGACCCCAAGTGTGTATTTATAGGGTCAAAGCTTACTGAAATGTCAAGAAACTTTGTACAAGGTCTTTTTATATCAGTATGAAGCAATGGATATTTTATTAGATTTAATCTCTATGTAAACTTCATACTTCCTTCACAAAGGTGCATTTGGACTTATAACTTGAGAAATTAATTCCCTGAATTACTAATGCTGGATTGTTATGAAATTTTGTATATAGTCTTTTTATATCAGTATGAAGCAATGGAAATTTTATTAGATTTAATCTCTGAGTAAAATTCATACTTCCTTCACAAAGTAGCATTTGGACTTATAACTTGAGAAATTATTTCCCTGAATTACTGATGCTGGATTGTTATGAAATTTTGTATATGGTCTTTTTATATCAGTATGAAGCTATGGAAATTTTATTAGATTTAATCTCTAAGTAATCATCATACTTCTTTCACAAAGTAGCATTTGGGCTTATAAATTGAGTAATTAATTTCCTGAATTACTGATGCTGGATTGTTATGAAACTTTGTACAAGGTCTTTTTATATTAGTATGAAGCTATTTAAATTTTATTAGGATTAATCTCTGAGTAAACTGCATACTTCGTTCACAAAGTAGCATTTGGACTTATAAATTGAGAACTTAATTCCCTTAATTACTGATGGTGGATTGTTATGAAAGTTTGTACAAGGTCTTTTTATATCAGTATGAAGCAATGGAAATTTTATTAGGATTAATCTCTCAGTAAACTTCATACTTCTTTCTCAAAGTAGCATTTTGACTTATAACTTGATAAATTAAATCCCTGAATTATTGATGTTGGATTGTTATGAAACTTTGTACATGTCTTTTTCTATCAGTATGAAGCTATGGAAATTTTATTAGGATTAATCTTTGTGTAAACTTCATGCTTCCTTCACAAAGTAGCATTTGGACTCATGATTTAAGAAATTAATTCCTTGAATTAATATTGTTGGAATATCAAAGAAATTTGTACGCAGACCCTTGACATTAATATGAATCTTTGGAACTAAAATGATCTCATACTTAGTTAGTAATCATATAGTCAACATGGTAGGACATGTGGTTTCACTTAAAGGCAAACCGGTCTGCGAATAGTAAAAATAGAATTATATGATTTAGACTACTCCTGCCCATCACACATAGAACTATTAACTCCTTGATCATTATGAAGACATATATGGATTAAAGGATTAACCATTAGTGACATTTATTAGAAGAGAGGGGTTGGGTGCGTTTAGTAAAATCATCAATTCGGGAATTGACATTGATATGATAGAGATGTGAGGAAGGACCCATCAAAAAGTATAAGTATGATTAATGTATGAGTTCAGACCTTAAGTAAGTATTGAGTGATGACATGCAAAAATGTTCGGGCACTAAGAAAGATAGGGTTCGATGTTCAACTGAACATCGACGCTCGTCTGTCTGGTCTAATGTAACCCACCTTAGGATTCTAGAGTAACTAGAGAGGAGGCAGGAATAAAATGATGGGTAGCCACCAATAGGAGTGAATATCCTAGAAAAGGGGATTTGGACTTCAGTCCATTGTATTCCCTAGTACCGTTGTGAGCCCTTCACTAGGTAGGCCTCGGGAAGTCCAGGATTAACCCTAAAACTCCTAAGTTCAACTAAACCATAGACAAGAGTAATTTAAGTAGGGGAAACTTGATAAGTTAGTTCCCTTTCCAAATAAGGGATAGATTTGCATAAGGAAGGATGGGTTAAGTCCTTCGAGCAATAGGCTCAGTATTGCATAAGGAAGGACAGGTTAAGTTCTACAAGCGGTAGGCTCGGTATTATAAGTGGAGGACTGGTGGTCTGGTGAGTTGGAGGCATGGGAAATTCCAATTAAGAGGCGTCCTTAACAGATAGTATGTAGATACCCCGTGTGTTCTTAGGGGGGTACATAAGGTCTTGGCTGGGAGGCGTCTTACTAGAATAGGAGTGGAGGACCCGATCCACTACCCCCATTTGCCTCCATGGGGTGTACCTGAGTGGAGACTCAAAAAGAGGGATAGAGGTGGTGCTTACCAGATAGTACGTGAATACCCAGTGTGTTCTTAGGGACATACTAACGGTCTTTGCGTACATTGTCGGGTGGGTGAGTTGCATTATTGCATTGCACAACATAGCATTACATCCCTGCATAAACAAAGATCTCATCGTATAAATTAGTATGGGATCTATTATATGTGTTTTCCTTAGTGCTTGATCCCTTAGCTTATGTGTTTTGTGTGTACGCATATAAGTTAAGGTTACTTTTACAACTGCTCTTTTTACATGATGTTTCTCCTTTTTAATTATATACTATAAATATGGTTTCCATGGTTGGTGTTTTCTTATGCTGTTATTGGAACCGCGTGAACTGTTGTAGTATACTCATGCCATACTTTTGTACATATGGTTTTACTTCTGAAAATGTCTAGAGGAAAGGAGGTTTATGCATATATATATATATATATATCTTTATTATATAAGGAAACCCCTAATCATCTCATGGTGTAACATTTAAATCCCGAAATGCCCTCATTAAAACAAGTTTTGAGCTTTAACTTAAGGGCCTTTTGGTCTTTCAGCCGGCTTAGGGGTTAATTTTGGTCTTTCCCCGTGCATGCCTCAGCTTTTTGTTCACCTCCCGCGCTCCCGCCGAAAGTTGTCGCCTCCGCCAGCAAAGGATAGCAAGGTCGCCTCCGCCAGCAAGCAAGCCTCCTAATTTCTCCATTCCTACACTCTACTGTCACTTCCTCGACTGCCACCCGCCGATAACCCTACTTCCCCTCGGAAGAGCCCCGCAGAAAGCTCCCTTGCAAGTCTCCTCCTCTACACCCGGTTCCTCAAGAACTCCTCCACAATTGCAGCTGCTGGGCAGTTCGACTCGAAGGAATCTTCGCAAACTCCTCCTCCATCGCTGTTCTTCGTCTGCGTCTGCATCAGCTCGATCCTCAAAGGTACGCATCCACTTCTCTAGCGATCTCATCTTTGGTTTCATTCTCTGTTTTTATGCATAAACTCCTCCACTGTTGCAACTGCTGGGCAGTTCGACTCGAAGGGATCTTCGCAAACTCCTCCTCCATCGCTGTTCTTCGTCTGCGTCTGCATCAGCTCGATCCTCAAAGGTATGCATCCATTGTTCTTCTCTGTTTCATTCTCATTTTCTATTATAGTTTAGTTAATTTTTCAAGCTCTTCATTTTCTGTTTTTATTTTTCGAAGCTATGCATTTTCTGAGGTTTTCCTACTCTTACTTTGTGTAAGATTATGATTCCATTTATACGATTCTAATTCCAATTTTGGGTTCATATTTTTTTTTCATTTCTTAACAAGTGGATTTTTTTATGTATGATTGCTTGGTTTCATTCTCTGTTTTTATGCATAAACTCCTCCACTATTGCATCTGCTGGGCAGTTCCACTCGAAGGGATCTTCGCAAACTCCTCCTCCATTGTTGTTCTTCGTCTGCGTCTGCATCAGCTCGATCCTCAAAGGTATGCATCCACTGTTTTGATGCATCCACTATTCTTCTCTGTTTCATTCACATTTTCTATTATAGCTCTTCATTTTTTGTTTTTGTTTTTCCAAGCTATGCATTTTCTGAGGTTTTGCTACTCTTATTTTGTGTAAGATTATGATTCCATTTATAAGATTCTAATTCCAATTTTGGGTTCAGATTTTATTTTCATTTCTTTACAAGTTGATTTTTTTGATGTATGATTGCTTGCCTGGATGGTTCAACATTTCATCTGCCTTGCTTCCCATCACATCTCACAGTATTGGGCACTAAATATTAAACATTATGAAAATATAGCATTCTTGGCTTTCAAATATATCTATACAGGTTATATATTCCATTCGTTTACTCTTTTTTTCTTATACAAAAATTGGTTAACTTAAGGATCCCAACCTTTCATTATAGGTTTATGAAAATTTACCTGCTTTTATTCTTAGTTCATGGATCAGAATTGCCTTTGTACAAATTTTGTTTCTTAAGTGCTTGGTCGAATGCTTGCATATATCCTAATGGTATATAACTTCAGTCAACTCAAAATCCAGTACCTCCACTGTCTGCAACCTAGGTATTTAATGTTACTCGGGAATTTGAAGTGATTATATAATAATTTGATTTCTTCTACTCAGATTTGTCAAATATGTAAATTTTCAGTTTATTAAGCTTCGTCAATTTGTATGTATCAAAACTCCTAATCACCAGCGGGGCAACAATTTCATTTCATTTTTTGCTGGGCCTAACATAAATAAATTCATTCTCCTGTAGTTTGTTGATTCTCCTGCAGCTACTTTAACAAATCATAAATAAATTGATTTTCAGCAATTAATTATGCATGCCCTAAATATGAGTTTCATGCATGCCCTAAATATTATTTCCATTTAGATCTGAGCATATTTTTTAGCAAGACCTATTTTTTTGCGGCACAAATATCCTGGTTGTTTTCAGCTGTAACCTTTCATTCTTTCTCTGATTTTATTTGATAGTTCGCAATAAACTATGAGTAGGTTTTGCTCACAATATTTGATTTTATTGGCATAAAACTCACAATATTTTAATGAAGGCAGTTGGGTGTTGTTCTCTAAAACAACACCTCTCATTTGAGATTTTATTTAATACACATTTCATAAACAAAGAGGGGATGAAAATGAACACCTTCTTATAGCAACATGAGTTGGCAATTCATCAATAAAATCAAGATGAAGATTCGTTGAAAACTGAAATCATAGAACATCAATTATTGTAGACCATGTTCTAATTTCGTTTTTAAATGTTCACAATATCTGTAAATCTCAAATTAAGATGAACTCAAATCAAAGACAGAGTATAACTCATAATCAATTATCTCAAACACATTTAAATCCCGAAATGCCCTAATTAAAACAAGTTTTGAGCTTTAACTTAAGGGCCTTTTGGTCTTTCAGCCATCTTAGGGGTTAATTTTGGTCTTTCCCCGTGCATGCCTCGGCTTTTTGTTCACCTCCTGCGCTCCCGCTGAAAGTTGTCGCCTCCACCAGCAAAGGACAGCAAGGTCGCCTCCGCCAGCAAGCAAGCCTCCTGTTTTCTCCATTCCTGCACTCTGCCATCACTTCCTAGACTGCCACCCGCCGATAACCCTACTTCCCCTCGGAAGAGCCCCGCAGAAAGTTCCCTTGCAAGTATCCTCCTCCACAGCTGGTTCCTCAAGAACTCCTCCACTGTTGCAGCTGCTGGGCAGTTCGACTCGAAGGAATCTTCGCAAACTCCTCCTCCATCATTGTTCTTCGTCTGCGTCTGCATCAGCTCTATCCTCAAAGGTATGCATCCACTTCCCTAGCGATCTCATCTTTGGTTTCATTCTCTGTTTTTATGCATATACTCCTCCACTATTGCAGCTGCTGGGCAGTTCGACTCGAAGGGATCTTCGCAAACTCCTCCTCCATCGTTGTTCTTCTTCTGCGTCTGCATCATCTCGATCCTCAAAGGTATGCATCCACTGTTCTTCTCTGTTTCATTCTCATTTTCTATTATTGTTTAGTTAATTTTTCAAGCTCTTCATTTTCTGATTTTATTTTTCCAAGCTATGCATTTTCTGAGGTTTTCCTACTCTTACTTTGTGTAAGATTATGATTCCATTTATACGATTCTAATTCCTATTTTGGGTTCAGATTTTATTTTCATTTCTTAACAAGTGGATTTTTTGATGTATGATTGCTTGGTTTCATTCTCTGTTTTTATGCATAAACTCCTCCACTGTTGCAGCTGCTGGGCAGTTCCACTCGAAGGGATCTTCGCAAACTCCTCCTCCATCGCTGTTCTTCGTCTGCGTCTGCATCAGCTCGATCCTCAAAGGTATGCATCCACTGTTTTGATGCATCCAATGTTCTTCTCTATTTCATTCTCATTTTCTATTATAGCTCTTCATTTTCTGTTTTTATTTTTCCAAGCTATGCATTTTCTGAGGTTTTCATACTCTTATTTTGTGTAAGATTATGATTCCCTCTATACGATTCTAATTCCAATTTTGGGTTCAGATTTTATTTTCATTTTTAACAAGTTGATTTTTTGATGTATGATTGCTTGCCTGGATGGTTCAACATTTCATCTGCCTTGCTTCCCGTCACATCTCACAGTATTGGGCACTAAATATTAAACATTATGAAAATATAGCATTCTTGGCTTTCAAATATATCTATACAGGTTATATATTATATTCGTTTACTCTTTTTCTCTTATACAAAAATTGGTTAACTTAAGGATTCCAACCTTTCAATATAGGTTTATGAAAATTTACCTGCTTTTATTCTTAGTTCATGGATCAGAATTGCCTTTGTACAAATTTTGTTTCTTAAGTGCTTGGTCGAATGCTTGCATATATCCTAATGGTATATAACTTCAATCAACTCAAAATCCAGTACCTCCACTGTTTGCAACCTAGGTATTTAATTTTACTCGGGGATTTGAAGTGATTATATAATAATTTGATTTCTTCTACTCAGATTTGTCAAATATGTAAACTTTCAGTTTATTAAGCTTCGTCAATTTGTATTTATGAAAACTCCTAATCACCAGCGGGGCAACAATTTCATTTCGTTTTTTGCTGGGCCTAACATAAATAAATTGATTCTCCTGTAGTTTGTCGATTCTCCTGCAGTTACTTTAACAAATCATAAGTAAATTGATTTTCATCAATAAATTATGCATGCCCTAAATATGAGTTTCATGCATGCCCTAAATATTATTTCCATTTAGATCTGAGCATATTTTTTAGCAAGACCTATTTTTTTGGGGCACAAATATCTTGGTTGTTTTCAGCTGTAACCTTTCATTCTCGCTCTGATTTTATTTGATAGCTCGCAATAAACTATGAGTAGGTTTTGCTTACAATATTTGATTTTATTGGCAATAAAACTCACAATATTTTAAGAAGGCAGTTGGGAGTTGTTCTCTAAAACAACGCCTCTCATTTGAGATTTTATTGAATACACATTTCATAAACAAAGAGGAGATGAAAATGTACACCTTCTTATAGCAACATGAGTTGGCAATTCATCATTAAAATCAAGATGAAAAATCGTTGAAAACTGAAATCATAGAACATCAATTATTGGAGACCATGTTCTAATTTCATTTTTAAATGTTCACAATATCTGTAAATCTCAAATTAAGATGAACTCAAATTAAAGACAGAGTATAACTCATAATCAATTATCTCAAACATATGTAGATGGCAGGTCAAAACAAAGGTGAGCCATCGTCATCGAGGGCAAACGGGGGTGGAACAGTCCTACGTAAATGGGGGAGGCCTTCGACTTCGATGACAACGACTGAGCAAGCTCGGGAGTCAACCAGGATACGTGTTAGTAATTGGATACAATCATTGACTACGGAACAATGGAGTGCAGTAAATGCGAGGAGAAGATAGTCGCGCTTAGCAGTGACTATGCCAACAATCGTGGAAGTTCAAATAAATGATGCAGAACCTCCAAATCAACCAGTTGAAAGGGGACGTATTCTTTCGACGGTTACTTCCAGCGTAATACATCGAAATACAGCGAGAGATTATCGTTCCTCCGACAACGTGGACGTTTACACTTGATGAAACAATGTCTGCATTCAACCAGGGTTTGTACACATTCAGAGCGCATGGGACTATATATCACAAGATTGGCTCTCTTATTCCTACTCAGGGGAACAAACCACGATTTCTACAAATGTTTATCTACGACACGGAAAATGAGACCTCGCACCGTATGGAAGAGAGTAATGGTCTCGATATCGAAATATTGAATGAGATCAAACATATCCTTGACACTAATAACCCATATGTTGCAAACTTTAGACAAATTGCTCAACATCAGCATTTACAATCGTGTCAACTACTTATTCGTGAACGACCGTCTACCGAATGACAATACATCCTTCCTACCGCATCTCAAGTTGCTGCAGTTATAACTAGTGTAGAAGATTTTGTCGAGTCTACCGATAGAGACATCAAATTTCATTCGGTAGACGGGCATCTAATGACAGTCATGGAGTACTCAGGTTATTACGATCCTCTTCAATACCCACTCATTCTATCGCACGGTACTTTTGGTTGGGATAAAGCTTTTCAGAATGATCAGGGGTCGCGAGTTAGTTATTGTATTCAAGGAAATCTTCACAAGATTGCATGCAGCAAACCAGAATATATAGATTGACAACCTGTCATCTGCAGGTATTCACAAAGTGTAATATGTTTAATATTCACGTGCTTCACGACTTTCTTTTATTTTCTATATTTTATGAATTTTCATGAATACTACTATGCACACACTATGTTATGTGTTTTGGTTTATTCTCACTATGTTATGCACTTTTATGAATATCGATTGCAGTCTCTAATTTGGATCCCTAATTTATTTCAAACACATGCAGATGGCAGACAAAAATAAAAACTGCAATACCACTGTAAACATTGACAATGATTATGACTACTATGATGAAGTTTGCACAGGAGGTACAGACAGGTGGTCTGATGGTCCGCGTACTAGAGTTGACAGATTTCGGCTAATTATCCCAGCAGTGCCAAGAGGCCTGAGTGCACGAGCAGAGTGGAATTTTGTTTTCATGATGATTAAAAGGTAACACCTAACAAAAAATATATGCTATGATTTGAATATTATTATTTTAACACATTACAAAGCTGTTATTTATTGTTTTATATCTTTACATTTTGTATGAAACAGAATCTCCCAGGGACACTGAATGAAATCCATTACTGCATCGGAAGAGGGCCCCGATAATATGAATTCAACTTCTGGATTATGTCGTATTATGTCAGATTTTAATTTTTGGAATCCATTTTTGTAATTAATGCTACTGTTATGTACCTCTTGCTGTGAATGAATTTTTACATTGCGAAATGCTCCTCTGATATTTTTTGATTTTAATTGTCTTCTGAGATGTATTCATTATAAGTATTAACTTTATTCTAATTTTTCATTACAAGTATCAACTCGCATGTGTGTGTGTTACATGTAAATGTCGTTGCCCCGACCATTGTCGTCGCCACGACCATTATCGCCCCCCGACCAATGTCTCCCAGAAGACTAATATCCCCCCCCCCAACCAATGTCTCCCTGAAAACCAATATCGTTCCCGGACGACCAATGTCACCACCACGACTAATGTCGCCCCCACGAACAACGTAAAAACCCACGACCAATGTCGCCCCCACAACCAATGTCGCCCCTATGACCAATGTCGCCCCGATGACCAATGTAGCCCCGACGACCAATGTCACCCCCACGACCCATGTCACCCCCACGACCAATGTCTCCCCCACGAACAATGTCGCCCCCACGACAAATATCGCCACCACGACAAATGTTTCCCCCACGACAAATGTCGCCCCCCCTCCCCCCCCCCCCGCACGGGGTCCCCCATGCACGACTGCTCGCATATATATATATATATAGACTTGTTAGCTAGATTCATCTCACCTGTTTGGTTTTCTTTTACCCCTTGTTGTCCTCCGCTTCCTCCTCCCTCTCGGTTCCTAGGAGTCGCGAGTGGAGGTGGTGAGGAACATGCTGAGTCTTATTGACTGACAGTCAGTTATGGCATAACAAACAGGAGCACAAAGGAGAGCAGACCCTCAATAGGTGGGAGGTACAGGACACGGTGGCTAAACCTGGACTCGGTCTCTCGACATCTACGGGGAGAGCACTGGTGAGCGACCAGCTTTCGACACCTACTCTTCACATCTACCTGGGTCAGAGGAGGGAGTTATACATTCTTGAGGGCATCACCCCGTGTTAGTGTCTGCAGTGTTTTATTTTTGCCAAGAGTGCGGCGAAAAAAAATATGATGTCTATTTTCTAGCATTCCCATTAAGTACTTGGATTTATTCTATCTCATGTGGACAAGAATTTAAATATTTAAATATTATGTGATTGTTGTGGACATGTATCTCTTATTTATTCTTATTATGTGTGGTTGGCCTGGATGGATTATTAGCCGATAGGATCGACGTCTTGCGGTGGAGTCCTCCCCGAGTGGAGGGAGCACTACAAGGCGGAGGTTTTGGGCAGTAAGACCCGGAATCGAAAGCAAAAAAGGGGCCATACAAAGAATACAACAATGAGTCAAAGAAGAAGGCCTTGGCACTGAAGTCAAAAAGAGAGGACGATGACGATGATGAATAGGATGAAGAAAGCCTCTTCATAAAAAATTTTAAAAAATCCATGAACCATATTTTTGATTTTTATTCTTGTAACCCTAAACTTATGGAAGGCCCGCCATAACACAACTGATTGAGGATCAAAAGTGGAAGGAGATCTGACAGCGCATAATGGATAATGCTAACACGATGCGATAGACATTACCGCGGTGCGGAAAGAAGGATTGACTAAATTTGAGCATCTTATATACTATATTAGGTTGGATCTGTGTGCCTCTCACTTTCCTTATATGCTACCGCCCAGCGGTAAGATCCGAGTCTATTTAAAGTGTGGATATCTTCCTTTCATGAGATAACAAACTAGAGTCATAACTCTTATATTTCATGAGAGCCCTCTTCCCTGAAGTCCAAAAAACTCCCAACACCATTCGTGAAGGCCAGAGAACTTGAAGGAGGATTCTACAGGCTTGCGAGACATAGGGAATTTGTCGTGAGTGGTGGCTAGGTTTTGGGTTAGATCTAGGGGCAGCTCGAGGCCTTATCTCGGCGAGATAGGCACGCATCGACTGCGACAATCTCGTTAGCGTGCCTTCATCCCCATCTTCAAGTTCATCTATAGAGGGAGTTAATATTTTTGATTTTTATTCTTGTAATTCTGGTAATCCCATTTTGTTGGTAGTTGAATTTGTCGTAGGAGTTGACGACTAAGTCTTGCGATACATGGGGGGAATTTCCATGAGTGGTGACTAGGTTTTGGGCTAGATCTAGGGGCGGCTCGAGGCCTTATCTGGGCGAGATAGGCTAGAGCCAAGTGGTCCTTGGGAGAAGTGTCAAAATATAAAATAAAATGGATTTTTACGATCGCCTCATTTCCAAACGTAATTGGGATTAAATTTTTGTAATCATATTTATGATATAAAAATGTTTCATTGTATTTGCTCATCATATTTTCTTCTTGGTATTCTAAGCAAAAGGGAAATCTCTGTCACTAACGCCAGACGGTAGTACTTACCGTTGGCGGTTGCAACAAAGATTTAACCTCTCCTCTAAATACATCTCTCCAAAGGAAATTCACTCAAAGGATAAAAGTCAAGCTTTGTTTAAAATAATTCATTAAATATTTTTATATTATAACAACTTTTATATTTATATTTAAAATATCTTAAATCCCTTATTCACCCCCCTCTTTAAGGGTGCCTATAGATCTAACAAGTGGTATCAGAGTTAGGTTATTCCAAAATGGTCTAACAACTAGGATTAAAGACGCTCCATGATCTCGCTTTTCACAAGGGGCAAAAGATTAGTAGACCTCCGTTGTTTACTAGATTAGCTTATAACTACTAGAGAACAAGGATGTGATATTTTCTTATAACTTTAGATATAGAAGTTAGGGTTTGGGTTGAGAAACATTATACTCCTCCTACATTTGAAGTCAGAGAAATAACCATGGAAAAGCCCAGAGATAAATGGGATGAGGGAGATAAAACTAGGTGTAAAAATAATGCTAAAGCAATGAACGCTCTATTTTCTGTTTTAGATAGAACTAAATTCAATCAAATTCGTCCTTGCGAAACTGCTTATGATATCAAAGATTTATTAGAAATAACTTATGAAGGTACTTCGCAGATTAAGGACTCGAAGCTATTCCAACTGGAGCCGGAGTATAAAAAATTCATAATGGATGCAGATGAGGATATAGACTAGTTGTACACACGGTTCACCAAGATTGTCAATGCCTCAATAGTACATGGGAGAACTTTCTCCAGTGGTGACTTGGTGAGGAAACTCCTTCAGTCTCTCCCTCCAAAGTTCAATCCAAAAGTGACGGCCATCTCTGAGTCGCATGTTCTGAGACAGCTCCATATGCGGTTCACCAAGATGGTCCAAAATGACAGCTGAAAAGGTTTCCTTTTCATACTGTATTCGAAGTAGCATCGAGTTCTCTTCCTCTCTTGTAGACGCTCCTTCGAGTCCTTGTAAGATCAACTTTGAATTCATTCTTGCTCTTATTGAACTCTGCTAGTCAATGTTGCGTGGATATCTTATCGACGTAACCGTCGAGTTCATTGGTTGAATCTGAGCTTCATTATCTGCGTCGAAATGAGGTCGACGTTGCGTCGACTTTAGATTGCTTCGACAGATACTTCCTTCTGCGTTGAGTTGAAGTAGAAGTTGCATTGACTTCTCAAAGTACTTTGAAAGGTCCATGACCTTTACTTCAAAATCTATTCGACGTAACATCGACTTGAATTACTTTGACAGAAGGGTTGAACTGCTTGGACTTTTAGTCAGAGTAGCGTCGACACTAACTGCATGTTGCGTTAAATTCTATTCGATGCAAATGTTAACTTTGCCCAAATTTTGCTTCTTTTGATCTGGTCCTGACACCCTAAGTTATGTGTGACATCCTAAGACATCTAATGACTAGATTACCCTCACTATACAATGGGTAATTAAACCTAAGAGATAAAATCACTTTTTAGATAATTAGTTAAGTTAAATCAAAGGGGTTTTCCCAACAATCTCCCCCTATTTATCTTAACAAATTTTACAGATTGTTCAAAGTGATTTTACACATTCCTTTGCATCAACAGACATACATACAAGACAACATATACATTAAATGAATAAGCAAGATGAGCTGATAAATAGAGAATATATCTGATTAATGATAAACAAAAGTTTATCTTCCTCTTCCTCTACCTCTGAATGGAGGTCTACCTCTGAAGACAGGAGTTGGAAGAATTGATTTAAGAATTGGAGCAGGAGGAAATGGTAGCTGAGCAGAAGGTATAGATGGCAGCTGTGCTGAGGGAGGAAACTGAGCTGAAGGGGACAGCTAATCTGAGGCAAGATTAGGTGAAGCAAGTTCCTAGTCTGTCAACTTGACTAGTGAGAGTGCTGTTGTGGAATCCTCAGAGGACACCCTGAATGCAAGTGCATCAGGGATGGGTCTTTCAGTGTCTACCATGGAACTCCTATAGAGTCGTTAAGTAAATTTGATCATCTGAGATTAAAGGGATCTCCCCCTTAAGTGATGACTCCCCCTGAGCAAAGGCCTAAATTCTTGGAAGGCTTGCCTCCCCCGGAGTTGCAGAATCATGAAGCTATAGTTTGAAGAGACAGTTGGTTCTCCTTCAGAGATGAAGGCGAGATGGTTTGTTGTTGTGTAGATAGAGTCTTAAGGAGGTTGCTGCCAGCTGGTAGAATTCTCCCCCTGCTATATATCATTAACGAGAGATATAAAGACATCTGCAGGTACAGCCGACGATCTGATCTCTGCGTTATCTGCCTTGATGTCAGAGTTACGATCTGTCAATCTTTTGTGTTGGGTGCAGAGCTTGCGATAGCAACCATTTGAGAAATCCAGATAGAGGGAGCTGAACTGTGAGAGAAGAGTTTCCATTGTTTGATCAACTGCGTCGACAATGTCTTGAAGAGATGCCTTTGCTATGCTGCGAGTGCCTGCACACAACGAAGAAAGAGATGAAGAAGGAGAAGATGGAGAGAGAAAGAGGGAGAAAAATTCAAATAGCACAATAGAAGTATACGCATAAGTCGCTTTGAGTAGAGGAATCGTCGCAACTTAGGGTTTATTCAAAGCAACGTCGAATTGAGTGGAATTCAGCGCGCCAAAACATGTCAATGCACGCAATCTGTCAGATTGACGGAGCATCGAGTTGCAGTCGACGTGGCTTCGAAATATAATCATCATTGATGATGTCGACGTAAGCGTCGATAAGTAGTCAACTTTACGTCGAGTGCTATTCGCATGATCCTTCCCAAGGTGCTCTCGAAGATGACATCGAGTAGAAGTTGATGGTACGTCGATTTGAATTCGACGCAGCTCTGATTAATCAGTTATGATTTTCTTTAAAATCCTTTCTATTTTTCCTAGCAATAATTTTCTATAGAAAATAGGTCTTTATACATAATAGGTGCTACCTATAGTGCTCCATCAAGCATACCTAGTGCATTAATGAAGAACTTGTGCTTACTTTCATCAAGAGGCTTAGTGAAGATGTCAGCCCTTTGAATGTCAGTAGATATGTATTGAAGGTTGATCTTACCCTTCTCTACATTATCTCTAAGAAAGTGGTGCATTATCTCTATGTGCTTAGTTCTACTGTGAAGAACATGATTGGAGGCAATGGAAATGGCACTAGAGCTGTCACAATGGATTGTGGAATTGACAAGGGACAAGTGGTAGTCGAACAACTGATTTCGCATCCACAAAATTTGTGAACAGCAGCTTCCTACACCTATATACTCAGCTTCAGCTGTAGAAGTGGAGACTGTGGTTGCTTTTTCTATTCAGCCTTCATCCAGCATAGTCTGCATCTTAATATCCAATCAATTCAAATACAGATTCAGCTAGATACCATAAACCAAGCTCAGGAGTACCCTTCAGATATCTAAGAATTCTTTTGACAGAACTCATGTGGGATTCCTTGGGGTCAACCTGAAATCTCACACAGATACAGGTAGCAAACATAATATCAGGTCTGTTAGCTGTTAGGTAGAGAAGAGAGCCAATGGCTGCTCTGTAAGAATTTTGATCAAAGGACTTTCCTATTTCATCTCTATCCAAAATAATATTGGTAGCCATGGGGGTTTTCATGACAGTGGCATTTTCCATCCCAAATCTTTTGATGAGTTTTCTGGTATATTTGGATTGTGCTATGAAAATGCCATATGCATTTTGTCTCACTTGAAGAACAAGAAAATAGGATAATTCCCACGTGCTACTCATTTCAAACCTAGTCTGCATTAGGTAGGCAAACCTTTTGCAGAGAGACTGATCAGTAGATCCAAATATGATGTCATCTACATATATTTGTACAAGTAGTAGCTGATTTTTATGTGCTCTTGTGAAAAGGGTTTTATCCATCTTTCCTCTTTCAAAGTTGTGTTCCAGGAGAAAAATGGATAAGGTCTCATACCAAGCTCTTGGAGCTTGCATGAGACCATATAGTGCTTTATCTAGTCAATATAGAAAAGAGGGAAAAGTTGGATTGACAAAACCTGGTGGCTGCTCCACATGCACCCCTTCTTGTAGTTTTCCAGTGAGAAATGCACTCTTTCCATCCATTTGGTATACCTTGATCTTCATGTGGGCAACATATGCTAGGAACATTCAGATTGCCTCTAGCCATGCTATTGGGGCAAATGTCTATTTAAAGTCAATGTCTTCCTCTTGCATGTACCCTTGGGCCACAAGTTTAGCCTTGTTTCTGATTATGACCCATGTTGAATCCATTTTATTTTTGAACACCCACTTGGTGCCAATAATTGGGTAATTCTTTGGTCTTTCAACCAATGTCCAGACCTTGTTCCTTTCAAATTGGGTCAATTCCTCTTGCATAGCAGATATCCAGTGAGGGTCACTGTCTGCTTCTTCAAACTTCTTGGGATCATATTATGACTGGAAACATTGCAGCATTGTCTCACTTGTGAGTTGGTTCCTTGTCATGACTCCTGCTGTCAAGTTTCCTATTACTTGAGTTGGAGGATGATCTTTTTGAGTCATCATGGATCTTGTTGAGTGGTCTAGGATATGCTCTTCTTCCTGAGCTATCACTTGCTCAGTGATAGTGGGAACTTCAGCCTCATGTACTGGAATAATGTCTGTGGTTGGTAACTGATGGCGCAAATCTCACACACCGCTATAGGCGGTAGCTTGACTGCGACACGAAATGGAAGTGTACCGATCGTTCAAGTAATATAAAACGAGGAGTAATCCCCGAGTATCGAATCTCTCAAGGAACACAGTAAGGTGGAGTTAACATTCGAGGAAGGACTTGAGATCGAAGTCCTTGAGTCGGAATGGAATGCGGAAACGGGGTGATTTGGCTTTTGGAAAATAAAAGAAAACAACTACAACTACTCCTATGCAATGCCGCTATGCAGTGCTTCGCTTGGCGGGATGGAGACTAGGCAGGCCTTGAGCGCACTGCGTCGCAAGGGCAGATGGGCGAGTAGGCAAGCGGAGTCGAACTGTGCAGGCCTTGAGCGCACTGCTTCGTAGGGCGAATGAATTACACGGGCCGCTATGCCACGCTTCGCTAGGCGGATGGAATAGTAGGCAAGCGGATGGAATGGTTCGCACCGGCGGAGTCGGAATGGATTACACGGGCCGCTATGCCATGCTTCGCTAGGCGGATGGAAGAGTAGGCATACGGATGAGGGTCGCAAGCACCTCGTCGACAAGCACGCCACTAGCAATTGCTAGTGCGGCACCGGACACGGTGGTTGAGTGGAAAATGGATGGCGGCGCACCTCATTCACACATATGAATAATATGATTCCATAAACATGAAATAAACATTAATAAACAAGATTCATAGTGTCATCATCTAAATATAGAGATTACAAACAAATACAACCACACAAGTAGAAGAAAGAGGCAAGAGATACGACCGAATCCGGAGTCTCGTTGTAGATTCACGGTAGGAATCGTCGAGTTGTCAATCCACGTCCTAGCTCGGTATCAACTGCGTCCGGGGTAGAGGAGGGCTGTCACACCTCCCAATGGACCCGTCTTCTCCAGCAGTTTTACAATCCGGCCACGTCCGATGCGAGGAACTCCTTCCTTGGCGATGAAGATGAGTGTAGAATCTCCTCCTTGAAGCCCTTGGATGATGGAGGAGGCCTAGGGGGCGAACACCTGCGGAAATGGGCGGAACGGAGGAGCTGGGCGAGAAAAATGGCGAAGTCCCGACCTAAATCGCGAGCAGGGCAATTTATAAGCGCTGGAATAAACAGTGCGCACGATCGTTGTCGCACGACCAGTGGTCATGTGCACTATCATCCTGTGATCGTGCGCATGCCTGGACGGAGCCTGCAAGGGAAAAAGATTATAAAATACAATGTTCGCACGACCAGTGGCGCACGACCAGTGGTCGTGCACGCTATCGTAAGTGGTCGTGCGATAAGCCAGACAGAACTCATAAAATGGGCGTTAAGTGCGCACGATCAGTGGCGCACGACCAGTGGTCGTGCGCGATAGAGCCAGTGATCGTGCGCAGTGTTCCTGTACAGAATTGTACCGGGAACACCTGCACGAATCCTGATCCTAGCATACAACACCAGTCTAGCCACTGAAGGTGGCACTTCACACTGCATGAAAACTAGTAACGAAGATGAACAAGAAATAACACCAAAACGGGCCTAGAAGTGCACATAGCATGGAATAACAAATATGAGCGAAAACATGCCTGAAGTGTAGTGCATAGAGTAGAAAATCGGCCCAGGTGAGTCCATAAATGTGTATATAATTGGGACTCATCACACCCCCAGACTTACCTGTTTGCGCGTCCCGAGCAAACAAATTCTAAGCGAACGGGGAAAGAAAAGTAGATGGCTTAAAATTACAATCCAGAGTACCATGCGAAGTCGCATGCTCACGTGCATAAGAAAAATAGTAGAGAAGGTTTCTGATTATATAAACAGTTTATATATTTCTAAAAGTGTAAAAGCATATTACAGCCACTCAAAATGGTGAACACGGTGAATCATCCGGTCATGCATACGGAGAAAGTAAACTAAGCGCTGAGATGAGCATTGCTCAAGATTGGGGTGCCGGACAGACTCCACCGAAATCCATCGGTGTCGGTGACCATAGGCTCGCCCGGTCACATTCTCTCCACGACATTAGATTGGTTCATAGCGTGAGTCGGTAGGACTTTAGGCTAGAGATGGGGCTTGGGTTACGGTGAGGTAAACAAAGATAAACATGGAGGCTAAGCACACCTAACCCAACATGAGCATAAGATAGAGCTACCCGCACGACGATAATAAACAAATGCACCACACCCCCAGACTTGGACTTTTGCAACATAGGTGTGTGCACTGCCCGCTCCCAATACCAAAATTTCAAAATTTTCAATTCAACTTTTTTCATAACAATTCCTTTTTTCTTTTCTTTCCTTTCTCTACTTCATTCTTCTTTTTCTTTCTTTTCTCTTTTTTTTTCAGCAAAAATATCAATGAATACACCCACAATTTCCACTATAAAAATTACCACATCAACACCCCCCAAAATGTAAATATAACTATAATTAAAGCTCAGATTTGGGTGTGCGACTAGGTTAGGCTTATAAGCTTTTGGTGAGATAAAAGTGGGGCTGAATCAAGAGGAAGGGGTAGGTATAACGGGGCTAGCAAGGGTAGATGATAGGCATGAAATAAAAAGCTCAACCAGGCCAAAATAATGGCCTACGTCATTCTCACGCACTAGAACTATCCTATGCCAATGCTTCAAGAATCGCTTGGGGCAAGTTCTAGCCACCGAGAAAGATTCTCCTTTCTCCTGACTCAAGTAATACGAGTCTAGAGATCGTTTACACACATCCCTATGCTACCGTTTGATTCCACCGGATTCACCATTTGAGTAGAGTAAACAACATTTACACTAATAGAAAAATATAAAACCATAAGTATAAAGAGAAGTCTAATCTACACAAATTACTATGCAGCCGAGCACTCGACTAGGAGCACTACTGGAGTCAACATTTTACTCTGCTACATAGTCCTAAGCCATCACCTAGACTTTCCCAAATAAGCAGAAGAATTAAATTCACAACAGAGCAGGCAAACAGATGAGTACGCGCTCAAGTGGGTGATGTGGTGTGCAATGAAGATGAACAATACTAAATAAATGAAATAGAAATACTTCTAGCATGCAATGCAATAGTGCACGTGCGTGGGCACACAGAACTACTCTCCCCCAGACTTAAACTAAACAACCCACATAATATATGACATGAAAATTAAAATAGGGCTAGGGAAAGAGAGTACCCAATGCTCAGAAATGAGCATACCAGAAGATTGGCGTGTAAGCTAAAATGAACCGCGGCATCCGCCATCCAGAAAAGATACCTGCAAGGTCAGCTCCGCAGAAGCAAAAAAAAAACGCTGAAAAAAAAATGCAATTGACTAAATAAAATTAGAAAAGACATGAAAAATGCAAGAAAAATTAAGATAACTACTGGGGTTATTGTCATCCCAGCACTGACTTATTCAAAACTTTATAATATCTAGCTAATGGGCCTATGAAAAAGAAAATGCACAGGTAACTGCTCCAATATGCGTTTCGGTAGTTGGTACCGATACGGAGATAAGGCAGTCACCCCTCTACCTAAATAATAATAATACCTGCTCCTCACAGGATAGAGGGAAAAGAAAGTAAGAAGAGGAGGAGGCCTGGTCCTCACTCATCTCACCAAAACTATCCTTGCCCAGCAAGGTATCGTCCACAGCAGGTCCGCAGGAGGAGAAGGGAACGAATGAGGCTTCCTTAATGGAGGAGGGATCAACCTCCTTGCATAAAAGGACACACTCATCATTGACTTGAGCACAAAGCTCCAAGTCCTCCTGAAGTACCTGTGAAGATTCAACCTGCACAGGCTCGGGTGAAGAGGGGGGTCGAGAAATAAACAAGATGAAGAACATAAATAATCAAAAATCGGGGGAGTGGTCCCGGTCTCACTCCCATCAGGTTGGGGAAGTAAAATAATGTTGGCATTGTCATCAATGCCGCAAGGTTCAGCGGGATCGACAGTGGCCATGCCCAAGATTTGGACTTCCTCCACCGGTGTTGAGGAAAGCTCCTCTTCACCTAGAAGGTTGTCCTCCTCCATAGGAGTAAGCACAATACTAAGATCAACCGCCTCCTCTTGTGACACATCATCGACAATGTCGTCAGAGACGAATGTAGTATGCACAACTATGGGGAAGAATAGTGCTCGGATAAAAGTCGAGCACCGATTCCTCACAACGAATCGAATCCACTAGAGGTGGTGGATGCACAGGGAGAATAGGCTCAGCAATGTCGGTGCATAGATCAGCCGAACATCCGGTGACCGTGTCCATGCCATTCCCTTCAAGATGTGAAGGTGACAAAGACACATAACCAGATGTTGAAGGTGTGCCGCCAGAGTTAGGAGTTGGGACGATCCGGATATCCGGCTCGTCATTCTCGTCCAATTAGCGAAGATACTCGGCACAGTCCTTCAAGACATGATCAGTGCTCCGACAAAACCGGCACTGCATAGCGGGCTTCTTTGGCACAGCGGGTGCTGAAGCCGAAAAGAAGTAAGACGGTAAAGGCTCAGCAGAGTAGTCATAAGACTTACGCGCACCATATGGAGTATCAGACGAAGTCGATGCTCTATATGCTAGGCAATAAGAATTATGCCTACTATTCTCCGTAGGGCATTCATCACTAGAGTGGGAGGTAGCTCCACACCAACGACAACGGAAATTATGATGTGCCCACATAGTGTGAAGATAATACGATTCAAAATAAAAATGCTATTGTGCAGAATACTACACCTAACAAAAATTACTAAAGCAACCTAATTAAAACAAGAAAATGGAATAAAAAGAAATAAAACAAAGAAATGCAATTTACAAATGGAAGGGCTTCTCTCTCAGGTTCTCCCTCTCCAGAAAACTCACACGACTGTGTTCCCCAGCAACGGCGCCAAAAACTTGATGGCGCGAAATCTCACACACCGCTATAGGCGGTAGCTCGACTACGACACGAAACGGCAGTGTGCCGATCGTTCAAGTAATATAAAACGAGGAGTAATCCCCGAGTATCGAATCTCAAAGGAACACAGTAAGGTGGAGTTTATTATCGAGGAGGGACTTGAGATTGAAGTCCTTAGGTTTGGATGGATGCGGAAACAGGGGATTTTGGATTGTGGAAAATAAAGAGAAAATGCTATGACTACTCCTATGCAATGCCGCTATGCAATGCTTCGCTTGGCGGGATGGAGACTAGGCAGGCCTTGAGCACGCTGCGTCGCAAGGGCGAATGGACGAGTAGGCTAACAGAATGAGGGTCGCCGACACCTCTTCGACAAGCACGCCATTAGCAATTGCTAGTGCGGCACACGAACGTGACGGCGGGATAGAGGATGGAATGGGGCGCTCCTCAAGTCACATAAACCACAAAAGTATTCCACATAGAAATGAAATATATAAAAATACAAGCAAGTTTAAGTGCAACTTCATCTTAATACATAGATCTAACTACATACACACATCAATAAGAGAAGAATAAGGCAAGAAATCGACCGAATCCGAAGGCTCATTGTAGATTCACGGTAGGAAGCACCGGGTTGTCAATCCGCGTCCTAGCTCGGTCCGCAACTACTTCCGGGGTAGAGAGAGCTATCACTACTCTCCAATGAGCCCGTCTTCTTCGTGTCACGATCCGGTAGAGGTTGCAAACTTCCTCTTGCTTGATGGAGATGGTGGCTAGGTCTTCCCTTGGAGCACTAGGATGAAGGAGGAGGCCGAGAGGAAGCTCCGGCTCAAGATTGGCAGTGAAGAACAAGCCTGGAGCACCTCCATATGGTGGGCGGCGATGGAGGGGCGAAGTCGGAGCTCTGGAGCGAGAAAACGGCGGTCTCGGGCGGAAATATGCGAGGGTCCCCGACCTAATTCGCAAGCAGGATTATATATAGGCGCTGGAATGAACAGCGCGCACGGTCATTGGTGCACGACCAGTGGTCGTGCGCACTAGCATCCTGTGATCGTGCGCCTGTCTGGACGAAGCCTGCAAGGCAAGAAAATTATAAAATACAATGTTCGCACGACCAGTGGCGCACGACCAGTGGTCGTGCGCGCTATCGTAAGTGGTCGTGCGATAAGGAAGACAGAACTCAGTTTTCAGGGTTTAAGTGCACACGATCAGTGGCGCACGACCAGTGGTCGTGCGCAATTAGAACCAGTGATCGTGCGCAGTGTTCCTGTACAGATTTGTACCGGGAACACCTGCACGACTCCTGCTCCAGCATACAACACTAATCAAACCACTGAAAGTGACACTTAACCATGCATGAAAACTAATAATGAAGATAAACAAGAAATAACACGAAAACGGGCCTAAAGGTGCACTTAGCATGGAGAATCAAAGATAAGTGAAAACATGTCTAAAGTGAAGTGCATAGACTAGAAAATCGGCCCAGATGAGTCCATAAATGTGTATATATTTGGGACTCATCAGTAACCCAGGTGCTGCTGTTTCCTCTTCATCTGCTGTAGAATCCTCACCAGAGTCAGTGTCAATCTCCTGTTGTCCTTTTTCTGGACACACAGATAGATGGTCCACTATGCTCATCGTTACAACTTGTTCTGCTAGTTGGTCTTCTTCCTGCAGAATAGGACTGGTGGAAGTTTCCTTCCCCTTGTAAACCATGTTAGTTTCATCAAAGACCACATGCATAGACTCCTCAATTTTGAGAGAAGCTTTTATTGAAACACATATATGCCTTGCTTGATGAGGAATATCCTAAGAATATCACATCAACAACCTTCTGGTCAAATTTGGCAAGATGGCTTTTCCCATTGTTGAGGATAATGTAAGTTCACCCAAAAATTATAAAATAAGTGACTATATAGGTGTCTTTCCCTTCAAAAACTCATAGAGAGTCTTCAACTTAGTCTTGTGGATGAGACTTCTATTGAGAACATAATTAGCAGTATTTACTGCCTCAGCCCAGGACTTTGGCAAGTTAGATTCAGCTAATAATGTCCTTCCTAATTCAATTAGGGTTCTATTTTTTCTTTTCAGCCACCCCATTTTGTTGGGGGGTTCTAGGAGCTGAAAAGTTATGCCTGATACCTTCATCCTCACAAAATATATACATTAACTGATTCTCAAACTCAGTGCCATGTTCACTTCTGATCACAACTACCTGTGTATTGAGTTTAGATTGAATCTGTCTAATGAATCTTGAGAGGATCTTGAAGGTGTCTGACTTAGCTTTTAGAAAGAACACCCAGCTGAACCTAGAGAAATCATCAACAATGACTAAGGTGTAGGACTTTCCTGCCAAGCTTTGAGTGGAGATAGGACCTAACAGGTCTATGTGCAACATGAAGAGGATTATAGGAGAATCATTCTTACCAATTAGTTTGAATGAAGCTTTGATCTGCTTTCCTAATTGGCAGGCTCTACATGGGTGGTATTTATTGAATTTACCAGGTGGTCCCTGACTAGGTTTAGTATGGAGAATTTAGTTATGGTCTTAAAGTTAAGGTGTACTAACTCTCCTATGCCACAACTCACTATTTTCTAATTGGGAGTTAAACAAGTAGATCTCAGACTTTGTGTACTCAAAGTCTACAACATATTCCTTACCTTTTCTGAGACAAATCAAAACTGTTTGATCAGTCTTAGAGCTAACTATATGACACAAAGACATAGTGAATACAACTTTATATTCTCCATCACACAGCTGACTAATGCTAATCAGATTATGTTGAAGTCCTTCAACATAAGCTACTTTTGAAAAGGAGATTTCTCCAATCCTGAGCAAACCATATCCTTTGGTTTGACCACAGTGGGAATTCCCAAAATTTACCTTGGGCCCTTCCTTGGACTTGAAATTTTCCAGCAGATCTTTTGCTCTAGTCATATGCATGGAGCAGCCACTGTCCAGATACCATTGTTGGTTTGTAGTTGAACAACCTTCCCTCTGCACATTGAATTTAAACATTAGTGAAGACCCTCTCATGCTGGGGTCTCTTTCTTCTATCATCATATGGAAATATGAAAGAATGAGATGGTCTTCCATTGTTCTCCCTTAGGTGATGAAGTGCTGCATTGTTATGCCAGCAATATTTGGCAATATGTCCTTGTTTGGAGCAGTAAAAACATCTAGGAATAGAAGTAAAAGTAGGTTTTGATGTTTGATAATTTTGTACAGAAAATATGCGTCTAGAAGAAATTGACGTAGTTTTAGAGTTGCGTCGAGTGGAATTCGACGTACCTGCATAGTCCCGTCGATAATCATTCGAAGTATGGTATTGGTTGCGTTGAGAGTAATTTGACACACCCACATAGCTGCTTAGAGATGATGTTGATGTATATGTTGGATTCCGTCGAGATGCATTCGACGCATTCTTAAAATTGCGTCGAGTTCCATTCTACGTATGATTCTTATCATTCAGAGTTTGTTAATTTGTATTTATAATTTTCTTAAGCAAGTTGATTTCAGATTTTAATTCATCATTTTTGATCATTAAATCATGTCTAGCTTTATTATAGGAATTTGTGATATTTTTAAGAGTGGAGATGACAGAGTCAATATGAGTTTGATAATTATTTATATACTCCTCAAATATTTCAACCATCTCTTCTATTTCAATTTTATAGCTTCTGCATGTAGCACATTCATTCCTCAAATCTAAATCTTCTACGGGTTGTTTGCCTAGGAATCCTAGTTTATTATTACTGTCTACCATGTTAAATGTGGTGAATTTATTACGGTTATTATTCTTATGCTCTTCACATATTTCTGAAAAATCATTATAGGTCTAGACCTAAATGATGCTACAGGTTTATCACAAGCATGTTTGCTAGTGGATGGTTGTGATTCCTGATCATGATGATCAAATCTCTTGGAGAGATTTTGTGAGATATCTTTGATCTTTTGGCTCCTTCCATTGAGGGAGTCTTCAAAGGCTTTTGAATTTGAGAGTTCTTTCCTCAGGTCTGAATTTTCATTATCTAAGTAATTTATTTCTTTTTCTTTCTTAATCAGTTCACATTTCAGATCATAGTTAACTGAGAATAAAGGATATTTACTAAGAACTTCTAATTCAGATATGATTATTTCAAGTTCCTTTTGATTGTTAATGTAATCTTGACAAAATTCCTTAAAGCATTCGTTAAAATCTTTTGAAGAGAAGTCAAAGTCTTCAAAGATGCTTACCTCAGTTTCATCAGTGGAATTTTCTAGAGCCATTAAGCAGGCTTCTTCTGGTCCACCATCTTCATCATCATCATCAGAAGATGAGGAGCTTGATTCATAATCTGAATCACTGCAGGTCTCAGCTATGAAACCTTTCCCTCCTTTTTTATCCTTTCTCAGGAAGATTTCTTCTTGTGCTCCTTCCTCTGCTTGTTTTTCTTATTCTTTTCTTCCTCAGGACATTCAGTAGAAATATGTCCTTGATTTCTGCAAGAAAAACAAATAATCTCTTGTTTATGACTTTTATCATATCTTGGCTTGCTTGAGCTCCTCTCTCTCCTTCTGGAATTTCTGTCCTGGCCCAATTTTTGAATCTCTTAGCCAGGAGATTAAACTTTTCTTCTTTAGTGGGGGAGGACTCTGCTTCTGCAGTCTTTAATGTAAGAGTCCTTTCTTTGGCAGTTGGTGTCCTTTTTTGGGATTCTAACTCAACCCTGCTTTTCAATAGAAGCTCATAGGACTTGAGCTTTCACAGGAGAGCATCAGTTGATATCTCTCTGTGGCATCTAGAATCTCTAATAGCCCAGATTCTAGAGTCCCATGTTCTTGGGAAGCACATGAGGAGCTTGTCATTAATTTCTGTCAGAGAGATATCCTTGTAAAGCCCTCTCTACTCATTTATGATGAGGCTGAATCTGTCATATATTTCTGTAATGCTTTAATCAACCTCTTTCTTTAAATTCTCATATTGAGATATGAGAAGAGCCTTTTTGTCTTTTCTCTCATCAGAGCTTCCTTTAACTAGTCTGGAGAGAGATTCCCAGATCTCTTTTGCAGAGTTGCAATCAACAACTTTATGGAATATGTCATCAGACATAGTTGAGACCAGTATGTTCATGGACTTGGCATCACATGCCTTGACCTTCTTCTCATCATCAGTCCATACTGCTTTGAGGATTCAAGTTTGTATGACCTTTCCACTAGTGTCTTTCCTTATTGGGACTATGGGACCTGTGAGGGTGACATTGAAAATTTCCTCATCAATAGAATTCATATATAATTTTATTCTGGCCTTCCAGAGTCTAAAGTTATTCAGATTACACACTGGAGGTCTTGTATAAGCATAATCATTTGAACTCATTTTCTTTATAAAATATTATTTGTAATAAAGAAAAAAGTGTAGGAGGTCTTTTTGATCAAGGTGTTAACCTTTTAATGATCAGCCTCCCTCTGATACCAATTGAAAGTGCACTGTGAGCCTCTGAGAATACTCTAGAGGGGGGGGGGGGGTGAATAGAGATTTAAAAATCATTTCTATCCGATTTGTGCAAATACAATAAAACAATAAGTGCTTATGCTTCAACAAAATCCTAATACAGAATAAAACAAAGCTGTTTAAAATAAGAGCAAGAAAACAGTTAATAAAATGTGGACATCATAGAAAATGATCAACCAGAAGACACGGAGATTTTATAGAGGTTTCCCAAAATGTGGGTTGTCCTCTCTTCTACCACCTGGTAGGAATGCACCAACTGTGCCTGAGTCTTTTGACAAGGAGACTCTCAGAACCACTAATCTTAGGATAAGGAGATCATGAATCACCAGATCTTTTGATAAGGAGATCTTGAACCACCAGATCTTTTGATAAGGAGATCTTGAACCACTGAATCCTATGGAAGAGGGATTCACAAAACTCTTTTACAGGAGAGAAAGAGAAGGAGAAAAAGAAGGGGAGAAGGGGAAGAATTATGTTCTCAGAATTCTGATGAAGCCTGTATGAAGAACATCTTCTTGATTCTTTCACTGAATCTGCTTATGATTAACTTCTGCTTATGATGGTGATGTTTTGCAGGAGCTAGGGTTATCAGGTCCTTTCTCTTTGTATTGATTGAGATCTGGCAGCTATATGATTTTGATGAAGAGTAGCCTTCAGATCTTCTATTCTATGAGATGGAGAGCAACTGTTCTTTCTTCTCTGTATATTTTCTGTTAGGGTTCCTGAGGAGGAAGAAGAAGAGGAAGCCCTAATAGAAATCTGTTAGCTGATTGTAATGAATGCTCTCTTTTCTCTTTCTTCTCTGCCCTTTTATTGCGCCCCTTCAGATTTTGAATTTAAGTTTCCCTTTCTGATAAGACCTGAAAAGGTATTCTACATTGGACAATCTCATTCTTTCCTTCTTTAATTCTTGACCCGTCCACCAACAATAAGCTTGTTTCCAAGAAAGCTTTTGTGTCCTCTCATAATTCTTATTTCTAATTGAGTCAATTAATGAGCCATTGGAGAACGGTCTTCAGACTCGTGGGCCATGAGAGAGGGTCCTAAATGACAGCTGAAAATGTTTCCTTTTCAGACTGTATTTGACGTAGCGTCGAGTTCTCTTCCCCTCTTATCGATGCTCCTTCAAGTCCTTGTAAGAGCAGCTTCAAATTCATTTTTGGTCTGATTGAACTTTGCTAGTCGACGTTGCGTCGATATCTTATCGACGTAACCGTCGAGTTGAATGCTTGAATCTGAGCTTCATTATCTGCGTCGAAATGAAGTCAACGTTGTGTTGACTTTAGATTAATTCGACAGATACTTCCTTCTATGCTGAGTTGAAGTAGAAGATGCATCGACTTCTCAAATTACTTTGACAGGTCCATGGCCTCTATGTCCATATCTATTCGATGTAACGTTGACTTGAATTACTTCGATAGAAGGGTTGAACTGCTTGGACTTCTAGTCAGAGTAGCGTCGACACTAACTGGATGTTGCGACGAATTCTATTACACACAAATGTTAACTTTGCCCAAATTTTGCTTCTCTTGATCTGGTCCTGACACCCTAAGTTGAGTGTGACATCCTAAGACATCTAATGATCATATTACCCTCACTATACAATGGGTAATTCAACCTGAGAGATAAAATCACTTTTAAGATAATTTGTTTAGTTAAATCAAAGGGTTTTTCCCAACAAGGTTGAACTCAAAATCCAACAAGAAGAATACAACAAGGAGCCAAAGAATAGTGTCTTGTCACTGATGTCAAAAAGAGAGGATGACAATAATGATGAAAAGGATGAATAAAGCATCTTTGAAAGTGCACATTGAGTCCTCTGAGTATTTTTTAGAGGGTGGTGAATATAGTTTTATAACTTTTCACAAAATATGCACAGAACAATAAAATAAATCTAACAACTATGCATTCAGAAATCCAAACAGAATAAAACAAACACAGAATGACAAAAGTAAAGAAGGGACAACACAGAAAATTCACAACACAGATTGAGACAATATCTATAGTGGTTCCCCAAAGTATATGTACTCTACTCTTCTACCACCTTGGTAGGAATACACTATCCACAGCCTGAGTTTTTTGATAAGGAGACTCTTAAAACTAGGGTTTGAGTCTTTTGTTAAGGAGACTCTTAGAACCAAGACTAGATCTTTTGATAAAGAGATCTTGAACCAAAACTAGATCTTCTATTAAGAAGATCTTGAACCACTGAATCCTTTGAAGTGGGATTCTAAGGACTCTTTACTCAGTTTAATAGAAGTAGAAGATAGAGTAAAGAAGAAGAAGTTAAATATGATTCTTCTGAATGAATTCCTCCTGCAGGAGTCAATGAGGATTCAGGCACTTGGTGTTATTTAGGATCTTTTCTTCAGAGAATGAATCCTTTCTTGAGAGAGAGAGATGCAAGGATTATGTAAGTCCAGATCCTAATGATTATCTTTGTATGTCTGTATGCTTCTTGCTGTAAGAGGAAGAAGAAGAAGCCTTGTTGTATTCCTGTACAGAGATCTGTTCAGTATATTTTTCTATCTCAAAGAAAGCTGGAGAAGAAGATGACTGAATTGTTGTTGTTCTCTGTTAGCTTTAGTATACTTAATCTTTTGTCGAATAATATTGAATTACTTTCCTCTTATGTTGTTTCCCTAGTAGGAATGTCCAAGAGATACGTTTGCTCTCTTTCTATTTTTGTTGACAACAAGTCAAAACCTTTTTGAATAGCTTCCAAATATTTCAATATTTTTTCTCTGGTAGTTCTTCTTTCCATTCTTGGTTATGAATGACCCGTTAGAATTGAAATAAATTACTTTTATAACTTATCAATAAGATTCAGAATCAAATCCAGCAAGTATTCTAAATGTGTCTGTATTCAACGTTGTGTAGAATACATTTGCCTTCTTATCAACGCACCTCTGAGTTCTAATAGAAGCTGCTTCGACATCTTCCTAAGCATTGAAATGAACTATGATATTGATGTTGTATCACGTCCTTATTGACATATCCATCGAGATGAAGACCTAGACTTTGAGCTCTGGCTTCTGCGTCAAATATAATTTGATGTTGCGTCGACTTCAAATATTGCTTTGATTGAATCTGCCTTCTGTGTCAAAAACCATTCAACATTGCGTCAACTTCAATTGATATAAGAAGCTTATCCTCCTCTTCAGTAGCCATGGAATCATATTTCTCTTTCTCCTTTTCAGCAATTTTGTCATCCTCTTTGTGAAGCTCCCCCTGAAGTTATGTATCATCTTCAGCTATATGGGCAGCTTCATGAAAAATTGTGGTGACATCTTTTATTATCTGTTCATTAGCTGTGAGGAGCTAACCCTGGGTTAATGGAGACATCTCCCCCTGAATTTGTGTTGGCCTCTCCTGATTAGCAGTAATCTCCTCCTCTTGAGAAATCTTTATCTTGGTCTTGAGCAGTCTCCCCTTCTTGAACAAGCACATCCTTTTCCTGACCAATCTCCCCTTCTTGGGCAGGCACCTCCTCCTTTTGAGCATTCTCCCCCTTCTGAACCTTGCTGACAAGGAAGGTTAAGAATGATCTTGTGATATGCGAGGAGGAGATTAATGTCTGGATTGATTCGTGTGATTATTTCAGTTCTATCTCCATCTGAGAGTATTTTTTGTGAAATTTCCTTGTCTGATACTGTAGTAGGTCAAAAATAGTCTCAGTGGCTACACCCACTGCTTTAGAGATTGCTTGATCAATGTCAAAGGAAGGTATATAAGGGGAGGTAGAAGGTGTATCAACAGGAGGTGTTGATATGTTAATTTGAGGGGTTATTGATTGAGTATGGTCTAGAGAAGTAGAAAGAATGACTGTGAGATTAGTCTTCTGGGGTTGTGGTTGATGGTAGTTGATTTAGAGAGGAGATCTGTTCTGGATGTTTTGCTATTGTATCTGGTTTGTCTGTCTCCTATTCTTGGGTTGGATGTTCAACTATGGTATCTGTTATGACTGCCTCATGTTCATGATGGGCTGGAGATGAAGGAGAAGAGGGTGGAACATGACCAGGCTTCAGAATCTGTCTGGTCAATTTGGAGAAGATCCCTATGATTATTTTTTTATAGGAGGGATGGGTACTCCTTTGGATTTGCACACCATTGGATAATGGTGGTATAAGACTTGACTCATTATTCTCATGTATGCATTATCCTTGTGGGCATACTTATGACCAATCAATTTCAAAAGAGCCTCCTCTAGTGGATTATCTTGTTGAGGACCAATATTTTCATTATCTGTAGTTGTTGTTTGGGAATTGCCATCATGAGCAGAAATTTTACATAGTTGGAGTTTGCCCACTATGTCTGCCAAGAACCAGTATTCTTCTAAAATGTCATTCTTCTTTAGATTTATTGCCTTTTCTTTGTTGAAATTCATAATCTACAGTGCTTGCTGAGTTTCTATTGCAGTCTGTTTAAATGACTCATCACTTACAGGTAGATCCAAGGAGTAGACTCAAAATCTCCTCAGTGATGTGAATGTCATTTCCAAAAATTCTTCCATAGAAAGACCCATCCTCTCCAATATGGATGTTGTCTTTCAACTTGGCTAATTTGATTTCATATATCTTTCCCCTTGTCAAAATTAATTTGGTGAGTCCTGCAGTTTGAAACAAATTCAAGATTCCCTTGAAATATTCTGCTTCTGCATAGAATGAGTCGATGTCAACATCAAATCCTGAATTTACTTTTGGAGGGACCATTGAATCTTATGGTTGTACCTGCAAAAATAAGACCATAAAGAAAGAAAATGGGAGCAAGAAACCAAGAGAGAAAGAGAGCAAGATAGAGAAAATTCAAAAGCGTAAGATGATTTAACGTCTGAGTTGCTTAAAAGAAGATGATTCGTCGTACATTAGGGTTTTAATCAAAGCAACATCAAATGGAAACAAATGCAGCACGCCAAAATAACTCAAAGTAGCTTCTAGAAGCAAAATTGTGTGCGCTTGACATATCAACGTTGCGTCGAGTGGTAATCGATGGGACTTCAAGTTCATGCAGCAACTATTAAGTCGAAGCCTACATCGATATGAATTCGACGATGTGTCGAGTGCTATTCAAATTAACTAACTCAGGTAACTCTCGAATGTTAGCAGTCGAGTAGAACTTAACGATGTGTCAAATTCTATTCGTCACAGCTCTGAATTAGCATTTGTATATTCTTCAAAGAATTTTGCTATTTTTTCCATCAATAATTTTTTATTAAAAATATCATTTATAAGGTAATATGTGAAAATTAGAAAGCTTCATAGAGGTTTAGAGAAGAGATCACCCCCTTTGATTATTTGTAGTTCCACATTGAAGATTTAATTGTCCCTTTCTCTACATTATCTCTAAGGAAGGGACCCTAAGTTTTCCTACACATGTAATTAAACATTAGAGGGTACCCAAATTACCTTGGGCCATTTGCTTTTACCATTATATGGTGATATGAAAGAATAGAGTGGTCTTTCATTATACCCTTTTGGATGGCAGAAGATAGGTTTATCAAACCTAGATTTGTTACGTTGGTACTGGATTGCATATAATGTATCTTGATATAGTATGTCTGTATAATGCATAATGATTTTTCTTTTTCTTTTGGTTTTCGATTTTTGATTTTGTTTCATTATTTTCTCTGAATTGTTCTTGCCTAGAGTTTCTTCTCATTATTAGAGAGATTCTGTGTGATATCCTTTAGCTTTTAACTCCTCCCATTGAGTGAGTCTTCAAAGGCTTTTGCCATTGCAAGCTCTTCTTTTAGGGTTGCATATTCAGTGGTTAATTCATTGATTTCTGTTTCGTTTTTATATAACTGATTTCTCAATTCATAGTTAACTGAATACAAATTATCTTTCTTAAAGTCTTCTAATTCTTCTCTAACTGTTTCAAGTTCTTTTTTACTTTTAAGATAGTCATGACAGAATTCTTTAAAACACATTTTAAAATCTTTTGAAGAAAAATCAAATTCATCAAATAAAGATACCTGATCTTCCTCAGTTGATTCTTCTAAAGCCATCAGACATGCTTCTTCAGCAACACATTCTTCATCAATGTTAGATGAAGAGGAGCTTAACTTGGATTCTTAGTGATTCTAGGTTTCAACTATGAAACCTTTTCCCTTCTTCTTGTCCTTCTTCCTGAAGGACTTCTTCTTATGCTCTTTCTTGCTGTTGCTTCTGTCCTTTTGCTCTTTAGGACATTTAGGGGGCAATGTGCCTTGGTTTCTTGCATGCAAGGCATATTATTTCCTGCTTTGGAGTATTATCAAACATTTGTTTGTTTTAGCTACTTTCCTTCCTTCTAGAGTCTTCAGACTTGACCCATCTTCTAAATCTTCTGGCTAAGAGATTCAACATATCTTCTTCAGAGGTGGAAGACTCTCCTTCAACTGCCTTCAAGTTATAGTCCTTTATTTTGGAGTTGAGACTTTCTCCTTGGTTTTAGTCTCAGCCCTGCTCTTCAATAGTAGCTCATAGGACTTGAGCTTTCCTAGCAAGGCATCAGTGGAGATTTCTCTATGGCATCTAGACTCTCTGATGGCCTAGATCCTTGAATTCCAAGTGCTTGGAAAGCACATGAGAAGCTTATCATTGATCTCAGTTAGTGAGATCTCTTTATCTAAACACTTTAGAGCTCATTGATGATTAGACTGAATATCATATATTTCAGCCACATTCTCTTCAGCTTTCTTTTGGAAGTTCTCTTATTGAGATATGAGAAGGATCTTCACGCCCTTTCGTTCATCAAAACTCCCTTCAACCAGTCTAGACAGTGATTCCCAGATTTACTTTGCTGAATTGTAATCAGCCACCATTTGGAACATGTCATCTAACATAGTTAACACCAAGATGTTCATGGCCTTTGCATCAAATGCCTCCACCTTCTTCTCAGCATCAGTCCATTCAGCTCTAGGGACAAGTTCTTGTGTTACTGTCCCAGTTGCATATTTTCTGAATGGTACTGGAGGACCTGAAAAAATGACATTAAAATTTTATTCGTCAATAGAATTCATATAGAGTTTTATTCTGGTCTTCCAGAGTGTAAACTTATTCATATTACGCACTGGTGGTCATGTGGATGCATCGTCTTTAGAACTCATTTTCTACAAAAAGTTATAGAATATAAAAATTTGAGTGAATGGATCTTTTGATCAAGGGGTTAACCTCGCTCTGATACCAATTGAAAGTGCATAGTGAGTCCTCTGAGTAGTCTCTAAAGGGGGTGAATCAAGTTTTAAAAAAATTCACAAAATATGCATAGAATAATAAAATATTTCTAACAACTAGGCTTTCAGAAATTCAACCAGAATAAAGCAAACACAAAATGACAGAAATAAAGAAGGGACATCACTGAAAATTTATAGCACAGATTGAGACAAGATCTATAGTGGTTCCCCAAAATATGGGTACTCCACTCTTCTACAACCTTGGTAGGAATACACTATCCAGTGCTTATGTCTTTTGATAAGGAGACTCACAGAACTAGGGTCTGAGTCTTTTGTTAAGGAGACTCTTAAAACCAAAACTAGATCTTTTGATAAGGAGATCTTGAACCAAAACTTGATCTTTTGTTAAGGATATCTTGAACCACAGAATTCTTTGAAGAGGGATTCTAAGGACTCTTTACTCAGTTTTATAGAAGGTGAAGATAAAGTAATGAAGAAGAAGAAGTTAAAGATGATTCTTCTGAATGAATCCTCCTGCAGCAGTCAATGAGGATTCAGGTACATAGTGTTTTTCTTGATCTTTTATTCAGAGAATGAATCCTTGCTTGAGAGAGAGATGCAAGGATTGCGTAAGACCAGATCGTAATGATGATCTCTATATGTCTTTTTGCTTATTGTTGTGAGAGGAAAAAGAAGAAGACTTGTTGTATTCCTGTGCAGAGATCTGTTCAGTATATTTTTTTGTCTCAGAGAAAGATGGAGAAGAAGAAGACCGAATTGTTGTTGTTCCCTATTCCCTTCAGTTTACTTATACCTCTGTCGAATAATGTTGAATTACATTCCTCTTCTTTTGTTTCCCTAGTAGGAATGTCCAAGAGTTAGTATCGTTCTATTTCTATTTTTGTTGACAGTCCGTCAAAACCTTTTTGTATCGCTTCCAAATATTTCATTATTGTATCTCTGGAGTTCTTTTATCCATTCTTGGTTATGAATGTACAATTAAAATTCAGATAACTTCCATTTATAACTTTTAAATAAGCTTCAGAATCGAATCTAGGAAGTATTCTAAATTTGTGTCTGTATTCAACATTGCGTCGAATGCCTTTGCCTTCTTATCGATGCTTTATGATTTCCAATTGAAGCTGCTTCAACATATTCCTCATCTTTGAATTGAACTCTGATATCGATATTGTGTCGAGACCATATCGACATATCCGTCGAGATGAAGACCTAGACTTTGAGCTCTGACTTCTACGTCGAATATTAATTCAATGTTATGTCGAATACAAATGTTGCTTTGAGAAACTATGCCTTCTACGTCGAATACCATTAGACATTTCATCGAATTCAATTGATAGATTCGAAGTTACTTAGACTTGAAGTCAAAGCTGCGTTGATTTCTATTTGATGTAGAATTAACTCAACTGAATTTGGCATTCTTTTGGGCTGGTCTTTGACACAATAATATGAGTGTGACATCCTAAGACATCTAATAACCATATTACCCTCATTATACACCATGGGTAATGAATCTTAGATGATGAAATCACTTTTATATAATTTGTAAGATAAATACAGAGGATGTTTTTCCCAGCACTCTTTGCACAGAATTTTAAAAAATCCATGAACCATATTTCTGATTTTTATTCTGGCAACCCAAAACTTATGGAAGGCCAGCCATAACACAGCTGATTGAGGATCAAAAGTGAAAGGAGATCTGATGGTGCATAGGTGATAATGCTAACGCGGTGCGGTAGACATTAACGTGGCATGGTGAGAAGGATTGCCTAAATTAGAGCATCTCATCTACCATATTGGGATCGATCTGTGTGCCTCTCACCTTCCTTATATGCTTACTGCGCAACGGTAACCCTACCATCAGCGGTAGGATCCGGGTCTTTATAAATATCGCATCTCTTCCTTTCATGGGATGAAAAACTAGAGCCATACCTCATATATTTTGTGAGAGCCCTCATCCCTGAAATATTGAGAGCTATGATCACCGTTCATGAAGGCTAGAGAACTTGAAGGAGGATTCTACATGATTTCTCTACGCAAAGGCCGCATGCATCGACTACGACAGTTGACGTGCCTTCAACTTCATCTTAAAGTTCTTCGATTGAGTGAATTTTTATTTCTGATTTTTATTCTTGTAACTCAGGTATTCACTTTTTGTAGGTAGTGGAATTAGTCAGAGGAGTTGGTAACTAAGTCTTGTGAGGCTTAGGGGGAATTTGCAGCTAGTGGTGGCGACTAGGTCTAGGGTTAGATCTAGGGGCAACTCGAGACCTTATCTAGGGAGAGATATGCTAGAGCCAACCGGTCTTTGGGGAGTCAATATTGAAAACAAAATGGGTTTTTATGATCGCCTCGATTCCAAGCCTTATTGGGATTAAATTTTTGTAATCATATTTCTGATATGGAATTATTTCACTCTATTTTGCTCATCATATTTCTGATCTTGGTATTCTAATCAAAAGGGAAATCTCTGTTGCTATGTCGGGCTATCGTACTTACTAATGGCGGTAGCAACATAGATTTAACCTCACCTTTAACACATCTCTTCAAAGGCTATTCACTCAAAGGATAAATGTCAAGCTTTGTTTAAAATATTTCATAAAATATTTTAATACTATAACTACTTTTATATTTATATTTAAAATGTCTTACAACCGTTATTCACCCCCTATAAGGGTGCCTACAGATCCAACAAGTGGTATCAGAGCTCTGTTATTCCAAAACAGTCTGACAACCAAGAATAATGGCACTCCATGATCTCATTTTATGAGGGGAAAGGGATTAGTAGACCTCTGTTGTTTACTGGATCAGATTATAAATACTAGAGAACTAAAATGTGATATTTTCTTTTTTTACTTTAGATATAGAAGTCAGGGCTTGGGTTGAGCAACATTATACTCCTCCTACATTTGTAGTTGGAGAAATAACCATGGAAAATCCCAGAGATAAATGGGATAAGGGAGATAAAACAATGTGTAAAAATTATGCTAAAACAATGAATACTCTATTTTGTGCTTTGGATAGAACTGAATTCAATCGAGTTTGTGCTTGAGAAACTACTTATGATATCTGGAATTTATTGGAAATAACTCATGAATGTATTTCGCAAGTTAAGGACTCGAAGCAATTCCAATTGGAGTCAGTATAAAAATTTTATAATAGATGCAGATGTGGATGTAGACTCAATGTACACACGATTCACCAAGATAGTCAACGCCTCAAAAGTACTTGGGAGAAATTTCTCCAATGCTGAATTGGTGAGAAAAATCCTTTGTTCTTTCCCTCTGAAGTTCAATCCAAAAGTGACGGCCAACTATGTGTCGCGCGATGTGAGACAGCTCCATATTGAGAGCCTCATTGGGAATCTCAAAACCCATTAGATTGAACTCAAAATACAACAAGAATAATACAATAAGGAGACAAAGACGAATGACTTGACACTGAAGTCAAAAAGAGAGGACGGCGATGATGATGAAGAGGATGAAGAAAGCCTCTTCGTAAAGAATTTTAAAAAATCAATGAAAAACTCAGAAAAGAGAAACACCTTCTGGAAATACTTCCAAAAGGACGCAAGGAGGAAACACTCATCATCTAAGAAGGAGAAAGGAAGCAACGGCGAAGACGAGAGGCCTCCACCGGATTGCTTCCACTGTAGGAAGACCGGACATATACGAAGCCAGTGCCCAAAATATCTAAAAGAGCAAAAGGAAAAGTGGCATAAAGGAAAAGTTAAAAAGATGGTACTAGAGGTGGTAACATGGGATGACTCTTCCTCCGAAGGATCAAATGTATCCACCTCAAGCGATGATGAAGAGGCAAACATGAGCCTCATTGGAAAAGCCAGGAACCATTAGATGATGATTGTAGTATCCAAAGCGACACTAAGGTACTTCCTTCTACCATTGAATATCTATATGATGAATATCTAAAAACTTGCAAATATTTCAATAAAAGATTAAAAGATCTCGATCTTCTCAAAATTGAAAATAAAATCTTATTAAAGCAAAATCAGAAGATAACTAAGGAATTAAAATCATTGGGAAAAGAGAAGGTGTCTTGCCAAGAATGTGATCACTCCTTGGGAAGAATAAAAGAACTTGAAGATGCTCTTTCTAAGGCCCACCACAATATCAAAACTCTTATAAATCAAAAGGGGGACTTAAAAAGAAACTTAAAAACCTCTCTCTCTCTCTCTCTCTCAAATTGAGAATATAAATAATACTTTTTCAAATCGGTGTGTAATGCTAGTAAATGAAAACACCACTCCAAAATCCCGAATCCACTACTTGAATATGGCTATAGAAAAATTCGGAGTTGGTCAAATAACATTTTACATGATTTTGACCAACCAACATCATGGAAGTACCAAATATGAACTTGGTTGTGGTTCTAGAAGTTATTGCTCATCTATAACATCTACCATCGGCGGTAGCAACACAAACCATAACACTTATTATAAAAATCTACATCTTTTTCTACTGCTTCCCAACCTCCAGCAAGAGTCCAAAGAAAACTCCGAAAAAGGTCTCAACCCCTTTTGTGTAATGTGCCAAATGCTTTCACTTTGGTCACACCATGAACTATTGTATGATGAAGGGACGATGTGTGATTAAGCAAATTTGGGTGCCTAAGGTTTCCACCTACTCTATGGGAGGGACCTCATATGTATCCGGATCTTTACTCTCACCTTCTTTTTAGGTATGACGGCAGGCTAAGGACAAAGAAGATATGTGGTATTTGGACTCGGGATGTAACACCCCAAAATTCATAGTTCAACGAATTAGGCGGGGAGGTGGTGCTGCGCTCGGAATAAGCTGGAAATTTCATAGCAGCTCTTCGCGCACGACCACTATCCCTCTTCTCGCACGATCGACCAGTGACCGTGCGCCAGCAATCGTGCGTTAATTCGCAAGGATTCAGTGTTCTGTTGCGGTAAGTGCGCACGATCAGGGGAAGTGCTTGCGCACGACCACTAACCGTGCGCCGATGCTCGTGCGCTCCGTTTATTCTGCTCCGTGAATTTGAGCAGAGAAGAAGATCGGGCCGATCAAATCTATTGGAATCCGATCTGACGGCTAGGATTAGTTGCTCGAGGGTCTTAGGTCTTTGGAGAGGGGTTAATCCCTCATTAATCCAAGTCCTTTCTCTCTCCAAGGTTAGAGAAAGAAGAAGGAGGAAAGGAAGAAGAAGGAGAGATCCCGCCATTGACGGAGCTCCGGAGCTCCATTTCGCGAGTCATTTCCAGATCTGGAGAGTGCAGCCCGGTGCGGTCCTATCCCTCCGTGTAAAATCTCAGATCCATGGCTAAGAAGAACGCTCCTAGGGTAACGATTCTTCCTCCCGAACTTTGGACTTGTTATTTGTCCTTTCATTCCTTTTTCTATGTTTGCATGAGGAATCCCTTTCACCAAATGGGTGAAGTGTAGGATCTCCTCAAGTTCTTCGGATCTCCGGGTTGATTGTGTCCATCCCCGGCATATTGCATGTAGAAAATCCGGTAGTCGTGCGGATTTAGGCATTGTGTGTGAAGCCTATTCGTGGACGTGAGCCTGAATCGGTGATGCTTGATTTGCGACGTTGCATTTAGGTTAAGCCTAGAATGCGCGCCGGAGAATGACTCCGTGATATATGCGATAGTATTGCGGGATTTAAGCGTAGGCATCTTGTGAAGATCCTAACGAAAGCCCCATGCTTTGCGAATGGTTGAATGCAAACCTTCACCACTAGAATTGTTGAGGAGTGGTCTTGTACCTCCTTTTTGGTTACGTGTAAAGCCTAAGTCCTCTTGTAGGCTCGGGTGTTGTAACTTATGTTTTGTGTAGCACTATCAAGTGATAAACCCTTACGGGCCGAGGTGATGTCATACCCGCATCGTGTGTTCAATCGATGACAAGAGCACAGGAATTGGCTGAACTGAACCCGTTTTCAGGCGCGGCGGTAGAGGGATTTGTCTCTTGTAAACCCGAACGACCTTGGGAGAGGTTGCGAAAGGCGTCTTGCCTAGACCGACCAAAAGCTCTTTTTCCCACCTAAGGCGATGGCCCTTACGGTGGAGTGTTTTGTGGAATTGATGTTGTTAGCCTCATGCGGTTGTTTAGGCGGTATTGGGGAACCTTAGGGTGAACCCAATCTACATCATGTGCATACCTAGGTTCCCTCCTTTTTGATGCTCAACCTAGAAGATTGATTATGCTTGAAACCTCACCTTGTGTAGTTGCACTTTCTTTATATTAGTACTTGTGCTAGTATGGCTTGCTTGCAGGGTAGAAGCTTCGCCACCCCGGGAAAGGGGTGGGTCGTTATAATTTGGTCAGCTGTGCTGACCGTTACTTTGTTTGCCACCGCTTGGTGGAATGTTCTTATGCAGGTGCAGGTGAGCCTAGTGGGAAATAGCCGGCCTGCGTGCCGAAGTATGTTCTACTTTCTCATGTATTGCCGGCCTGCGTGCCGAAGTATGTTCTGAGTTTTGTACATTGGTGAATGTAAGGCCTTAAGGCCGTAACTCTAATTTATGGTTTCATTCCTATGATAGTGGACAGTTCTAAATGAAATGTTAAATCATTATGCTTCCGCTAGTGTTTAGTATACTCTGTTGTAGTTCTTTCTGTTTATCACCTTTTAACTCCTAGCTAGTGCGGTTGTATGGCGTGGGGTCCCGGACGGACCTACTGTTATACTATTCGTACTGGCAGGGTGTTACAATTTGGTATCGGACATAAGGCGTCGATCCGTAGTTTAGCAAATTCGGGACGAATTCATTTTAAGGGGTGGTATGCACGGGATGTGCATTCACCTAAAACGACAAAAACTAATAAGAATGTCCACTTAGGAATGGAAAAACATACTTGTTTGCGGAACCTGAGCGTTCCATGATTGATGTTTGCTATGTTTTTGGTCACTAAATTGTGCCTTGCATGATTATAGGTGACTAGAAGTGCTGCGGGGCAGTCTCGACCCCGTAACACCGTTGAAAGTAGTGGGTCGTCTGAGGTGCCAGCGACCACTCCTTCGGCTGAGATGATCAAGTTAGTCGCTGAAGCGGTCTTCGCGATGATCAACACTTAGTCTGGGCGGCTTGCACAACCTACTACTCCGACTCTGGATGTGGCCCCTGTAACTGTTGCTGCAGTGGAACCTGCGGTAGAGCTGAGGGTGGAACGTTGAGTTACGCAGGTAGTTGTGGGGCGAGCGCGTGATCATCAATTAAAGTACTTTTTGAGCCTCAACCCTCCATCCTTAGCGGAGACGGAATCCCCTGGGAGAGCTGCTGAGTGGTTGTCAGAAATAAAGAGGACTTTAATGTCAATGCTTACAAGCAAAGATATGTTGGTAACCTTAACCACCTTCCTACTTATAAGAGAAGCAAGACTTTGGTGGGAAGAAGAGTTGTTGCACAAGTTTGCTGGGAGACAACTTACCGAAATCTCTTGGGAAAACTTTCATGAGTCATTCCTTCTAAAGTTTATACCCCTAACCGAGATTCCTGCACTACAAGATCAGTGTTCACACCTAGAGCAGGGAGAACACTCAGTGGATGAGTACCTGTTTGAGTTCATCAGTCTGGTTCGTTATGAGAGGTCTATGTGGGAAGATGAGGAGACCAAGGTCAACAAGTTCTACAATGGGCTGCGAGATGACCTAAGACTAATGCTTGTGGGTCCAAAGTTACTCGGCTTCAACGTCTTAGTGAAAACAACTAAATCTCTGGAAATGGATATGAAGAGTATGCAGCGCACGAAAGACTTCAAGGCAAAGAAGTCAGAGTTTCATGCGCCGGTCTCTCAGTCCAAGTCTGAGTTCAGAAGAAACAAGAGAAAGTTTAACTCTGTGGAAGCTAAGACTGCACGGTGTTCCTTAATTTGTTTCACTTGCGGGAAGGTGGGACACAAAGACGCGGTGTGTCGAAGTGGTCCCCCAAAAGCAAAAAGCGGAGAAGTGGACTATGCTCGTGCGATGGGTTCAGCTCCTATGGAGAAAGGCAAGGCGGTGGAGTCTTCGATTCCCAAGTTTTCTCTAACCCAGCCGAGAGTCTACTCTTATGGACAAAAAGGTCATTCAACAATGCGATGTTGCCACAGGTATGGATGATCATATCCTAATATGATTTCTACCCCGTGTGCGGATAGAGATAGAAATGTGTCCACTGTATCTGTTGACAACAAAATTTTATGTCTTGTATTTGTGTGCAATTAGGCCGTGTCCTAATTATCGACTATTCGATGAGAGCTCTGTTGGTGTGGGAGCATCGCTCTCCTATTTGTCTAAGGACTTCGTGCTATGAATCGAATTGTCATATACCTTAGTCAAGGATAGATTGGAGGTAATGCTGCCCAATAGATCTCCAGTGAGCGCGAATAGGAGAAGCTGTGAAAAGGCACGAAGATGTTCTTCACCTTGTTGAAGGATTCGGGGCCTAAGACCAGTTTTGTGTTGTCCTAGTAGTAGCAGACCAAGCTGAGCGAGAGGAACCGTTATCCGATTCCGAGAATCGACGACTTACTTGACCAACTGGTTGGGTCGACGGTATACTCTATGCTTGACTTAAGGTCCGGCTACTATCAACTTAGTATTAGGGAATGTGATATTCCAAAGACAGCGTTCAGTACCCGCTTGGGGCACTATGAGTTCATGGTGATGTCGTTCGGTCTGTCTAATGCACCGTCGGTATTCATGGACTTAATGAACAGGACGTTCCGAGAGTATTTGGATCAATTTGTGATCGTCTTCATCGGCGACATTTTGGTATACTCTCAGTCGAAAGAGGAGCATATAGGGCATCTGCACGCAGTTCTGAGCACCTTGAGGAGGAGTCAGCTATATGCCAAGTTCTCCAAGTGCGAGTTTTGGCTACCGTCAGTAGCATTCCGTGGTCATGTTGTTAGTGGAGAAGGAATTGCAGTTGATCCGTCGAAGATAAAAGCGATCCGAGCGTGGCCTTTGTTGAAAAACGTAGCGGAATTCTGAAGTTTCTTAGGACTTGCCGGCTATTATAGGCGCTTTGTGGAAAACTTCTCGAGGATTGCACTCCCTCTCACTAAACTGACATGCGCACGAGCTTTTGAAGAGCTGAAGAGCCGTCTGACCACGGCGCCCATTCTATGCTCGCCATGTGGTAAGGAAGGCTACGAAATTTATAGCGACGCCTCGGGGAGTGGCTTGGGTTGTGTCCTAGTGCAGTTCGGAAAGGTAATTGCTTACGGCTCCCGGCAACTGAAGGTTCATGAGAGGAATTACCCGGTCCATGATTTGGAGCTAGCGGCCGTGGTATTTGCTCTTAAGCTTTGGAGGCATTATTTGTATGGCGTGAAGATCGACATCTTTACCGACCACAAGAGCCTCAAGTACCTGCTGGATCAAAGGGAGTTGAATATGCGTCTGAGGAGGTGGATGGAGTTCCTTGGGGACTACACCTTCGACATCAAATATACTCCTGGAAAGGGAAATGTAGTTGCGGACGCGTTGAGTCGTCGAGATCCCGCTCAAGCAAATTGGATTTTGATGCACGATGAGCGTCTAATCCGCGAGCTGGAAGAAATGGAGATCATTTGCGTTGATAGAAGAGCGTCTACTTCAACATGCTTGAACTGGACGGAGGTTCAATACAACCTTGCCGACCGAGTTCGACAGGCATTGGAGCTGGATGAGAGCATAAAACGCTATAAAGCGGAAACCGTTGATGGGTTAAACGCTGATTTCTCCTTCGAAGATGGCCTTATGGAAAGAGGGAAGATTGTGCGTCCCAAACATTGGCACTCTACGGGCGGAGTTGATGTACGAGGCTCATCATACCAAGTACTCTATCCACCTGGGGAGCACGAAAATGTACATGGACATTAAGAAACTTTTCTGTTGGCCGGGTATGAAGAAAGACATTGCCCTCTACGTGGCCAAGTGTAATACTTGCGTGTTGGTGAAGGCGGAATGTCAACGTCCTGGTGGATTTTTGAAGTCCTTGCCGATTCCGGAGTGGAAGTTTGATGATATCTCGATGGATTTCGTGCACGGATTGCCGAGATCACAACAGGGAAACGACGCCATCTGGGTGATCGTGGACCGATTGACGAAGGCATCGCATTTTATTCCGAACCGGAAGGATGATTCTGTAGAAAAGCTAGCGAAGCTCTATGTAGATAGTATTGTGCGGCTGCACGGTGTCCCTCGTAGCATCGTCAGCAATCGTGACGGGCATTTCACATCGAAAGATTGGAGGCTTATCCATGAACTGTTGGGCACTAAATTGAATTTCAGCATGACCTTCCACCCGCAAATGGATGGACAGGCCGAGAGGACCAACAGGACTATGGAGGATATGCTCTGAATGTGCGCTCTAGATTTTGGAAAGAAGTGGGAAGATCATCTCTATATGATCGAGTTTGCCTACAATAATAGCTACCAAGCCAGTATACAGATGGCTCCCTTCGAGGCCCTCTATGGTAAGAAGTGTCGTACGCCGTTGTCTTGGGAGGAAACGGGCGATACTAAGCTATTAAAGGGAAAGGACGTTGAGGAAGCAACTTCGACGATCCGATCTATACGTGAAAGGCTATTGATTGCCCAGGATAGGCAAGGAAAATATTACAACGCCAAGCATAGGAACCTAGAGTTCGCCGTTGGCGACCGGGTTTACTTGAAGATCAAACCGTTCAAAGGGGTATCAAGGATTCGACGCTTGAAGAAGCTCAGTACAAGGTACTTGGGACCGTTTGAGATTGTGGAGCGTGTTGGTGATGCGGCTTATCGGCTCGCACTATCTGCAGAGCTGAGCGGTCTACATGACGTGTTTCACATTTCAGTTTTGAGGAAGGCAGTGCAAGAGCCTACTCATATCGTTGCGGTCGGCAAAGTGCCGGTTGATAGTGGGTTGTCGACGAAAGTCAAGCCTTTACGCATCGAAGATACCGAAGTAAAGCAGTTGCGGAACAAGTCCATTCGGATGGTGAAAGTCCGATGGGACAACTGCATCCTAGAGGAGCTCTCTTGGGAGAGAGAGCAAATGATGCTTGCGGAGTACCCCGAGCTATTTCTCTCAGGTAATTTATAACTGTTATTCCTGCTATTACTGTTTTCGAAATTTCGGGACGAAATTCTTTTAAGGGGGGTGGAGTTGTAACACCCCAAAATTCATAGTTCAGCGAATTAGGCGGAGAGGTGGTGCTGCACTCGGAATAAGCTGGAAATTTCATAGCAGCTCTTCGCGCACGACCACTGTCCCTTTTCTCGCACGACCAGTGACCGTGCGCCAGCGATCGTGCGTTAATTCGCAAGGATTCAGTGTTCTGTTGCGGTAAGTGCTCACGATCAGGGGAAGTGCTTGCGCACGACCACTAACCGTGCGCCGATGCTCGTGCGCCCTGTTTATTCTGCTCCGCGAATTTGAGCGGAGAAGAAGATCGGGCCGATCAAATCTATTAGAATCCGATCCGACGGCTAGGATTAGTTGCTGGAGGGTCTTAGGTCTTTGGAGAGGGGTTAATCCCTCATTAATCCAAGGCCTTTCTCTCTCCAAGGTTAGCGAAAGAAGAAGGAGGCAAGGAAGAAGAAGGAGAGATCCCGCCATTGACGGAGCTCCGGAGCTCCGTTTCACGAGCCGTTTCCAGATTTGGAGAGTGCAGCCCGGTGCGGTCCTATCCCTCCGTGTAAAATCTCAGATCCATGGCTAAGAAGAACGCTCCTAGGGTAACGATTCTTCCTCCCGAACTTTGGACTTGTTATTGGTCCTTTCATTCCTCTTTCTATGTTTGCATGAGGAATACCTTTCACCAAATGGGTGAAGTGTAGGATCTCCTTAAGTTCTTCAGAACTCCGGGTTGATTGTGTCCGTCCCCGGCATATTGCATGTAGAAAATCCGGTAGTCGTGCGGATTTAGGCATTGTGTGTGAAGCCTATTCGTGGCCGTGAGCCCGAATCGGTGATGCTTGATTTGCGACGTTGCATTTAGGTTATGCCTAGAATGCGCGTCGGAGAATGACTCAGTGATATATGCGATAGTATTGTGGGATTTAAGCGTAGGCGTCTTGTGAAGATCCTAACGAAAGCCCCATGCTTTGCGAATGGTTGAATGCAAACCTTCACCACCAGAATTGTTGAGGAGTGGTCTTGTACCTCCTTTTTGGTTACGTGTAAAGCCTAAGTCCTCTTGTAGGCTCGGGTGTTGTAACTTATGTTTTGTGTAGCACTATCAAGTGCTAAACCCTTACGGGCCGAGGTGATGTCATACCCACATCGTGTGTTCAATCGATGACAAGAGCACGGGAATTGGCTGAATTGAACCCGTTTCCAGGCGCGGCGGTAGAGGGATTTGTCTCTTGTAAACCCGAATGACCTTGGGAGAGGTTGCGAAAGGCGTCTTGCCTAGACCGACCAAAAGCTCTTTTTCCCACCTAAGGCGATGGCCCTTACGGTGGAGTGTTTTGTGGAATTGATGTTGTTAGCCTCATGCGGTTGTTTAGGCGGTTGTGGGGAACCTTAGGGTGAACCCAATCTACATCATGTGCATACCTAGGTTCCCTCCTTTTTGATGCTCAACCTAGAAGATTGATTGTGCTTGAAACCTCACCTTGTGTAGTTGCACTTTCTTTATATTAGTACTTGTGCTAGTATGGCTTGCTTGCAGGGTAGAAGCTCCGCCACCCCGGGAAAGGTGTGGGGTCGTTATAAATTGGTCAGTTGTGCTGACCGTTACTTTGTTTGCCACCGCTTGGTGGAATGTTCTAATGCAGGTGCAGGTGAGCCTAGTGGGAAATAGCGGGCGGTGGCCCTTTGCTGAGTTGGCCCTTGAAGGCCAGCCTCCCTTTTCTGCTTTCTCATGTATTGCCGGCCTGCGTGCCGAAGTATGTTCTGAGTTTTGTACATTGGTGAATGTAAGGCCTTAAGGCCGTAACTCTTCATGGTTTCATTCCTATGATAGTGGACAGTTCTAAATGAAATGTTAAATGATTATGCTTCCGCTAGTGTTTAGTATACTCTGTTGTAGTTCTTTCTGTTTATCACCTTTTAACTCCTAGCTAGTGTGGTTGTATGGCGTGGGGTCCCGGCCGGACCTACTATTATACTATTCGTACTGGCAGGGTGTTACACGGGATGCTCCAAACACATGAAGAGAAACAAATCAAAGTTCCTTGGCCTCAAAAAGAAGAAAGGAGGGATAGTTACATTTGGTAATAACCACATGGGAAAGATCATGGGCATCAACACAGTGGGCAACGAATCCTTTTCAATTACAAATGTTCTATATGTAGAAGGTTTAAAACACAACTTAATTTCAATTAGTCAATTATCTGATAAAGGTTTAAATGCCTTATTTGAAACTTCTACAAACAATTGCAAAATTATAAATCCTAAGACTAATGATGGTGTACTCATTGTTTTGAGAAATCACAATGTTTATATGATTGCGTTTCATGTTCTTTCGCATGCTTCAATAAAATGTTCAATTTCAAAAAATGAAGAACTAGTATTGTGGCATAGACAGCTTGGTCACTTTAGCACCAAGTTAATTTTAAAATTTTCAAAAGATAAAATAATTAGGGGATTACTAATGCTAAATGGAAATTTATCTTCCTTTTGCTCGCATTGCCAAAAAGGAAAACTTTCAAAAACTTCATTTAAAAGAAAAAATGAAATCTCTACCACTAGACCACTTCAATTAATTCACATGGATCTTTATGGACAAATTAGCATTGCTAGTGTAGGTGGTAAAAATACACTTTTATTTTAATCGATGATTATTCTAGATTCTGCTGGATAATATTTCTCACCTCCAAATCTGATGCATTCTTTGAATTTACAAAACTATGCAATCATATTCAAATTGAGTTAGATCTAATAATTAAATGCATACACTCTAATCATGGAGGAGAATTCGATAATGAAAAATTCACTACATTTTTCAATGATCTAGGAATCAAGCACGAATTTTCCGATCCATGCACCCCACAACAAAATGGTGTGGTGGAGAAGAAAAATAGAACCCTTCTGTAACTTGCATGCACTATGTTGTCTGAATAAGGCTTACCTAGATCATTTTGGGCCGAAGATGTTAATAATTCTAGCTATGTGATAAATCGAGTCATGATTTGCCCGATTTTAAAATTGACACCATATGAACTATACATTCTAAAGAAACCTAATGTGTCGTATTTTCATGTATTTGGTTGTGAATACTTTATATTAAATACTATAGATACCTTAGGAAAATTTGATTAAAATTACGATGAGGGATATTTCTTGAATACTCTTCAACTAGTAGGGCATATAGAATATATAATAAAAGGACTAAAATAGTTGAAGACTCCATTCATGTTAGATTTGATCAACTTGTTCCTTGTGTAGATCCTTATCTTACAGGAAACGAAGAGGAACCCCCTCCCCCCATAGAGCATGAGGATGATGAACCGCCTTGAGATAAAAAGGAGAAAGAGAAGGAGAAAGAAGAATATGTACCTCGAAGCGTGCTAAGAGTTTCAAAGAACCATCCAAGGGAGCTTGTCATTGGAGAGCCTTCAAAAGGGGTAACTACTCATTCTTCCTTACACGAATCTTTTTCAAATCTATGCTTTGTATCTGAAATCGAACCTATAAATATTTCAACCGCTTTAAATGATGAATTTTGGTTTATAGCTATGAATGAAGAATTAAATCAATTTGAACTTAATAGGGTTTGGAAACTTGTAGAAAGACTAACTAATTATTGTTTATATGGGTAAAATGGATATTTAAAAACAATCAGACGATGACTCTAGAATCACTGGGAACAAAGCTAGACTGGTATCACATGGTTATTCTCTAATCAAGGGGTAGATTTTGATGAAACTTTTGCACCCGTTGCTCGCCAAGAATCTATTAGAATTTTTCTTGCTTTTATGAGTTATAAGAAATTTAAATTATTTTAAGTGGACATTAAAAGTGCTTTCTTAAAATGGATTATAAAAGAAGTATATGTTGAACAACCCCCGGTTTTATAAATGAAAATTTTTTGAATCATGTCTATAGGTTAGAAAAAGAGCTTTATGGATTAAAATAAGCGCCCAGTGCTTGGTATAAGCGATTAACATCATTTTTATTAAAGCACAATTATAAAATGGGAAGTGCCGATAACACACTCTTTATTAAGCATTTTCATTATGATTTGATTATATTACAAATTTATGTAGATGATATAATTTTCAGAGCCACTAATGAAGAGTTGTGAAATAAAGTAGTACTAGTGATGCAAAATGATTTTGAGATGACCTTGGTAGGAGAACTCACATACTTTCTTGGCTTTCAAATCACACAAAGAAATTATGGAATATTTATTAGTCAAACAAAATATGTTCATTATATGCTAAAATACTTTGGATTTGAAAACCTAAAACAAACTAGTACACCAATGAGCGCATCACTAAAACTAGGCAAAGATGAAGTCGGTATTTCAATTGATCAAACTTTATATATAGGAATGATTGGATCGCTATTATATTTGAGTGCATCTTGACCCGATATTATGTTTGTCGTATATTTATGTGACGGATTTTAGGATAATCCAAAAGAATAACATTTAAAAGTGGTTAAACGAATCCTTAGATATTTAATCAGAACATCTAGATTAGGACTATGGTATCCACATAATGATTTCTTTATTTTACACATCTATTCTGATTCAGACCATGCAGGCTGTTCGTTAGATAGAAAAAGCACTAGTGACATGTGTCATTTCTTAGGACCTTCACTTGTAGCATGGTCGAGTAGGAAATAGAACTATGTTTCCCTCTCCACCACTCAGGTTGAATACCTTGTACTAGGAAGTTGTTGTGCACAAGCCTTATGGATGACTTAAACATTAGAATACTTTGGAGTCCATCTAACTAATATAGAACTAAACTGTGACAACAAGAGCGCTGTCGACCTAACAAACAACCCCGTTCATCATTCTAGATCCAAACATATTGATGCGAGATTTAATACCCCCCTCCCACTTTTTACTTTGGTTTCAAGGTCTTACACCCAATCACTATCTTGTAGTGATTCCAACACATAGGCTGGTTGCCACTACAAGACGTCATTCCTGCCGGCAATTCAAACATCCATGCCAACCATGAATCATAGAGTAATAGAAAGTGAATAATGACTATGTCCACAAATCACATCACAAATATATATATATATATATATATAATCACGAGTAAAGTCCACAGACGAGATAAAAGAGTATGGATAACAAAAAGGGTTAAGCCCAGTACATCATATCCTCACTACAATGCTCATGGAAGAAAAGCTAAAATCTATACACTCTCACCACTATAGCTACTGCGGTAGGTACTAGCCAGGGGTAGAACAACTCATTATGCTCATCCCTCATGATGTGCTAGTTTTGCTGCTCCTGGCGCTACTATTTGTTATGCCACACCCGGTCGTTTGTAAAAAAGACTAAGCAATTTCCCCACCCCGTCCCCCGATAACTCCTAAGCACCGGGCGGGAGGATAGTTAAAGGAAGGACTTCAAATGGAATGTAATCAAGCAAGTGACGATGGTCCTAGCTAGCAGTTAATATAAGCAAGTAGGCATGTTAAAGTACGGTAGCCTACTTTAATAATTCTACTATAGTCTATACATAAGAAATTGACGCAGTAGTAAGTAAAAAGAGAAGGTATAAATTACTAGCATAGAAGTAACTTAACATTTATAAGTGCCCATACAAATTTATAAGTTAAGGGTCATTCTAACATAATAAACCCATCGTATAAAAGATCTCGTACTAGTTTATACAATAGGGGTGTTATTGTGTGCAATGGTGTGTATGCAATGTAATGCAATGATTACGATATGATTTCACACACTCGACGACTAAATGCGTACAAACCTTTTAATTCCCACTTTTTGGAGGTATCTAACCTCTCAGGCACGTACCGTCGTGGTCAAACGGTGGCATGGGAGGGGGCGTCTCCTCACATAGGTGGGTATAACACACTGCCACACCTAGGCCCTAATGTATGCTATCACAGCTGTCCTCGGCACTCATGAGCTCCTGCGTACTCTTGCTGGATGTAACACCCCAAAACATTGAAGCAGAATTGGGCTGCTGGGAGCTAGAGAAGGCTCTAGCGCTAGCGCCGGCGCTAGCGCGCGATACAGATCTGTGATTTGAAATCGTGGCCATCAAATCCTTATGTTCTTAGATCCGATGGCTGGGATTTAATCTGGGATTTCTTAAGCCTTGACCAGAGGAGATATTCTCTTTATTCTAAAGTCTTATCTCTCTTCAAGCTTGAGAAAGAGGAAATCCAAGGAGGAAGAAGAAGGTGTCTTCCACCATTGACGGAGCTCCGAAGTTCTGAATCGCGAGCCGTTTACAGATCCACGGAGAGCATCACGGTGCGGTCCTTTCCATCCGATTAGAATCTTGGATTCTCATGGTGAACAAGAAAATGACAAGGGTAACCATCTTCTACTTAGACAAGTGAAGTCCTCCTTTTTATGGCATTATTGCATGGAAAATCCCCCACCATTGTTGGAGAAAAGGGAGTTTTCCAGCGGGTTGATCGTTTCGATCCCCTTTGGTTACTTGCATTAGCATCCGGAATCATAGTACGGATATAGGCATTGTGTGTGAAACCCATCCGGATAGGTTGGTATGGATTGGTGATGGCTATAGTGATTAATTATGCTGGAGAAGACTCCGTGTTTTGTTTGCGTTATTTTCGGGTTCTGTGTACAGTAGAGTACTACAGGGAGTCCTGGTGGTAACCTCCAGGAAATACCCGAAGTTGTGGGTGGATTCGTAGATCTGCCACTACCGCCCAGCGCTAGGGCTAGCGCCGACGGTAGCTCCCAGGGAACTGGTTGTGGAAGTGTGAAACCTCCTTTCATTATTCGGGCCGAGGTAAAGCTGTACTCGCGTCGCGACGATTGATTCTGACGATTTGAGCATGGGCAAAGCTGAACCAAACCCGCTCCCATACCGAATCGATGAAGAGGTAGCTCCTCGGTGCACCGTGTGATGTTGGGATTGGTCTGTAAGTCAAGTTAGTCTTGACGGTCAAAGCTCATGCGAACTCTTTGTTTAAGGAGTTGTTAGGTGTAGCTCGGAGAGTACACCATGAGAGTGCCTTGAGAGCACGAAATGTGTGGCCTTGCGTGCCCACGTTGGTGTTGCTTGCTTGTACATGTGGTGTTTGAATGTACCTTGACAATCTATGCCTATACTGTATGCATGCAGGGAAGGAGTACCACCACCCCGGCTTTAGGGGTGGGGTCGTTATAATTTTGGTCAGCTTTAGCTGACCAGTTACCTTTTTGCCACATTTTGGTGGATCGTAGTTGCAGGTGAAGGTGAGCCAAGCGGGAAATAGCGGGCGGTGGCCCTTTTGCTGTGTTGGCCCTCGAAGGCCAACCTCTTTTCTGCTTTTCATGTATTGCCGGCCTGCGTGCCGAAGTATGTTTTTGGAGTTTTGTACTTTTTGGAATGTAAGGCCTTAAGGTCGTAACTCTACACTTTATTGTTTCATTCCTGTGATAGTGGACTATTCTAAAAGAAATGTTAAATCTTTATGCTTCCACTTATGTTTAGTATACTCTGGTGTAGTTCTTTTCTGTATATCTCCTTTTAATGCCTAGCTAATGTGGTTAGTATAGCGTGGGGTCCCGGCCGGACCTACTATTATATTATTCGTACTGGAAGGGTGCTACAATTTGGTATCAGACTTAGGGCGTCGATCCGTAGTTTAGCAAATTCGGGATGAATTCCTTTTAAGGGGTGGTGTGCACGGGCTGTAGGCTCACCTAAAATGACAAAACTAATAAGAATGTCCACTTAGGAATGGAAAAACATACTTGTTTGTGGAACCTGAGTGTTCCATGATTGTTGTTTGCCTTGTTTTCAGTCACTAAATTGTGTCTTCCATGATTATAGGAGACCAGGAGTGCTGCGGGGCAGTCTCGACCCCGTAACACCGCTGAAAGTAGTGCGTCGGCTGAGGTGCCAGTGACCACTCCTCCAACTAAGATGATCAGGTTAATCGCTGAAGCGTTCTTAGCGATGATCAACAATCAACCCCAAAGGCTTGCACAGCCTGCTATGCCTACTCCGGATGTGGCCCCGGTTGCAGCTGCCGCAGTGGAACCCGCAGTGGAACCTGCAGTGGAACCGAGGGTGGAGATCCCTGTACCAGTGGCCGTAGTGGAACCTGCGGTGGAGCCAAGGGTGGAATGTTGAGTAGAGCGAGTAGTTGTTACGCGAGCGCGTGATCAACAACTTCAGCACTTTCTAAGTTTCCATCCTCCAACTTTTTCGAGGACTGGATCCTCAACGGAGGCGGAGGACTGGCTTGCAACGGTTAGAAAAACTCTAAAGGCGACAGCTACAGAAGAAGCTATGATGGTCACTCAAGCCACCTTCCTCCTTAATGAAGAGGCAGAGCTTTGGTGGGCCGAGCAGGAAGTGCATAGGTTTGGAGGCAAGGAGATTACCGAGATCACATTAGCGGAGTTCTCAAAGTCATTTCTTCAGAGGTATATTCCTTATGCCCAACGCATTGCGTTGCAGAACCAGTTCTTGAAGTTAACTCAAGGCGATAGCTCGGTGGACGAGTACTTGCACGAGTTCACTAGATTGGGCCGCTATACGGGGTTTTGGGTGGAAGATGAGGAAATGAAGACGAACAAGTTTTATGAAGGTCTTCGAGATGAGTTGAGGCTGCTCCTTGCAGGCCCAATGACGATTGACTTCCATGTGATGGTGCAAAGCGCCAGATCTCTGGAGTTGGACATGAAGAGAGTGCAAGCACAGGGCGTGGCAAAGAAACCCGAGTTTCATGCGCCGGCCTCTCAGTCCAAGTCAGAGTTCAGGAGGAACAAAAGGAAGTTCAAACCGGCGGAGCCAACTCACTCAAATTTGTCGGGAGCTACGACAGCATATAGCCCTATTACATGTTTCACTTGTGGGAAGGTGGGACACAAGGCGCGTGTGTGCAGAAGTGGTCCCCCGAAGCCGGAGAACCGAGCGTTGGACTATTCTCGTGCTGCGTGTCATACAGAAAGGGGTAAAGCTGCGGAGTCTTCTGCTTCCCAGCACATTCCGACCCAGCCTAGACTTTATTCGCTTGGCCAGCAAGAAGCCATACGACAAACTGATGTCATCACAGGTATGAATTAAATGTTAGCTTTTACATAGCTATGTGTGATTGGCACCATTGTGCGACCTTATGTTTTATTTGTGTGCAATTAGGCTTCGTCCTAATTTTCAACTATCCGGCGAGAGCTCTATTTGATACGGGAGCATCGCACTCTTTTCTGTCTATGGGCTTCGTGGTGCGAATCGGAGTGCCGTCAACCTTAGAAAAAGATAGATTGGAGGTCGTGCTACCCAACGGGTCTCGCATGAGTGCGGATAGGAAGACCCGTGTGAAGGTGCGGATTCGAAATCAGGATTTCGACTTGGAAGCGTCGTTATTACCGTTAGCTGAATTTGATGTGATCTACGGTATGGACTATCTCTCAGAGCAGCGAGCATGCATAGATTGTAATTCAAAGGAGATCACTCTGGGAAAGAACACTGAAGATGAAACCACGTTCGCAGGTATGCGAGGAGAGAGCAAGACACTGATGTCTGCTGTCCAAGTGGTTAAGGCAGTGAGAAAAGGGGCGGAGTTGTTCTTCACCATGTTGGAGGCTTCGGAGCCATAGCCCAGGTTATGCGATGTCCCAATTGTAGCGGAGTACGCCGACGTGTTTCCTAACGAACTCCCTGGGGCTCCGCCTTAGCGGGAGATTGATTTCTGTATTGAGCTGGTGCCAGGTGCCAAACCTGTGGCCCGCTCACCGTACCGGATAGTTCCAAAGGAATTGGCAGAGCTGAAGGTCCAATTACAAGAGCTGCTAGAGTAAGGCTACGTACGTCCGAGTTCATCGCCTTGGAGTGCACCGGTCCTCTTTGTGAAAAATAAGAACGGGAGCTTGCGTCTATGTATCGACTATCGAGAGCTGAATAAGTTGACCGAGAAGAACCGTTATCCGATTCCAAGAATCGACGACTTATTAGACCAACTAGTTGGGTCGACGGTATACTCTAAGCTTGACTTAAGGTCCGTCTATTATCAGCTTCGTATTCGGGATTGTGACATTCCAAAGACAACGTTTAGTACCCGCTTTGGGCACTATGAGTTCACTGTTATGTCGTTCGGTCTATCTAATGCACCGTCGGTTTTCATGGACTTAATGAATAGAACGTTCCGAGAGTATTTAGATCAGTTTGTGATCGTCTTCATCAACAACATTTTGGTATACTCTCAGTCGGAGGAGGAACATGCAGAGCATCTGCACGCAGTTTTGAGCACCCTGAGGAGGAGTCAACTATATTCCAAGTTCTCCAAATGCGATTTTTGGCTATCGTCAGTAGCATTCCTGGGTCATGTTGTTAGTGGGGATGGAATTGCGGTTGATCCGTCGAAATAGAAGCAATCCGAGCGTGGCCTGTGTTTAAAAACGTAGCAGAAGTCCGAAGTTTCTTAGGACTTGCCGGCTATTATAGGCGCTTTGTGGAGAACTTCTCGAGGGTCGCACTCCCTCTCACTAAATTGACTAGGAAAGATCACAAGTTCGATTGGTCGCCTGAGTGCGCTCGAGCTTTTGAAGAATTGAAGAGCCGTCTGACCACGGCGCCCATTCTATGCTCGCCATGTGGTACGGAATTCTACAAAATTTATAGTGACGCCTCGGGGAGTTGTTTGGGTTGCATCCTAGTGCAGTTCGGAAAGGTAGTTGCCTACAGCTCCCGACAACTGAAGGTTCATGAAAGGAACTACCCGGTCCATGATTTGGAACTAGCGGTGATGGTTTTCGCCCTCAAGCTTTGGAGGCATTACTTGTATGGCGTGAAGATCGATATCTTTACTGACCACAAGAGCCTCAAGTACCTGCTGGATCAAAGGTAGTTGAATATGCGTCAGAGGAGGTGGATGGATTTCCTTGGGGACTACACATTCGACATCAAAGAAACTCCTGGTAAGGGAAATGTAGTTGCGGATGCGTTGAGTCGTCGGACTCCTGCTCAAGCAAATTGGATTTTGATGCACGATGAGCGTCTAATCTGCGAGCTAGAAGATATGGAGATCATTTGCGTCGATAGAAGAGCGTCTCCTTCAGCATGCTTGAATTGGATGGAAGTTCAATACGACCTTGACGACCAAGTTCGACAAGCATTGGAGCTGGATGAGAGCATGAAATGCTATAAAGCAGAGACCATCGATGGGTCCAACGCTGATTTCTCTTTCGAAGATGGCCTTATGTGGAAAAAGGACAGATTGTGCGTGTTGAAACCAGTTTCCCGGTTTCAGCGTTCGAAAGGGGGTTGCGACTAACTCTTACTTGACCTAAGCCTTGACTCTTGACCGGCCACTAAGAACTAAGAGACTCGGACTTGGTAACAACTGGAGTCTAGGAACAGACCCCTTAAGCTTCAGCGTGGAGGTCCCACCGCACACTCGGAAGCCCACTCGGAACTTCCCCTCCCAAGCCAATGCTGAGCCTGGGCACCTTAGAGGGCACTAAGAACCACCTCACTGTCAGTTGAAGGATGACAAGGGAGGGGGGTGCTTGCTCACAAGACAGACGCAAGGGGGGGGGGGGGGGTAATAACCAACCCCTCCCAAGGTGCCCATGGGGGTCTATTTATAGACTTTCCCAAAAATGGACTGCGAATAGCCGAAATCCTGCTATCCGTAGTCCGACCATGACCCTGAACGATCCACGCAAGAGAGGGGGCGAGTGGTGTTTGAGGTGCCCACTCCTCCCTCACGGGAGGCTCTACCTGCCTCCTCCCAATGTGCCGGGCGAGTGGGAGAATCACTCCCACTCGCCCAAAGGGGGTGGCGAGTGGGAGGGCCCCTCCCACTCGCCCCCAAGGTGGCCGGCGAGTGGGAGTGCCTCTCCCACTCGCCCGGCGAGTGGGAGGGCCGCTCCCACTCGCCCGGGTGGGTGGGAGAGATCCTCCCACTCCCACCACAAAGGGCCGGTGAGTGGGAGGGTCCCTCCCACTCGCCCGAAGGGAGTCGGGGGAGCGGGTGCTCCCCCGCTTCCCCCGCGACCTCTTTTTTCCTTGATCGGTCCCGACCGCTTATGAGTGGTCGTTTGGCTCGTCTCGACCACCTTCACTGTCTTGGTCTCATCCGGGTCGGGTCACACCGACTCGGGAAATATGAGGGTTGTACACAATCCCCGCTCTTTGCGAGCTTGTGCCAAGCTCGGAAAGAAAGTCCAACCCACCTATTGGACGAGTAGGTGGGACATGGAGGGAATCTTTGGACCACACCGACCTGAATGTTGAAACCAGTTTCCACCTTCACTGTCTTGGTCTTATCCGGGTCGGGTCACACCGACCTGAATGTTGAAACCAGTTTCCCGGTTTCAGCGTTCGAAAGGGGGTTGCGACTAACTCTTACTTTACCTAAGCCTTGACTCTTGACCGGTCACTAAGAACTAAGAGACTCAGACTTGGTTACAACTGGAGTCTAGGAACAGACCCCTTAAGCTTCAGCGTGGAGGTCCCACCGCACACCCGGAAGCCCACTCGGAACTTCCCCTCCCAAGCCAATGCTGAGCCTGGGCACCTTCGAGGGCACGAAGAACCACCTCACTGTCAGCTGAAGGATGACAAGGGAGGGGGTGCTTGCTCACAAGACACACGCAAGGGGGGGGGGGGGGGGTAGTGACCAACCCTTCCCAAGGTGCCCGTGGGGGTCTATTTATAGACTTTCCCAAAAATGAACTGTGAATAGCCGAAATCCTGCTATCTGTAGTCCGACCATGACCCTGAACGATCCACGCGAGAGAGGGGGCGAGTGGGGTTTGAGGTGCCCACTCCCCCCTCACAGGAGGCTCTACCTGCCTCCCCCCAATGTGCCGGGCGAGTGGGAGAATCCCTCCCAATCACCCAAAGGGGGTGGCGAGTGGGAGGGCCCCTCCCACTCGCCCCCAAGGTGGCCGACGAGTGGGAGTGCCTCTCCCACTCGCCCGGCGAGTTGGAGGGCCCCTCCCACTCGCCCGGGTGAGTGGGAGAGATCATCCCACTCCCACTATAAAGGGCCGGTGAGTGGTAGGGTCCCTCTCACTCGCCCGAAGGGAGTCGGGGGAGCGGGTGCTCCCCCCGCTTCCCCTGAGGCCTCTCTTTGCCTTGATCGGTCCCGACCGCTTATGCGTGGTCGTTTGGCTCGTCTCGACCACCTTCACTGTCTTGGTCTCATCCGGGTCGGGTCACACCGACTTGGGAAATATGAGGGTTGTACACAATCCCCGCTCTTTCCGAGCTTGTCCCAAGCTCTGAAAGAAATTCCAACCCACCTATTGGACGAGTAGGTGGGACCTGGAGGGAATCTTTGGAGGGCTCCGCCCGATGGCTATATAAAACCCCTCGAAGAGGGAGGTAAGAAGAGCACCATTCCTGAGAGCTCCCCCTACTTCCCCTATCGAACCAGATGGATCCTCCTCGATATTTCAGGGCTCGCTTCAAGGCTCTTGCTGGGAAGGGTTCGTCCGACCTGACGGAGCTTAAAGCTCTAATCCATGGCCCTTCGTCCTCTCCTACCCGGTCCGCTGTGCGATCACCTTGGAAGAAACCCCACCCCGAGTTGGTGAAGGAGGTTGCGTCGTCATCCTCTCATGGAGCGACCGAATTCGTCCGAGGCCTGGATATGGATACGGTATCAATTCTCCCCTCATCTTTATTTCACACCTGCGGTTATACATGACCATGTTGACTTGTTTCTTAATTGCCCACAGCTTCTCGCGGAGGACATCGAGGGGGTCCAAAGAATGGTCGAGGGAACGGGCGTAGACGCTCGGGTGAGCCCTGTCTCTCTCGCTTGGGAACCTGCCGCCCTCTCGCCTGCACACGATGACTCTTCTGCTGGAGGGAACCAGACCTCGACGGGTCAATCGAGCCGAAGGGAAGTCTCGAAGCCACCCCGCTCTCTTACTGCAGTCAAGGAGAACGTCGAGGACCGATCCGACGTCTTCGAGCGTCTGAGCCGCTTGGAGACCCTTACCCAGGAGCTGCGGGAGGGGAGGCTGTCTTCCGGAGGCTTGGTTCGTGCCCACCTTAATGAATTTTCCTTTTCTCTTTTTAATTCCTTATTATTCATAGGTTCTAATTCGTTTGCCTTGCCGGCGTGCAGGGACCCGGTGCCACCGACTCGCTCAGGAGACGATGCGAGGAGTCAGACCAGGAGGTGCAGGACCTGAGGGCTCAGCTTGCCGAAGCTCATAGGCAGTTAAGGGAAGGGAGAGGAGAAGGAAGTGCACCTTCGAGGGCGGCGATGCCGGTCCCACCTCGACCTGCTGAAGTCGAGCGCGCTCGGGGGAGAATCATGGCGTCAACGGCCCGAGCCATGGTGAGTCGCCTCCATGACGTGGATGCTCTTCGAGATAGCTGGAGGGGGGTCTCCGCCAGCGACATCCTGCCTGAGTTCTTTCCTTCACCTGGGCGATCCGGCTCGCCCCCTAGTAGCGGCGGCTACTCTCCATGGTCGTGAGGGTGGCCTGTGACTTCTTCTTTTCTCCCGTTCCTCATGGGAGCTATGTACTTTTTGTGTTTGCTTTTCTCCTTCAAGCCTACTTGTACTAGTAAGAGTGAAGCAACAACTCATGTAACATATGTTATCAATGAATTAGTAGTCACTTAAATGAATTTCCTCAGCTTACTTTCTCCCTTTACTGCTTGAGGACTTGATACCTTACTTGAATCGATCACCGAGTGGTTGATTGGCCTGATGAGTCTCCCATCTGCCGACATGACTGAGTCTGGGGAGTGGCCTTTTTTAGTCTGGGATCCTACCGATTGGAGGTGGAAGTACCCGTCTGCACCCTGAGTGCTTACCTTCACCCGGAGGCAGAGGAACTCAACGCCTTCCCAATCTAACTTGAGGTGGAAGTACCCATCTACGTCTTAGGTGCTTAGCTCACTTGGAGGCAGAGGAACTCAATGCCTTCCCAGCCTGATTGGAGGTGGAAGTACCCATCCACGTTCTAGGTGCTTAGCTCACCTGGAGATAGAGGAACTCAATGCCTTCCCAATCTAATTGGAGGCGGAAGTACCCATCCATGTCCTAGGGGCTTAGCTTGCCTGGAGGACGGGGAACTCAATTCCTTCCTAGCCTGACTGGAGGTGGAAGTACCCATCCGCGTCCTTGACACTTAGCGCACCTGGAGGTAGAGGAACTCAACGCCTTCCCAGTCCCTTTACTGATTGGAGGTGAACTACCCATCCGCGTCCTGGGTGCTTACCTTCACCCGGAGGCAGAGGAACTCAACGCCTTCCCAATCTGACTGGAGCTGGAAGTACCCATCCACGTCCTTGGTGCTTAGCGCACCTGGAGGCGGAGGAACTCAACGCCTTCCCTGTCCCCTTACGGATTGGAGGTGGAAGTACCCATCCGCGTCCTGGGTGCTTATCTTCACCCGGAGGCAGAGGAACTCAACGCCTTCCCAATCTGACTGGAGGTCGAAGTACCCATCCACGTCCTTGGTTCTTAGCGCACCTGGAGGCGGAGGAACTCAACACCTTCCCAGTCCCCTTACCGATTGGAGGTGGAAGTACCCATCCGCGTCCTAGGTGCTTATCTTCACCCGGAGGCAGAGGAACTCAACGCCTTCCCAATCCAATTACCAAGCAGCGAGTTGTCCCGATGCATCCCTCATCTACCGGCATGACTTAGCCCGACGGAGGGTCTCTAGCCAGTGATTTTGAACCTGGATATCTTTCCAGAACCCCTTTCTCATTCATAGTTTTTACCTATTACAACTTGCCTACGCTACGCCCTCTTGGGCATCCTATTACACCTCGCCCCTTTTCTGGGCCCCTCTTTACATCTCGCCCCCATCCGGGCACTTCACTAAACTTTGCCCCTATCTGGGCACATCGTTACACCTCGCCCCTCCCTGGGCACTTCCTTACACCCCGCCCATTCCAGGTTCACTCGGCTGCCTGCTCCTTGGTCATCTCTGCCATCGCTTCTTCCACTTCCTCAGCTGCTTGCATCCATCCGACTGTGTTGACCGCAGTGACATAACACTGGCGCGCCTCCCGGGGATCCCCTCTGACTCTCACCTGGAGCTCTCCGAAGTTTTACTTCAAGCACTGATGGTAGTAGGAAGGCACGTGATGGCGCAAATCTCGCACACCGCTATAGGCGGTAGCTAGACTGCGGCATGAAACGGCAGTGTACCGATCGTTCAAGTAATATAAAACGAGGAGTAAATCCCCGAGTATCGAATCTCAAAAGAACACCGTAAGGTGGAGTTAGGTGTCGAGGAAGGAATTGAGATCGAAGTCCAGCGATAGGTGGAGTGCGGACGAAAGGGATTTGGTTTTTGAATGATAAAATAAAATATTACAACTACTCCTATGCGATGCCGCTATGCAAAGCTTCGCTAGACGGGATGGAAGACTACGTAGGCCTTGAACGCGCTACTTCGTTGGGCGGATGGGCGAGTAGGCTAGAGGAATGAGGGTCGCAAGCACCTCTTCGACAAGCATGCCACTAGCAATTGCTAGTGCGACACCAAACACAAGGGTGGAATGGAAAATGGATGGCGCCACACCTCTTTAACACATATGAACTAAATAATTCCAAATAAATGAAATAAGCATTACAAAGCATAGTTCATAGCATACATCATCAAAATATAGAGATTACAAACATCACATCAACAAAAGGGAGAGGAAAAGGCAACAGATACGACCGAATCCGGAGGCTCGTTGTAGATTCACGGTAGGAAGCACCGGGTTGTCAATCCGCGTCCTAGCTCGGTCCCAACTATCGTCCGGGGTTGAGGAGGGCTGTCACACCTCCCAATGGACCCGTCTTCTCCAGCGTTTTACAATCCGGCCACGTCCGATGCGAAGAACTCCTTGCTTGGCGATGAAGATGAGTGTAGAATCTCCTCCTTGAAACTCTTGGATGATGGGGGATGCCTAGGGGGTGAAAAACCTGTGGAAGGTGCGAAAACAGCGGACTGGACGGAGTTCCCCTCTATCTCCCCGCCCTAATTCGCAAGCAGGTCAATATATAGGCGCTGGAATAAATAGTGCGCACGATCAGTGGCGCACGACCAGTGGTCGTGCGCACTATAGTTCTGTGATCGTGCGCCTGCCTGGGTGAAGCCTACAAAGTAAGAAATTTATAAAATACTATGTTCGCACGACCAGTGGCGCACGACCGGTGGTCGTGCGCACTATCGTAGGCGGTCGTGCACACTGTCCGAAATAGAACTCATAAAATTGATGTTAAGTGCGCACGAACAGTGGCGCACGACTGGTGGTCGTGCGCACTATCGTAGGTGGTCGTGCGCACTACCCGAGACAGAACTCGAAAAATAGGGTTAAGTGCACACGATCAGCGGCGCACGACCAGTGGTCGTGCGCAATAGAACCAGTGATCGTGCGCAGTATACCTATACAGAATTGTACAGGGAACACCTGCACGACTCCTGTTCCAGCACAACCACGAATCCAGCCACTGTAAGTGGCACTTAACAATGTATGAAAACTACTAGAGATGCAGAACATGAAATAACACCAAAAATGGGCCTAGAGGTGCACTTAGCATGGAGTATCAAATATGAGTGAAAACATGTCTAAAGTGAAGTGCATAGACTAGAAAATCGGCCCAAATGAGTCCATAAATGTGTATATATTTGGGACTCATCAGCACGCACTTGTACGCGCTGATGAGGGGACGCCCAAAGATGGTGTTGTAACTGCTCGGCGCATCCACGATGACGAACCGACAGTTCTTTGAAGTTCCCCCCAGGGTGACGAGGAGTTCGACTCCTCCTTCCACCTCCTTCCTCTCCCCGGAGAATCCGAAGAGTGGTCCATCCGACGCCATCACTCGCCTTGCTTCCACCTTCATCCCTTCAAAGGCCTTCTTGAACACCACATTCACCGAGCTCCCGTTGTCGACTAGGATTCGGGAGACGGTGAAGTTCTCGATTGCCGCCTTGATGACCAGCGCGTCGCAGAAGGGGTACTCATGGGCCGGCAGGTCTTGAGTTGAGAAGGTAATCTTCACTCTTGAAGGTGGGGATCGAGAGGTCAAAGCGATGCTCCGACGGTTTATGGCGTGGAGGCTCCCCTTCCGGGTGGCCTCTTTACCTGCTCCGCTGTGGATGACCCCGATCCCTCCCAGGGCCCCTACATCGACCCTCTCTTCACACGGATCATCCTCTTCCTTGTTCTTCCCCTTCTCCCCTGCCCGCAATCCTTCCAGACACAACTTCTTCCCCCCTGCTGGGGCTCTTCCTCCTTCCCTCATCTCGAGGAACTCTAGGCAAGCCGCGGTCGCGTGACCTTCTTGCTGATGGAAGTCACAGTATAGCAGCGCCATCTCGCCCCCCCCCCCCCCCCCCCCCCCCCCGTTTCTCCCAACGCTCCCTCTTCCTTCTAGCTTTCTTCCGGCCGATGGCCATGGCTTGCAGGGGCTGGACTTGGAGCGGCCCTGAGTTCTGTTGCCACCCTGCCGGGTGGAACCGCCCGTGCCTCCCCTGATAACCCCCTCCTCCTTGGATGTGGCCCCTTCCTTGGCCCTGAGGGGGACCAACCTGTGACCTCCAAGCTGGTCGGGCGGCTGTCGGTTGCGACTTCCAGCCTTGCTCCTGCCCAACGGGAGGTCCCTATTGTCCCTGACTCCTCACTTCCTCCTTCTTTCTTCCACCACGCTCTCTCCTTTCCTCCTCTGCTACCTCGGTTAACCTAGCCACGAACTCCTGATTGGTAGCCTCACACTCAGTCTCACGATCAGCACGCTTCATCAGCTCTTCGAAAGATAGGGGAGGGTCCCGAGTCAGACTCATCCGAAACAGCCCAGGCTGCAGCCCAAGGATGAAGGCTAGCTGCAGGGTGTGCCCGGGCACTTCGACGACAAGAAGGACCTCCGCCTGGAACCTATCCATGTAGCTAGCCAGCGTCTCCCCTGGCTTTTGCCTGACTGCGAACAAGGCCTCCATGCTCTTCCTCCTCTTCTTCGAGGTAGAGAATCTTAACAAGAAACTTCGACGCAGATCCTCGAAGCGGTAGATGGTTCCCGCCGGAAGCGAGTGGAACCAATCCCTCGCCTATCCCTGGAATGTGACGGCGAAAAGCCTGCACATCAAGGCATCCGACATTTGCCTGATCGTCGCCATGTCCTCGAACCACTGAAGATGCTGGACAGGATCGTTATCCCCCTCGTAGTAGGACATGGCAGGATCTCAAAACCCATCCGGAACGGGGGATGACATGACCAGCTCGCAGAAAGGGCTTCTCCATTCTTCTTGGTTGGGGGGAGGCGCTCCCATCACTTCCCCGACGGGGCAGCTGGTCCGGGGCAAACTGTTGAAGAGCACTCGCGCCTGGAGGCTCAAGCCGTCCTCCGAGGCTGGCCCCTTCTCTTGCTGACTACTTCTCACTTCCACTAGGGGGAGTGAGGGGATCCTAGGTGCAGGTGGTGTTGAGCACTCGCCGCGAGCGGAGGATGCGGCCTGGATGAACTCCAAGATCCTCTTGCTGAATTCGTCAAAGTCGCTATTCTTCACATACTCGCAAGGTGGAGGCGGGTCTCCCAACTCGTCGCTTCCAGCCATGAGACTTGGCTCAGAGTTTTCCGAACTAGTCGCTTCCACGCTCACCGCACCAGAATGTTGAAACCAGTTACCCGGTTTCAGCGTTCGAAAGGGGGTTGCGACTAACTCTTACTTGACCTAAGCCTTGACTCTTGACCGACCACTAAGAATTTAGAGACTCGGACTTGGTAACAACTGGAGTCTAGGAACAGACCCCTTAAGCTTCAGCGTGGAGGTGCCACCGCACACCCGGAAGCCCACTCGGAACTTCCCCTCCCAAGCCAATGCTGAGCCTGGGCACCTTGGAGGGCACTAAGAACCACCTCACTGTCAGCTGAAGGATGACAAGCGAGGGGATGCTTGCTCACAAGACACACACAAGGGGGGGGGGGGGTAATGACCAACCCCTCCCAAGGTGCCCATGGGGGTCTATTTATAGACTTTCCCAAAAATGGACTGCGAATAGCCAAAATCCTGCTATCCGCAGTCCGACCATGACCCTGAACGATCCACGCGAGAGAGGGGGCAAGTGGGGTTTGAGGTGCCCACTCCCCCCTCACGGGAGGCTCTACCTGCCTCCCCCCAATGTGCCGGGCGAGTGGAAGAATCCCTCCCACTCGCCCAAAGGGGGTGGGGAGTGGGAGGGCCCCTCCCACTCGCCCCCAATGTGGCCGGCGAGTGGGAGTGCCTCTCCCAATCTCCCGATGAGTGGGTGGGCCCCTCCCACTCGCCCGGGTGAGTGGGAGAGATCCTCCCACTCCCACCACAAAGGGCCAGTGAGTGGGAGGTTCCCTCCCACTCGCCCGAAGGGAGTCGGGGGAGCGGGTGCTCCCCCCGCTTCCCCCGCGGCCTCTCTTTGCGTTGATCGGTCCCGACCACTTATGCATGGTCGTTTGGCTCATCTCGACCACCTTCACTGTCTTGGTCTCATCCGGGTCGGGTCACACCGACTCGGGAAATATGAGGGTTGTACAGTGCGTCCCAAATGTTGGCATTCTACGGGCGGAGTTGATGTACGAGGCTCATCATACCAAGTACTCGATCCACCCTGGTAGCACGAAAATGTACATGGATATGAAGAAACTCTTCTGGTGGCCAGGTATGAAGAAAGACATTGCCCTCTACGTGGCCAAGTGTCATACTTGCGCGTTGGTGAAGGCGGAATGTCAACGTCCTGGCGGGTTTCTAAAGTCCTTGCCAATTCCGGAATGGAAGTTTGATGATATTTCGATGTATTTCGTGCACGGATTGCTGAGATCGCAACATGGAAACGACGCCATCTGGGTGGTCATGGACCGATTGACGAAGGTATCACACTTTATTCCGAACCAGAAGGATGATTCTGTGGAAAAGATGGCAACGTTATGCGTCGATAGCATCGTACGATTGCACGAGATTCCCCGTAGCATCGTTAGTGATCGTGATGGGCGGTTCACATCAAATGATTGGAGGCTGATTCATTAATTATTGGGTACCAAGCCAAAGTTTAACACGACCTTCCACCCGCAAACAGATTGACAGACCGAAAGGACCAATAGGATGATGGAGGACATGCTGAGGATGTGCGCCCTGGACTTCGAAAAGAGATGGGAGGACCATCTCTATATGATTGAGTTTGCTTACAACAATAGCTACCAAGCAAGTATAAAGATGGCACCTTTTGAGGCTCTTTATGGTAGGAAATGTCGCACACCGTTATCTTGGGCTGAAACGGGCGACACTAAGTTGTTATAATGCAAGGACGTGGATGAGGCAAATACATCAATTTGGGCTATTCGGGAGAGGTTGCTCATTGCTCGGGATAGGCAAGCAAAATACTACAATGCAAATCACCAGAATGTCGAGTTCGCCATTGGCGACTGGGTTTATCTCAAGATCAAACCGTTCAAAGGAGTATCGAGGATCCGACGCTTGAAAAAACTAAGTCCGAGGTACTTAGGACCATTCGAGATCTTGGAGTACATTGGTGAAGCTGCCTACCGACTTGCTCTATCTTCGAAGCTAAGCGGGCTTCATGATGTATTTCACATTTCTGTTTTGCGGAAGGCTGTGAAAGAGCCTACTCATGTTGTTGCGGTCAGCGAAGTGTCGATAGATGGTGGGCTAGTGACGAAAGTCAAACCCATTTGCATTGAAGACACTGAAGTGAAGCAGTTGCTGAACAAGTCCATTAAGATGGTGAAGGTCCGTTGGAACAACTGCGGAAAAGAGGAACTCTCTTGGGAAAGAGAGCAAAACATGCTTGCGGAGTACCCCGAGCTTTTCCTTTCAGGTATAATCTTTTTGTACCTTTCTGTTTTCAGAATTTTGGGTCGAAATTCTGTTAGGGGGGGGGGGGTGGAGTTGTAACACCCCAAAACTTTGAAGCAGAATTGGGCTGTTGGGAGCTAGCGCAGGCTCTAGAGCGCGATACAGATCCGTGATTTGAAATCGTAGCTGTCAAATCCTTATGTTCTAAGATCCGATGGCTGGGATTTAATCTGTGATTTCTTAAGCCTTGACCAGAGGAGATATTCTCATTATTCTAAAGTCTTATCTCTCTTCAAGCTTGAGAAAAAGGAAAGCCAAGGAGGAAGAAGAAGGTGCCTTCCACCATTGACGGAGCTCTAAAGCTCCGAATCGCAAGCCGTTTACATATCCACGGAGAGCAGCCCGGTGCGGTCCTTTCCATCCTATTAGAATCTTAGATTCTCATGGTGAACAAGACAATGACAAGGGTAACGATCTTCTACTTCGACAAGTAAAGTTCTCCTTTTTATGGCATGTTTGCATGGAAAATCCCCCACCGATTGGTGGAGAAAAGGGAGTTTTCCAGCGGGTTGATCGCTTTGATCCCCTTTGGTTACTTGCATTAGCATCCGGAATTGTAGTACAGATATAGGCATTGTGTGTGAAACCCATCCGGACAGGTTGGTCTGGATTGGTGATGGCTATAGTGATTAATTATGCCGGAGAAGACTCTGTGTTTTGTTTGCGCTATTTTCGGGTTCTGTGTACAGTAGAGTACTGCAGGGAGTCCTGGAGGTAACCTCCAGGAAATACCCGAAGTTGTGGGTGGATTCGGAGATCTGCCACTACCGCCCGGCGCTAGGGCTAGCACCGGCAGTAGCTCCCAGGGAACTGGTTGTGGAGGTGTGAAACCTCCTTTCATTATTCGGGCCGAGGTAAAGCTGTACCGGCATCTTGACGATTGATTCCGACGATTTGAGCACTGGGAAAGCTGAACCGAACCCGCTCCCATACCGAATTGGTGAAGAGGTAGCTCCTCAGTGCACCGTGTGATGTTGGGATTGGTCTGTAAGGAAAGTTAGTTTTGATGGTCAAAGCTCATGCGAACTCTTTATTTAAGGAGTTGTTAGGTGTAGCTCGGAGAGTACACCGTGAGAGTGTCTTGAGAGCACAAAATGTGTGGCCGTGCGTGCCCACGTTGGTGTTGATTGCTTGTACATGTGGTTTTTGAATGTACCTTGATAATCTATGCCTATACTGTATGCCTGCTGGGAAGGAGTACCACCACCCCGGCATAGGGGTGGGGTCGTTATAATTTTGGTCAGCTTTAGCTGACCGGTTACCTGTTTTCCACATTTTGGTGGATTGTTGTTTCAGGTGCAGGTGAGCCAAGCGGGAAATTACGGGCGGTGGCCCTTTTGCTGTGTTGGCCCTCGAAAGCCAGCCTCTTTTCTTCTTTTCATGTATTGCCGGCCTGCGTGCCGAAGTATGTTTTTGGAGTTTTGTACTTTTTGGAATGTAAGGCCTTAAGGTCGTAACTCTACACTTTATTGTTTCATTCCTGTGATTGTGGACTATTCTAAAAGAAATGTTAAATATTTATGCTTCCGCTTATGTTTAGTATACTCTGTGTAGTTCTTTTCTGTATATCTCCTTTTAACGCCTAGCTAGTGTGGTTAGTATAGCGTGGGGTCCCGGCCGGACCAACTTTTATATTATTCGTACTGGAAGGGTGCTACACTGGATCCATCGGGAATAGAACTTTTATAAGTCTAAGTGTATGGTTATTAAGGAATGTGACCTTCCGGTCGTGCAGTAAAATAATCCTGGCCCTATAAACACCTACCACTTACCGAGTCATTGTACTTCTATCGGTGTGTTGAATGGGCTAGTACCAAAGACTCACCACTACCTATGCACAAGTACTTCTGTACCATCTCTTTCATTTGAGCCTCTAGCTCGTCGAACTAACCAGCCACTTCTACTTATTCACTGAGTTTATTACTCGCAGGACCAGCCCGTCCTTCATGAACACTGATCCTACAGCTCCAAGGGTTTACTTTCCCTTCAACACTAAGAACTAATTTTCAACAAAATGCGTGTGTGAACATAAGACTCGTTAACTTTCCCTAATCAATCTAATCATTCATACTCTTTAGTTCAACTTAAGAGTTTAGGGTGAATCTTGGACTTCCCAAGGTCTACCCGGTAAAAGGCTCGCAGCGCTACTAGGCGGTATGATGGGACGACATCCCAAACATCCCTTTCTCAAGATATTTAATTTTATTAGTGTCTACCCATTTATTCTATCCCACACTCTTTAGTTACTATAGAATCCTAAGGTGGATTATAATTTATAGGAAGGGGAAATGTTGACTTTCAATTGAACTTCAACACTCCCCGCCTTAGGGACTAAGTGCAAAATCACTCCTAACCTTTCCCTAAGGTTCCAATTCCAGGTGTTTGATATACTTTTATCATCTCCTTAACTCATCATAATGTCTTCTACATAACTTAAGCCTTATCAAGCTGTTTACTAAACGCAACCCAAACTTATACTCAAATATTAGCACCCAATTGAAATGCCCTACAATTAACCCAACACTTTACAGTATTGATGCCTATATATATGGTGTCTGTGATATGATTAGGTTGAGTCCAAATTCTTTAGATTTATGTTTGGCAATTTGTAGACCAACCGTGATTCTAGTTATAACCCTATGTCAATCATGAAATACATAGTCATTTCTCAAGTACAAATAACCTAACATTAAATCCAGAGGTTCTATATGACATATGAAGTAATTTCATTCTGATTTGACCAATTCTGATAATGGGGCCTAATTATTTACCATTGCATAATTGATAAGTGAATTCCAAATTACAAATGAAGTATAATTTTCTGATGTCTAAGTTATCCACAAAATTTTTCTAGAGATTCTCTAAGGTCTAATATACACTTTTACAAAGATTTATAATTTCCATTTAATCATAATAAATAACATTTAATCATTTAAGGTATTTTCAACATTTACAAAGGATCTACGTGTGTAACATCCCACAAACCACTAGATCCCTAAGTTGATTTTTTGTCATGACTATGTCATGAAAAAAGGGGAGACTAGTCACAAGAATCCTAGAAACCTAAGAGAATAGGGAATTTCACATTGGAGTGCATTTAGCAACTTTAGATTACCCAGCCTAGGATTGACCAAAGGAGCATCAGTATTTTGATATAACCTCACCTTGACCCTCATGACCTTTCAAGGAGGTAAATAGGTCACTATGGACCCTTTAGGGTCAACCAAATTAGTCATTTTGACCAATGTCAACCTTAATGGTAGCTCAAGACCCAAGCCCACACCAAGCCAAATTTCTCCACCTGGCCGAGAATTTGAATAGGGGAGTAAATTCCAGATGACTTGGAGCACTGATATTGGTCTGTGGATATCGGAATCTCACCTCTTGGATTTACTAAAAGCATCCCAAAATGGTCTGCCAACATTGAAATCACGCTGTTTGGAATGGCTAACTGCAGGACAAAAAAGGAATCCTTGAAGAGCATGCCATCCACCTAATGGGCGCGTCTAGGCTGTACTAGGTCGGCTCGCCGGGATGGCAAGTGCCCGGTAGAGCTTGGACTCGCTACTCGCCTCCAGGTGGGGGCGAGTGACTACTAGGGGCGAGTGTGAGCTGAGGCGCTCCCCTCGTCCGACTGAATCACCCTGACCCGATTCTGCTCCAGATCACCTGATGGTTTGATGAATCCACTCGTCAAACACAGGGTTGTACACAATCCTCACTCTTTGTGAGTTTGTCTCAAGCTCGGAAAGACAGTTCAGCACTGCACGTTTGGCAAGTGCCCTTGTTCTAAGGAGAATCTTTTGGTGGCCCCCACTTGGGCTATATATACAAGGAGGGAACACCCCCCCCCCTCCTCTTACCCTTGAACCTACACCCCTTCTTTTTCGCAGTTCCATGGCCGACCACCATGCCGCTCTCTCAAGAACACTAGGCTCACCTTGATGCTGCCAAAAATAAGAGCACGCCGATCTCCGCTGATCTCCTGGAGCTTATTGCCGGGAACACATCGCGAGCTACGCCTAAGAGAGTGGAAAAGTGAGGGACCACGAAGGCGAGATGGGTATCTATTGGAGAGGGAACCTCTTTGACCGAGCTCCCCTCGAAGCCCGGGATTAGCTTGGGCCTCGGGGTCTCAGAATAAGAGAATTTCTTCCTTAATGCGTTTCCTCGTGAGGTCATGTCGTTAATAAATCATTCAATATGCAGGTTAGCGTTGCCACAGAAGGTGGCGCGAATGGTCAGCTGACCAACAAGAAAGAGGAGGTGAGTCGTCAGGTCAACCTTGATGTTTCTTCCGTTGTTTGTAAGCGAATACTATTCTTCATTACGCTCGGCTCGCACATTAAAGGTACTAAACTCCTTTCAATTTTTACAGTGCCTGATTTAATCGATCTCGCACCTTCTCCTCTACAATAAATGTTGCAGACCCGAGATCTGTCAGAGGAGTTTGCCAGGACCAACCTAGATCCTGCCAGTACTGCCACAACCGGCATTGGTGAGCCTTGCGAGTACTACCGCTGCGAGTCCTGCCGTTGCTGGTGGGCGGGATCTGGGAAGTTCCTGACGCTTCCCCTTTCCTGCCCCTTCGGTGGGAAACCAAGTCTCCACTCTAACCAGTTCCGCGATCCCGCTTCGCATCGTGAGAGAAAAGCTGTCGAGGACGCTCTAGGTATAAAACTCCCCTCGCTCTTTTCATTTGATTTTGCGTTTATAATGACCTCTCCTTTTTCAGACAAGCCCCAGGGGGATGATGACTTTGACGAGCGAATATTACACTTAGACCCGCCTTCCCTAGATGTTATCGGCGAGTCCCTTCACGACCCATGTAACGCTGTTGAGATGAAGGATGGGTTGGCGAGCATCCTGCGAAAGCATGGGTATAAGCTCCGCAAGATCTTAGAGGAGAGGGCTTCGGCGGACTTCGATCCATTCCCTCGCATCCTCGCCCTGGAGCGGCAAATTGAGGCTATTAAAGGGACTGCACTATACTTGCGGAATAGGTGTATAATCAATCAGGGGGCGTGCCAACGTCGCTAGAGGATCACTTCAGGTGGATTGATTAGAGTGCATTCGCCCTGCAACGGGAGATCGCCACTACTCGTGAGCACACCTTTGCGAGGCGAGGCACAGGGTGACGGATAAGCGATCGAGGTCCACAAAGGTGAATTTGGCCGGGAGGATTGCCCGCTCGCGTTTGAGTGTCTCCCCCCTTTTTTTTGATTTCATGTTCTTATGCTCTGTAATTGTTATGTTCGGATGCTTTAAACCCATCTCACAGGGGTCTATGCTTTTTACCATTTTATATTTGGCTCGCATATGCTCTCTTTTATTTCCCATGTTATATGATGATGGGATTCGTTAGATCAAAGTGCTTGCCCGCACTCGCCATTGTAAGGCTTACTAACACTCATATGAGGGTAGGGGCGAGTGGGCGTCGAGTGAGTGAATCGCACCGCTAGTCGCGAAACCCCCTGACCCCTCCCCTTTTCTATAAATACACCTGCTGTTCTATTTCGGTACTCACCTACAACATTAACTGCATTTGTGTTCTAATTTCTTGATCCACTTGCACGCCTCACTCGCCGCATCTCAAAAATGACCAAATCTAACACCTTGGAAGGGAAAGGAAAATGCGTGGCCAACTTCGCCGACCACTGCTTCCCTGAGGGGAGAGTGTCGAAGGAGAACCGACTCTCCTTCACGACGGCCTATCTTCCCGAAGGATACACAGCTCTCTGCCCAAGGGAGCAGGAGGCTATCAATTCTTTTCGCAAGGACGAGCTCGCCTTCCCCTCTCGCACTTTGAGGTGGGTCACCGCATCCCCTTGTGGCCAAAAGTGAAGCAGTTCCTGTAATACTTCAGGATTATGTACGCGTAGCTCAACACCAACGTGGTGTCCATGATCACGGGCTTCGGTTGTTACATGCATGAGGAGTGGATTGAGTTCAGCCTCACCGCCTTCCGTAAGCTCTTCACCTACTGCGCAACTGCGGATGGGGTCGCCTTCCTGGCTGTCTCGCAATTCAAGGTCTGCGAGACATCCAATAAGGAAAATCATTGGAATGACCAATTCCTCTTCATCAAGGGGAACTTCAGCAACATTCCCTATGTGGTAGTCCAGCAAAGCGAGTCGATTTATCGCACTCCTCACGTGGAGGGGGACATGGCGGGCTTCTGCAAGTTTTCTTTGAGAAGGATTTCGAGTTCACCTACCTGCGGCGACATCTCGACTCACTCCCTCCTGTTCCGCAGGGGGATGGTATGGTCCTTATCATATACATTATCTCGCCTTTCTTGCACTTGTCTCCCCACATTTTAACATGTTCCTTTGCTGCAGGGGAGCTCTTGATCCAGGTGAACACACCTCACGTGGGTGGCGCAAGGCTGAACTCTCAGCTCGTCCAGGAGAAACCATCTGCGGAAGCTTGTGTCGGCGATTTGGTCAAGCCCAAGTCCGGCAGCGCCAAAGGGAAGAGGGCAGTGTTCGAACTCGACCCCCCGCCCCCTTCTGACTCGCATAAGAAGTTGAAGAATTTGCTGGCATCCAAGAAGACCCCGGCAAGCCACCAGGATCCCGTGGTCTAATCCGACACCGAGACGAGTGGGGATGGACATGTCTGATCTTCACCCGCACTTTGGCCATGGGGAGAAGCCCCTGGACACCGCAGGCGGCACTCTGCGAGCTTGGGAGGCAGCCGGGGAGAAAGTCTCCCTATTTACTCACCTCCCCTCCTAGGTGGAGCGGGGCAAGGCAGGCGATCATGCCTTCTCGATCGGATATGGACTGTACGAGAGGGAGGAGGCCACCACCTTTGAGAATTCCTCTTTACGGGAGCTCTCCTTTGAGAGCTCGCGATCCCAGCTATTGGCACAAAAAATATACCTCCAAAACTCACACTACAGAAGGGATGGAGAAAACTGTGAAGTGCAGGTTACTTGAAACAAAAGATTTCAGATGAGAGACCTCTAATAAGAAAAACTGTTTCTATTAATCTCAAGAGAGGTTACAAGATGAAAGTGCAGAATAGGCCAGGGGAAGAGATAGAAAAGTGATAGAATTCTAGATCACTTACACAGGTTGTAAGCTGGAGCCTCGAAGCCAAAATTTCCTTTTCAAGTACCCCTACCCCCTATTTATAGATGCCGAGGCTACCCAAATGGGCAGATCCAAAAATTACGGGCTGCCCGGGATACAGGAGAGCTAGGGCAAAGATAAGAGAAAAAAGGAAACAGACCGCCCGGTCTGGCGGTCTCCAATATCTTGACCGCTGAGACTTAGACGAGAAATTTGGAGGGGAGGCTGGCGATCTGGGTGGTCTCCAAAATCCGAGACTGCGTAGAAGGGTCCTTTTGGCTGTTATAGGGGAGGTCGCGGACTTCTAGGAAAACATGATCCCCACACATTTTCAAGTTTCGCTGGAACTTTGGAAATATTTACTTTGAACGCCGAGACGGTGACCGCCATAAATGCAAGGGAAACTATAAATACGGCTTGGGGGGCTTCAGAGTCTAGAGGCTTCTAAAAAGAAAAGCGAGCTAGCTATTTAAGCGGTAACTATTTTTGAGTCCGAAACGAGATTGAAGATGGTGTGCGTGCTGGATCGGATTTCAAAGCGGTCTCCCAAGGCTTCTTCGAAAGGAAAGAAGAAGGAAACTTCCAGTTCTAAGAAAACGCTAGCGGTCAAGCCTCCAGGAAATACTGCCAATGTGGAAGTGGCGAAGGAGATCACTAATGCTCCTGAAAAACAAACTACACTGCCGGGAAATGTGGTCTTGCCGGTCTCAAAAGTTGCAGACTTTCTGGCCACTTCTTCTGGACCTCCCATGCTTGATCTTACAGATATGACTATTACCTTTGATTGTTATAAATCTGAAGAAGCCCTCAAGCAGGGCGTTGAGCAGACTAGAGAGACCGCGTCTGTTGAAAATATAAAAACACATCTGCAAGAATAGGAGGCCTCGGCTGGAAAATTGAGGCAGCAGATCGTGGACAGACATGCATCTGCAACTTGAACAAAGAGAAAAACACAAGTCCTTCCAGCAAAGTTACTAAGAAAAGAAACAGTGAGGAGAGTAAAGTTATGACCGCTAAGGGGGCGGTCTTACTCCCTCAAAATGTGAATTCGCTACTTCCCGCAAAGGCTCCTGAGGTAAGGCACATCGATCTTCCTTTTTCTTCCGCGATCTCTCTTCCTTCTGGGGTAGCGGACCTAAAATTAATTGCTTATCATGATTGTGATTCTTCTAATGATCTTGTCCACCCAATCTCGTAGGTGATCGATCCTTTCGAATCAGAGAGCCTTTGAGAGGCCGCCGAAGAGCGAGATAGGAAGATCGCAAAAGAGGTGATCAGGAAAAAGGCTGATGCGGAGAGGAAGGAGGCGGAGAAGGAGAAGAAATAGGAGGATAAGGTGAAGCAGAGAGCTGCCGAGAAGCTGGAGGAAGAGTTGAAGGCAACACAAATTGCTGTTGAGAAGAAGAAAGAAGAAGAGGCGAAAACAGCTCAGATCGCTGCTGATATGAAAAGAGAAGAAGAAAAAGCGGCGCATGTCGCCAAAGAAAAAGAAAAGGAGTAGAAGAATAAGAAGAAAAATAAGAAGGCCATTAGAGGTGAAGGAGAGGAGACAAAACAGATCCAGTAGATTAAAAAAGAGAAGATCGCACTAACCGGTAGCCTGACGAACACCTCTGCCGACCTAGAGGCTCAACTGGATAAAGCAGCGGCAGACCGTGCTATAGCGGTCACTGCCCTACAAACTGGTAAGGCAGGGCCAGCCGTAAGACCACTTGAATTCTTTCCATTACCTGCTACTCGACCTAGATCTCCAAAAAGACGACGTGAGATCATCATTTTTGAAACTGATGATATCCTCATTAGTAATGCCGAATTAGAAAGAAGACGAAACGAGGGAGAGAGGTCGCAGAAGAGGGAATTGGAAAGAATGAACCTTGAGCGCTTTAGGGGGTCAGACCTCCTTTTGCTGACCGCGGACCCTGCAGTTACAAAAGATATTGAAAATAATTTATGCAGCAGCGGTTTTGAATTCTTTTCGAGTATTTCTCCTTGCGCGAGCTCTTTCATTTTTGCTTTGTTTGAGGCTAGACTTAACTGCTCTTTGGTTCTGATCGCAGATGCTGATGATACCGATACAATTCCTGAAGAGGGAGAAACTCAGCGGCAAGCGTTGATTCTACCTCCTCAGTTCGCTGAGGTCCTTAAACTTATGTTTGAGGATGTTAGAACAATGCGAGCTTGGGAGAGGGCTCTCGAGGATCAGCTTCAGATATTGTCCACTGATTTTGAAGAGAAGCTATGAGCCAAAGAAACACAAGTTCGTGAGGAAAGCGAGCTGAAGGTTGGCGACCTTACCAGGGCGCTCCGCAGAGGAGAAAGAGATGCAGATTATTATAAAGGGAAATCTTCTGCATTGATCGCTGAGGTCGCCTCTCTCAGAGATGGTTTGCCCCCATAGTGATGAAACCAGGAACTTCTAGCGGTCACCCAGAAGAAAGGCCGACCTCAGAAATCATGGTTATACCCATGGAGCAGGTAGATAGGGAGGTCACTAAGATCAACCGCGCTGCAATGTCTGCAAATCAAAGCTTAGCGATTGCTCTGTCCGCCTTTAACGAAATGCAAGATGTTGCGTCCTTCATCGAAAGAAAATGCCAGCCGAGGAGAAAGATATTCATTTTTTTATTTCAAGTGGTCTTGAAATGATAAATCTGAACAATTTGATCCTGTAATATATTTGTGACAATTTGATTTTAATTTTATGCAATCTCGTTAATTGCTGTGATGTCGATCTCTTTTACTTTGCTTTCTCCTGTGTTGCATATTGGATTATTATGGCGATCTCCATTTCATGAGACCGGTGCTATTGTATGCTGCATTTTAATTCTTCAGCAGATTCAGCAGTCTGGCGCGCTTCCTGGGCGGTCTCGTAAAATTGTAATGATTACGATATCGCCCTTTCTTTCTTATAAATATATAGTTTTAACTTCTTCATTTTATGCTTTCTTGAATGCGACCAAAACGCCGATCTCAGCGGTCTCTCATAATGGTGTCGTTCCGAGCTTCTTCAGCTGAAATTTTCCTAACTGCCGATCACAAGTGTTCAAAGCTATCAAAGGATAAATATTTATCTTTTCTAGCAAAGCATATGATACAGAGCCAGATCGTTCTGAGATCGCCAATAGAGGGTGAAGGATTAAGCTTTGGAGAAGAGAAAAAATATATAATCCCTATCGATCATTTTGAATACGGTCTGAAATTCCCTCTTCCCTGGGAAATCCTGGAAGTGATGGAATACTATGGATTTGTGCTCGCCCAGTTTCCTCCCAACTCAATCGGTCTCATGAATGTTTTTGTAAATTACTTGAGATAAAAAAAGATAAAGTTCTCCATGGCTCTTTTTCGCGCGACCTTCACCGTAAAGTCACTCAAAGAAGGGCAGAAAAAAGACGAATTTAAAGGATTAGTCTATTTTTCTTGCAACGGAATAAATTTTTTGAATCTCCCTAATTAGATCCCTTTTTGGACTGAGAGATATTTAGTCTTTGAATGCGATCTTGGCGGTCTCAGCAGCCAACCCTCACCGCGAGTAGAAAAAGTTTTTTGAAAGTTGAAGTTTTTCACAGAAGGCGAGCTTGAGATCTTGGCCTTTCTGGAGGGCAAGCACCTTGATCTTGTTCACTACCTGGAGATCTGGCCTCAGATCGATGCGGTCTCGCAAGAAGAGAGTAAGTATTTCTATCTGCGGCCTACTACGATCTTATCAAAATTTTCTCTTATTTCTTCTAACTGTTTTCTCTTTAGCGGCCTTTGTTGTTCATGCGAACTATCTAGTGGCACCAGCTGAAGTGCTTACCCAAAGAGAGCAAAGGAATAAAAGAGACTGCGAGCGCGAGATCACAGGCTTTGGTTGTGGATCTGAGATCGCTAATGAACCCTTTCCTCTGATTGGCTTCTCGAAGAAAATGAATGATATTAAAGGGAAACCCCTTCTCAAGTGGGGCGCAAAGGGAAAGAACGTAAAGGTATCCACTGATATCCCCCTTTGGGGCGGGAAGCTGACGTGCCATGCCTTTGCGGTCACTGCTACCATTTACGGAAAGAGTTAAGCCAGAGAAGCCTACAGTATCGAGACCGATATGCTCCCCGACATCTGCGCGCAAGCGACCGCCAGGAGCACGGTCTTGAACCATCATATGGGGCGATCTCTTCGAGGTGACTTGCGGGAGAACAAATGTTTGCAGGAAGAATTAAATGTAAAGCCCTTTACCTGAGTTTTTCATCTTTTTATCATTCCTTTTCTTTTGACCACGTGATCTAACCATTCTTTCTCTTGCATCGATCAAAGAAAGGAGCATATAATGCGGATAATGAAGATTTCCAGAATGCCCTCATGCATCACGTAAAGGAGACCACGGAGCAGACGATCTCTGAGCTTCGTGCTCGCGGTGCTCTTGTTGATGAGTATAAATATGTAAAGTTCACTGACCTCTTGCCAGATGCGGTAAGGGTAATAGACGAATAGTCGATCATGACTGGTGAGATCGTCGCTGAAGGAGAAGAAAAGGAAGAAGTTGTGGAAATTGAAGAAAATTCTGATGCATTGAGCAGAAGCCATTACATCGCAGACAATGATACAAGATCTGTCGCAGACTAAAGTTCTGGATCTAAAGTTTCTCCCGGAGATTCCAAAGAATGTTCAAACGAGACCGGTTCTTCCTGATGCGCGTCGGCAAGTGCACCGGTCGCTGTCAAGTAATAATTGTGGAGAATAAATTCCCCGGATGTCGGTCTCTTGAGGAATGCAGGATGGGTGATCGAATCGTGCAGTGAATATTGTTACACAAGCGTTTCACAAACACAACAAGGGGTTTTTGGTTGGTTTTCCTAATTTTAACAACAATAAAAGAGATGCGGGTCGAGAACACCGCTTCGCAACGTGAGGTGGATGCAACGGCCGCGATGCCGTGCTTCGTGAGGCGAATGAAGTGGACTCAGGCGCGAGAGAGTGAGAGTCGCAAACACCTCTTCACAACCGTCATTAGCTCTTGCCAACACGGAGCAAACACCTTGCGTGCGTGTGTGAGTGAGTGCGCTTGAACGTGGTGAATCACAACCAACCCATGAATAAGAACACAGAAACATTCATTCTCATCAAGTAAATATCACAATATTCATTTAGTAAAAGCTTCAAAGGGGTACAATCAAGGAAAGAGGAAGGAGATAACCGGCGGTGAAGACTAGCGGCCGTTCACGGCCGGAATGGTAGGTTGTCGGGCTACCTCCGGACTCGGGCGGACGATGCTTCCGGCGTAGAGGGCTGTCACAATCTCCCTACGTGCTCCGTCGTCTTCGACTCAAGGTCTCTTCTTCTTCTCACCGGGCGGAAAGCGAAAATGATTGCTTGGAGGCTTGCGGATGATGGAGAACACTCACGGACGATGGAGGATGTCCAGGAATGGACCGAGGAAGCTTCCCCTTGCGTAGGAGATGAAGTAGGGGCGATCCAAGGGGGCGGTCGGCGGCGTACGGAACAGAAATCCCGCTCCCGGAATGAATAATCCGCCCTAAAATCGCAACAGGCGCTTAAATAGGCGCTGGATTAAACACTGCGCACGATCATTGGCGCACGACCAGTGGTCGTGCGCACTGGAATCCTGCGATCGTGCGAACTGCCTGGACAGAACCTGCACGAGATGAAATCATGAAATACAATGTTCGCACGACCAGTGGCGCACGACCGGTGGTCGTGCGCACTGGAGTTGATGGTCGTGCGCACTACAGCAAACAGAACTCAGAAATTTAATGGTCAATGCGCACGAGCAGTGGCGCACGACCGATGGTCGTGCGCACTGGAGTCGATGGTCGTGCGCACTACACCAGACAGAACTCGTGAAAAAGGGTTAAGTGCGCACGATTAGTGGCGCACGACCGGTGGTCGTGCGCACTAGAACAAGTGATCGTGCGCAGTGTTCCTGTGCAGAATTGCACCGGAAACACTTGCACGCCTCCTATTCCAGCACAAACACAGATCTAGCCACCAAAAGTGGCACTTAACAACATATGAGTACTATGAAAGGAAATAAACACGAAAACACACCAAAGTGGGCCAAACTGTGCACCTAGCATGGGTTATCAATTATAAACTATAATAAGGCTAAAGTGCGTGATATTGACTAAATAATGGCCCGGATGAGTCCATGAAGGTGTATATAATCAGGACTCATCACTTCCTCGTCAGATGAGCAGTCTCCGAAAAGATCAAGGAGCAAGTAGCATCTTTTATAATTGTTTATTGTACTTTTCCGATTACCGGTATTGAGACCGGGTGAACAGTGTAACAACCATGGTTGATATATAAATAGAATTTTGACATACCCTTTTTTGTGGATGAATGCTTATATTTACCCGTGTTTATGTTGATTACTTTCTTTCTACGAGCGAAATAACATTAGCATTTGTGGTCTCTATTGAATAACTTTCACCGTGATGATAATCTTCATCAATAATCCCCATCTCAGCTATCTAGATTTTATGAGATAGAAAATAGCATTCGATCTCAATGCTTTAGGACTTATTGAGCTCGAAATAAAAAATCATATAAGAGAATGTTGCATAATAGTTGGAGAATAATAATCAATACTAGCAGTCTCATAATTGTTAAACCACCTGAAGCTTGATGGAAATTTGTACGATTTTTATGATACCTGTATGAGACCGCTTGTTACATTACGATCTTGAACTTCTAAGATCTCCAGAGATAAAAAATCATAATCCACAAATGCTGATTCCCGAATAGCCTTTAACAAGAACAAAAGTTGCGATCTTCAATGATTCAGACCGCTTCTTCCTTAGATGATATTCAGATAGAAATGACTCTTTCAAAGAAGATGACCATCATTCTCTTATTTTTAGATCACTATTTTAGCTTCCAAGACCTGTAGGGATAAAAAACCATCATTTGAAAAATAATGATTCCCAAATGCTTCTGAGGTCGAATAACCAGGCGATCTCGTACTTTTCAGATCAATTGTTATGAGAATAGATATTTGAAGTCATGTCATAAAAGAATAACCAACGATCTCTTGCTTTCTTAAGACTATTTTGAACTTAGAAGAACCCTGGCGGTGATCTCATATATCCCAGACCGCCCTTCCATAGCTTGGAATCATAAACACTAAAGATTGACCATTTGAAAATTCTATAAGGTCTTGAAGAACTTTTGGTGGCGGTCTCAATTGCTCTAGACCGCCCCATTCCCAAAATAATTCAACACTGAGACCAGCGGTCTCCACAAACCTCAGACCGCACCTGCACCATAAAGGCTTGATAGATAGAATCTATAATGATCTAAAGGGCAGGTGATGAGTCCCATTTTTATACACATTTATGGACTCATCTGGACCGATTATCTAGTCTATGCACTACACTTTAGGCATGTTTTCATTCATATTGGTTATTCCTTGATAGGTGCACTCTTAGGCCTGTTTCGGTGTGCATTTGCGCTCCTTGTTATTGGTGGTAAGCACATTGTGCTCCTCTTCCATTTCTCTATGTTTATATGGTGCTGGAAGTGATACAGCACGCCCAGGACCGACCCACCCTGGCTCGGCCAGGAGGAGCACGTTCCAGTAGCACTGTCGGGCTGCAGCCCAAGCACCCCAACCCATATCCGGCCCCACCACAGAGCCGTTAGGTTGTCGGGCTGCAGCTCAGTTGGTGATGAGAGTCTGCCTGAAGACTCTTTATCAAGGAGGTCGGGGGATCAAGCCCTGGCCTCAACAACCTAACGGCTCTGTGGTGGGGCCGGATATGGGTTGGGGTGCTTGGGTTGCAGCCCGGCAGTGTGAATGGAACGTGCTCCTGCTGGCCGAGCCAGGGTGGGTCGGCCCTGGGCGTGCTGCATTAAAAAAAGTGCAGCTCAGTTGGTGATGAGAGTCTTCCTGAAGACTCTTTATCAAGGAGGTCAGAGGATCGAGCCCTGGCCTCAACAACCTATCGTCTCTGTGGTGGGGCTGGAGATGGGTTGGCGGGCTTGGGCTGCAGCTCGGCAGTGCGACTAGAACATGTTCCTTCTGGCCGAGCCAGGGTGGGTCGGCCCTGGGCGTGCTGCATCAGGAGGTGTATTCCTAGCTATTTTTTTCTTGTATGCAGATGGCCGGATTATCTTGTATCCAGTTTTCTCCCAGAATTCATAACTGTGTAAAACGCACGGTCGTGCGTTTTCCTTGATGCACGGGCTGTTGCGGTCGTGCGCTCTGATCTGGACAGGAGACGATCGATCTGAATTTTGTCGTGCATTTCACGCACGGGCGGATTTGCCCGTGCGGGAGTAAAACGCACGGTTGACCAGTGTTCCCCTTGTTTTAGTCATTTCTGAATTTACCCGTGCGTTTTGATGCACGGGGGGATTTGCCCATGCGTGAGTAAATCGCACGGGCGACGCTGTGTCTCCCTCAAGCCTGCTTTTATCATTTAATAATGCACGGTTCACGCACGGTCGTGCGTTCGACCGTGCGTGACCATTTTTTCTGCCTGTTTAGTATAAAATGCAGATTACATCGCAGAGAGCGAGGAGAGCGGAGAAGGGAGCGGGAAATTAGGTCCTTCCCGCCGTTCCTGAGGTCTGAAGGCTCCTCCTTCACCTCCACCACCAAAGAGGCCATTTTCCGGCATTTTCCACAACCATCCTTCCATCTGGGAGTGTTAGCAAGCATCCTCCGCCAAGTGCTCAAGCATTCCTCGTCGTGGGAAGCCATAGAAGAGCTGTAGGTCTCTGGAGCGGTGACAGCCTCCATTGAATCAGCACACCATCTGAGGGCCGAGCCCGGAGAGAGCCCGACAACCTCTCATTCCGGCCGAGAACCCAAGACGCAGTGATTTCTTCCTATTGGTCTTCTCTAAACTTTATGTTTGTGTTTTCCTTGTGTTGTTGTAATGAACTATCATTTAGCTTTATGTTATGAATCTTTTGTGATGTTCATGTGCAATGATGCGGTGGTGCGAGAATAGCACTTTCTTTGCTGTGTTTTTTGAGATTTGTTGTGTGTGAAGCCCTAGCAATTGCTAGTGGTGTTGCTTGGAGAAGAGGTGTGTGCGACGCTCACCCGTCATAGTTACTTTCCGTCCATGCGCCTCCCGAAGCACGACATCGCAAACGTTGCATCCACCTTGCCTTGCGATGTAGAGTTTTGACCCGCATCTCTCTTTTCTGCACTAGCTTAGGAAACCCAAAATCAATGCCCTTGTTTATCCTTTATTCGCTCGTATAACGATCGATTCACCACACGTTTCGTTCAGCAGAACCTGCATTCCTTGAGAGACGATATTCGGGGAAGCTATTCCCAATTTTATTACTTGACAGCGACCGGTGCACTTGCCGAATACGCATCAAGTTTTTGGCGCCGTTGCCAAGATGTCCATGTTTAGGAACTTGGTTGCCCACAAGGCTTTGTGTTCTAATTCCACTGGTAGGTGGCATGCCTTTCCAAAAACAAGATGGAAAGGTGTCATTCCTAAAGGGGTTTTGAAGGCAGTACGGTAGGCCCACAAGGCATCATTCACTTTCGTCGCCCAATCCTTTTTGTTCGAGTGGATTGATTTTTCTATTATTCTTTTGAGTTCTCTATTTGAAACTTCCACTTGTCCACATATTTGCGGGTGGTAAGCTAAAGAGACTTTATGATGCACGCCAAAGTTTTTTAGTAATTTCAAAAATAGTCGGTTGCAAAAATGACTACCACCATCACTTATGATTGTCCGCGGAGCTCCGAATCTAGAAAAGATATTTGTATGAATAAATTTCAAGACTGTACGGGCATCATTAGCAGCAACAGCCTCCGCCTCCACCCATTTTGAAACGTAATCCACTGCAACTATTATATAATGTTTTCTGTGAGACATTGGGAATGGACCCATGAAATTGATTCCCCAAACGTCGAACGGTTCACAAACTAACATATTATTAAGCGGCATCTCATCTTTCCGCGAAATGTTGCCAGTTATCTGGCATTCATTGCATTTTGAGACGTACGCGTGAGCATCCTTGAATAGCGTGGGCCAAAATAATCCACTTTGCTGCACCTTGCGTGCTGTCCTAGCAGCGCCCATGTGTCCTCCAGCCTCCCTATCGTGGCAATGTTCGAGAACGGATCTGTACTCAGATTCCGGGACGCAACGTCTGATTATACCATCGCTACAAGTACGAAACAACAATGGATCTCCCCAGAAATATTACTTTATGTCCGAAAAAAGCTTGTTCCTCTGATGAGGCGTAAGATTGGGAAAGACAGTTTTACACGCAAGATAGTTTGCGATATCGGCGTACCATGGGGTTGTTGACGGATGCGTAGTGATGGCGAATAGCTTCTCGTCTGGAAAATAATCAGTCATTTCCTCCTCTTTGTTGTTGGAAGCATCAGCCATCACGTCGTTCTGCAGCCGCGATAAGTGATCTGCGATTACATTGTCTAGCTCCTTCTTATCTTTGATTTCCAAATCATACTCTTGCAGCAGTAGGATCCAGTGGATTAAACTCGGCTTGGCCTCCTTCTTGCTGAATAGGTACCTCAGTGCGGCATGATCTGTGTACACTATTACTTCGGAAAGCACTTCAAGTAGGAGTGAAATTTCTCGAAGGCAAAGATCACAGCTAGCATTTCTTTCTCCGTGATGGTGTAGTTCGCTTGAGCGTTATTTAGAGTTCGACTGGCATATGCAATGGTGTGAAAGTTTTTGTCTTTCTTTTGACCAAGCACTGCACCCACGGCTACGTCACTAGCATCGCACATGATCACAAAAGGTAAACTCCAGTCAGGTGCCACCAAGATCAGAGCAGTGATAAGTTGCCCCCGTAGGGTTTCAAACTCTTGCATACAAGCTTTATCGAAATAGAATGGGACATCTTTGCCTAGTAAGTGAGAAAGAGGTTTTGAAATGGATGAGAAATCCTTAATAAATCTCCGATAAAATCCCACGTGTCCGAGAAAGCTGCGGATACCCTTCACAAAAGACGGCGGAGGAAGATTCTTGATGACACTAATCTTCGCCTAATCCACCTCAAGCCCTTGGCGGGATACCTTATGCCCCAACACGATTCCTTCGCGCACCATAAAATGGCATTTTTCCCAATTTAAGATGAGGTTGGTGTCCTCACACCGCTTCAAGGTCTTATCTAGATTAGCAAGGCACGATTCGAAGCTGCTGCCGAATAACGTGAAATCATCCATGAATACTTCGAGAAAATCGCCCACCATGTCAGCGAAGATTGCAAGCGTGCATCGCTGAAAAGTTGCAGGAGCATTGCAAAGTCCAAATGGCATTCGCTTGAATGCGAAGGTACCGGAAGGGCAGGTAAATGTCGTCTTGTCCTGATAAGCAGGGTCAATTAAGATTTGATTGTACCCGGAGTACCCATCCAGGAAACATTAGTAGTCTTGCCCTGTCAACTTTTCCAACATCTGATCGATGAAAGGAAGTGGAAAGTGGTCCTTGCGCGTAGCATCATTTAGTTTGCGGTAATCGATGCAGACCCTCCATCCGTTGATCACACGGGTAGGTATTAACTCATCTTTCTCGTTGAGGACAATAGTAATCCCTCCCTTCTTTGGCACAACCTGAACTGGGCTGAACCACTTGCTGTCGCTAATTGGATAGATGATGCCTGCATCCAAAAGCTTTATCACTTCTGCCTTCACTACCTCTTGCATCTTCGGGTTCAACCGCCTTTGGGGTTGAACATATGGCTTCTACTGATTTTCAAGAAGGATCTTATGCATGGAGACGGTGGGGCTAATTCCTTTAATATCGGCAAGGGAACGTCCAAAGACTTTTTGGTATCTTCGTAGCAACCTCACCAACGCAACTTCGTCGTCCACAGACAGAGTTGCAGAAATAATCATCGGATGCGTGGTATTTTTCCCCAGGAAGACATATTTCAGAGAGTTTGGTAATTGTTTGAGAGCTGGAGAGGTGTTTGAATCCTATGGCACAATAATTGATTCTCTGATCGGATGCAGATCCTCAGACTTGTCCGAGGATGAACCTCCATTGCCCACAAGGCTTTCTTGCTGCCAAAAAGTATCGCAATCCTCCGGGCTCATATCAAACTGACTATCCAATTCCTCGGTTGGTTCCGCTGGTTCGCCGTCTGTGATCTCAAACAGTTGCGCCAGATTGTGAACATTAAAATATATGGCGTCCTGTCCCAATTTGAGAGTGAGCTCTCCCTTCTCCACATTAATGATGGCGCGTGCTGTTGCGAGAAAGGGGCACCCCAAGATAATAGGGACTCTAGCATCGGCTTTCATGTCAAGGATGACGAAATCAGCTAGAAAGGCAAGGTCATTTACCACAATGGCAAGGTCTTCCACAATCCCGACCGGTTTCTTGATTGTTCTGTCGGCTAGCTGCAGCATCACTTGTGTCGGCTTCAAGATCCCCGCACCTAACTCTTGAAAGATGGAGAGCGTCATTAGATTGATGGCGGCTCCTAGATCACAAAGTGCCTGACCGAATCGGTGGTGACCGATTCTGCAAGGGATAGTAAAGCTGCCAGGATCCTTTCGCTTTGTAGGGACGTCGGTGATGAGGGCGGAGCACTCCTCCGTGAGATCAATGGTTTTGAGGTCCACCAGGTCCTTTCGCTTTGAAATCAGCTTCTTTAAGAATTTTGAGTAACCCGGTATCTGGGAGATGGCCTCAATCAGCGGTATGCTAACTTGTACTCCCTTCATCATTTCCAGGAATCTGCGAAATTGCTTCTCTGACTTCTCATTCCGTAACCTGTGAGGAAATGGAGGGCTAACAATACTTTTCGAGGGTTGTGCCACGCTCCCTGAATCCGGCACAGTAATAAAATTGATGCGTATTCAGCAAGTGCACCGGTCGCTATCAAGTAATAAAATTGGGAATAGCTTCCCTGAATATCGTCTCTCAAGGAATGCAGGTTCTGGTGAACGAAACGTGTGGTGAATCGATCGTTATACGAGCGAATAAAGGAAAAACAAGGGCATTGATTTTGGGTTTCCTAAGCTAATGCAGAAAAGAGAGATGCGGGTCAAAACTCCGCTTCGCAAGGCGAGGTGGATGCAACGGTCGTGATGCCGTGCTTTGGGAGGCGCGTGGACGGAAAGTAACTATGACAGGTGAAGGTCGCACACACCTCTTCTCCAAGCAACACCACTAGTAATTGTTAGTGCTTCACACACAACAAATCTCAGAAAAAACAGCAAAGAAAGTGTTATTCTCGCACCACCGCATCATTGCACATGAACATCACAAAAGATTCATAACATAAAGCTAAATGATAGTTCATTACAACAACACAAGGAAAACACAAACATAAAGTTTAGAGAAGACCAATAGGAAGAAATCACCGCGTCTTGGGTTCTCGGCCGGAATGAGAGGTTGTCGGGCTCTCTCCGGGCTCGGCCCTCAGATGGCGTGCTGATTCAATGGAGGCTGTCACCGCTCCAGAGACTTACAGCTCTTCTATGGCTTCCCACGACGAGGAATGCTTGAGCACTTGGCGGAGGATGCTTGCTAACACTCCCAGATGGAAGGATGGTGGTGGAAAACGCTGGAAAATGGCCTCTTTGGTGGTGGAGGTGAAGGAGGAGCCTTCAAACCTCAGGAACGGCGGGAAGGACCTAATTTCCCGCTCCCTTCACCGCTCTCCTCACTCTCTGCGATGTAATCTGCATTTTATAATAAACAGGCAGAAAAATGGTCACGCACGGTCGAACGCACGACCGTGCGTGAACCGTGCATTATTAAATGATAAAACCAGGCTTGAGGGAGACGCAGCGCCGCCCGTGCGATTTACTCACACACGGGCAAATCCGCCCGTGCGTTAAAACACACGGGTAAATTCAGAAATGACTAAAACAAGGGGAACACCGGTCAACCGTGCGTTTTACTTCCGCACAGGCAAATCCGCCCGTGCGTGAAATGCACCACTAAATTCTGATCGATCGTCTTCTGCCCAGATCAGAGCGCACGACCGCAACAGCCCATGCGTCAAGGAAAATGCACAACCGTGTGTTTTACACAGTTATGAATTCTGGGAGAAAACTGGATACAAGATAATCCGGCCACCTGCATACAAGATAAAAATAGCTGGGAATACACCTCCAGCACCAGATAAACATAGAGAAATGGAAGAGGAGCACCATGTTCTTACCCCAAATAACAAGGAGCGCAAATGCACACCGAAACGGGCCTAAGAGTGCACCTATCAAGGAATAACCAATATGAAAGAAAACATGCCTAAAGTGTAGTGCATAGACTAGATAATCGGCCTAGATGAGTCCATAAATGTGTATAAAAATGAGACTCATCACTCCCAGACTTACCCATTTGCACGTCTCGGGCAAACACTTAATCCTATGGTAGAAAAGTGCACGTTAAAGAAGCAACTGCGTAGGAAAAACACGATGGGATGTAAAGAAATAACGATCGTAAAAATAAAGTAGAAAAGATTTTAAAACAAAGGGTATATTTTAAGATCTTCTACAAGTGTAAAATACAAAATACTACTACTCTGAGGTGAATTATTGGTGAATCGAACTGTCGCGCACTAGGGAAAATAGCGTGAACTGCTGAGGTGAGCGTTGTTCAAATTGGATCTCAAGAAAGAGCTCTCCAAGAAATCCATCAAGGTCGATGGTCATATGCTTGCCCTTTCACACCTTCTCCACTGCATGAGACGATCTTATCAAGAATCAGTAGGGCTTCTAGGCTAGACTTGGGCTTGGGTTGAGGTACGGTAATGAAGTAGAAGAACGTAGGCTAAATGCACCCAACCTCCGGTAAATAAGCAAAATTCAACCTTAACATCTTCACCTTGAAGCACACTCCCCCAGACTTCAATTAAGCACTATGGTGTGCGCGAGACTACCATACTTATGGTTCTATTCTTTTTAGAGTTCATTAACTCTCTCTTTTTCTTATAGATCCATAATAACATAGGATCAATTAAATTTTTTTCATTTTTTTGCGCGCACACACCACACACCTCCAAATTTTTATTACTCCGCATCGCACAATCATCAACAAAATGTATAAATTTCAAAGCTGGGCTCTAGTGTGTTTTAGGTTAGGATATGTGGTCTTGGTGAAAGTTTGGTGGAGTTTAACAAATAGGAAAGGTAAGGCTCAACGAGGCTAGCAAAGGGTGATATTAGGTTGGGAAATCAAAGCTCAATCGGATCAAAGGATGGCCTAATTCATGCTCCCAACAAGATCATTCAACGCACTCATTTTGAAAATAGCTAGGGGCAAGTTCTTAACCACCGAGCGAGGTCTCCTCTCCTTCCAACTCAAACAACACGAGGCTAACAGCTCTTCTACACTTGACCTAGGGCTAGCGCTAGATTCACCAAATTCACCGTTCGAGTAGAGTATTTTACAGTTACACTACAGAAGTAAATAAAACTATAATTTTGTAATAAAAATCTACTCTACAAGAATTTTTAAGCCACGTTAGCGCTCTACTAGTAGCACTGCATGGGTCACAACTTGTTCTGCCACACAATCCTAAATCAACAAACAAGCTTCCAAACATACAAATTAAGCACTTACATGATAAATGCGAACGAATAACAAGAAAACGAATGTGGTGTGTGGTATGCAATGCGATAATACATTTGAACATTCCTAACTCAGCACATTCTAACATGTCATGCAAAGTGTGTGCACGTGCACCGATCACTCTCTCCCCCAGACTTGATCAAAACCAACTATAATAACCAATTCAGAAATAAGTAGAAAAGGGGTATAGTGAACCTATGCTCATAAATGAGCATGCCAGAAGTGCAGAAATTCCTCTTTTCTTTTAATAAAATATCATCTCCATTATCCACCACGCGAGAGCTCCAAATATTGCCATACCTACAAACTGACATCTCCAAACCCGCAAAAACAGAATAAAACAGCCAGCATTGACATTCATCATGAAAAAGGGATATGCGGCAGAGAAAATCAAAATGACAAAGACAAACATAAATAACAGAGAAATGAAGCTGTCCAAAACCACACCCTAGGGACGATGCCCTAGCAGAATACTATCCGGAACAGGATCCACCAAGAGTACATCTAAGATAGGATAAAGGTAGTAAAACTACAAAATAACTAAGCACCCAGGAAGCTGCATCAGAACAATAACGGGGAAGATGGCGGAGGATACTGCGACGGAGGAGGAGGGGTGCGCATCGCCTAGATCGCGATGTAGATGCTCGGGCAGGGGCAACAGGAGGCTCGACTCCCAAATGGGCGCCAATCCGCGAAGAAAGCTCGTATTGCATGGCCATAGCATCCTCCATGCGCACAAACCTATCATAAAAATCTGGATACTGCTGCTCGATGCTCTGCCGCGGTGCGTTCCATTGGGAGGCAGGAGATGCGGAATGGGGGATATCAGAAGGCTGCCTACACGTCCCGGCTGAGGTGCTAGGCCAGCAGCATCGGCATGAGTAGCATGCTCCACACGTCCTGGTACGATCTGACGGACTTGGTTGCGCCAGTTGTCACCGACCCGTACCTTTTGGATGAGTTTAAACGGTACCATCATGGTCACAGAGATTTGAAAACCCCGGGAGACATTAGTCATGGGCGGAAGCAAATCCCAGATGCCCAGTCCTTTGGCGATCCTTGTGATGTAATGCGAGCCTCCAATAGACTTCAGAGGGAGATAAGTGGCCTGGCGAAGAAGATACTGGGCAAGCACTCGACCGAGATGGAGAGGCACACCCTGTTGCATGCTGTAAAGATAAAGGAGATCCTGCCACCCCGCAACATTCTAGCTCATAGTGCGGGCGTTGATGCTATGCCCAATCAGGTGCTGGACATAACGGAGCGAGGGGGAGATGATGTGGGTAGACTTCGCAGCGCGAGCCTCACACTGCTGATCCCGTCCGGTGATGGACTGCCAGAAATCGCTGGGAGATTCTCCCTCCGGGAACTCATCCGGACGGTGGATAATGTCCGTCTGTAAGAGTTCGTCGTGGGTGTAAATCCCTGCGCAAACCTCCAGTTGGCCAACGCTCATGGTATTGTTGCGACCCTTCATACGAAATGAGACCGTCGTAGGCTCTCCAGTTACCTCATCAACTTGGTCAAAGATGCGGAATGTGGAAAGGAACTCAAGCATGAGTTCACGGTAGCCTTCCTCCGTGATGGAGAAGAGGTTTCCCCATGATCCCACATTTAGTAACCTTTGCACCTCTACACACAATTGGACCATACGAAGGTCCGCAACTGAAACAAAACGATGATCGAGGAAGGTTTTGTGGCGCAACAAGTGGTACCTTTCCATCATTACTGGCCTTCCAAACTGCAGCATTGCTTCTACACTAGGATCATCGGAAGTTGAGGACGGAACTCCTCCTCTGCGGCGAAATAGGCTCACAACCCTCTTGACAGCCATGGATGCGCCCAAAGAGTTCAGAAGTGGAGGAAGACGAGGAGATAAAGAGAGAACGAGAGGCGATGGATGGGGGCGAGGGCGATCGCGCACGGGAGTGAGGGGTTTCGCGAAACGCACGGGGGAGAGCGAACTCAGGAATTAGTGTCGAAGTGCGATTTTTGACGGGGCAGAGTCAAATTATAATTTATGAAAATCGCACGGTCGTGCGATTCCAATGCGCATGGACAACCTGGTCGTGCGTTTATATTTCTAGGCAAAATTTCTCAAATTTTTGCGAGTTGGCGGAATCAGAAAAATTTTGCACACTTCAACATGGACGAAAAAAAAATAGAAGATCACGACGACAGTGATTGCCTAACTACAAACTCCACGGGGCACGCGGTGCACGAAAAACTCACACAAACAAGAGAGGACAATTGTCGAAAGCAAAAAGAAGTTAAAACTAAAGATGATCAAATCTAATTTAGCTACTCCTATACCTAGATAGTTGTTGAGCTACATGTCCCCCCAACGTGACTTATTCAAGCACTTAAAATGCAGGTTAACTAATAGGTGCATGAAAGCGAAAATGGTCAGGTAATTGATCGCGCTCTTGATTCGGCAGTATGTACCGAGATGAAGATAAACTAGTTGCCCAAATACCGATGAGAAAATAATGCCTGATATGGATGTTAGGCAAGGGCACAATATATGTTGTGAGACTTAACGTATCTAGCTCCACCTATAGTTGATTCCTTTCAATGCTAGGCCTTGTTACAGGCTCATACACCAACGGAACTGGTTCCACAATGTGGTCCTGCAGAGGAGAAGATACAGAGCAGGGTCGGGAAATAAAATAGACGAAAAACTAAGAGAAATCTCATCTGAGGGGATAATCCCGGCTTCATCCCCCATAGGGTGCGGCAGTGACAAACTGATGACACCGTCAAAGATCTCACTAGACTCGGTAGAGCACACAATGGCCTCCTCTCTAACTTGGACTTTTTTGTACTGAACCGAAATGGTTGTTTCAGCACAGTCAAGAATGTCCGCCTCCATGAGAGTGGGCATGAAACTGCGTAGATCTGCAACATCCTACAAATTGACCTCAATGACAATATCAGAGATAGACGTAGATTCGTGTGTAGTGGGAGACGACATGCTTCTTAAGAGTTTGGGCTCACTCTCCACACAAGGGAACAAATCCACGCAAATTGGTACATGAACCAAAGAGGTATGAGGGGTTGCATCAGAAACAAAGTCATGAGGGACACTGATGCACGTGTCGATTCCCGACCCTTCAAAAAGTGAAGGTGGAAGTGACACGTAACCAGAGGAGGGAGCTGTGTTCGCAGAATTGGAGGATGGGACGATCCAGATATCCGGCTCATCTTCATCCGCCAATTGGCCCAGATAATCAGCACAGTCCTTCAAGGCATGCTCTCTGCTTTTGCAAAATAAACACTGTTTTACCGGCATCGCCGGCACCCAAGGTGCGGCAGCCGCCTAAAGGTGTGACAACGGAGGCGCAGTAGAGTAGCCAAAAGATTTATGGGCTCCGTACGGTTTCTGAATAACGCCGTACTCTTTGGGACACCTATCAATAGCGTGGGATGTGTCCCCACACCAACGACATCGGATATTCAAATGCGCCCACATGATACAGAAAAAGAAAATAACATGAAAAAGAATAAATTGAAAAGAAAGAAAGACTCAATCGAAATAATCGATTCACAACCAAAATCTCATCACGCCTGCATTCCCCGACAACGGCGCCAAAAACTTGATGCGTATTCGGCAAGTGCACCGGTCGCTGTCAAGTAATAAAATTGGGAATAGCTTCCCTGAATATCGTCTCTCAAGGAATGCAGGTTCTGGTGAACGAAACGTGATGTGAATCGATCGTTATACGAGCGAATAAAGGAAAAACAAGGGCATTGATTTTGGGTTTCCTAAGCTAGTGCAGAAAAGAAAGATGCGGGTCAAAACTCCGCTTCGCAAGGTGAGGTGGATGCAACGGCCGCGATGCAGTGCTTCGGGAGGCGTGTGGACGAAAAGTAACTATGATGGGTGAGGGTCGCACACACCACTTCTCCAAGCAACACCACTAGCAATTGCTAGGGCTTCACCCACAACAAATCTCAGAAAACACAGCAAAGAAAGTGCTATTCTCCCACCACCGCATCTTTGCACATGAACATCACAAAAGATTCATAACATAAAGCTAAATGATAGTTCATTACAACAACACACGGAAAACACAAACATAAAGTTTAGAGAAGACCAATAGGAAGAAATCACCGCGTCTTGGGTTCTCGGCTAGAATGAGAGGTTGTCGGGCTCTCTCTGGGCTCGACCCTCAGATGGTGTGCTGATTCAATGCAGGCTGTCACCACTCCATAGACCAACAGCTCTATTATGGCTTCCCACGACGAGGAATGCTTGAGCACTTGGCGGAGGATGCTTGCTAACACTCCCAGATGGAAGGATTGTGGTGGAAAACACCGGAAAATGGCCTCTTTGGTGGTGTAGGTGAAGGAGGAGCCTTCAGACCTCAGGAACGGCGGGAAGGACCTAATTTCCCGCTCCCTTCTCCGCTCTCCTCACTCTCTGCAATGTAATCTGCATTTTATACTAAATAGGCAGAAAAATGGTCACGCACGGTCGAACGCACGACCGTGCGTGAACCGTGCGTTATTAAATGATGAAACCAGGCTTGAGGGAGACGCAGCGCTGCCCGTGCGATTTACTCATGCACGGGCAAATCCGCCGTGCGTCAAAACGCACAGGTATATTCAGAAATGACTAAAATAAGGGGAACATAGGTCAACCGTGCATTTTACTCCCGCACGGGCAAATCCGCCCGTGCGTGAAATGCACGACTAAATTCAGATCGATCATCTTCTACCCAGATCAGAGCGCACGACCGCAACAGCCCGTGCGTCAAGGAAAACGCACGACCGTGCGTTTAACACAGTTATGAATTCTGGGAGAAAACTGGATACAAGATAATCCGGCCACCTGCATACAAGATAAAAATAGCTGGGAATACACCTCCAGCACCAGATAAACATAGAGAAATTGAAGAGGAGCACCATGTTCTTACCACCAATAACAAGGAGCGCAAATGCACACCGAAATGGGCCTAAGAGTGCACCTATCAAGGAATAACCAATATGAATGAAAACATGCCTAAAGTGTAGTGCATAGACTAGATAATCGGCCCAGATGATTCCATAAATGTGTATAAAAATGGGACTCATCAGCAGGTGCGGCTATGCCAGCATTGCTTTCCTCAAAAGACCATCACAATTCTAATGTTTTTTAGAAAGAGAGAGAGAGAGAGAGAGAGAGAGAGAGAGAGAGGTGAACAACTCCAAATGACCAAAAGGGCAAGTGCGGCTAAGCCAGCATTGCTTTCCTTCAGAGATTACTAAGGTTGTAATCACCAAAAAATAGAGGGAGAGAAGAGAGGAGAACAATTGTAAATGATCAAAAGGGCAGGTGTGGTTATGCCACGAAGGCTTTACTGACATTGCTTTCCTCAAGCGATCATTAAGATTGTAATGCCCTTGCCACTCAAGGGCTCTTGAAAACGGCTATAGATTCAACCGACCTCCTCTTGGCTATCCCTACACCAATAAGTATTCGAAGGTTACATGGCATGATGATTCATAGGTAAGGTTTGGTTATGCCGTGGAGGCCATACCGACATTGCTTTCCCTGAAAAATCATCAAGACTGTAACAATGTCCTGAAATGCATAACAGAGCTATACATTCACCCAGACCTCCCATGAAGCATGGGTGTGTCAGATATTAGTAAGGACCCGGCATCTTAAAGTTCCTCCGCACGAGCTTGGCGAGCTACTACTACACAAGTGCAAAATCTCCCCGCTACTTGTGGTCCTGGCAGATTTATATCTCAAGCTTCAAGTTGAGGGGGCAACAAGTAGGATCCATCGATATCTTGTTTGGTAGGATCTTTAGCCTTTGATAGTCAGTCAATATATCCTTCATTCTTCCTTTCCGATATATATAATGCAAGAGATTACAACCACATCATAATGTTTGCAAAAAATGAAGGAAAGAAGAAAGACGGGAAAGAATACAAGCTTTTAAGAGAAGAATTGCTTGAGATCATCTCCACTCCAAGTGTCAGATAAATCTTCCCCTTCATAAGATTGGAGATGATAAGCTCCATTCTTGAGCGCTTCTTTAACAATAAATGGACCTGTCCAATTTGGGTTCAGCTTTCCGACCGAGCCAGATCTTGCTGCTGCATCAACTTTCTTGAGGACGAGATCACTAGCAACAAATTCTTTAACTCTAACATTTTTGTCAAAATATTTAGCCATTCTTCTTTTTACTTCTTCATGACTGATTGTTGTTGTATCCCTTCGCTCTTCGATGAGATCAAGGATGCATTTCAATTCTTCATCATTTCCTTCCATCCAATCATCTTGATGTTGTTGAGATAGTAATACCCTTGGACTTTTAACTTCAAATTCAACGGGAATGAGAGCTTCCGATCAATGAGATAATTTGAAGGGAGTTTCTCCGGTAGCTGTCATTGGAGTCATTCTCAAAGCCCAGAGTACTGAAGGTAGCTGTTCAGCCCAATTGCCTCAAAGATTTTCCACTTTCTTCTTCAAGAGGTTGATTATCAACTTGTTTACAACTTCTACTTTCCCATTACTTCTTGGATGATGCACAGAGGCGAACCGTAACTCAGTGCTAATTTGATTACAGAAATTTATCAGATTGGATTTGTTAAACTGAGGACCATTATCTTTGATAATTGCCATTCGAATTCCATGCCTGCATACTATCTCCCCCCAGATAAAATTCTTCACAACTTGAGTAGTAGTTTTAGCTAGTGGTTTTGCCTCGATCCATTTGCTGAAATAATCAATCATCACAAGAATGAACTTGCGCTGGCCACTAGCTAAAGGAAATCGTCAGATCAAATCCATTCCCTAAATTGCAAATGTCCATGGGGTTGTTATTGACTTAAGTTGTTGAGCGGGTTGATGCTGGAGAGGAGCGAACTTCTAACATTGGACACACTTTTTGGCGAATTTCTCTGCATTTTTCCTCATTTGAGGCCATAAATAACCTTGCCTTAGAATCCTCTTTTCTAAATTTCTAGCTCCAGAGTGACTCCCGCACTCTCCTGAATGTACTTCTCGAAGAATAATAGGAATTTCCTCTTCAGAGACACATCTTGCCAAAGTTGATAAAACATTTTCTTGTAGAGGATTCCTGCAACAAGAAAATAATAAGCTTCATTTAACTTAAATCGCTTTTTATCTTTTACCGCCTGATGAAATTCTCCACTTGAGAGATAGAGAACAAAAGGGTCCATCCAGGATGGTCGTTGATCAATCAGCATGATGTCTCCTTCTTCAATAGCTGGATGAAATAGTTTTTAAGTAGTTCCTCCTAAAAGGAGACCGAATTTGGCCAACTCGTCAGCATCCATGTTCTCTTCCCTTGGAATATGCTGAATAGTGAAGCTTTTGAACTTTCCTATCTCTATCTTCACCAGTATTTGATATTGCTTTAATATTGAGTCTCTAGTTTCATAGGTTCTATTTACTTAAGATGACATCACCAGGGAATCAGTTTTAACTTGGAAATCCTTGAATCCTAGCTCTCTTGCAAATCTAAGACCGGCGAGCAAGGCTTCATACTCTGCCTGATTTTTTGTTGTTGGGAAGTGAAACTTGAGAGCTTGATCCAATCTTATCCCAGTGGGGTTAATTAATACAACACCAGCTCCTGACGAATTACTCCCAGAAGCTCCATCCACGTAAATTAACCAAGCTAAAGATTTTCCAATCTCTTTTTTAGAGCTAACTTCCTTGGCATCAATCATAAAATTTGCTAGCACTTGAGCTTTAATCGCTACTCTAGGGATGTAGGAGATATCAAACTCACTGAGTTCTTTCTCCCATTTTGCCAATCTACCAAAATGTTCAGGATTTTCCAATGCGTTCTTTAGTGGAAGATCAGTGACGACCAGAATAGAATGAGCCTGGAAGTAAGGCCTTAACTTTCTGTTGAAATCACAAGCATTAAGGCCGACTTTTCAAGGATCGGATACCGAGCTTCCGCATCCTTCAAAACTTTAGTCATATAATAAACTGGATATTGCTTCTTCTTTTCTTCCCTTACCAGCACAGAGCTGATAACATCAGAACTAACTCCCATATACAAAAAGAGATCTTCTGTCTTTCCCGGGCTTTGGAGTAAAGGGGTGGATGTTAGCTGCTTTTTGAGCAGATCAAACACATCATCACACGCCTTTGTCCATTCAAACTTAGCTCCTTCACAGAGAGTTTTTAAGAAAGGAGCACTCTTATCCCCTAAATGGGAGATAAAATGGCTCAAGCCTGACATCCTCCCACCCAGCTGCTGAACTTTCTTAGGGGTCTTGGGAGATGACATTTCCAAAATAGCCTTCACATTATCGGGATTTGGCTCTAATCCTTGCGGAGTAAGGAGATGGCCGAGAAATTTTCCTTTACTATCTCCAAAGACGCACTTCAAAGGGTTTAATCTCATATTAAAGGCTCAGAGCATTGCAAAAGTTTCATTCAAGTCATTAATGTGAGCTTAGAAAAGATTGCTTTTTATTTCTCCCTTTTTGAGTTTTAAAGATGATGTCCATCATTTTTTGATAAGTGGCACCGACATTCTTTAGCCCAAAAGGCATTACGAGATAGCAAAAACAACCATTATTCGTGATGAGTGAGGTGTGAGGGATATCGGGCTTATGCATTCATATTTGGTAATAACTAGAGAATGCATCTAAAAAACTCATGCATGTGTACCCTACCACAGAATCAACTAAAGAATCTATCTAAGGCAAGGGGTATCAATCTTTAGGGTAGGCTTTATTGAGTTTAGTGAAATCCACACACATTCTCCATTTTCCACCAGCTTTTTTCACAATTACAACATTTGATACCCACTCTGGGTATTGATTTTCCCTAACAAAGTTAGCTTTGAGAAGCTTTTCCACCTCCTCCTGGATTGGTTGATCCAAGGTCATTGCAACCGCTCTTTTCATTTGCTTTACCGGAGTAAAAGCTGGATCAATGTTAATATGGTGGCAAGCAACGTCTGGATCAATTCCTTGCATATCATCCGCTGACCAAGCGAATATATCCAAATTTTGCAGCAGGCACGAGATGAGCAGATTCTTTTCAACATCGGGTAATTCAGCATTGATTGAGAACCTCTTGCTTTCATCTTCATCACTGATGGGTAGAAATTGAGTTTCTTGGGCAGGTTTGAAGTGAACTCCATCTCTTGACTCTTCTTCCTCGACCTTTTCTTCAGCTTTAGCAGGATTGGGGACTTGAGTTGCTGAAGAGGTCTCAACTACCTGAGGGGAAAAACATTCAGTCATATTAAATAATTTGACGTAGCATTCCCGAGCTTTTCTCGGATCGCTCCTGACCCGGTATTGTTTGTCGTTCATAGCAAACTTACTGCGAGGTGGTAGGTGGAAACATCGGTTGATACACATTCAGGATGGGTCTCCCAAAAATTGCATTGTAGCAACTCGGAGCTTCATTGACTATGAATTTGACTAGATTTGTGATGCCTCCAAGCGCCACTGAGAGCGTGACATTTCCTTTCAATTCATTCTTCTATCCGGAGAAACCATAGAGTGGCCCTTCGGTGGATAGAAGAATCTTCCCGGTGTTCAGGGCCTCGAAAGATGGTTTGAAGAGATGATTTATCGAACTCCCGGTGTCGATCAGAAAATTCTCAACTATATAATTCTCTATGACTATCTTTATAACAACTCCGTCATTAAAAGGGTTGGAAGTAGGGGGAAGATCTTCTTTCACAAAAGTGACCGTTCCTCGGACCGGAGCAGAGGAGGAGGTAGCAGCAACCACTGATCTGAAAACTCTTGCCATGCTAGCCTTCTTTGAATATTCTGGGCCTGCTCCCCCATGGATGCAAAAATGATAACCTAATGTTCCTTCATCATTTGCATCCATGCATTTACCAGGATAACCATCATTGCCAAGATGGCCAACATCGTCGACCTCTTCATATTCCCAGTGGACTTCTGCCACTTCTTTGCTCTTGGAGGTGGAGGCTTTAGAAGGATCAGCTTTTTGCAACAACCCTTGTAGCTTCCCTTCCTTCACAAGCTTCTCTACTAACAATCTGATGGCTATGCAATTCTCTGTCAGATGACCTTTCTCTCTATGATGCTCACAATAGAGAGAAGGGTTCCTGAATTTGGGGTCGGATTGCATGGGGGCTGGCCTTGTATAAAAAGGCTGCTTCTGGAGAATTTGAATCACTTCACTCATTGTGATGTTGAGTTTGGTGAATGATTCTTGAGAGTCATTATAGGAATGCAGTGGGAGCGAGTGAGGATGCTGAACATAGTGAATCTGTTTAATTGGAGCTTGTTGAAGAGTTGGAGTGACTGGAGAAGGCAATAAGGGCACTTGAGGATGAATCTGTTGATGCCCTTGGTAAGGACGATGGTGACGAAAATTCCTTCCTCTTTGAGCTGGAGGTTGGAATTATTCACGTTGTGTCTTTGACGATGGAGGGGATGGAGGAAAACCTGCGGAGCCTTTCTAAACTGCCTTGCATGTTAAATTGGAAACATTGACGAGATTATTTACTTCCCCTTCTATGAACCTATTCGCGATGCTGATTAGTTCCTGGTAAGAGCTCGGCTCTTTGGTTGTGAGTTCGAACTTCAGAGGCCCCTCCTGTAGACCATTTATCAAGGCGACTAGATATAATGAGGGAACAACATCCCTTATTCCTGGAATTTCTCTCTGAAAATGGTCGATGAAGCGAGCTGTAGTCTCGCCTTCATTCTGCTTGATTTTGAAGAGGGTCGCAGAACCACTCTTCCTCTTCTTTGAGGTGGCAAACATCAGAAGAAGCTCCTGATTTAGAACTATGAAGCAAGAGATGGACTGGGGAGGTAAATTGTAGAACCACTCCCTTGCCTGCCCATCCAGAGAAGTGATCTACAATTTACACTACATTGCATCTGAAAGAGTTCTCAGAGTGACTGCAGACTCAAAGGCTTGAAGATGGGAACTGTGATCAGTATCTCCAATAAACATGGGCAATCTTGTCTCTCTAAAACCATGGGGAGTTGACTCCCAACGGATCCTATTGGAAAAATGAGAGGGATCTTCTACCCCACAGACACCAGAAGGAACAAGTGGGGTAGCAGTAGGGGCTGGAGGATAGATATAATCCTCTTGGAAATTCAGGGCTCGAGCTGGGGATCCCTGGGCTGCTTCGCTAAAAAGTCCTGATGGGCGGCGAACTTCTCATTCTGAGACTGCAAGGGAGCAGCGTGCTGAGGGGTCGCACGGTCTAGCGGCTGTCCTGCGGCTAGTCGATCAATGGTTGCGACCTGATTTGCTTGAGGTATCAACCTCTTGGAGAGCTCGAACAACAATTGATTCATGGATTCGATCTGCCGAGCGGTCTCTTGGCGGGCCTGAGCGAGGTGAATCTCCATTTGAAGCTCAAAATCTTCTAAAGAGGTCACAGACACATCAGAGGGGAGATCGCCAATGAACCGACCGGTCTGACCTTCACGGTCTGACATCTCAAAAAGTCTATTGATTTCACCTGAACACTTCAAATCTAAAGGTTGCGTGTTCGTTCTGTTGGCACAAAAAAATGTACCTAAAAAATTCACACTAGAGAAGGGATGGAGAAAACTGTGATGTGCAGGTTACTTGAGACAAAAGATACCAGAGGAGAGACCTATGACCAGAAAAACTGTTTCAATTAATCTCAAGAGAGGTTACGAGATGAATGTCCAGAATAGGCAAGGGAAAGAGATAGAAAAGTGATAGAATTCGAGACCGCTTACACAGGTTGTAAGCTGGAGTCTCGATGCAAAAAGTCCCTTCTCAGGAACCCCTACACCCTATTTATAGACGCGGAGGCTACCAAAATGGGCAGATCCATAAATTATGGGTTGCCCGGGATACAGGAGAGCCAGTGCAGAGATTGGAGAAAAAAGGAAACAGACCGCCCGGTCTGGCGGTCTCCAAGATCTTGACCACTGAGACTTAGAAGAGAAATTTGGAGGGGAAGCTGGCGATCTAGGTAGTCTCCAAAATCCGAGACCGCAGGAAGGGTCCTTCTTGCTGAAGAGGGGAGGTCGCGGACTTCTGGGCAAACACCAGCTGCGCGCCATTGAGCTCTTGCATATTGCATCTAATCGCGGCCTCTCTTTCATAAAGAGGTTCTACAAATCTAAGGCCGCTTGAGAGCTCGCAGAGGAGAAGGTTAGGGACCTCGAGACGCGACTTGAGGTCACGTAAAACTCCTTGGATAGGCTCCAAAGGAGGAGGTAGATCTCACCACCTTACTCACATTCCCCCCTTCTTTCCTTCTCTTTCTTTTTCTTCCCCATTATTATTTTTCTAAACACAAGATGTTTTAGCCGTGACCTGAGAAGGTTGGGAACAGACTAAGCCAGAACCGAAGACCCACCATATTCTATGCACATGCATTTATGTATAATCTATATCATCCAAGCCTCCATCTCGCAGGACTAACCAGTCCTCTATTACATGTTCACCGAGTTTATTGCTTGCAGGACCAACCCGTCCTTCATCAATACCGAGCCTACCGCTCGCGAGACTAACCCGTCCTTTATAACTACTGAGCCTACAGGTCCCTGGACAGACTTGTCCATTCTCCTCTGTAAAGTACTAGTCACCTAAGATGTTTGGGTTTGATTCATTCATATTCCTAAACCATCTAGTCTTTTCTACTCTTTTGTTGATCTTAGATGTTTAGGGTGCATCTTGGAGTTCCCGTGGTCTACTCGATGAAGGGCTCACAACGGTACTAGGAGGTACGATGGGGTGACATCCCTAACCTCCCTTTCTCAAGATATTTATTATTATTGGTGGCTACCCATACCTCCCATAACCTCTCTGTTTACTTTTGGTCCCTAAGATGGGTTATAGTTATTTAGGGGAACATTAATATTTAATTGAATCTCAACGCTGCCTGTTGTTTGCTGACCAAATTCTTCTCATCTTATCTTCACTTAGTCACGATCTAGAACTATTCCTAGCAGCTTAATATATCATGTAGTTACTGGTGGCTCGTATCATCTTATTCTCTTTCTAGATCTAATAATCCAACCTTACGCTTTTGTCTAACCGCACACCAACTTGTCTGGGACTAGTTCTAATATAAATTGGCATACCCACCCTCATACGTGGCACATATCAGATCTAAGGTGGTTTGTACTGCGTGTCATGTCCAAAGAATTCCCAAACCACTAAATATAGATTTGCTATCCGCAGACCACCTTGATCAAGGGTATAAACTAGGGTCCTTATAAGATGTAAATGACAATCATGTTCAAAAGACTTTCCAATTTATTCTTTAAACTCTACATAACATATTGATGTGCTCCAAGTTTCATTCAGATCATCAATAATCTAGGTGGCTTAATCACTAGTTTAAGTTTTTACTAAATGCACACCGTGCCCACATGAACTAGATGTACTCTTTGAAATCAATATTTCAAACCCTTGGGTCTTGGGCACTGAAATTTTTATAATAACTCAATAAGGGCATGGATGAGATGCTACCAAAATTTCATATTTTCCTGATTAATTTGCTCATAAAATAAAATAGTTATTTCTTTTTCCATGCTATTTAACACATGAGGGTTCATATCCAAGATATCAAGATGGGCAAGGTTTCCAAATTTTTCTAACATTTTTTAAATCAACACTATCTATTTATGAATAATATCCTCTAAATGTCACTTTACAAATGAAGCACTAGAAATATACATCTAAATATTCCATAAAAATTTACCATGATACATATTGATGAAATAAGATCAAATCCAGAGAATCATAATTTTCCACGTACTTTTTATGATATTCCTTTCATTGATTCACAAGTGACAAATGATATTATTGAAATTTTGCAAGGCAAATGATCACCAAAAATTTCTAATAAATTTCTAGAGGTTCAAAACTAGAGTTTAAATGTCCTTCTAGAGTTTCAAAATTTTCCAACTCCTTTAAATCAACAATATCTATTTGTGAATAATAATCTCTATATATTACTTTACAAATTAAGCACTAGAAATATACATCCAAAAATTTCATAAAAATTTCCTATGGTTCATAATGATGAAATAAGGACAGGTCAGAGAATCATAATTATTCAGGCATGTTTCATGGTATTCACTTCATTAATTCAGAAGTGTGACAAATGATATGATTGAAATTTTGCAAGGCAAATGATCACCAAAAATTCCTAATAAATTTAAAGAGGTTTAAAACTATAATTTATATGTCCTTCCAGAGTTTCAAGAATTTTCAACTCTTTTTCCTTAATAAAATTTCAATTGTTCAAAAATGTGTCAAGTCAAGATTTATTTAGAAATCAAGAAAATACTTCCCTGAAAATTTGTACAAAATTTTCAGAGGTTCCAAATGATGTCCCAAGTGATTTTTCAGAGTCTCACAATTTCCTAAAAACTTTTAACCACAAATATTTCAAAATTACATGAAGGGGGCATATTTTGATTTAAGCCATTAATATGGGTTTTAGATCACAAAACTCCTAATTTCCTTTGAGGTTATGTATTATGCCATAACATAGATGTGGCTAAAATGTCAGAGGCTATGACCAAGCAAAACAAGCTAGGTTCACAAAATACCCATTTGGGTTATATGCACACCGCACCTCAACCATGCAAAGACATGCAAGTGGAATAACCCAACATGCAGTGGTCCAATTGCATTCAAATTTTTAACCAAGGCTAATTAATGACTTATTAAGCATGCCGCCAAAATTTGGGGTCATTTTGAGGTATCTAGCTCCTTAAATTACATTATTAATGTAAATAAAATAATGGACAAAACTATAGAAAACATTTCTGCTAAAAATCTGATTTTTGGGCACAAGGTAGTGTTAGGGCACATGCATGCATGACCCAAATTTCAGCCCCATTAGAGATACCATCTAAGAGATATTAAAAGTCTAAAATCTGGTCTACTCTAGGACCAGTCTCACCAAAAATTGTGCTGAGGGAGCTACAGTGGTCCAAATTGAGTGAACTCAATTTCTAAAAATACAAGGGAGCTAGAGCTACATAATTGATGATGGACACATTTTCTGTATTAGCTTCTTAGTATTTTCTGTAATTTGTTTAAGATCGGGCACAATTTTCCAAATAAGAATTATTATAATAAATATGGTCTGCGTATATAGATCTTCCCAGATCTAACGACATGGAGATCATCCTCCTCCCTGAGCCGACAATCCCGATTTCGCCGCACTGGAGGGATTTCAACTCCAAATTTCATCTAACTAGAGTCTTCTCCGGTCAATCCCTCCCGCCTCCACCTTCGGCCGACTCAGGGTTGTCGAACGGCGGTGGCCGTTTGACCGGAGTTGTTCTCCGGTCATTTTCATTTTTGCGGTTAGGATAAAGGAAAACATAAATGGTGAAGCTACCAATCACCCACAAATTTGCAAATGGATAAAGAAGATATCTAGCACAGGGGGAGGAGATAAGGGAACCTGCCTTATCTGGGTTGATTGAGGGGTAACTCCTTGATAGCCATGACAAGGATTCGAGTTCCAATTCCTTGCTCGATCTCCCTCCTCAGTGCTCGATTCCTTGAATTAACTGAGGGGTTCTCCTGCTCTCAGAATTTTGAAGATGATGGTGAGCTTGAATGAGGTCGGGGGAGGCTAAATTCAAAGTCACCATTGTTGGCGATTTCACCAATGTGAGCACCTCACCAAGCAGCCACTCACAGCTCTCCATCTCAGGGGAAAATAAATCCCAGAGCTGTGAGGAGTTGATTAGGAGTGTAACCAAGGCTTAGTTCCTTATAATCCTTGTATCACCATTAATGGTGGCCGGTACTTCCTTGTTATCTCCTCCCCCTCATCACTACAACTGCACGTCGCCCCTTTTTCTGCTGGGATTCTCTTGGGGAGCTAAATTCTTCCTTGAATTTGGGGAGTGGAGGCCATGTTGCCCCTCCTCCCTTGAGTTTGCCATTGTTTTCTCCTTGGTGGTGGCCGACCACCACCGCCATTGGACCCTACCATGGGCCCATTCTCTTGAGCTGAATTCAGCCCCTCTTATGGGCTTCTTTAAATGGATTGCACCCAAGTCAATTTGGGATTGAGTTTTAGGTTGAGTTCAATTTAGGTTAGGCTTATGTTTGCTTGACCCAATTTAACCTAATTGGGTTTAATTAGTTTAGGTTTACCCCAACTCTAGTGTCACCACATGGTGAGACCCTTTAGGTTAAGTGAACCCTAAGTGCACTCATTTGGGTGGAATGTGGCTAGGTTAGGTCAATTGGGCCCATTTGACCTATTTGGGGGTAGAGTTAACTTGGTCAATTTGATGAAATTGAGTGTCCCAATGGGTGGAGGTTGACTTCTTTAACCTCCGTTGATGTTTAGGTGGACTTGGGGAAAGTCAATTAAGTCAATTGAGCCTTAATTGATCCTAAATTGGTTGGTTTGACCAATTTGTGGGTAGAGTGGACTTTGGTCAATTTGGTCAATTGAGTTGACCCTAATGGGTACTAACTGACCCAAGGGACTTATTAAGTGGTTTAGGAGGAGTAGTTGGGGTCAACTTATCATTTTGAAGCTTAATATTAAGCCTTAAGGCTTGGACTCAAATTTGGCTATTTGAACACCAAGGTGATTTTTACCTATTCACCTTGGTTCTTAGGGCCATTTTGGTCTCTTAGAGCAATGTCATGACCTTTTCATGACAAAATACATCTTATGGGTCTTGTTGTTCTAGGTATGTTACAAATCCCAATAAACGAAGAAACAATTCCGTCCCCAAAATTTTGGTTAGGTCTACGGGAGTTAGAGTTCAGAATATACCCAGAATATTTAATAGTTTTAGTGCAACATGACTCCCAATTAACATTGAAAATGGTTAGCTCTACTTCACCTCGCCTCATCCTCTATTTTCTCCAAAGTGCACTTTCGTTAGACCTCATTATGTTCGAAATCAAGATCTTCTACCTGAGGGTTCTTAAATAATTCCCAATTTGATGAAGATATACACAGTGGAGGGAAGACATAAATTGAAGTGAACTTACACATTCACAAGGCGAGTGTATAACTCAATCGAGCCTTATAATCTATGGTATGATGTCTTCGTAAGTATACAGTTCTCGATCCGGAGGGTATATCATCAATTCACCGACTATATTTTTAATACCAACCTTAATAACAATTTGGAACTAAACTCTTCTGTGGTTCACAATCATTGTACATGTGATGTCAGTACTCTTATTTGTGAAGTGTTTCAATTGGAATTTAGATTTTCCTTCGAAGATCATGATATGTTTATAGCTTATGTAATATTGGTTCTTCAAATTTCAAGACATTGTCATTCATTTAATATTTTATGTCACGACCACTCACGCTTCTAGAATCCTAGATGATATTAGTAAATTTAAATATGATCACGGTCGTTACTGAATTCAAGGCTACTCCAGAGATGATCAAGCTAAGTTCTAGTATTCAAATTCACGCGGTTCCTCAATTCCAAAGCACCTAAAATTCATAAATTGTAAATCCTCCAAGATTAATTCTTGAAGTGCACCTCATCATATTAATGCCCTGAAACCTCATTCCTAATTTTTATCCCAAATCCGCGTATTACTGATGGTCAAATCTATAGTTCTCATTTTTGTTAAATGCAAACCAAGCTCAAATATTAAACGAGACCTATCACCTTTGAATCAACTGTCAAAAATATGTCGTTAATTGGTCTCTAAATCATTCCGAAAGTTTTGTTAGTGATAATTTACTTATTTCAACTCTTCATAATGTCATATATTATAATAATAATAATTATTATTATTATTATTTTTATTATTATTATTTTTTGGCCTAATTCATTTTCTTCTATAATTATGTAGTCCACCAATTTGTACACAAAGTATCAATTATCATGGCCCAATAGGTTTAATAGAATTTCCATAGACTTATTATGATCCAAAACAGTGCTCAACAGAAATTCATAGTTTTCTCCCCAAATGACTCTTCAGAAAATTAATCAATAGCCATAAGAGCTAATTATTTGCTCATTATGAAGGAACTACCGTAAATCATTAGGGGAAAATTACAATAAAATTACTAGGGCATTATTGTGCTCCAACAAGCCTACTGTCTAAATCTCATAATTTTCCAAATTTCATCTGACTAGTAGTGATAATCATTCTAGGAAAGGAACAAAATTCCACCTTGTGAAAGAACCAATGTAAATTCTCAATAAACAAATATGATAAAATTTTCAGAGCATACTGTCAGCCTCAAAGGTTCATCTAGAACGTTTTATGTAATTCAAAATTCCTTTGGTCACTAATAGGTGGGGTAATGTAATTTGGGGGTAATTTGAGTAAGGGCAATTTAGTGGACTATAATGTCTCTAAAAATTTCAAATAAAGTTTCCAGAGTGTAATTACATCCTCTAAGATAAATTCCAGATTTTCATAAGGATCTAGGGGGACTTGAACCTAGAATTCTCAATAGTGCTTAATGTGGCAAAAATTCACAAACCCTAATTTCCTACAGGACTCAATCCTCAAAGTCTTTGATTCCTGTAGAGATGGAAGATCTCTTGATAATAAGTGCATATTTCAAATTTCAAGGGAATTGACCAAGGAAATAATTTATTATCCATAAAACTCTATGTGTGTAACAACATAGGTATTACCCTAAGCTACCTTGGTCTTGTATGCGGGATCCACCAATATGTAGGGGTCCAGATGGCCTCAAATTTGTCCAGGGACTTTTCTTTCCTAGACCTACCATCCACACAAGATTTGTGTGGATTAGGCTTCATTAAGCCTTAGATCTACCAGAAGCGTATATAATGAGATTATTTCTAAAACTATAGAATTTTTATCTCCAAAATTTCCTAATTTTGGACAGCATGTGTATCAACCTAAATTACATGTATGGTGCAAAATCTAGATCATTTGGATGAGCCAAATGATGGGGGCACACAGATTTGGGTTTAGGGTTCACTTTATACACCCTGCACCAAAATAGGTGACTAGGGAGTTGTGGTACACCAAATCACATGAAACAAATTCTTATGGGTAGACAAGACATAGATCTGTATTTTTCATATTGCAAACCTTCTCTAGGTTATGCTCTAAAGTACCTAAATAATTCCTTAAATCAACTGCATGAAATGCGACACTCACCCACAAATGTCCAAGTCTGTGTCAAGAGTTGTTTCATTAATCTCCTCATTTGTTATTAATGTTGACTTGTGTTGAAGTGAAAAGAGAATATTCCTCCAAAAAAGTTTTTCTCTCCTGATTCTTAGCGGTCAAGCTTGATGGTGACGATTTTTATCCCTCAAATATGAGATGAGTTTTACCGGCTCACGGATCCTAAAATTGAAGGATAATGATGACTCGGGGGAAAACTTATTTTAGTATTGACGAGGGAGTTATATTGCAGAGGCTTTTATGTTTCTAAGACAACCCAAGTTAATATCATAGTGGCCAAATAAATGAAGAAACAAGATTAGCCTCCCGTAAATATTGTGTTGAGTTTCTTATATTCGAATATATGGACAATTCACGTATGTACATAATCCTTATGGGTATACCGTCCTCGGTTTGGAATTATACTAATTAAGTCCTCGTATCCAAGCACATGTATAATAGTCCTTGAGATTTGTGGATACGGTAAGGTTCTCTTCCCTCAAAACTACCATTTATCGCAACTTTTCCATGAATCGCGTGCCTATTAAATGGTCTTCTCTAGGTTGGAATTCTCATTCCACATTCGACTCCCTTTCTTTGTAATGGATATTATGAGGATGGAAGTGGGGAGTATTAACATCTAGGCACAGGAGTTAAACCTATGAGTCTCCTGCTAATCCGATAGTAGAATTGCAAGCACCAAATCAACTTAAGATGGTCATGTTTGTTCATGTGAGGGATATTAATTTCTCTTGGGAAGTGACGTGAAAGTATCAGAGAGTAAGCCTTGAAAACTTGCGCATGCTTTAAACTTTTTCACTTAGTCACTTTGGGGTATCCGACTTCTTGACCAAAATGTACCTGAGGTTGATGTCGGACTAGGATACCTTATGAAATGTCTTGCTACGTCAGACCAATATAGTGTGCTAGTAGGTTGGCCTAATCTCATCATTAAGTTGACAGAGTTATATGATTGTTCGTATGGGCACACCATTGCTTTTGCTGCTAGTTTGTCCTCAAACTAAGCTCGAGTGGGGTCGCCTAGGGTTTATGGAATTCTTTACTTGGATCGATAGTCGGCTAAGCTGATACGAGTTTGTAAGACCCCTTTCTTTTGCATTCGTTCCCGAGTCTTACCTCCCAGAACCGCTTTCTTGTAGTGGCACCAACTCATGGGATGGTCTCCACCATAATACGCCGATTCTACTAGCTAATCAACGTAATCCAGGCCAACCACATATCATTGTAATAGAAGCGTTAAATGAAATAAGTCCACAAAATCACTATATATATATATATATCTTAATACAAATGTCCACAATGAGAAAGTACTAAAATGAAAAAGAGGCTTATGCCCAGTACATCAACATCCTTACTACAAAGTCACTCGTCACTGTAACTGCTGCTTCCATAAGGGGTATTGGCTGCATTGCTTCATCCTGTCCTCCTATCGTGGTCACCCGAATGGGTCCTGCTGCTCCGGCATAACGGCTCCTAAAATGATATGGTCCACCGACCGTTAGTCAAAAGACTATGCAATTTCCTCATCCCCTCCTCTCGCGACTCCTAGGCACCAGGCGGGAGGAATAAGCGGAGGACAACACGGGGTAATGAACAAGCAGATGACAATGCTCTCATTCATAGTGTAATAAATCAATATCATAAGATCTAGTAATCTGAGATCTACTAGCAAGTATAATAAATCAATAACAATTCTACTACAAGAGCGATATATATATAACAACAATTAGAGCAACTAAATATGTAAAAGTGGTACAACTATCTAACATTGCAGAAAAGTAACCTTAACTTATAAGTAAATCCCATATTGTCTTATAAGTTAAGTGGTTGTTTTGCAAGGCCCATCGTATAAGGAAGCCCATACTAGATTATACGATGGGGTAAAGATTTATATGTAAGATGTGCATGAAATGCAATGCAATGCAATGTCAATATGTTTGATTCATACACATGCAACTGACACACACAACTCTGTACGTACAGACCTTTAGTTACCACTTTTCAGAGGAAGCTAACCTCTCGGGCACCACCCATCGTGGTCAAACGGTGGAAGAGGAGCGAGCGTCTCCTCACCTAGGTGGGTATGACACAAAACCAGACCTATGCCCCAACGTACGCCATGGCACCTGTACTCGGTACTCATGAGCTCTTGGGTACTCTGGCTAGATCCGAAGAAACCAGATCCTTATTTGGCCAGGTATGGTTAAGGGAATTTGTCCCGTCGGACGCGCAGTAAAACATCCTGGTCCTAAAACCTCTAGCACTGTCGATTCAACGAACTCCTGTCGGTGTGACGACTAAGCCATGACCAAAGACCCACCGCATTCTATGCACATTCATTTATGTATTATCTCTATAATCGGGCCTCCAGCTCGCAGGACTAAACAGTCCTCTGTTACATGTTCATTGAGTTTATTGCTTGTAGGACCAACTCGTCCTTCATCAATACCGAGCCAACCTCTCGCAGGACTAACCAGTCCTTTTTGACTACCGAGTCTACATCTCAATGGACAGACTTGTCTGTTCCCCTCTGTAAAGTACTAGTCACCTAATATGTTTGTGTATGATTCATTCATATTCCTAAAAAATCTAGTCTTTTCTACTCTTTTGTTGATATTAGATGTTTTGGGTGCATCTTGGACTTCCCATGGTCTACCCGATAAAGGGATCGTAGCATTACTAGGATGTACGATGGGGTGACATCACAAACCTCCCTTTTCTCAAGATATTTATTATTATTGGTGGCTACCCATACCTCACATAACCTCTCTGTTTACTTTAGGTCCAAAGATGGGTTATAGTTATTTGGGGGAACATTAATCTTCAATTGAATATCAAGGCTGCATGTTAGTGGCTGACCTAATTCTTCTCAGCTTATCTTCACTTGGTCACGATCTAGGGCTAGTCCCAGTAGCTTAATACATCATGTCATTACTAGTGGCTCGTATCGTGTCATTCTCTTTCCAGATCTAATAATCCAACCTTAAGCATTTGTCTAACCGCACACTAACTTGTCTAGGACTAGTTCTAAAACAAATTGGCCTACCCACCCTCCTATGTGGCACATAACAAATCTAAGGTGGTTGGGACTACGTGTCATGTCCAAAGAATTCCCAAACCACTAAATACTGATTTGATTTCCGCAGACCACCTTAACCAAGGGTATAAACTAGGGTCCTTATATGATGTAAATGACAATCATATTCCAAAGACTTTCTAATTTATTCATTAAACCCAACATAACATACTGATGTGCTCTAAGTTTCATTCAGATCCTCAATGATCTAGGTGGCTTAATCACTAGTTTAAGTTTTTACTAAACTCACACCATGCCCACAAGAACTAAATATACTCTTTGAAATCAATATTTCAAACCCTTGGTTCTAGGGATCTAAAATTTTTATAATAACTCAATTAGGGCATGGATGAGATGCTACCAAAATTTCATATTTTTCCAGATTAATTTGCTCCTAAAATAAAATTGTTATTTCTTTTTCCATGCCATTGAACACCTGAGTGTTCATATCCAAATGCTCAAATAATCTAAGTGAATTATCCCAGACAACTTTAAACAAGATATCAAGATGGGAAAGGTTTCCAAATTTTTCCAGCATATTTAAATCAACAATATCTATTTATGAATAATATCCTTTAAATGTCACTTTACAAACGAAGTACTAGAAATATACTTTTAAATATTCCATAAAAATTTCCTCTAATACATATCTATTTATGTTTGTTCATGTGAGGGATATTAATTTCTCTTGGGAAGTGACGTGAAAGTATCAGAGAGTAAGCCTTGAAAACTTGCGCATGCTTTAAACTTTTTCACTTAGTCACTTTGGGGTATCCGACTTCTTGACCAAAATGTACCTGAGGTCGATGTCGGACTAGGATACCTTATGAAATGTCTTGCTACGTCAGACCAATATAGTGAGCTAGTAGGTTGGCCTAATCTCATCATTAAGTGGACAGAGTTATATGATTGTTCGTATGGGCACACCATTGCTTTTGCTGCTAGTTTGTCCTCAAACTAAGCTCGAGTGGGGTCGCCTAGGGTTTATGGAATTCTTTACTTGGATCGATAGTCGGCTAAGCTGATACGAGTTTGTAAGACCCCTTTCTTTTGCATTCGTTCCCGAGTCTTACCTCCCAGAACCGCTTTCTTGCAGTGGCACCAACTCATGGGATGGTCGCCACCATAATACGCCGATTCTACTAGCTAATCAACGTAATCCAGGCCAACCACATATCATTGTAATAGAAGCGTTAAATGAAATAAGTCCACAAAATCACTATATATATATATCTTTATACAAATGTCCACAATGAGAAAGTACTAAAATGAAAAAGAGGCTTATGCCCAGTACATCAACATCCTTACTACAAAGTCACTCGTCACTGTAACTGCTGCTTCCATAAGGGGTATTGGCTGCATTGCTTCATCCTGTCCTCCTATCGTGGTCACCCGAATGGGTCCTGCTGCTCCGGCATAACGGCTCCTAAAATGATATGGTCCACCGACCGTTAGTCAAAAGACTATGCAATTTCCTCATCCCCTCCTCTCGCGACTCCTAGGCACCAGGCGGGAGGAATAAACGGAGGACAACAAGGGGTAATGAACAAGCAGATGACAATGCTCTCATTCATAGTGTAATAAATCAATATCATAAGATCTAGTAATCTGAGATCTACTAGCAAGTATAATAAATCAATAACAATTCTACTACAAGAGCGATATATATAACAACAATTAGAGCAACTAAATATGTAAAAGTGGTACAACTATCTAACATTGCAGAAAAGTAACCTTAACTTATAAGTAAATCCCATATTGTCTTATAAGTTAAGTGGTTGTTTTGCAAGGCCCATCGTATAAGGAAGCCCATACTAGATTATACGATGGGGTAAAGATTTATATGTAAGATGTGCATGAAATGCAATGCAATGCAATGTCAATATATTTGATTCATACACATGCAACTGACACACACAACTCTGTACGTACAGACCTTTAGTTCCCACTTTTCGGAGGAAGCTAACCTCTCGGGCACCACCCATCGTGGTCAAACGGTGGAAGAGGAGCGAGCGTCTCCTCACCTAGGTGGGTATGACACAAAACCAGACCTATGCCCCAACGTACGCCATGGCACCTGTACTCGGTACTCATGAGCTCTTGGGTACTCTGGCTAGATCCGAAGAAACCAGATCCTTATTTGGCCAGGTATGGTTAAGGGAATTTGTCCCATCGGACGCGCAGTAAAACATCCTGGTCCTAAAACCTCTAGCACTGTCGATTCAACGAACTCCTGTCGGTGTGACGACTAAGCCATGACCAAAGACCCACCGCATTCTATGCACATTCATTTATGTATTATCTCTATAATCGGGCCTCCAGCTCGCAGGACTAAACAGTCCTCTGTTACATGTTCATTGAGTTTATTGCTTGTAGGACCAACTCGTCCTTCATCAATACCGAGCCAACCTCTCGCAGGACTAACCCGTCCTTTTTGACTACCGAGTCTACATCTCAATGGACAGACTTGTCTGTTCCCCTCTGTAAAGTACTAGTCACCTAATATGTTTGTGTATGATTCATTCATATTCCTAAAAAATCTAGTCTTTTCTACTCTTTTGTTGATATTAGATGTTTTGGGTGCATCTTGGACTTCCCATGGTCTACCCGATAAAGGGATCGTAGCGTTACTAGGATGTACGATGGGGTGACATCACAAACCTCCCTTTTCTCAAGATATTTATTATTATTGGTGGCTACCCATACCTCACATAACCTCTCTGTTTACTTTAGGTCCAAAGATGGGTTATAGTTATTTGGGGGAACATTAATCTTCAATTGAATATCAAGGCTGCATGTTAGTGGCTGACCTAATTCTTCTCAGCTTATCTTCACTTGGTCACGATCTAGGGCTAGTCCCAGTAGCTTAATACATCATGTCATTACTAGTGGCTCGTATCGTGTCATTCTCTTTCCAGATCTAATAATCCAACCTTAAGCATTTGTCTAACCGCACACTAACTTGTCTAGGACTAGTTCTAAAACAAATTGGCCTACCCACCCTCCTATGTGGCACATAACAAATCTAAGGTGGTTGGGACTACGTGTCATGTCCAAAGAATTCCCAAACCACTAAATACTGATTTGATTTCCGCAGACCACCTTAACCAAGGGTATAAACTAGGGTCCTTATATGATGTAAATGACAATCATATTCCAAAGACTTTCTAATTTATTCATTAAACCCAACATAACATACTGATGTGCTCTAAGTTTCATTCAGATCCTCAATGATCTAGGTGGCTTAATCACTAGTTTAAGTTTTTACTAAACTCACACCATGCCCACAAGAACTAAATATACTCTTTGAAATCAATATTTCAAACCCTTGGTTCTAGGGATCTAAAATTTTTATAATAACTCAATTAGGGCATGGATGAGATGCTACAAAAATTTCATATTTTTCCAGATTAATTTGCTCCTAAAATAAAATTGTTATTTCTTTTTCCATGCTATTGAACACCTGAGTGTTCATATCCAAATGCTCAAATAATCTAAGTGAATTATCCCAGACAACTTTAAACAAGATATCAAGATGGGAAAGGTTTCCAAATTTTTCCAGCATATTTAAATCAACAATATCTATTTATGAATAATATCCTTTAAAAGTCACTTTACAAACGAAGTACTAGAAATATACTTTTAAATATTCCATAAAAATTTCCTCTAATACATATTGATGAAATAAGATGAAATCCAGAGAATCATAAATTTTTAGGTAATTTTCATGATATTCTTTTCATTGATTCACAAGTGTGACAAATGATATTATTGAAATTTTGCAAGGCAAATGATCACCAAAATTCCTAATAAATTTCCAGAGGTTAAAAAGTAGATTTTAAATGTCCTTCCAGAGTTTCAAAATTTTCCAACTCATTTAAATCAACAATATCTATTTATGAATAATAATCTATATATATTACTTTACAAATGAAGTACCAGAAATATACATCCAAAAATTTCATACAAATTTCCTATGGTTCATAATGATGAAATAAGAAAAGGCCCAGAGAATCATAATTTTTCAAGCACTTTTCATGATATTCCTTTCAATAATTCAAAAGTGTGACAAATGATATCATTGAAATTTTGCAAGGCAAATGATCACCAAAAATTTCTAATAAATTTATAGAGGTTTAAAATAAATTTTTAATGTCCTTCCAAAGTTTCAAGATTTTTCAACTCGTTTTCCTTAATAAAATTTCAATAGTTTAGAAATGTGACAAGTCATGATTTAATTAGAAATCAAGAAAATACTTCTCTAAAAATTTCTACAAAAAATTTCAGTGGTTCAAAATAATGTTGGAACAACCCAATTACTGATTTGGGATAGGATCACTATCTATTTATTTGGACTAAGTTGACCCCAATGTATAGTCTTAAGGGTCAAGGTTTTAGGCTGTTAGAACTAAGGAAAAGATAAGATTTCTGCGTTCGACGAACTCCATACTGCATTCGACGAACTCCATCCTGCGTTCGACGAACGACATTCTCCTGCGCTTGACGAACTTGCCAAGGTTCTGCGTTCGATGACCTCATTCTGCGTTCGACTAAATGCTCTCAGCGGTCTACGAAAGCTCGTCTCAGCGGTTGATGAACCTCGTCTCTGCGGGTTACCTCGTCTCAGCGGTTGACTAAGTCTCAGCGGTTGACCAAGTCTCAGCGTTCGACGAACCTCACATTCTCAGCGTTCGACGAACTCAGCTATGCGTTCGAAGAATATGTATCAGATGTTCAGATCGACGAAATTCATTCTCAGCTCGACGAATTAAGTATTCCAGCTAGCTTATCAGACATTATCTTTCAGTTCGACGACCTCCAGCTTGAGATCGATGAACTCCAGATTGCGTTCGACGAATTTATTCTGATCGATGAAATTTCATAGTTTAGTTCAGCAAATTTATTTCAGATAGATTATTTTATATTATTCTCTGAACTCAGATTTATCAGCAACGACTATATTTCTTCCAGATAAGTCAAGGATTATATCCTTCCTTTTTATATTATTCCTTTCCATTCTCTTCCCGAGAAAATAGTTGTTTGGCAGAAAAGGATATCATCAATTAAAAAGGAAAAAGGAATTAAAGTCTTGGTTTGCAGTTCCAAGGAAACATTTAATTCAGATTATTTTATTCCTTATACAGAGGATTTGAATTTCAAATCTGTCAGAGATTTAAAAACCAAATAAGGAAGAAGATATGCAGTTTTCACGACATTATTACAGAACATATTACAGAATAACTGTACAGAAAAAGTAAAAGAGAAAGAGGAATACATTCGAGAGGAAGAAGAATGAAAATAATACAGAAAAAGATTTACAGATCTTCATCTTCTTCAAGCAGCACCCTCATTCATTGAGAACATCATCAAGATCAATCTCTCAGTCTCTGCTGCAAGTTCAGATCTTCAAAGAGCAACATGTTGGAACCTTAGTTTTGATTTGAGTTAGGACCCATCATTAAGATAGAAGGCTGAAAATAATATATAATATAAATAATATACTGAGAAATATATATATAATTAATAGGCTGAAAAAATAAGAGAAAAGATAAAACTTATATATGTTCTCTACGTTCGACGAACGTCCATCCTCTTTTGACGAACGACGCTCTGCGCTCGACGAAATCCAGTGGTTCAGCGCTCGACGATCCCATCTCAGCGGTTCAGCGGTCGATGATCCAGCACAGCTCATCGCTCGACGCTTTTGCTCAAGCTTAGCGCTCGACGCTTTTATCCAGGCTGAGCGGTCGACGAATCCTTCCATCGACGAACTAAAGTCTGCGTTCGACGAATAGTTCAATATTCAACGGTCGACGATCCAGCCAGTCTCTGCGTTCGACGAACAGTTCTGTTCGACGAACTCCAGTCTGCGTTCGACGAATATTCAGCAGATGTTCAAAACAGTGAATCAAATGTTCAGGTCGATGAATCAAATGATGAGGTCGACGAACTTGAAGCTTAGCTCGACGAAATTCTGCAGTATTATTTTATATTATTCTCAGCTCGACTAATATGCTGACAGATTTATAAAGCAATATTTATTATTTCTATTTATATATTTCTATATATATATTGCTGATTTAACATTACAGTCGTTGAAGCATTAAATGTTATGGCCGTTGGCAGAAAAAATAAATGTTGTAGCCATTGCAGCAAGCTAAAGACGGCAAGTTATGTTCTCGAGGATCTGGGAAAAAGAAAGAGACATTACTTCTTTCCTTGTGGGGCAAGGAATCAAATCAGCCCAGGAGAGAAGACAATAGCTTTACACGATAGCAGGAGACAACTCATCAATATAGCAGGACAGAAATAGAGAAAGAAGAAGGCTGTTGAGAAAGAAATATATAGAAGAAGATCTACAGAAGATCACATCTCTCAATAGATATAACATCATGTTGGGACCATTGTCCACAATGTCTTAGATTTGGAGAAGTCCATTCCTAAGTCAAAGATATATCTAAGGATGTATTTGATATACTTTCTAGAATCTTTGTGCAGAAGATCAGGTCAGGTAAAGTGCTCAAGGAATTCATCCAAGTTCACAAGCATCGAGACATCACACATTGCTCGACGCCTGTGACCCAGAAGCGTCGACTCATGTCTACTGCTCAAAAAGACAAGGTCGCCGCTGAAGTTCTGAGACCAAGTTTGGAAGCGTCGAGCCAAGGAATGTCGCTCGACACCGTGGAATGAGAAGAGTCGACCAAACTTCAGTTAGCTCTACGCCAACCAGAGGAGTCTAGATATGAAGGCACAGTTAAGAAGGGTGGAGCCCCTATACATTGCTCGACTCCTACAGATAAAAAGCGTCGAATGACTAATGATTGCTCAACTCCTAAGAAGGAAGAGTCTAGAGCTTCAGTATAAGAAGTATGTGTCGAGTATCTACATATTGCTCGACACCTAATGGAAAAAGCGTCGACAGAGATGCACAGTGCTCAACGTCTTTTCTATAAATGCTCTAAGCTGAGAAATTTCATCTACAGCAAGCTGAGCCTTTGTTTCTTCTGAAGTCATTAAAGCCCGTTGAAGACTTAGCGTCGTGCTGATGTGGAGGAGCGTAATAGATGTTGCAGATGGCTGGCTATAAATAGAAGGCATGACCTATGGGTTTAACAAGTCGATCATTCCTATTTTTGAAAGTTATTATCTTCTCCATCATTTTGAGGGAAAGTCTGAGAAAGAATCTGAAGAAGTCGTCTCCTCTTTCAAAACTGTTCTAACTTGAAGAATTCTTTCAGCAATCTGGTGCTGATACATCTTTCTGAAAAGAGAAGATTAAGAAGGAAGAATCTGTCTTCCTAAGAAGAAGAACAGTCATCACAGCCTGATAAATCAAGAAGACCAAATTGCTGCTGCTGATCTGTTGAAGATTTCTGTCTGATCATTCAGGCAGATCAAGAAGACTCAACACTTTGAAGAATCTGAGTCTAAGTATTGTTATTATCTTTATTAATCCCTGTAGGGTCTGAGTTGTCAGATCTGAGTGTAGGATCTGTCAAGGATCTGAGTTGTAAGATCAGGTGTTATCTGAGTTGTAAGATTCAGGGGTGAATTTGAGCTGTAAGCCTATAATTATAAAGGCTGAGGTAGGATCTGTGGAGATCTGAGTTGGTAGGATCTGTTGAGATCTGAGTTGGTAGGATCTGTTGAGATCTGAGTTGGTAGGATCTGTGAGATCTGAGTTCGTAAGATCTGCTCAGATCTGAGAGAGTAAGATCTGTTAGGATCTGAGTCTGTAAGATCTATTGTGATCTGAGCTGTAAGACCTGTTTGTTGTCTGAGATCTGGAGGAGCTATAAACCCTATCTAGCACACTGCTAGAGGGGAGAAGGGGGAAAGTGGATTACCCAAGATAAGGGGAACCACTATAAATTTCTGTGTGTTTTTTTTGTGTGTGTTCATTTTCTTGAAAGCTCTGATCATTCTTTTAGGTTATAATCAAGAATTGCAAATAGTTTTTAAAATAACCTATTCACCCCCCCTCTAGGTGATTAGCTACCCTTAATTAAAGTCTTTTAAGTGGTATCAGAGCGAGGCTGTTCAAGAAAAGGTTTAACATCCTGAACAAGATCTTCTAAGGGTAGATTTCTTAAGTCGTGATGGCTAATAGTGAAGGAAACAAAGAATTCACATCTATAAAGCTACCAATCTGCAGAAAAGAAAACTTTGGGATTTGGAAAGAAAGGGTCAGACTATTCAAGGAAGCCTCTGACCCTAGGATGTACATAACTGTACTAGAGGGACCTTTTGTTCCTATGAAGGTTTCATTTACAGATGGAAGTATCAAGACTCCTAAAACATATTCTGAGATGACCAAAGATGAAGTGATTCTGGCCTCCAGGGATAAGAGAGCTCAGAACATCATTGTTAGTGCCATTGAGGATTCAACCTTCCAAAACTTAGTTCATTGTAAAACTGCCAAAGAAATGTGGAAATCTCTCATTGTCTATATGGAAGGGACTGAAGAAGTCAGAGATGACAGGAAGTCTCTTCTAAATCAGCAATATGAAGCTTTCAGACAAGAAAAGAAAGATTCAATTGCAGTCTGCTATGAAAAATTCTTCGAAATTGTAAATGGTCTAAAAACCTATGGAAGAACTTTCACAGATTATGAGCTGAATGATAAATTCTTAAGATCACTGAACAAAGAATGGGATATCAAGATCTGTGCAATCAGGGAAATGGGAAATCTGGGAAATATTCAGCCACGGAATTTATATGGGAAACTTTTGTCCCATGAACTTCACCTGAATACAAGAAAAGCTGAGGAAGGACACAGCAGGGAAAATCCTATTGCTCTGAAGGCAGAAAGTTCCAAGAAAAGCAAAGAAAGAATGTCATTATCCCCCAGGATACCATCTGAATCAGAAGAATCAGAGACCAGTAATTCTGACTCTGAAATATCAGATGGTGAACTAGCACTCTTCACCAAACAGCTGAAAAGGATGCTCAGAAGAAAACAACACTGGAAAACTAGACCCTCTCAGTCATTCAGATCTAAGAAGCACTCCAATTCTTCAGAGGGATTCAAACAAGATTCCAAAAAGGACAGGTATAACTCTTAACATAATAAATCTAATTCAGAAGAAATTGTGTGCTTTGGTTGCAGGAAATCAGGACACATGATTGCTGATTGTCCTTCCAAAAGAAAGAACAACAAGAAGTCCGATGAAATGAGGTACAAATCTGACAAGAGACATGAGGAGAGTCTAATTGCCAAGAAAGGCAAAGTCACTCTCAGTGACAGTGAGTCTCAATCATCAGACTTAGATAGTGAAGAGGCACTCATAGCTCTGGTGGCTGTCAATGAAAGTGATGACATACTGAATCAGAGACCTATGATAAGAGCCCCACTATCAAGGTCTGATAGTGAAGAGGATGATGAAGAAAATACATGACTCATGGCACTCAGTGATGAAGAGGATCGGTAGACAATTTCTAATGTGAAGGTACTTGACAAAACTCCTTTATCTGATTCTGATTCTGAACCTAAAATTATTTCTAAACCTGAGATAAACTCATTTTCTTCTGATGAGAATGACTCAAAATCTAACTTTCATGAAGATGAAATTATTGAGAAATATGAGTCACTTCTTAAAGCCCTTAAAAAGAGTACAAGACATAACAAAACGCTACAAAAAGAAATATCTGAATTAAAGCAAACTAACTCTCAATACTCTGAGGCAGCTGAGAGGCTGAATCAGGTAAGCAAGGAGCTTACCAAATTAAAAGTCATGTCAATTATTCATATTCAGACTTTATGCACTAAGGAAAAATTAATAAAAGAACTTGAAGCAAAACTCCTAGGAGAAAGGAAGCTTGTGGCACAGTTCTCAAAACCACAAACTATCCTTCCCATAATAGACACATTTTCTGCACAATACAGATCTGGCATAGGATATAATGGAAAGGCAGAAAATAAAGCCAACAATAATGACAAGACACCTATGCAACCTATAAAATTCAACAAAGCCATGCCTATCACAAATAAGCATGATCAAAAAGGTGTGCATAAGTTTTGTAAGGGTGAGTGTTCTAATAGCAAAGATGACTCAATTCAACCAAGTAACAATGATGCCAAATCTCTATGCAAAGAAAAAGTATTACCTCATCACAACTCCTTTGCATTTAAAGCAAACACCAAATTCAAAAGAGAGGAACTAAGACAAGAAGTGAAAACCACTGCTGTCATGGAAAATAAACTAGTAAATTTCACTAAAACACTTTACAAAGTTCCTTTGAAAAATGCAATTAAACAAAATGTGAGTCAACATAAAGAAGTGAGAAGACCTCCAAGGAGATATAACAGATATGAATGTTGGTGATGTGGAAGGGTTGGATATTTTGCTCTTGACTGTTGGTTCAATCCAACTGTTCCAAGATTCAACTCTGGGAGACAAGTACTCAGACCTATGGCAACTCTCACAGTACCAAGGATTATTCAACAACTAAATATTCCAGCTCATACTAACAAGGTTCTAGGACCCAACTTGGTGTGGGTTCCTAAGAAAAGGTAATTTACTCTTGCAGGGATGTCCAAAGACCAATCAACTTCGTATCTGGTACTTGTACAGTGGGTGCTCTATGCACATGACAGGAACAAAAATTCTGTTGAATGATTACACTCCTGTGAAGAATGGACCAAAGGTTATCTTTGGAGGGTCTGAAAAAGGTAAAACTAAAGGTTATGGTAAAATCACAAATGGAATTGTCACCATCACCAAAGTTGCTCATATTGATGGATTGCAACACAATCTCATCAACATAAGTCAATTGTGTGATATGTGGTATGACATTTCATTCCACAAGGATGAGTGCCTGATTAAGAAAGAGAATGAAATAATTCTCTCAGGCACTAGGAGTGGAAACATTTACTGCTTAAACTTTATATGTTCTGATCAAGTAAATTCTATATGCTTAGTAGCAGAGAATAAAGTCTCTAATAGTGTACAATGGCATAAAAGGTTAGCCCACATAAACTATAAGACTATAAATAAGCTAATTTCAAAAGACCTAGTGAGAGCTGGGCCTAAGTGGAAGTGTGTGCAGGAGAGTCCCTGCCATGCTTGTCAAATGGGTAAGTAGACCAAGTCATCCTTCAAACCAATTGGTAAGAAGGATTCCATTAGATGTCTATACCTACTCACATGGATCTATTTGGACCAATGGCAATCCATAGCCTAGGAGGAAAGATTTTCACCCTTATAATTGTTGATGATTATTACAGTTTCACATGGGTATTCTTCCTTAAACACAAGTCAGACACTTTAGAAATATTTACCAGCTTTGTTAGGCAAATCAACAATGAAATAGGAAATCCTGTAGCCAAAATTAGAAGTGATCATGGGACAGGATTTCAGTCAAGTGCAATGACCAAAGTTTGTGAAAATCTAGGCATTTCACAAGAGTTCTCATCTCCTAGAACTCCCCAACAAAATGGGGTTGCTGAGAGAAGAAATAGAACTCTTATTGAAGCTAGTAGGAGTATGCTAAGTGACTCCTCTCTTCCTGAGTATTTCTGGGCTGAAGCTGTAAACACAGCATACCATTTGCAGAATAGGGCTCTTATCAACAAAAAACTGGATAAGACCCCTTATGAGTTGTTGAAAGGTAGAAAACCCACTTTAGCCTATTTCAAAATATTTGGTAGTAAATGCTTTGTATTAAATAATGGAAAGCACCATCTCACTAAATTTGCTGAAAAAGCACATGAGGGAATTTTTGTTTGCTATAGCTCTCAAAGTAGAGCCTATAGAATTTTCAACAAAAGGTCAAATAGGATAGAAGAATCTATACATGTTGTATTTGATGAAACCAGCCTTATTTATAAGGATCTGGGAAGTTTATCTAGTAGTGCAGGTTCTACACAGAAATTGAAGGAGATGAATATCAATGAACAACACAATGAGGATAATGAAGGAACTAATGAAAATGTAATTGTAACTAGAGAGGATGAATCTCAAGTAGAAGACAATTATGAAGAACCTATTGCTGTTGAAGAACCACAACATCCAGAACCTCTAGAAGAGCCTACTCAAATAGATGCACCAGAATCTCAAAGGGAAAATGAGAGGTGGAGGAATGCAACCAAACATCTAAAGGATCATCCCAAAGAACAGATTATAGGAAATCCAAATGAAGGTGTGCAAACTAGAAGAGGAAACTCAATACATGAGGCCTTGCATCACAACTTTCTATCCAAAATAGAGCCTAAGAAGTTTGATGAAGCCAATAAGGACACTTCATGGATATTAGCTATGCAAGAAGAGCTAAATCAATTTGAAAGATGCAAAGTTTGGATATTGGTTCCAAGACCAATGAAACACAAAGTCAAAGGGACCAAATGGGTATTTATGAATAAGCTGGATGAAAATGGTATGATTATCAAAAACAAAGCAAAGTTGGTTGCCCAAGGATATAGACATGAGGAAGGCATAGATTTTGATCAAGTGTTTGCTCATGTGGCAAGATTGGAGGGAATCAGACTATTCCTGGCATTTGCAGCACATACTGGATTCATAGTTTATCAAATGGATGTAAAGTCAGCATTCCTTAATGGAACAATACTGGAGGAAGTATATGTAGAACAACCCCCAGGTTTTATTAACCCTACTCATCCAAACCATGTCTATCTTTTATTAAAAGCTTTGTATGGCCTGAAACAGGCACCTAGAGCCTGGTATGAGACATTATCTAGATTTCTCATTGAGAATAAATTCTCAAGGGGAAAGATAGACAAGACATTGTTTCTTAGGGTAGTTAAAGGTCATATTATTCTAGTTCAAATATATGTAGATGATATAATTTTTGGCTCAACTGATAATAACCTTTGCAAAAGGTTTGCAAACCTTATGCAAGGGAAATTTGAAATGAGCAGCATTGGTGAGCTTAAATACTTCATAGGACTCCAAGTGAAACAGTTTGAGGAAGGAATATTCATTTCTCAGACCAAGTACACCAAAGAGATTATCAAGAAGTTTGGAATGGAAAATTCCACTGTCATGAAAACACCAATGGCAGCCAATGTGTCACTAGACAAGGATTACAAGGGGAAACCTATTGATGAAACCTTATATAGAGGCATCATTGGCTCATTGCTCTACCTAACTGCTAGCAGGCCAGACATTATGTTCTCAACATGTGTGTGTGCTAGGTATCAAGTGAACCCTAAAGAATCTCACTACACTGCTGTCAAAAGAATCCTTAAATATCTGAAGGGTACTCTTAATCTTGGCCTTTGGTATCCTAGAAGCAATGACTTTGAACTAACTGGTTTTTCAGATGCTGACTGGGCAGAAAAAGTACTTCAGGCACATGTCAATTTCTTGGCAAAAGACTAATATCTTGGAGTAGTAGGAAGCAGACCAGTGTAGCTATCTCTACAGCAGAATCTAAGTACATCTCAGCTGGAAACTGTTGTGCTCAGCTATTATGGATTCAACACCAACTCCAAGACTATAAAGTCCAGCTAAGTAAATCTCCTCTATATTGTGATTCAGCTAGCTCTATTGCTATAGCTAATAATCCCGTATCTCATAGCAGAACTAAGCACATAGAAATTAGATATCACTTCATTAGAGAACATGTAGAATATGGAGGTATCATAATTGAATATGTCCCCACTGAAAAACAAGTTGCTGATATATTCACTAAACCCTTGGATGAAACAAAATTTAATAACTTCAAAATTGAATTAGAAATGCTAAAAATGGAATAAAATTGTCCTGAAATTAAATAAAATAAAGCTAGAATAAATGACAACTCACAAATAAGTATAGAAAATGAAATAAATAAATGAAAATAATAATTAAGTACTAAAAAGGTGAGTGGAAAAGATACCTGGCGTCGAGAAGATACCTGGCGTCGAGCGAAGATAAATGGCGTCGAACTATCTCAACGCTTGTGCGAACATAGCTAGGCCGTCTCGACAGGGTAAATTTGAACCATTTGATCAATCTTGTCAAACAAGTCCGGCGTGCGGCTATTCATCTTCTTGAATTAGAATTTCTATAAATAAGGAAGACACTTCGTTAGTACATTTGCCCTAGATTTCTCAATTGGAAATTATCTGCCCTAGAAAATCTCTCCATCAATTCTTTCACTCTACAATCAACAACCACAATGCCTCCCAAGAGCAGTGATTACCTTTACGAAGGAGGCGAGCTTGTTCGCAATGGATTCCAAACAGCTCCAGTGGAAATCAAATAGACCATCGAGCTAATCTACAAAGCAGGACTAGAATTTGTGCTGTCTGAATCGACTCTAATTTGGAAACGAGAGGTCTTAGAACTTTTCTCCAATATAGTAATAGACTCCGTCAATTCGAAGCTTAAAACCACTGTAAATGGTAAGAAGATTAAGATCTCTCCATCAAGACTCGCTAAGGCACTAGAACTGCCAAGATTAAAAAATAATGAAGAAGATGAAGAAGTGAGCTCTGAGCAGATTAGATTAGCACAAGTCTGGTGCAGAATTGAAACATCACATGAAATCTCTGGGAGTATTCTTAGGAAAGGAATGAATTCAAGAGGGAAATTGTTAACAGATGTTATCGGAAAGGGTCTGTTATGCAAGACTGGATCTCATGATAAAATTTCTAGGAAAATGTTTATTATTCTGACCAGGATCATTCATACATTGAGAACAGATTGGGGGAGGATGGTATTTGACAGAATAATAGAATGTATCCAAGCACCCAACATGGGTAGGATATTATCTCTATATCTAGTAAAAGTCATTCCAGACTCCTTAGATAACAAACTTGGATCCAAGATAAATCATATGAAGAAAATGGACATCAGAATGATAGAGAGATGGGAAAGAGTTTTATCAAATCATCCTCCAGCAGAATTTTCTCCCAAGCAGAAGAAAGCTAAGAATCAAAAGATGAAGAAGGTCTCTTCAAGCTCTTCAAGCACAACATCATCAAAAAGGAAATCAAAATCCTCTCCAATTCATGATCCGAATCTCACATCATCTAAAGAAGAAGAAGAAGGAAACAAACCTAGGGACAGTACTCCTGACACACCAACAGGTACTGATCTATTACTGGAAGGGGTTGACAAGTTCAATAAAGAAAAAGATAATAATGAGAAAGAAGAAGAAGGGAGAGGAAGTCACCCTGGATACCCTGCTAGAGTTGAAGGGAATTTTCAAAATGATAAGGAGGCTCAAGATGAGATCCCTGCTCAGGATAATTCTGAAATTAGCAAAGCAGCAGCTAAGGGGGAGGCTCAGGATGAGATCCCTACTCCAGACAATAATGACCTGAACAATGCAGACATTTAGGGGGAGCCTAAAGATGAAATTCCAGCTCAAGAAAATCTTGATCAAGACAATGCACCATTTGAGGGGGAGTCTCAGCCTGAGGTCCCTGCTCAAGTGAATCCTGCAGTTGATGCTATGAATGTGGAAGGAGAGCCTGAAGCCACAAGGAAACAGGATGAGAAGGTGATCAAGATAGAATCTTCTAGCTCACATATGAGCCAGAGAGATGATTCTTTCATCAGAGAAGAAAGCAGTAAAAGTGATGGAATGGCAAGAGAAATTAATGTGGATCTAAGTCCAATACTACCTCAGCTGGAGGTGTTGCTTAATAATCAAAGAAGGTTATTAGAACAGTATATTGAAGAAAATAACACAAAAATGAAAAATGAAGTAGATTTCTAGATGAAATTGGTTAGATTTGAAGTTAATCATCAGATGACAGCTCTGAGAAAGGAAATGGTAAAATTTTTCAAAAGAGCTGGTGCCTAAGTGGATTACACAACTAAACAAATTGATTCAATCAAAGAGACATCAAAGGCTATTAAAGAAAAACAAGCAGGTATCTCAAAGACAGTAGATGATGCTCAAATAAATCAAGGACTTCTAGGTAGCAATATGCAAGTGTTGTACAAAGAATAAGTTGCATAAACTCTTACAGGTACAGCTAAGATTGAAGCTAGACTACAACAGCATGATAATGCTATTATAGCCAAAATTGATGAGAGCTCTTCAATTCTTAAAGATCAGGTAAAGTTAAATACAGATACCATAGATGACCATCTTCTAAAGGTCAAGAAAACCATTGACAGTGGAGTACATCATCTGGAGGGCCAAGTCAGGTTTCAGAAGAATGTTATAAGAGATCATATAGTTGAAGAAGTCCTAAAGGGGGAGAGGTCAATGATTCAAGCTAGCTCTGAGCATACTGTGTGGACCTCTAATTCTATAAGAGAAATTTTTGGCTATCCTCCCATAGATTATGAAAATGATTAAGTTTCTGAGACCAAGCCATCATCTCTTACACAAGTCCAAAAGCAAATTGCTAAAATGTATAGTCCTGAGGATAAAAGCAAGAGAGAGAACTTTACCAGTGAACAAGTAGAATCTAGCAAAAGAAAGTTCAGAGAAGAAGTTCAATCAAGGGTTGATTTTGAACATTGGTCTCCCTCTTCAAGAGAAATGATTCTGGCAGCATGGGAAGCTGTGAAAGGTAATCCAGATGAAAGAGGGAAATGGTATTCTTAAGCTGAATGGATGAAGCACAGGGATCAAGAGGAGCTGAAGATAATATTCAAGGCTGACAAATTGGCTGGGAAAGTTAAGGCAGGTGATAAAGAGCCAATCAGATATTTTCCAAAGCCGTTTGGCTATTTCAAGAGAAGAAAAGAAGTTGTTGAAACCCTTTCCAAGAGAGCCAAAAGAGGAATAGAGATCAAGGAACCTGAACAACATTAGGATTTTAATCTTTATTAAGAATTTTCAGAGAAATGTAATTGATATAACTTTGAACAATATTGATGAGCTCCTAGAGCAAACTATTTGTCATTATCATATATATATGCCTGTGATGTGATCCTTTTCTTATCATAATATATTTTATTCTGAACTACTTGTGATTTTGTGCTTATATGAGAAATCATGTCTGAAATAATTTCTTTTATTAGAATGTTTTGGTAATCTAATTTAATAAGGTACTATACTCATTATATTTTGATTACTTGTATAGAAAATATTGATTATCTTCATAAAGTGGGATATATCATTGACTGAGGTTATGACTTCTTCAAATAGGAGGAGATTGTTGGGACCATTGTCCACAATGTCTTAGATTTGGAGAAGTCCATTCCTAAGTCAAAGATATATCTCAGGATGTATTTGATATACTTTCTAGAATCTTTGTGCAGAAGATCAGGTCAGGCAAAGTGCTCAAGGAATTCATCCAAGTTCACAAGCGTCGAGACATCACACATTGATCGATGCCTGTGACCCAGAAGAGTCGGCTCATGTCTACTGCTCAAAAAGACAAGGTCGTCGCTGAAGTTCTGAGACCAAGTTTGGAAGCGTCGAGCCAAGGAATGTCGCTCGACGTCGTGGAATGAGAAGAGTCGACCAAACTTCAGTTAGCTCTACGCCAACTAGAGGAGTCTAGATATGAAGGCACAGTTAAGAAGGGTCGAGCCCCTATACATTGCTCGACTCCTACAGATAAAAAGTGTCGAATGACTGATGATTGCTCAACGCCTAAGAAGGAAGAGTCTAGAGATTCAGTCTAAGAAGTATGTGTCGAGTATCTACATATCGCTCGAAACCTAATGGAAAAAGAGTCGACAGAGATGCACCGTGCTCAACGTCTTTTCTATAAAAGCTCTAAGCTGAGAAATTTCATCTACAGTAAGCTGAGCCTTTGTTTCTTCTGAAGTCATTAAAGGCCGTTGAAGAATTAGCGTTGTGATGACGTGGAGGAGCATAACAGATGTTGCAGATGGATGGCTATAAATAGAAGGCATGACCTTTGGGTTTAACAAGTCGATCATTCCTATTTTCGAAAGCTATTATCTTCTCCATCGTTTTGAGGGATAGTCTGAGAAAGAATCTTAAGAAGTCGTCTCCTCTTTCAGAACTGTTCTAACTTGAAGAATTCTTTCAGCAATCTGGTGCTGATACATCTTTCTGAAAAGAGAAGATTAAGAAGGAAGAATCTGTCTTCCTAAGAAGAAGAACAGTCATCACATCCTGATAAATGAAGAAGACCAAATTGCTATTGCTGATCTGTTGAAGATTTCTGTCTGATCATTCAGGCAGATCAAGAAGACATAACACTTTAAAGAATCTGAGTCTAAGTATTGTTATTATCTTTATTAATCCCTGTAGGGTCTGAATTGTCAGATCTGAGTGTAGGATCTATCAAGGATCTGAGTTGTAAGATCAGGTGTGATCTGAGTTGTAAGATTCAGGGGTGAATCTGAGCTGTAAGCCTATAATCATAAAGGCTGAGGTAGGATCTGTGGAGATCTGTGATGGTAGGATCTGTTGAGATCTAAGTTGGTAGGATCTGTTGAGATCTGAGTTGGTAGGATCTGTGAGATCTGAGTTGGTAAGATCTGCTGAGATCTGAGAGAGTAAGATCTGTTAAGATCTGAGTCAGTAAGATCTATTGTGATCTGAGCTGTAAGAACTATTTGTGGTCTGAGATCTGGAGGAGCTATAAACCCTATCTAGCACACTGCTAGAGGGGAAAAGGGGGAAAGTGGATTACCCAAGATAAGGGGAACCACTATAAAATTCTGTGTGTGTTTTTTGTGTGTGTTCATTTTCTTGAAAGCTCTGATCATTCTTTTAGGTTATAATCAAGAATTGCAAATAGTTTTTAAAATAACCTATTCACCCCCCCTCTAGGTGATTAGCTACCCTTAATTAAAGTCTTTCACATCAATATATATCATATTGCTGTACAGATTTACATATACAGAACATATTATATTTGATGTACAAAGGAAGAAGAAGAAGTGAAACAGAGGAGCAAAAAGAAGCATATCATATATATTTATATCTTCTTTTTGCCTAACTCTTTCTTGCAGATCATATACATCCTAAGACACCAAACACTATCAATTGCTCAGGATCTAAACTACAAGAAGAAGAAGAAGTGTTATTGTAATCAAGAGAAGGAGCTCTATCCACAAGATGTCATCAAACTAAATCAGACAGCGGGAGCTTTCTTCATCATCATCATCAGGATCCAAACACAACATCTCATCAGGATCATCAAGAGTTTTCTCAGCAAAAAGAGAAGAACAATATATCTTTTCCCTTTCTCCTTCCCATCTTGTAAAGGGTTATAACTCCCTTCAAAAGTTAACTCCCGGTGATAGGCCACCTTAGCAAAAATCTGCATCTTGGTTAGAGAACCTGATCAAAAGCTCCCTTGGTTTTTAAGCACCTTATCAAAAACTTATTGGTGATTTGGGCACCTGATCAAACCTCCATTGGTATGAGGGCACCTTATTAACAACCTCCTAGTGGATTCCTACCATTGTGTAGAAGAGTAGATGTACCCAGGTTTTGGGGAACTACTATATTTCCTTGTGTCATCTGGATGTGTGCTTTGCTTATTTCTTTTTATGTTTTATTTCTTGCTGTGTTTTTATATACCATCTTACTGTTTGTTGTTTATTACTCATACAGCACTCAGCAACATATATTTATATATATCATTTACTTTGAATTAAAACTTAAACAAGAACTTTTAATATATTAAGAACTATCTCCTTTCACAACAAACAATCTGTGAAACATTTTGTCTCTCAGATTCATCAGCTATCAGGAAGATACAAGAAATCTCTTTCGAGTGAAAGCTCCATCCTCAAGCCCGTCAACAAATTTCAATCAGACAGTGGAGCTTTACAACAACATTCCACTAGAGTCTTATCTCAGATTATTGACAGAGAAGAACATCTTAACACTCTTTATCCCCACTTGTATAGGGTTATAACTCCCTTCAAAAGTTAACCCCATGGTGGCAGGGCACCTGAACAAAAACCTGTAGTTTGGTTAGAGCACCTGATCAAAAGCTCCTTGGCATTTGGACACCTGACCAAAAGCTCCTTGGTTATGTTTTGGACACCTGATCAAAAATTCATTGGTGATAGGGCACCTGATCAAAAACCTAGTGGAATCCTACCAAGGGTGGTAGAAGAGTAGACGTACCCAGGTTTATTGGGGAACTACTATAAAATCCTTGTGTCCTCTGTGTTATGTTTATTTTTCTGTATTGTGCTGTGTGCTCTCTTTGTGTTTGTTTTTATAACTCACTCAATACACATATAAGTATCACTATTTTAATTCCACTATAAAAATAATTGAAAAACTTTTTAATACTCTATTCACCCCCCTCCCTCTAGAGTAAATCTAAGATCTAACCTCACTTTCAATTGGTATCAGAGGTTGGTTGATTCTTTACAGGCTAAAACCTGAATCAAAAAGATCAATTAGATCTTAAATTTATTTTAGAGTTTTATTTTTATTTTTTGCTTAAAAACTCAGGGCACAGAACAAAGAATATTCAAGCACAAGACCTCCTATGTGCAATCTAAGTAAGTTTGCACTATGGAAAGCAAGGATTAGATTGTACATGAATTCTATTGATAAGGATATTTTTAATGTTATTTTGACAGGACCTCCTACACCTACATCAACAACAAGTGCTGAAACCACAATAACAAATAATGTTGTTCCACCTCCTGAGTGGAAAGATGTACAGAAGAAGCAGAGAAGTGTTGATGCCAAAGCTATGACTATATTGGCACAGACAATATATGATGACATCTTCGAAAAACATGTGGAATGCACTTTAGCAAGAGAAATTTGGATGTCACTCAACAATATGGTTGAAGGATCAGCAGATGAAAGAAAAGATAGAAGACCTCACCTAATCTCCCAGGAATGAAAATTTCAAGAAAGGAGAATCTGAGACAGAGGCTGATATGTACAACAGGCTCAGCCTGATGACCTTGGACAATGTGATCTCCATCACTGAGGTCAATGATAAGATCCTAATGTGCTTCCCTAGCACATGAGACTCTAGGATCTGGCCAATCAAGGAAGCCAGAAGCCTTAATGAGATCTCCACTGAGAGCTTGTTAGGCAAACTCAAATCCTATGAGCAGCTTATCAAATCCAGAGAAGCTGAACAATCTGTCTCATCTCCAGCATCCAAGAAGGAGAGAAATATTGCTTTCCAAGCTACTAAAGAGGAAGAAAAAGCTCTAGGAGATATGGAGTTCATGAATCTTCTAGCCAAGAGATTCTATAAGATGGCTAGAAAAGATTTCACAAAGAAGGATTCAAGATCTAGAGAAAAGCCAAGGTATGACAAATCAAGTTCTAAGAAAATTATTTGTTTTGGCTGCAGGAAACCTGGACACATTCTGCCTGAGTGTCCAGAGAATCAAAAGAAGGATAAGAGAAAAGACAAAGAAGAAAAGAGGCATTCCAGCAAGTCTTCCTCCCACAAACACAAGCATATGGGAAGAGGGTTTGCAGCTGAATCATGGAGGGAAACTGATTCAGAATCTTCATCCAGCTCTTCTGAAGATGAAGAAAAATCAAATGAGAAGGACCAATGTTTGATGGAAATATATGACTTAGACAGTGAGTCAGAATATGCATCATCATCCAGCTCTAGTGATGAAGAAGAAGAAAGGAACTTCTGCATGATTGCTTTCAATGCCTCAGGAAGTAATTCAGAGTCTGACAATGATGCTGATCAGGTAATCTCTAATTTTGATTTTAATTCGATTGAATTCCAAGATGAATTCAATGTTCTTTGCTTAGACTTACTCATATCTGAGAAGGAAATAATCTCTCTCATAAATAAGTTGGCTGAAATGAACCAACTCAGTGAAGAAAATGCTAATCTTAAGAAAGATTTGGCTGCCTCCAAAGAACATATTATTCTCATTGAGAACAAGTTATCTGAGGCTAAGAAATTTTAAGAATCCCTAAATGGGAGAAGTAACAAACTGATGGACATCACAAGCATAGTAAATGCCAGATTAAGTGGCAAACTGGGCTTGGGTCATCATCAAGTGAGACACCTCTTATTAAGAAGAACATACTTTCTACACCAATAAAATTCATTTCTGCTAAGAGCAAAGAGGCTGTAGAAGTAAATAAAAACATTTCAAGCAAGGCTGTTAAGAATAAAGGAATTCAGCAGAATTCATCGAACGGAGCTCGACGATATGAATTCACTTCATCGAACGAAGATCGACGAACTCTGAAGACTGATTTCCAGTATTGTTATTATTGGAACGGCGCTCGACGAAAGCACTTCACTTCGTCGAACGACAATCGACGAACTCAGCCCAGTTCATCGAACGGAAAACATACAGAAAATCTAAAGAATTCTTATTCTTCACATACTAAGAATCCTTTCACTGAATGGATAATTCCTCCAAGAAGAAATCATCCACAAGGTTATAAGGATCAGCCTGAGATGTCTTTCATTTCAGAATTTTGTGGAAAAACAAAAGGACCCAAAGTAGTCTGGGTCATGAACAACTAACATATTAAATAAGGAGAGGAACTGTTGGAACCTTAGTTTTGATTTGAGTTAGGATCCATCTTTAATGTCTAAATTACTATCATAACACATCTTATAACTTAGATCAAATCCCATTAAGATAGAATGTTGAAAATATATATAATTAATAGGCTGAGAAAATAAGAGAAAGAAAAAAATTATATATGTTCTCTGCATTCGACGAACGGCTACCTGTGTTCTGCGAACGGCGCTCTGCGCTCAATGAATCATATTCAATCTGCGTTCGACAAACAGCTCATTATCTCAGTGGTCGATGATCCCGACTCAGCGGTCGATGATCCCATCTCAGCGGTTAAGCGGTCGACGAACAGATCCCGTCTCAGCGATCAATGAAAATCTGCATTCGAGGAACTCATGTATGTGTTCGATGAATCTTCAATAGAAGCTCAAAACGACGAATTGAATGTTCAGATCGACAAACTTGAAGCTGAGCTCGATGAAATATCTTCAGCATTATTTTAATATCATTCTTAGCTCGACTAATATTATATATGCTGACAGAGCAATATTTTGAATAGTTTCAAATTATATATTGCTGCCTTAACATTATAGTCGTTGCAGTGTTAAATGTTATAGTCGTTGTAGCAAAGCCAAAGGCGGCAATTTATCTTCTCGAGGATCTAGGAAATCAAAGTGACATTATTTCTTTCCTCTTTTGTCGGCAAGAATTCAAATCAGCCGAACAGCTCTCCAGAATATATACTCAGAGAGAAGATCAGAGAAGAATAATAACAAGGAGATGAAATAAGAAAAGGCAGAACCAAATTGGGAAGAAGGAAATATACAGAAGAAAAAAGAAGCAGATCTACAGTGTTCTTGATAAGAACAAATATTATTTATCTTCTTTTTGTTAACTCTTCTCTGCAGATCATCTTTACCCTGAGACACCAATCAAGATCATTTGCTCAGGGATCTAAACTGCAAGAAGAAGAAAAAGAGTTATTACAATCAGAAGAAGAAGCCTCCACAAGCTGTCATCAATTCAATCAGACAGGGGGAGTTCTTCAACATCATCTTCAAAGATCCAATCTCAACAACCCATCAGGATCTTCAAGAGTCTTCTCAGCAAAGAGAAGAACAATATATCATTTCTCCTTTCCCTCTTGTACAGGGTTATAACTCCCTTCAAAAGTTAACTCTCGGTGATAGGGCACCTTAGCAAAAACCTGTGGTTTGGTTTTGTGCAACTAATCAAAAGCTCTGTGGTGTGTGGACACCTGATCAAAAACCCCTTGGTGGCAGAGCACCTGATCAAAAACCTGTAGTGGATTCCTACTAGTGGGTAGAAGATTAGATGTACCCTGATTGATTGGGGAACTACTATATTTCTGGTGCCTTCTGTGATGCTTGTTTATTTTTTATTTGTTGTGCTGTATTGCTGTACCTTCTTAGTGTTTGTTTTTATTACTCACAATCAGCACCACACACATATATATATCACTACTTTGAAATAAGATTAAAAAGGCTTTAATAAAGAAAAATATATTATGAACTAAACTACCTTTCAATTGGTATCAAAGCAAGGCTGATTATTTTAATCACCTTCAACTGATACTTAATTGCACTTTCAATTGGTATCAGAGGTATCAATTGGCTTTCAGGAACACCACCTCTACCAGAGATATTTTGCAGGTACAGGATCACTATCTCAAGCAGTCATTTCTTCCAAGATATTCTTTAATTGTTTGAAGAATAACAACTTAAGAAGTCATTGTCCACCAGGATCAAACTCATTTTTCTTTTGATATCAGAGACCCCAACTGATATCAGAGGACTCTCAATTAGGAAGATTATTATCAGTTACAGAAATAAAAGAATGGGTTTACACTCTCAAGACAGAGAATGCAAATGAAATTGCAAGTTTAATATCAGAAAACCAGAACTTTAGATGGGTGTCAGAATCAAACTCCCAACAGCAGAAATAAAGGAATGAGTACACATCCTTAAGACAAAGAATGCAACAACATTATCAATAAAAATATCTGGAAATCCGATTGCATCCTTCCCTTCCTCCTCATCTGTCCCTTCTTCTAGGGGCCTAGCTCCAGGTCTTCCTGAAACTAGGCAGGGGAAGAAGTTCTATGAAGAAGCTCCATATGATGCAGTTTTTGCTCAGGGGGAGATGTTTTATGAACTAGGCAGGGGGAGAAAGCTGAAGAAGCTCCAGTATTAGGGGGAGATGCTCTCAGGGGGAGATGTTTTATGAAAGAGGGAGATGATGCATGAAGAAGCTACATATGTTGCAATTTCAGATACAGTATTTGCTCTAGCTTGATGCAGATTCAGATACAGCTTTTGATATAGAAGAAGCAACAAATACAGATTCAGATTTAGTTATGACAGATTCAAATGCATATTCAAATGTAAATTCAAATGCAGATTGGTAGCAAAGCTGATTCAGAATATAAAGCTACAGTTCAGATAAACAAATTCAGAAAGATGAAAAATAGCATATATAGCTCAGATATCAAATTCAAATATAACAGATACAGCTCAAACAATCAAAGTCAGAAAGCTGAAGGCAATGTCAGAATTCAAAGAAAGTCAAAGGTTCTGATTTATTTGTTTTTATTAGTTTTGTTTTCAATGTAAAAATTTCAAAACTCAGAGTATCATATTTTATATATCTGCTGAAATATTAAAAATCTATCAGATTTAGATGCTCTGTTGTTTTGTTATTTGTTTTATTATTCATTTTTTGTCAAATAGTGTCCTAACCCAAATAGGGGGAGATTGTTGGAACAACCCTATTATTGATTTGGGCTAGGATCACTATCTGTTTATTATGACTAAGTTGACCCCAATGTATAGTCTTAAAGGTCAAGGTTTTAGGCTGTTAGAACTAAGGAAAAGATAAGTTTTCTGCGTTCGACGAACTCCATACTGCGTTTGATGAACTCCATCCTGCGTTCGACGAATGGCATGCTCCTGCGTTCGACTAACTTGCCAAGGATCTGCTTTCGACGACCTCATTCTGTGTTCGACGAACTCCTCTCTGCGTTCGACGAAATGCTCTCAGCGTTCGACGAAAGCTCGTCTCAGCAGTTGATGAACCTTGTCTCAGCTGTTGACCTCATCTCAGCGGTTGACCAAGTCTCAGTTGTTGACCAAGTCTCAGCATTCGACGAACTTCCCATTCTCAGTGTTTGATGAACTCAGCTCTGCATTCGAAGAATAAGTATCAGATGTTCAGATCGACGAAATTCATTCTCAGCTCGACGAATTAAAAATTCCATCTAGCTTATCAGATATTATCTTTCAGTTTGACGAGCTCCAGTTTGAGATCGACGAACTCCAGATTGCGATCGACGAATTTATTCAGATCGACAAAATTTCTTATTTCAGTTCAGCAGATTTATTTCAGACAGATTATTTTATATTATTCTCTGAACTCAGATTTATCAGCAACGGCTATATTTATTCCAGATAAGTCAAGGATTATATCCCTACTTTTTATATTATTCCTTTCCATTCTCTTCCTGAGAAAATAGCCATTTGGCGGAAAAGGATATCATTAATTAAAAAGGAAAAAGGAATTAAAGTCTTGGTTTGCAGTTCCAAGGAAACATTCAATTCAGATTATTTTATTCCTTATACAGAGGATTTGAATTTCAAATCTGTCAGAGATTTACAAACAAAATAAGGAAGAAGATATACAGTTTTCACGACATTATTACAGAACATATTACATAATAACTGTACAGAAAAAAGTAAAAGAGAACGAGGAATAATACAGAAAAAGCTTTATAGATCTTCATCTTCTTCATGCAGCACCCTCATTCACTGAGAACATCATCAAGATCAATCTCTCAGTCTCTGCTGCAAGTTCAGATCTTCAAAGAGCAACAAACAATCTGAGAAACATTTTGTCTCTCAGATTCATCAGCTATCAGGAAGATACAAGAAATCTCTTTCAAGTGAAAGCTCCCTCCTCAAGCTGTCAACAAATTTCAATCAGACATAGGAGCTTTACAACAACATTCCACTAGAGTCTTCTCTCAGATTATTGACAGAGAAGAACATCTTAACTCTATCTATCCCCTCTTATACAGGGTTATAACTCCCTTCAAAAGTTAACCCCTTGGTGGCAGGGCACAAACAAAAACCTGTAGTTTGGTTAGAGCACCTGATCAAAAGCTCCTTGGTGTTTGGACACCTGATGAAAAGCTCCTTGGTGTTTTGGACACCTGATCAAAAATTCATTAGTGATAGGGCACCTGATCAAAAACCTAGTGGAATCCTACGAAGGGTGGTAGAAGAGTAGACGTTCCCAGGTTTATTGGGGAACTACTATAAAATCCTTGAGTCCTCTGTGTTGTGTTTATTTTTCTGTATTGTGTTGTGTGCTCTCTTTGTGTTTGTTTTTATAACTCACTCAATACACATATAAGTATCACTATTTTAATTCCACTATAAAAATAAGTGAAAAACTTTTTAATACTCTATTCACCCCCCTCCCTCTAGAGTAAATCTAAGATCTAACCTCACTTTCAATTGGTATCAGAGGTTGGTTGATTCTTTACAGGCTAACACCTAAATCAAAAAGATCAATTAGATCTTAAATTTATTTTAGAGTTTTATTTTTATTTTTTGCTTAAAAACTCATGGCACAGAACAAAGAATATTCAAGCACAAGACCTCCTATGTGCAATCAAAGTAAGTTTGCACTATGGAAAGCAATGATCGGATTGTACATGAATTCTATTGATGAGGATATTTTTAATGTTATTTTGATAGGACCTCCTACACCTACATCAACAACAAGTGCTGAAACCACAACAACAAATAATGTTGTTCCACCTCCTGAGTGGAAAGGTGTACAGAAGAAGCAGGAGAGTGCTGATGCCAAAGCTATGAATATATTGGCACAGATAATATCTGATGACATCTTCCAAAAAGTTGTGGAATGCACTTCAGCAAGAGAAATCTGGATGTCACTCAACAATATGGTTGAAGGATCAGCAGATGAAAGAAAAGATAGAAGACCTCACCCAATCTCCCAGTATGAAAATTTTAAGAAAGGAGAATCTGAGACAGATGCTGATATGTACAACAGGCTCAGCCTGAAGACCTTGGACAAAGTGATCTCCATCACTGAGGTCAATGATAAGATCCTAATGTGCTTCCCTAGCACATGGGACTCTAGGATCTGGCCAATCAAGGAATCCAGAAGCCTTAATGAGATCTCCACTGAGAGCTTGTTAGGCAAACTCAAATCCTATGAGCAGCTTATCAAATCCAGAGAAGATGAACAATCTGTCTCATCTCTAGCATCCAAGAAGGAGAGAAATATAGCTTTCCAAGCTACTGAAGAGGAAGAAAAAGCTTCAGGAGATATGGAGTTCATGACTCTTCTAGCCAAGAGATTCTATAAGATGGCTAGAAAAGATTTCAGAAAGAAGGATTCAAGATCCATAGAAAATCTAAGGTATGACAAATAAAGTTCTAAGGAAAAAATTTGTTTTGGATGCAGGAAACCTGGACACATTCTGTCTGAATGTCCAGAGAATCAAAAAGTAGAGTTTACAGTACACTATGGATTGACTAGCAATCTTCAAAGAACTTTCAGAGAAAGTTCTTTCTTCAGATGTGAAATTTGAATCTCTTATTTCTTGTATGAATGGAGTTCAGCCTTTTGAGAAACTGAGAAAGAAGGAATATGTAATCTTCTGAGGCACGATCTGAAACTTGAGAGTCGAAAGAATCACGATTGATGTTGAGAGATTCTTATTCTGAAGATCTTATCGACTCTGGCTTGCGAAGAAGAATTGTGAGAACACCTCTTGTTGACGATGAGAAAAACATTGCGAGAACAAGAGCGGCCGACAGAGAGAAATAACGAAGTTAAGATTTTGATTCACGATTAGGGTTTTTCGAAACTAACCCTTAGAAATATATAGGATTCTTCTTCAACGGCTTTAAGGGCAATTTACGGAACAAGCTCCACGTGCACTGTACATTGAGGAAGCCCTAAATGGCGAACAATCACTTACTGAAACGGAAAACAGACTTTCGCCAATTCATCTATATTACCCAGAAACCAACGACGAATAGCTTAACTGTTTCCACAAATTTGCTGAAATTATATCGACGAATTTTACTTAGTTAATTCGTCTATATAGACTTCGACTAAAGCAACTTAAGAACATATTTTAGCATTTGAAAAGATATAGCCGATTCTTCTATATTCACTTAAACTATATCGACGAATGACTTGATATAATTCAAGGAATATAAACGAATATGGACTTAGATAAATTTTCTTTTCATCTAGAAAACAGCATCAGCTCCTATCCTTCAACTCCAGCACTTAGTATATGAAGTACACCCAAATAGAGAGATTTCACATGAGTCAACACCCTGGTCTACACAATGAGGGATTACATTGCATAGGCCTGCGTTTAATGACTCATTGAAACCTGACATTGGTTTGTACTTAAAATGTAATAACCTGCAATATCACAGCTAAAGTGCATAATCAAATACAAACTCAATTCATCTTAGTTTGAAGAGAATTTCTTCAAATCAGGGTTTTTTTGGTTACAATACCAACAAAAGATAACTATAAAATACAAAAGACAAATATAAAATCTCCCTATGAGGTAATCTGAAGGAGACGCCAGAGAATCGTTGAAGATCGTTGAAGTCCAAGCGTGCAGTTCTTCGCATTGAGTTAGCGTGTTGATCCAAGCCTCCTTTGATTCCTCCTTTTTGAAATTTAGTGGGAGATCCTTTATGGTCTGGAAATACGGCCCTCACAAATAATTCAGATAGCTAGAATAGGGCTCCTTGGTATTGGGTCTTGGAGATGATGAAATTCACCTATTTATAGGTGTTAAGGCTAACGCCTGGCGTTGACCCAGTATAGAAATGTATTGATGGCTCGGATCTTCAAAATAGGAAGAATATTTTGCATCTTTGGAAACATTCATTTTAGGCAACCTTAACGCTAGCGTTGAGTCTAACGCCTGGTGTTGAGTCTAACGCCTGGTGTTGAGTCTAACGCCTGGCGTTGAGTCAAATCAATCTGAAAATGCTCCTGCAATCACGGCAGCTTCCCTCCATGCCATTTTCATCTTGGTGGGAATGAAAGTCAATGCTGGCGTTAAGAGTTAATGCCGATCGTTAGCTCTCTTCCATTCTTTTCAGCTTGTGAGCAAATCCAGACCAACAATAACAACCTAGTGTCATATTTGTTCAAACATGTATGCTAAAAACACAATGGCCTACAAGATTAAATACAAGTATGGTTTGTTATTCTCAAACCAAAGGGATGCGGAAAATCGTGTTCCGACACTAGGCACTTAGGGACTTAGAGATTTGTATTTGTAACTTAGTGACTCGCGAGACCTAGGGTCTAGCGAGACCTAGAGACTTGCGAGACATAGAGACTTGCAAGACCTGAGCTCTGCGGTACCCACTTGCTCTCCTCCCTTTATCATGGTCTAGGGCATCTCTCCACCCTGGTACCGTGTCGCGCCACCATGCGTGCTCGCCAACATCTATGTTAGAGATAGTGGGAGGCGCGAATGGTCAGGGTGAGACCAATTTGGCTCATACCTTTCCCATATTTTAGGTTGGAATTTCTTCTCATCCCATCCCTCCAGTATTCTAGGTTATCTTTCTACCATACCAACATTCAAGAGCCTGGTCAGCATGATCATCTTTGGGGATCTTTTAGTATAATTTTACGACCTAGCGCTTGAGTGGTCAACATGCCCCGCGGGGTTGTGAGAGCCCGGTCGGTGGAACCTACTCATGGTTCTTTTCATTATCATTACTCCCTGCCTCCTGAGAGGTCAACCTGCCCCACCTGCTTATGAGAGCTCGGTCAGCGGAACCTACTCAAGGGTATTTCATCACTATTTCTACCTGCCTCCTGAGTGGTAAACCTGCCTCGCCGACTTCTGAGAGCCCGGTCGGCGAAAACTACTCAGGGGTCTTTCATCACTATTTCTACCTACCTCCTGAGTGGTCAACTTACCCTGTCGGCTTGTGAGAGTCCGGTCGGCGGAACCTACTCAGAGGACTTTTTGTTATCATTAATTCTTGCCTCCTGAGCGGTCAATCTGCCCTGCTGGCTTGTGAGAGCCCTGTCGGCGGAACCTACTCAGGGGTCTTTCATCACAATCTCTACCTGCCTCCTGAGTAGTCAACCTTCCCCTCCAGCTTGCGAGTGCTCGGTCGATGGTACCTACTCAGGGGTCTTTCATCACAATGTCTACCTGCTTCCTGGGTGGTCAACCTGTCCCACCGACTCATTAGAGCTCGATCCGCGGAACCTACTCAGGTGTCTTTCATCACAACTTCTACCAGCCTACTTGGTGGTCAACCTTCCCTGCCTGGCTTGTGAGAGCCCAGTCGGTGGAACCTACTCATGGGTCTTTCATCATAACTTCTACCGGCCTTCTGGGTGGTCAACCTGCCCCGCCGACTTGTGAGAGCCTAGTCAGCGGAACCTACTCAAGGGTCTTTCATCATAACTTCTACCTGCCTCCTGGGTGGTCAACCTGACACGACGACTTATGAGAGCATGGCCGGTGGAAACCTACTCAGGGGTCTTTCATCACAACTTCTATGCGCCTCTTGGGTGGTTAACCTGCCCAAAAGGCTCGCGAGAGCCCGGTCGGCGGAACCTACTCAGGGGTCTTTCACAACAACTTCTACCTGTATCCTGGTTGGTCAACCTGCCCCACAGACTTGTGAGAGCTTGGTCGGAGAAACCAACTCAGGGGTCATTCATCACAACTTCTACTACCTTCTGGGTGGTCAACATGCCCTGACGGCATTTGAGAGCCCAGGTAGGCATAACTTACTCAGGGGTCTTTCATCACAACATCTACCTGCCTCCTGGGTGGTCAACCTGCCCCGCCGGCTTGCGAGAGCCCGGTCGGCAGAACCTACTCATGGGTAGTCTATCATTATCTCTTTTTTAACTTACTACTTAACATTGATCTTTTCAGCTTATGGTGACCTGATCCCCGTCTGATGGAGTAGAGGTATATGCGTGTTCAAAAGAATTTATCACATAAATTTTTATTATCAACTAGGAATAAAAACATTTCAAGTCATCGCCACTCTAGGTGTTGCTAAGGAGGATCCCATCAACATCCTGAAGGCGGTACCCTCCCGACTTCAACACTTCTAAGATTACATAGGGACCCTCCTACTTGGGGTTGATCTTCCCGATCGACATCGACCTTCTCGTTGCATTGACCTTTTTGAGGGCAAGGTCCCCATTCACGAAGTGTTTAATTTGAATCTGCTTGTCGAAGTACCTTGCCATCTTGCACTTGATCTCCTCCTAGCGAATGGTTGTCAGGTCCCAAAGCTCCTCCACAAGGTCAAGCGAGAGTCGTTGTTCTTCCTCATTTACGACCCGCCATTCGTCATCTCCTTCCCCTGCGACCACAATTCAAGGGGACCTCACCTCAAACTCTACCGGTAACATGGCATTAGATCCATGTGAGTGTTTGAAAGCGGTTTCCCCCATGGACGTGTTGGGGGTGGTTCTCATGGCCCAAAGGACGGAGGGTAGCATTTCCACCCAGTTAGCCTTTAGGTTCTCCATATTCTTCTTTAGCAGGTTCAATATGGTCTTATTTGTTGCTTCCACCTGCCTGTTACTCCGAGGGTGACAGATAGATACGAAGTGGAGATAGATGCCCAACTGGCTGCAGAAGCTAGTGAGCTCCTCGCTAGCGAACTGTGGCCAGTTATCCGTGACTACTGCCAGGCGCAGCCCATGCTGGCAAATTATCTCCCTCCAGATGAAGTTTCGCACCACCTGCAAGGTTTTCTTTGACAGTGCCTTTACTTCCATCAACTTTGAGAAGTAGTCGATCATAACTAGGAGAAACCTCCTTTGCCCACTGACATGGGGGAACATGCCTACCAGGTCCATCCTCCATATTACAAAGGGCCATGGTGTAACATCCCCCAAACTACTAGACCCCTAGGAAATTTTTGTCATGATAGAAATAGGATAAAAGACCAAGGGTACATTGGTGACAAGTTGAATGAGAGGAGAACACCATGGTGTGAACTTAACCACCATGGGCCACCCCAATGTAAGGAAAATTCAAGGGTAAACCAAAAAGGGGTGAAGCATCCTATGCATCACCTATTACCATGAGGATAACACCTAGGCTAAATTAAAGCATGATAGGTGACATAGATGATCCCTTAAACCAAAAGGGTGCCCCCTTGATCATTATAGGAGCCTTTGACCTGACTAGGTCAAGTTACACAAAAAGGCCCAACTTGATATACTTCACCCTAGTATAGGTAAATTAACCTGAGTATGGTGAAATAGACCAAACCACACCCTTCCTAAACACTAGGGTAGTCTAATGAGACAAAATGTACCTAATGGAATTGTTCAATTTTGGGAAATTAGGTCAATTACCCAAAAAGCCCCAATTTGACCTAAATGAACTAATCTCCACAATTGACCTTCAATTGGCCCAATGTGATCAAATTGACCACACCAAACCATCTATGACCATTAGGATAAACTAGTGGGGCAACATTGACCCATTGGGATGGAACAATTTTGGGGAAATTGGCCAATTACCAAAAAGCCCCGCATTGACCTAAATGAACTAATCACCTCAATTGACCTTCAATTGGCCCAATATGATCAAATTGACCACACCAAACCCTCTATGACCATTAGGAGAAACTAGTGGGGCAACATTGACCCATTGGGGTGGGAGAATTTTGGGGAAATTGGTCAATTACCAAAAAGCCCCAATTTGACCAAAATGAACTAATTTCCCTAATTTGATATTCAATTGGTCAAAAGTGGTCAAATTTATCACCCCTAACACTCCAAGATCACTAAGGGAGTCTAATGGGTCCCCATTGGACCCTTGGGGTAAGCGAATTTTGGGAAATTAGGCAAAATTACCAAATTGCCCCAAATTACAATTTATGCCATTTATGGTTCAATTGGCCAAATTGACCTAGCAAAACCCTATGGGGAAAATATGAGACCAAAATGAGTCAAGGTGTGCATTCAATTTTGTAGGATTAGGGCAAAATCACAAAAAATGCACAAATTGCCCCTATAAGCAATTATGTGCAAATATGCCCCATATGACCCCACCATGACTTAATGCCCCATGGAATAGGTCCATAGGGTCTAAGGCACAAATGTGGGACAACCATATTGGTTTGGGTGAGCTTGAGTCAAGCCTAAACCCAAAAATCTCAAATTGGTATATTTGGGTCAAGTGAGCCCAAACTCAAAACCAATTGGACTTAGCCCAACCCAAAGAGCCTATTAGCAATCCCTCATGATATTTAAACCCCAATCCCTCTGATTTTTCATAATTAAAGGGGTTACAGGAAATTTGAATTAAGATGGGGAAGAAGACAAATAAGGCAAAGAGGAAGAAAATAGGGGATGGGTGCCAAATGGCACCCCACTCCCCCTCCCCAATCTCTCCTCTGAGCTATGGAATTTATTTCCATCAGTTTGGGGAAGTGAGGAGGGGTCTTGGATAGGCTGGAGGTGGCATCAAGAGGGTGGCCGAGAGCCATTAATAGCTTGGTGCCATATACCCCAGCTCCCCCTCCTTTCTCCATTCCATCTCATTCAGGACCTCTAGAGCACTCAAACCCCTAACTTTTGAGAAGGAATCGGCAGCTGCAACCAAGGAGAGCCATGGCACCGAGAAGGCTAAGGTCGGCAACTGGTGAATCAAGAAACTGACGGGAATGCAGCTCGAATTCAGGCAAGATCCTCTCCCTCTCCACCTGTGTTAGATATCTACATCTTCCCTTTTCAAATCGAGTTGTGATATGGTTCTTTCACTAGTTTGTCTTTCTATGTTCTTAGCCGTGAAAATGGTTTCTATGGGGGGATAGCTCCAGCCACCTCAGGCCAATCGAACACCGCCAGTCGACAGCCAAATGTTGACTGGTGGTGGCTTGGGGGTTTTGCCGGAGAAGGATGGAGATGGCCTGAAAATTGGGAGCAACGTTGGGCCTAGGGAAAACAATCTGGGCCCTTGGCTGGCTGGGGACGACGAGCCCCAGCCGTTAGATCTCGAGAAATTGTTAGCCGCAGACATGATAGGTTATATTTATAGAAAATTAATTTTTGTCACAAATAATGCAGAATCATGTGGAATTTATTGGCGGGCCCTTATAGGCCTCAACAAAAAATACTCCCTGAATGAAAATTATAGTTTTATGACCTTAGCAAAAATTAGGAATTTGTTTGAGGTCATTTGGAGCAATGTAGCTATCTGAGCATCCATTTTGGTGAGACATGTACATATGGCTCCCTCGATCTTTAGAAATTAATTTAGAGAGATAAATAACTCTAATTGACTTGAAATTTGGGGCATGCATGAGTCATGCCCTAAAGTACCCCCTACAAAAAATTGGGGATTTTTGGAAACAGTGTTTCTAATGTTTTATTCAATATTTCATTTTTTTATATGGCCTAGATCTAAGGTTATATTGGTCCAAATCCACTCAAATTTCTCTGTAGATAGTAGACCAGGCCAAACATAGTCTATAGTAGAAGATTAAGGCCATTTAGACCAATGCATGTTGGTCTAACCCACTTGCATGACTTGACATGGTTAAGGTGTGGTGTGCACATAGACCAGATGGGTATTTTGTGACCCTAGCACTTTTGACTTGGTTTTAGTCACTGAAATTTTATCCACACCTTTATGATGATATAATACATCACCTAACCAAAAATTAGAATATTTGGGGGCACATTTTTTAAAGTTTTTGAAGAAATTAAATAAATCATGCATGGTGCATATTATAGGTTATTTTGACTTAAACCACTCCAAATCTGCTTTGGGAGGTTGGTTATGAGTACATTAGTCACTGGTGAAATTTTTGACTCAATTGGATCCTTGCATATGAGTATATCCATGTTTTAATGAGACATAGAAAAACCTTCATTTAGGTCACACTAAATGTTGTTTTTGCCAATAGTGAAATAGACATTTTGCACCCAAATTTGGAGGCCCTTAGAGGCTTTAAAAAGAAAAGTAGGCAGAGACAACTTTTGTAGGCCTTTGTGTCTATTATCTGTAGGAGGTAAAATCACACCATTTAGTGCCCTAAGACCCTCTGGAGGGCAGATTTAGTAAGGTTGGTCCTAGTGAAGGACAGACATTAAATTGTGAATAACTTTTAGATAGTAGATTGTATGAGGCTAAAAAATTAACCATGTGTGTGTGCACCCTAGATCTACTATGTAACCAAAAATTGGAATTTTTGGGGTACATTTTTCTTAAGTTTTAGTAGAAATTGAATAAATCATATATGGTGTATAGTTTGGGTGATTTGGACGCAAATCACTCCAAATCTACTTTGGGAGGTTGTTTATGTATGCAATAGACTCTGGTTAAAATCTTAGGTCATTTGGACCCTTACAAGTAAGCAAATTTTGGTCAAACATGAAACTTGGCAGGACTACCTTTAAGGTGTTCAGTAAAGGGGTAAAGAAACCTTAGTTTTATAATTGAGGAAAATTCCCTTGGTCCTCTCACATGAAATTTAAAACATGCACTTAGGACCATAGGACAATACTCTATAGTGAAAACCATTAACCTTTGGGTTAATTTCCCTAGGAAAGTTGATTTCATATGGTTTGGTTACATAGACCTCAAGTAAGTAATGGTAGGGTCAAAGCTTACTGAAATGTTATGAAATTTTATACATAGACTTTTCATATCAGTAGGAAGTTCTGGGAATTTTGTTAGAACTAATCATTGAGTAAATGACATACTTCCTTCACAAAGTAGAATTTGAGCTTATAACTTGAGAAATTCATACCATGAATTATAGTTGCTGGATTGTTATAGAATTTTGTATATATACTTTTCATATCAGTGGGAAGCTCTTGGAATTTTGTTAGAATTAATCATTGAGTTAATGACATACTTCCTTCACAAAGTAGAATTTGAGCATATAATTTTAGAAATTCATACCATGAATTATAGTTGCTCGATTGTTATAGAATTTTGCATATAGAATTTTCATATCAGTAGGAAGCTTTGGGAAATTTGTTAGAATTAATCATTGAGTAAATGACATACTTCCTTCATAAAGTAGAATTTGAGCCTATAACTTGAGAAATTCATACCATGAATTACAGTGGCCAGATTCTTATAGAATTTTGTATATAGACTTTTCCTATTAGTGGGAAACTCTAGAAAGTTTGTTAGAATTAATCATTGTGTAAATTACATACTTCCTTCACAAACTAGAATTTGAGCTTATAGTTTGAGAAATTCATACCATGAATTATTGTTGTTGGATTGTTATAGAATTTTGTATATAGTCTTTTCATTTCAGTAGGAAGCTCTGAGAATTTTGTTAGAATTAATCATTGAGTAAATGACATACTTTCTTCACAAAGTCGAACTTGAGCGTATAACTTGAGAAATTCATACCATGAATTCTAGTTGCTAGATTGTAATATAATTTTGTATATAGACTATTCATATCAGTAGGAAGCTATGGGAATTTTGTTAGATTTGCACATTGAATAAATGACATACTTTCTTCACAAACTAGAAATTGAGCTTATATCTTGAAAAATTAATACCATGAGCTATGGTTGCTGGATTCTTATAGAATCTTGTACATAGATCTTTTATATCAGTAGGAAGCTCTGAAAATTTTATTAGATTTAATCATTGAGAAAATGACAAACTTCCTTCACAAAGAAGAAATTGAGCTTATAACTTGAGAAATTAATACCATGAATTTTTATTGCTGGAATATCATAGAAAGTTGTACCCAAACCCTTGACATTAATATGAATCTCAGGAAGTAAAATGATCTCATGCTTAGTTAGTATTCATATAGTCAATCTTGTATGGCACGTGGTTTCACTTAACGTCAAACCGGTCTGCAAATAGTAAAAACTTATTTATGTGATTTAGACCATTCCAGACCATCACCTATGGAATTATTTACTCATTGATCATTATGAAGTCATAGATTGATTAAAGGATTAACCATTAGTGACATTTATTAGAAGAAAGGAGTTGGGGTGCATTTAGTAAAACCATCAATTCGGGATTACGATGATATGATAAGAGGATCGAACCATTAGCAAGTATAAGTGTGCTTGCTTTACGAATTGGGACCTTAAGTAGGTAAGGAGTGACCCAACAGAAGGTACACGTTGGGATTGAGATATAACACAAAGAAATAGCTGGTCACAAGGGAAGGCAGGGTTCAGTGCTCAATTAATCACCGACACTTCTCTACCGAGTCAAATGGGTAAACAATCTTAGGACTTTAGAGCAATTAGAGAGAAAGTGGGCATATAAGAATGGGTAGCCACCAAAAAGAGTAAATATCCTAGAAAGAGGGATTTGGGCTTCAGCCACCATCGCATCCCCTAATACCGCTGTGAGCCATTCACCGGGTAACCCTCGGGAAGTTCGGGATTCACCCTAAACTTCTAAGTATAACTAATCGGTAGATAAGAGTAGTTTAAATAGGAGAACTTGATAGGATAATCCCCGTACCAAATTTGGGATGGTTTAGTATTGCTCAAGTAAGACGGGTTAAGTCCTGCGAGTGGTAGACACGGTATATTAGAAGGATGGGTTAAGTCTTGCGAGCGGTATGCTCGGTATATTAGATGGAAGGGTTAAGTCCTGTGATCGGTAGGCTCAGTATATTAGAAGGACGGGTTAGTCCTGCGAGCGGTAGGCTCACTGTTTCACTTAGAGGCATTATTGTATGAAGTAGTACGCGGATACCCTGTGTTTTCTTAGGGGCGTATGTAAAGTCTAGGTTGGGAGGTTTCATACTGGCCTAGGAGTGGAGGAACCGATCCACTGCCCCTATTTGCCTCAACGGGGTGTACCTAAAGGGAGTTTCCAAAAGCGGGATAGAGGTGGTGCTTAATAGATAGTACACGGATACCCTGTGTGCTCTTAGGGGCGTACATAAGGTCTAGGATGGGAGATGTGTGACATAAGCCTAGAAGTAGACAAGCCCCATCCACTGCCATGTTTGCCTCAACCGGGTGCCTGAGTTGAGACACTCGAATAGAGGGAACTAACAAAAGGTCTGTATTTATATAGTCTGGTGGGTGAGTTGCATCATTGCATTTCACAACATAGCATAACATCCATGCATAAAACAAAGACCTCATCATATAAATTAGTATGGGCTCTTTTATACGATGAGTTTACCTTAATGCCAGATCCCTTAGCTTATGTGCTTTATGTGTACGCATATAAGTTAATTTTACTTTTATTGCTGCTCTTTTTACATGATGTTGCTTCCTTTGTGTATACTCTATATATGTTGCCATGCATTATGTTTCCATGTACTATATTTGGAACAGAGTGAACTGTTTAGTATTCTCACGTCATACTATTGTACTTTTGTTTACTCCTCGATATGTTTAGAGAAAAGCTGATTGATATATTTACTCGATAGTTAGACCCATGTTACATGCTTATTTTTTTGCTACCCCTTGTTGTCCTCCGCTTCCTCCTCCTGCATGGTGCCTATGATTCGTGGGTGGAGGTGGTGAGGAACATGCTGAGTCTTATAGACTGGTGGTCGGTGGACCACATCATTACAGGAGCACCAAGGAGAGCAGATCCCGAACTAGAGGGAGGAACCTGACACGGTAGCAAGGCCAGGACTTGGACTCTCAGCTGCTGCGGGGAATGCACCGGTGAGCAACCCTCTTCTGACATCCACACTTGACATCTACCCTGGGCAGAGTAAGGAGTTATACATTCATGAGGGTGTTAGTCCGTGTCAATGCTTATAGTGTTTTAACTTTGCTAAGAGAGAGGCCAAGAAATCTATGTTGTACCGGGCTTAAGCCCATTTCTATTTACCGCACACTAATTTCTATTTTTCATGTCATAGTTCGTCTCATTTTCGACATCTTTACAATTATATGGTGATTATTTGTGGACATGTGTTTCTTTAATTATTTTAAATCTGTGATATTTGGTTGGCCTTGATATGTTGATTAGCCGACAGGATCGGCGTATTGTGGTGGCGACCATTTGGAGTAATGGTTCTACCTTAAGATGGCAGTTCTGGGCGGTAAGACCCTGAGAATGAAAAAACGGGTCTTACAAACTGGTATCAGCTCAGCCAACTTCGATCCAAAGTAAAGAGTCCACAACCCTAGGCAACCCCGCTCGAGCTTAGTTTGAGGACAAACTAGCAGTGGAAGCAATGGTGTGCCCATAGGAAAAATCATGTTAATTGTCCATCAAAATGAGATGTTTGCGCCAACCCTTCTAATCAAACCCTTATTCTTATGTAGCCTCCGGTGAACGTCACCACCCGGGCAATTATTCCCCCCATGCAGAATGCAGTTCCGCCTGTGCAGAATGCAGTTCCTCCAGTGCAGGATGCAATCCCTCCCCCACCGGCTCCCACCCATTCCAACAAACGGAGCTAGGACATACATTGGACACTATCCTGCAGGCCTTCTCCCAACAGCAATCCCCGGTATAGGACCCCAACCTAGGGGAAAACTGGTTGAGTGTCTTCCGAGGCCTCTCCCCGCCATCTTATGTGGGGACTGAGTTGGTGGTACAGACGGAGGAATGGCTGGATACATTTTAGGAGATGCTAGCCAGGATTCGTTGTCCGGTTGATGTGGTGGTGTCATTGGACGCCTCCGCTTTAAAATCTCATGCCAAGCGGTGGTGGAAGTCGGCCCTAGACACCACCTTTGCCGGCCTAGATTTGTTGGATCTGATGGCGCCCTTAGAGGTGGGGTGAATAAGGAATTTATAGTTTTTTAGATAAACTGAGTGCTTTTAGAAAACAGAAACCTTTTGATTCAGTTGTTAATGTCAGGCATTAAGAGTCAACGCTAGGTGTTAGCTCTCCAGAAAATAATTTTCACAGAAATATGTCAAAGTGATTTTACTTATGAAATCCTAAATGAAATACAATCCGAGATAATGAAAATGAACATTATATTTCAAAAGAGAATTACAAGATAAAATTTCAATAACGCTTGAAATTAAAGGTGACAAAGTAAAATACACCTTTTGTTCCTTCACCGGTCCTTCTCCCAAGGATCGGTTGGATATAGCCTATCTTTTCCCAGATAAGGCCTCTAGCCACCCCCTAGATCTACCAAATACCTAGTCGCCATGCACAAGGCGGCAAATTTCCCCTAAACCAAACCCGGCCTAGTTGTCATATGCAAGGCGGCGAATTCACTACTGTTACAAGAAAATAATGAAAATATAAAAAAAATTCAGAACAAAAGACTCCATATATTGAAGAGCGCTGAAGGAGATGTTGAAGACATGCAATGATCATCATCGGAGTTGAAACGAGCATCTTTCTTGAAATTTGACCATTGAAAATCTCCTTCTAACTCTTGTTCCTCAATGGTGGTGTTGGGAGTACTCTCTAAATTCGGGATGAAATGCTCTCTCAAATGTCTGGAATGAAGGCTTGGATGCATGTAACTTTCAACAACAAAATCAGGTCTTTAAATAGGCACGGGAGCTAATGCATGGCGTTACGTAGTTAACACCAGCGTTAAGGATCGTGTATGGTCGTTGCTGAGATCGTGCAACCGTTGGGATCGTGCCAGATCGTGGACTCAATGTGAGCATTAACTCTAATGTCGGTGTTATCTCTGGCTATTCGACGGATTCCTTCTCGGCGTCATTTCATCTCGACGTCATTTTTTCTTGACAGATTCTTTTTCGGCAAAAGTTAATGCAGGGCATTAACTGCTAACACCGAGCATTAGATCTCTTTTCAGAGAATCGTCATTAATAACAATCCAATTCTTAGAGATATGTACTTATAGTACCTGCACACTATAAACACAAGCAAGATCAAATACATAGTGTGATTTGTTATTCTCAAACTAAGAGATGTGGAACACAGGCTCCAACAATCTCTCCCTTTTGATAATAACAAATCCACTAATAAGAAATAAACTTTAATTAGAGTAGTGTTTATAGTATATGATAAGCGTGATAATCATGCATACTCCGCCTATGTTGATACTCCCCCTACATGAATGCATTTTCTAATGTACTCCCCCTAAATCATAGATTTCTATAATTTATTTCTTTAATTAATTCTCCCCCTTTTGTTATAATCAAAAGGAGGTGGGTTAGAGTAGTTGCAATATGAAATGTTATACATTAAGTAGAAATAATAGCAACTTCTTTGAAAAATAGTGAACACAACGAAAGCAATTTTGAACATCTTTAAGCACTTGTAAGCACAAAATAGAATAAGTGTTTAAGTCAAATAAGTAGATGTTTGATTTACAAAAGTTGCAAGTACATTTGAAATTTGTAATATAAAATTAGCAAGCAAGATTATAAAATATCAAGGAAAGATATGTTTACAATGTAAATTAATTTGCATTTCAAGTGAACATAAACATTGTAAAGATCATGCTTTGCTATCTAGTGCATTTACTCATGATTGTAGATAATAATGTAGGTAAGCTTTAGGTCCAATTCTCATGAGTGGATGTATTATAAATGATAATGATGTGTTCAATAAGGGTGTTTTGATAAAGTATACAAGTGTATAAATCAAACCACATGAAACTATGTAATGTAAGAACATAACTTGAATTGAACATAAACAACTTTACTTCCACAATTTTAAATGCACATAAAGATTTTTACTTATAAAGAGAAGTTGACAAAATTTTGTTTACACAAGTCACTTTACAATTTTTGGTGGAGTTTTCCTTGTCATATATTTTTCTTTGTTTTGAATTGTTTTTTTGTGACCAAGGACTCCAAATTCACTCATTATTGCAAATATAGAAATTTTATTTTATATACCACATTTCTTTAAATACAAGTACATGAAAAACTAAGAATTCAAGAAGGAATTCAATGTTGTGTAGGTAAACTATTTATGAAATTCAAAATAAGTTTGTATGCTACACAATCATGCAAAAATAAGATTTAAAACACATGTAGATTAACCAAAAAGGTGTAAGTGAGAAAATCATTATCAAAGATAAAAACTTTACTCATACTTAGATGCATGTAAAAAAATTTCTACACATGTAATCTATAACTAAATTCTTTGCACATTTTAAGATAATCAAGGCATGATAAAATCAAAACAATGTTTTTAAAAAACTTGAAGGTTTAAATTAAACATTGTAAATAATCTTTAAGCAATATACATAAACATCCTTGAATTAACCATTTAAGCATTTTTTTTAAAAAAAAATTGGAAAGGAAATAACAAAAAAATAGAAAACTTAAAAAAATCAGAAAAATAATACAAAATACTGCAATAAAATAATACCAAAAAATTTTCAAATAAGACAGAAAATTTTTTGGAGCAGAGAGACTAACGTCAGGCGTTAACTTCTTAACGCCGAAACAGAGTACCATATTTTAATATTTTGAAAAATCTTTTGCATGATTCATTTGTATTATAAAGAGGTCTTCTTATAGTTGAAATTTCAGGCATTATGGAGTTGATTTGAAGGATCTTTTAGCGTGTTTATGGTGGTTTTTCAATAGTTTCTACATTTTTATTGGTTTTTTTTTTTGAAAAAAAAAACAAATATAACAAGATACACAAGACAATTTCGATATCTTTTTATATGTTTTAAAGAGACATTTCTAAGACACCTAATTCTAACCTAAGCATGTGAAAACGTGCATCAGGTAGAGGTTTGGTAAAAATGTCGACAAGTTGTGATTCAGTCCCTATAAAGGTAATTTTAATATGTTCCTTCTTAATATGATCTCTAATAAAATGATGTCGGACATCTATATGTTTCGATCTAGAATGATGTACAAGATTATTTGTAAGATATATAGCGCTCTTATTGTCACACTTTAATTTTAAGTTATTTAGATAAACACCAAAGTCCTCTAACATTTGAGTCATCTATAAAGCTTGTGCACAACAACTACCTAGTGTGATATATTCGGACTCGGTGGTGGAGAGGGCAACAGAATTATGTTTCCTACTCAACCATGATATGAGTGAAGGGCCAATAAAATGACACGTGCCACTAGTGCTCTTTCGATTTAATGAACATCTTGCATAGTCCGAATCAGAAAAACCATGTAAAATAAAACAATCATTATGAGGATACCATAAGCCTAATCTAGATGTTCTGATTATATATCTAAAAATACGTCTAACAGCTTCGCATATTTTTGAGAACTCTGACAAGTGAATATGGGGGTGTTCACTTGCCAACCCAGAGAACTGGGCATTATTGCGGATGATGTTTAGGATTGTCGGCTTGATCTCAAATTGGTTGTTCAGGATGGCTGGGCCAAAAATAGGATACACACTCCACACAGTGGGAGTGGTGTAGTTTCGCATCGTTCTGGGCCTTGGCCGTGCCACCTCATTTTCATCATCCACCTGACCAGCAGCTGGTGCATTCTCAACCCTGGGGTAAACTCCATTTCTGTTAATATTATTATTGTCCATAGCAGCAGCAGCACGACGGCACGCGCACAATGTCCTCTCTATCTCTGGGTCGTACTCTACTAGCTCAGCAGGGACTTGCCCATGCATAAACTTACACACAACAAAAAGAAAAATCAAAAACAACAAAAAACCTTTATAACTGCTTCCAGGAAGAAAAACTCATACAACGCTTCCAATCCCCGGCAACGGCGGCAAAAACTTGACACATTCACGACAAGTGTAGCGATCGTACAAGTAATAAAAGTTGGGTGAGACTCTCCAAATATCGTTCTCAAAGGACTGCAAGTTGGGGTGTATGATTTCTCGTTAGGGAAATTGATTATAAAGATTTCTATATTAATTCTGAAAAGGGGGGGTTTTGGTTTGGTTTAGGGATTGCGGTTGATGAAAGCTACTTTAGCTAATTCAGGTCGGATTCACCGCTTCGCTTGGTGGATGGACGAGTAGGCTTGCGGATGAATGAGAAGGCTTGTAGATGGATGATTCGTCACCAGCAGAGTGAGGGTCGTAAGCACCTCATCAGAAAACACGCAACTAACAATTGCTAGTGTGGCGCATAACGTAACGATGGAGTGGATGGCGGAATGGAGGCGCACCTCAACTCACATAAACCACAATAAATATCCTAAACATGAAATCACATTAACTTTAACAAGAGTTTATGTTGGACATGTTTGTCACATCCCTTTGTTTGAGAATAACAAATCCCAAATTGTATTTGATCTTGCTTGTCGTGTGTTTATAGTGTGCAGGAACTATATGTGCAATACTCCACAGGTAGAAAGCAGCTGAATTCAAACATCTGGAAGAATGCACTACTGCCAGCGTTAGAGCTACCGCCAGGCGCTAGCTCAGGTTTCGTTCGACGAATTTGCCTGCGTTCGACGAAAATTTCGTTCGACAAAAATTTCGTTCGACGAATTTGCCTGTGTTCGACGAAAATTTTGTTCGACAAAAATTCCGTTCGACGAAAGTCTATTCCACACGAACGCTACCGCCAGCGCTAGCGCTACCGCTGGAGCTATCTCAAATTCGTGCACAGCGCCATGCCGCCGACGGTTTCGCAACCGCTCCACACGAATGCTACCGCAGGCGCTAGGAGCTACCGCAGGCGCTAGGAGATACCGCAGGCGCTATCGTCAAGTTCTATAAATTGATGGGCTCTCTCTCGTTTTAAGTTAGTGCTTCCAGAGAGATTACTTGTGCCATATTTCCAGAGCTGTTACTCTGCCGAAAGTTCATCTCCCACTCAAAGCCAAAGAGGATTTCTGGTGAAGGAAGCCACCACGCTGCATCTGAAGAACGATCGCTTCAACCTCGCTTATGCTACAACGATCCTTCATCCTCATCTTCAGAGATCTCATATAGGGAGTTTTGTTTTTGTTATCTTTATTTTCATTCCATATATTTTTGTAACCGTTTAGAGAATTAGCCTTGTGTTGGCGACTAGGTCTCGGTAGGACTTAGGGAGAAATTCGCCTTGTGTTGGCGACTAGTTCTAGGTGATTAGATCTATGGGGGGCTCGAGGCCATATCCGGGGATGGATTGGATAGAGCGGCTTGAGGCCTTATCTGGGGAAGTATAGGCTAAAGCCAACCGGTTTGTGGTGATACAAGTCGGTATAGAAAAGGAAAATATGTTTACATTTGTACGCCTCCGATTTCTAGCGATATGGAAATCAAATTTATGTAAACACTTTTTCATATAATATAATCTTGTCTCTTTTTGTGTTTACTTGATTTCTATAATTTGGCATAATTTATAGAATTGCAAATTACAATTGTTTCCACCTTTAAGATAAATTGTTATTATTTCCTCTAAACAATTTAGTAAAAATTTAAAAAGAAATTTATTCCCTTATTCACCCCCCCACCCCCCCCCCCCCCCCCCCCCCCCCCCCCCCCTCTAAGGGTGCCAATCGATCCAACAAGTGGTCTCAGAGGAGGTTATTCCAAAAGGTTTAAAAACCAGGAATAATGGCGTCTTATGATCTCGCTTTTTCCGAGGGTCAGGGAATTAGTAGACCTCCACTCTTTACCGGGTCAGATTATAATTACTGGAAAAATAGGATGAGATGTTTTCTTATGACCCTAGATATTGAGGTATGGAATATGGTCGAAGAGGAATACTCTTCTCCTACATGTGTAGTTGGAGAGATAACTTTAGAGAAACCAAAAGATAAATGGGATGATATGGATAAGCTAAAATGCAAAAACAACACCAAGGCCATGAATGCTTTATTTTGTGCGTTAGATAAAAATGTATTTTAATAGAATTTCTGCATGTATTACTGCTTTTGAAATTTGGAATCATTTGGAAGTTACTCATGAAGGTACATCGCAGGTTAAAGATTCAAAGCTTTTCCAACTTGAGTCGGAATATGAAAAATTCTGGATGGATGAGAGTGAAGTTGTTGATGGCATGTACACGCGCTTCACCAAGATCGTCAATGCCTCCAAAGCACTTGGAAATACCTTCTCCAACGGTGACTTGGTCCGAAAGATTCTTTGTTCTCTTCCACCAAAATTCAACCCGAAGGTGACGGCCATTTCAGAATCGCACAATCCAAGGACGCTCCAAGTTGAGAGCCTCATTGGGAATCTCAAAACCCATGAGGTAGAACTCAAAATCCAATATGATGAATACAACAAGGAGCCAAAGAAGAAGGCATTGACACTAACATCAAAGAAGGAGTGCCAAGAGGATGAGGATGAAAATGAAGAAAGCCTTTTGGTGAAGAATTTTCAAAAATTCATGCGAAATCCAGAAAGGAGAAACACTTTCCGGAAATTTATCCAGAAGGATGCAAGATGGAAAAAGTCATCCTCAAAAAAGGAAAAGGAGAGCGACGATGAAGGAGAAAGAACTCCACCGGAGTGCTTTCATTGTAGGAAGACCGGGCACATTCGGAGCCAGTGCCCAAAGTTCTTGAAGGAGAAGAAGGAAAAGTGGCACAAAGGAAAGGAGAAGAAGAAGGTGCTAAAAGCTAGAACATGGGATGACTCCTCCTCCTCCTCCGAAGAATTAAGCGGGTCTTCATCAAGCGAAGATGAGGAAGCAAATATTGTGAAAATTTCTCTAAGGACCTTGTGAGAGCAAGCAGGAATCGATTATGCAACTAAAAGATACAGCCAAAGCAACCAGAAACAATCTTCAGGCAAATATGTGATCTTTATTGATAGCATAAAACTTCATTACAGGGCAAGACATGCTTGGCGAGACATGATTTCGCCAGCACAAACACCAAAAAAGGAAATACAAGGAAATGCAGATAACTGAGACCGCTCCAGACCGCACGACCTCTCTGCGACTTCAATACACTGCCAGACCGCAGCGACTTGACGATCACAGAACTCCACCAACTCGCTGATCAAGCCGCCCACTACTTCCGACCTCCTGATTCTCCCGAACTCCAGCACCACAACTCCAAGCCACAGACCGCCCGAACACTTTCAGAGGAAGAGGTGAACGCTGCTGCCCGCACTATCCGCAGAAGCTGCACAAAAGGAATTCAATCAGCAGACCGCATGGTCAGAATAAAACAGACCGCAGGAACAAGTCGGACTCAGCTTACACTTGGTGTCTATGTATTATTCTGCTACAGTGGCTCCTATTTATAGGCGCGGGACCGGATCCAGTCATCACCCTATGAGATAGGATCACCACCCACCAGACCGCGCGACTAGACCGGTCAACCCGCGCGATCAGCAACAGGACTCCTGCTTCATTTTGGTGAACACGCCAGCTTCAACATCGACCATGAGAGACCGCCACTCTCACAGCAGACCGCGACTCCACAAGGAGCTCGCCAGACCGCACGAAGCTGTTCACCACCTGTGTTCGCCCGAGACCGCGAACACAGCCAGTTCGCCATCAGATCGCGAACTCCTGTCTGCATGCCGATCTCCTCCTGAGACTGCGAACAGCAATCAGCTCGCATACCAGCCTCCTCCTAAGACTACGCACTGAGACCGCGCGACTAATTTCCTTAGTCCGCGAATACTACCAGAGAACCTGGACTACCCTGTGCGGTCACACTAGACCGCCACAGCCTAGAAGAGGACAACCCGCCACGCGGTCAGAGGCAGACCGCGCGGCTCAACCTTGCCGCCTTGGACCAGATACCAGCAGTCATTCCATGAGAACGCAGCTAGGCTGATACCAGCCAGACCGCCCGGACAACCCACCAGGTCGCGCGACCTCGCCAATCCGCCCGACCTTCTCCCAGACCCCCCAGGTCCAAAAGCCCTCTAACTTCCACTTCAACATTTTCAACACTCCCCCTTGAAGTGGGAAGTTGAAACCATTCCAAGTAACTCCCTTAGCCGTGTGAACGGCCCCTTTGCCAGCGCCTTTGTGAAGATGTCTGCTACATTGTCCGCACTCCGCACATGCCCGACCGAAAGAGATCCCTCCAGCACCTTCTCCCATATGAAGTGGTGCTCGATCTCGATATGCTTGGTCCTCGCATTACAAACCGGATTGGTTACCAGTTTGAGAGCACTCTCATTGTCACCGCGTAGCAGAGTCGGCTCCCGAACCTCCTTGTGGACGTCTCCCACCAACCTCCTAAGCCAGATGGCTTCCAGAGCTGCCAAGGCCGAAGCCTTATATTCCGCTTCTGTGGTGGAGATCGATACGGAATCCTGCTTCTTGCTGCACCATGATATAGCCGTAGGTCCCGCCATGAAGACGAATCCAGATGTCAACTTCCGATCATCCGAATCTCCCCCGTAATCAGCATCCATGTATCCATGCACCTCAAAGCCCGTATCCCTCCTGTACAGGAGACCCAAGTCCGAGGTCGCCTTGACATACTTCAAAATGTTCTTGGCCGCTAGCAGATGAGGTACCCGTGGCTCCGCCATATACCGACTCACTCTGCCTACTGCATATGCAATATCCGGCCTTGTGATCGTCAGATAGATCAAGCTCCCAACCAGAGCTCGGAACACCAACGGATCTTGCATAATCCTCCCCTCATCCTTCCGAAGCTTTATAGCCTTCTCCAGAGGTGTGGAGGTGCACTTACCTTCCTTCATGCCGAATCGATCCACGATCCGCTCCGCATACCCGGCCTGGGTCACCAGCACTCCACCTTCCTTCCTCCGCACCTCAAGTCCAAGGAAATGGTGAAGCTCCCCCAGATCCTTCATCTTGAACCTGATAGATAGCTCAGCCCGAAGCCTAGCTACCTCCACCTTTGAGTTCCCCGTCACGATCATATCGTCGATGTACAGCAGCACGATGACCTGAAGCTCCCCGCTCTTCTTGACGAACAAGCTTGAGTCCGAGTCTGAAGCAACAAATCCACAGAATAAGAGATACTCTGCGATCTTCCCGTACCACGCCCTCGGCGCTTGCTTCAACCCATACAGGGCCTTCTTCAGCTTGCAGACATGCTCCGGAAAATCTTCAGACACGAAACCTGGTGGCTGAGCCATGAAGATGTCCTTTTCAATCTCACCGTACAAGAAGGCATTCTTGACGTCGAGCTGCCAGATCTTCCATCCACTGAACGCCGCCAAGGCAATGATGAATCGAACTGAAGTCATTTTTGCCACCGGACTGAATGTCTCATCGTAGTCTTCACCGTATTGCTGCGAAAACCCCCGAGCTACAAGACGAGCCTTGTACCACTCGATACTGCCGTCAACTTTCTTCTTCAGCTTGTAGACCCACTTGCATGTCACAGGAGTGGTGCCCTTGGGCTTGGGCACAAGAGACCAGGTCTCATTCTTCACGAGAGCTGTCATCTCTTCTTGCATCGCAACGTCCCACTCCTTCACGCCTTTGGCCTTCTCAAAGCTCGGCGGCTCCCTCTCATCCAAGGGACCAGCGAAGAAACATGAGACGAAGCTCACTGCGTTTCCTCCTGTATCGCGATCAGGGGCAACGATCGATCGCTTCGACCTCCTCAGCTCCTTCCCCTAAACCGCATTGTCTTCAGCTGCTTCTTCCCTAGCTCCCCTTCCAGACGTGCTAGGAGCAATGCTCCCCCTGCTCCCTGAACCAGAAGCCCCCGTCTCGGAACTAGAAGGAGATGGACCACCTGGTGATACGGGTAGCTCCACCTGAAGATCTTCCACTGCTTGCTCCGGCTCCTCCACCCTGCTCTCTGGTAGTTCCACTCCAGAAGACCCCTTGTAAGATGTCACCTCATCAAATACAATGTCGCAAGATACAACAAATCTCCGTGTCTCCGGGTCCATGCACTTCCATCCTTTCTTCCGCTCATCGTATCCCACGAAGACTAGCTTCCTTGCTTTCGCATCTAGCTTCGTCCGAAGAGCATCTAGAACATGCACGTAGCAGGTGGAACCAAACACTCTAAGGTGTGCCACACTTGGCTTCTCCTTGAAAATCATCTCATGCGGAGTTAACATGTTGATGGGACTAAGAGGCATCCGGTTGATGACATAAGCAGCACAAGACATTCTCTCCGCCCAGAAGGACTTTGGGATACTCTTGGCATGCAGCCAACACTTGCAGGTCTCCGTCAGATGATGGATCTTCCGTTCCGCAACTCCGTTCTGTTGTGGAGTATGCGCACAAGTAAGCTCCCTCCGGATGCCCGCCTTCCTGCAGAAACTAGAGAACTCACTAGAGGTGAACTCCCCTCCGTTGTCAGTCCTCAGCTTCTTCACCCGCAGTCCCAGCCGACCTTCCGCGAGCTCCTTGAACTCCACAAACTTGGCGAACGCCTCCGCCTTCTCCTTTAGAAAATAAACCCAGACATATCTGGTGTAATCGTCGATCAACACCAGCATATACCTGCTGCCTCCGAGGCTTGGGGTAGCAGTCGGTCCCATTAAGTCACCGTGGATGCACTCCAACGGCACACTACACCTTGTCTGCGACTTGTCAAACGGTAGTCGATGAGACTTGCCGAACTGACATCCCGCGCAAACATGACCTTCTCCGTAGGAAGATAGACTTGGCAGGCCCTTGACCAGACCTCTCACCGCCATAGCTTTTAGTTTGTCCATCCCTACATGCCCCAACCTCTCATGCCATATAACGGCACCATCATTCGTCTTCATCTTGTCGACGTAGGAGCTTGTCGATAAAATGAACAAGTCCTTTGCCCGTCTCCCGACATGAACGACCTCGGCCTTCACGGCCTCAACATTATGTAGAAACTTCACTTCTGTTGGGCCGAACAGAACGTGATACCCAGCATCTATAACGTTAGTCATGGAGAAGAGGTTTTTCTTCATTCCGGGCACATGATAGACACTCTTCAAAGTAAGTGGCCCTTTATCACTGCCCAAAGAAACAACCCCCACCTTCTCTAATGGATGCACAGTATTATCAGCAGTAATGATAGCATTGTTACCTGTGTAGGGCTGTGCAGAAGAAAGCTTGGTCCCGTCTCCGGTGAGGTGATGACCACACCCCGAGTCCAGGATCCAGTCCTCCAGATAGTTGATAGGAGCCGAAGCTCCAACAAAAGCCGAGAAGGCTCCTCCCCATCCTCCATCTATATGTCTGACCTCAGCTTCCTCCTTCTCCGCAGCATGCCCTGCTTGAGTGACCACTCTGCAATCTTTCCTGATGTGGCCAAACTTGCCACACTTGTAGCACTTCAGACCTTCTCCCTTCTTCTTCCCGTCAGCCTTGGGAGCATATCCCCTTTCCTGCTGCCCAGAAGTTGAAGGCCCAAAACCTCCGGTGGTCTTCTTCTTCTTATCCCACTTCTTCTTCTTCCCTGAGAAGAGCACTTCGCCATCTCCCCCAGTCACTGACAACCCCGCCATCTGTCTTGCCAAGCTTTCTTGCGAAGCAAGCAAGTTCTCCAGCTCCAACAGAGACGGCTGATTTGCCCATCCCTGTACCGACGTTACAAAGGTAACATATTCCTTCCGCAAGCCGCGGATGATGTGCCTCTTCAGCTTCGCCTCAGAGATAGGCTCAACAGGATCCAGTGCTAAGATTTCAGCACACAAGTTCTTCATCTTCAGAAAGAAGTTTGAGATAGATAGATCACCCTGAGCCGACCTTGCCAGCTCATTCTCCAAGAACTGTAGTCTTGCTACATTCTTCTTGTTAAACAGCCCATCCAGGGCTCTCCAGATCTGTGCAGCCGATCCACACCCCAAGATGTGATCAAAGAGATCAGGTGAAATAGCACGCTTCAAGGTGAACTCGGCCTTGGCATTGGTCTTCCTCCATGCCCTTACAGCCGGAACGTTATCACCAGCTTCCGTTGCCTTCACCTCTTCTGTCTCATTTCCTCCAACAACTTCCCATAGGTCCTCACCCAGAAGATAGCTCTGCATACACGACTTCCACTTTTTGAAGTTAGTCGATGTAAGCATCTCAATACCAAGACCTCTTGAATATCCACCTTCCATTGCTCTCCACTGGTTCCTCCTTCACAAAGGCGATGGCTACTCTAAGTTGCAACCTGCTCTATCCACTCCAACCAGGCTCTGATACCATGTGAAAATTTCTCTAAGGACCTTGTGGGGGCAAGCAGGAATCGATTATGCAACTAAAAGATACAGCAAAAGCAACCAGAAACAATCTTCAGGCAAATATGTGATCTTAATTGATAGCATAAAACTTCATTACAGGGCAAGACATGCTTGGCGAGAGATGATTTCGCCAGCACAAACACCAAAAAAGGAAATACAAGGAAATGCAGATAACTGAGACCGCTCCAGACCGCGCGACCTCCCTGCGACTTCAATACACTGCCAGACCGCAGCGACTTGACGATCACAGAACTCCACCAACTAGCTGAACAAGCCGCCCACTACTTCCGACCTCCTGATTCTCCCGAACTCCAGCACCACAACTCCAAGACGCAGACCGCCCGAACACTTTTAGAGGAAGAGGTGAACGCTGCTGCCCGCACTATCCGCAGAAGCTGCACAAAAGGAATTCAATCAGCAGACCGCACGGTCAGAATAAAACAGACCGCAGGAACAAGTCGGACTCAGCTTACACTTGGTGTCTATATATTATGCTGCTACAGTGGCTCCTATTTTTAGGCGCGGGACCGGATCCAGTCACCACCTTATGAGATAGGATCACCACCCTCCAGACCGCGCGACCAGACTGATCAACCCGCGCGATCAGCAATAGGACTCCTGCTTCATTTTGGTGAACACGCCAGCTTCAACATCGACTATGAGAGACCGCCACTCTCACAGCAGACCGCGACTCCACAAGGAGCTCGCCAGACCGCCCGAAGCTGTTCACCACCTGTGTTCGCCCGAGACCACGAACACACCCAGTTCGCCATCAGATCGCGAACTCCTGTCCGCATGCCGATCTCCTCCTGAGACCGCGAACAGCAATCAGCTCGCATACCAGCCTCCTCCTTAGACTGCGCACTGAGACCGTGCGACTAATTTCCTTAGTCCGCGAATACTACCAGAGAACCTGGACTACCCTGTGCGGTCATACCAGACCGCCACAGCCTAGAAGAGGACAACCCGCCACGTGGTCAGAGGCAGACCGCGCGGCTCCACCTTGCCGCCTTGGACCAGATACCAGCAGTCATTCCAGGAGACCGCAGCTAGGCTGATACCAGCCAGACCGCCCGGACAACCCGCCAGGTCGCGCGACCTCGCCAGTCCGCCCGACCTTCTCCCAGACCGCCCAGGTCCAAAAGCCCTCTAACTTCCACTTCAACATTTTCAACAAATATGTGCCTCATGGGATATGGAAATGACGGCGATGACACCAGTGTTCTTAATGACACTGAGGTAACTCCTCCCACTTATGATGAACTCTTTAATGAATTCCTTGAAACTTGCAAAGCTTTTGATAAAAATATGAAAGATGGTATTTTATTGAATCGTGAAAATGAATCTCTTATTAAAGAAAATCAAAAGCTTTCCAAGAAGGTAATTGTTATAGAAAAGAGAAAGGTTTCTTGCCAAGAGTGTGATCACTCCACTAAATTGGCAAAAGATATTGAAGAGTCACTTTCTAAAGCCCTCTCTCATGCCAAAACTCTTACAAAAGAGAAGGGGGAATTAGAAAGGAAATTAGAAGCCTCTCTTTTGCAAATCAAAAATAATAAAAAAGGTTTTGAAAATAGGTGTGTCATGCTTGTGAAAGAAAATTCTTCACTTAAAGCACAAGTTCATGATCTCACCATGGCCATTAAAAAATTTGGAATTGGCCAAAAATCAATTGAAATGATTTTAGGGAACCAGTGCCATGGTTCTGGAAAATTTGGGCTCGGATATCGAGGTGAGGGCTACCGCCTGGCGCTAGCACCTCATACCAGAAACCTGAATTCTCTTTTTCAAAATGTTTTTCTTCTGTAAATCCAATTTCTTCCAGCAAGAAAATTTTCCAAAAAAGGGTCTCATCCCCCTTTATTTCGTGTGCAAACTGTTATAGGTTAGGTCACACATCTAGTTTTTGCAGGAAAATAAAACAAAATACTTTATAACAAATCTAGGTACCTAAGGCTTCCACTTATTCTATGGGTGGTACCACTTGGGTATCCGGATCTTTACTCTCATCTTCTTTCTAGATGTGCAGGCAGGCTAAGGACAATGAAGACGTGTGGTACTTGGATTCAGGATGCTCCAATCACATGACGGGCAATAAAGCAAAGTTCCTTAGCCTAAAAAATAAGAAGGGAGGGATCGTGACGTTTGGTGATAACGGAAAAGGAAGGATCATGGGAATTGGTATAGTTGGTAACAAATCCTTTACTATATCTAATATTCTTTATGTGAAAGGATTAAAACACAATTTAATTTCTATTAGCCAATTATGTGATAAAGGATTAGATGTGTTATTTGAATCTTCCACTAATTTATGCAAAATATCTAATCCTACTACAAAAGATATTTTACTAACTGCACCAAAGAATACATAATGTTTATATAGTTTCTTTTCATGATCTTTCTAAATCATCTATAAAATGTTTTATCACTAAAAATGATGAGTTAGAACGTTGGCATAGAAGACTAGGGCATGCTAGCACAAAGCTCATTATAAAACTTGCCAAAAGTAATTTAATTAGAGGATTGCCTAGGTTAAATGGAACTTTACCTTCACTTTGTTCACCATGTCAAAAAGGTAAATTTTCTAGATCCTCTTTCAAAAGTAAAAATTTCATTTCTACTACAAGACCCTTGCAAATAATTCATATGGATCTTTTTGGTCCCGTTAGCACTGCAAGTCTTGGTGGTAGATTATATACATATGTTTTTGTTGGGTTTTCTGTACCCCTAACGGGATGACATATCGAATATGCGCAGCGGAAATAAATACTAGAACAACCCAAAGAGTAAGGAACTTGCAGATCTCAGGAATCATGAGATTAGGAAAGCAAAATGCGATATACCTTTGCGGGATTGAGTCAATACTCAACCAAGGTGCTCAAGGAAGAAATCCGATAGACTAAATCTGAGTTCCAAGAACCGAAATGTACCAGCTCCTCTATAGCGATCCACACGAACGATGGAGAACCCCAAAGACTTGTCAAACAAGGAATGGGTCGGAGAAAGAACATCCTCTGGCATCCCCACAAACTGCTAGATCCGTTGAAGGGGAGGCGGCGACTGTCGGTGGCGATTAGGTCGGCGGTCGAAATGAGAGCAATCAGAACACTTCTATCTTCGGCTCTCCAGAAATTGCGAAAAGGCTCGATCTATATTGTCTCCTTCGAAGACCTAATCGCGTTCCTTTTATATGCAAGGTATAAAATAGGCTATCCGCAGACCAGAGGAAAAACAGAACATTTCTGTCCAGATTTACATTCGCCGAATTCGACTAAACAATATAACCGAATTCAACTCAGATTCGGCGAAACCCTTTAGCCGAATTGTCATTTATTCAACTAAACACTATAGCCGAATTTTACTTAGTTTTTTTCGTCTAAACCCTTTAGCCGAATTTGTTTAAAGCCTTTAGCCGAATTCAACTAAACCCTTTAGCCGAATTCGTCTAAATCCTTTAGCTGAATTATCTAGTGTAAATCCATTCGTTCAAACACTTTAAATGATTTCCATTTGAGACATTCTCAACATGATTCCAAGCAGTCATAGGATTGGTCCTTTACTCATATCCAATGTGAGTAAGGCCAACACAATCCTTTCTCCAACTTCTCCAAATGCTTTTATGTGCGACCCTATAGGCTCATATTGCGTTGGCAGTAAGACTAATTGTTGATTGCTTTGAGATCACCTCAGAAACTCCAACAGTTTTAATAGATAATTTTTTAAGATATTGTTGGACATTATATCTCTCTTCCAAATCCGATGCGTTTTGTGAATTTGCAAAATTATGTACTCGTATTCAAAATGAAAGTGATTTTAAAATTAAATGCATCCGCTCGGATCATGGAGGAGAATTTGAAAATAAAAAATTTACATCCTTTTGTGATATGTTAGGCATTAAACATGAGTTCTCTGCACCACGCACACCACAACAAAATGGTGTTGTAGAAAGAAAGAATAGGACACTTCAAGAACTAGCACACACTATGTTATGTGAATATAAATTACCTAAGTCCTTTTGGGCCGAAGACGTAAGTACATCGTGTTATGTTTTGAATAGAATCAAGCTTTGCCCATCTCTTAATCTCACACCATATGAACTCTATTTTCAAAAGAAGCCTAATGTATCTTATTTTAAAGTTTTTGGTTGTAAATGTTTTATTTTGAATACAAAAGATAGCTTGGGAAAGTTTGATGAAAAATGTGATGAAGGAACTTTTCTTGGGTACTCTTCAACTAGTTAAACTTATAGAATTTTTAATAAAAGAACTAGTAGAGTTGAAGAGTCAATAAATGTAAAATTTGACGAGTTTGTTCCTTGTGTAGAAAAACTTTCCGCAGGCAACGAGGATGATCTCTTACAACCTTTGGAGCATGGTGATGAGGAACCTTCCAAAGAAGAAGAAGAGGAGGTCAAGGATGATGAATATGTACCTCCAAGTGCCTTGAAATTCACAAAGGATCATCCACGGGAATTGATAATTGGTGAACCATCCATCGGGGTAAGAACTCGCTCTCCTCTTCATGAATCTTTTTCAAATATTTGTTTTGATTCCGAAATAGAACCAAAAACCGTTTATACTGCTTTAAATGATGAATTTTGGTTTTGGGCTATGAATGAAGAGTTAGAACAATTTGAGCGACATAATGTTTGGAAATTAGTTGAAAGACCATCTAATCACCCGGTTGTAGGTGTAAAATGGATTTTTAAAAATAAATTAGACGGTGAGTCAAGAATCTCTAGAAATAAAGCACGATTAGTATCTCAAGGATATTCTCAAATCGAGGGGATAGATTTTGATGAATCTTTTGCACCCGTTGCTAGATTAGAGTCTATAATATTTTTTCTAGCATTTGCAAGCTTTAAAAGAATAAAACTGTTTCAAATGGATGTGAAAAGTGCTTTTCTAAACGGGTTTGTAAAAGAAGAAGTTTATGTTGAACAACCCCCCGGTTTTATTAGTGAAAATTTTTCCAAATCATGTTTATAAACTAGAGAAAGTGCTTTATGGTTTAAAACAAGCGCCCCGTGCGTGGTATGAAAGACTTAAATCATTTTTATTAAAGCACGGTTATATTATGGGAAGTGCGGATAATACTCACTTCATTAAGCACAACAATGATGATATAATTATTTTACAAATATATGTTGATGATATTATTTTTGGATCTACTAATGAAGAGATGTGTAAAGAAGTTATTTTAGTGATGAAAAATGAATTTGAAATGAGTCTTGCAGGAGAACTTTCTAATTTCCTTGGTTTTCAAATATCACAAAGAATTGATGGTATCTTTGTATGTCAAACTAAATATGTCCATGATATGCTAAAACATTTTGGATTTGAAAACCTTAAACATGCTTCTACACCAATGAGTGCATCACTAAAATTAGGAAAAGATGAATCGGGAATTTCTATAGATCAAACTTTATATAGAGGTATGATAGGATCTCTATATTATCTAAGTGCAACTAGACCCGATATTATGTTTGCAGTATGCTTATGTGCTCGATTTCATGCCAATCCAAAAGAATCTCATTTAAAAGTGAAAAAAATGAATTTTTAGATATCTCATTGGGTCGTCTAGATTAGGATTATGGTACTCGCATAATAATTCATTTACACTTCACGGCTACTCCGATTCGGACTACGCCGGTTGTTCACTTGATAGAAAAAGCACTAGTGGTACTTGTCATTTTCTAGGACCTTCATTAGTTGCATGGTCTAGTAGAAAACAAAACTCGGTTGCACTCTCCACCATAGAGGCCGAATACATTGCATTAGGATGTTGTTGTGCACAAGCACTATGGATGAGCCAAACTTTAGAGGACTTTGGTTTTCATCTAAAACTTATTGAACTAAAATGGGACAACAAAAGTGCCATTGATCTCACAAATAATCCGGTACACCATTCTAGATCCAAACATATAGATGTACGTCATCATTTTATAAGGGATCACATTAAGAAGGAAAATGTTAGAATCAGTTTCATTGGCACGGACTCTCAACTTGCTGATATATTCACTAAACCTCTTCCCGATGCAAGGTTTCAAATGTTATGGTTGGAATTAGGAGTCGTAGACATCTTAGGATGAATAACATGTAAAACACTAATGTTTTATGCAATTTGAGCAATCAAGATATCTCTGAAAATTTACAAAACTTCTGCATAAGACTACTATTAAGACCCCTAATCAATATAAACAATCAGATTTTTAAAATTATTAAAAAATCATGTACTGTTTCCAGCGCTAGCGTTAGCGCCGGTGTTAGCGTGGGTGTCTGATTTTTCTATTCTTTAAAATCTCTAAAAATCAACGAAAATATGTTAGTTTATATGTACTACTTTGATTTGTATTTCTGACATTTTTTATTTTTATTTTATTCATATTATGAAAAATCAACTATAAAAATTCAAAATTCAAAAATACAAAAATATGTTTTTTTGGTTATTTGTGTTTTATTCATATTATGAAAAATCAACTACAAAACTTCAAAATTCAAAAATACAAAAATATGTTTTTTATTATTTGTGTTTAATTCAAATTATGAAAAATCAAATACAAAACTTCAAAATTCAAAAATAAAAAAAAAAATATGTTTTTGTGGTTTTCCGTTTTTTCTTTCATTAAAACTTTTCAAAACAACAAAAACATTGTATGATCTTTATTGCTAATATCAAGCATGTATGCATTCTATCATTTAGAATTATCTACAATGTTAAAACTTGTTTCTTCATATTACTATGAACATTGTTTTGTTTATCATGCTTTGATATATCTATTTAAAGTGCATCAATTGTATTGAAAAATATGTGTAGAACCAAGCTTAGCATGCCTCTAAGTATGAGTAAATGTATTATGATTGATAATGATACCATTCACTCACTTATTTTGGTAATCAACATGTGTGTTTAAATCTAAAAATGCTTGCTTGTGTATTGTATTTGTACAATGAATTAAAACGTGCATAAGTTTATTGCCTACACTACAATTGAATTGCACTTATGAAATTTAGAAAAGTGGTTAAGTTTAAAAAATTGGGTTTGCAAAATAAGTGTATTCGGAGAATGTTGTCTCATAAATATGAACAAAAAAATTATATATGTAGACAAATATAACTCCACCAAGCACTACTTGAACCTCCTGATAAGTCTTCATAAGCATTGTGAGGTTGAGCACCTTGGAAAGAATAGTAAAGTGTCTTGTGCAAACCTTGGTTATTACACCACTTTGTTAGAAATTATGTGCATTAAAAGTGTGTGAAAGTAATTTACTTGTGTTTTATTATGCACTTTACTTTACATATGTCTGTTGATTTAAATCAATTGTTAACATTGCCCAAAATACACTTATGTGCACATCATTATCTTTCATAACACTTCTTCTCATGAGTATTGGATTCTAATGCTTTATCTATACTACTCTTTATATAAGAAATGCACTAGATAACCTAGCATGATCTCTACAATGTTTTTGGTATCTCTTGAACTTAAAATTAAGTAACACTGTAATATAATCTCTCCTTGATATGTTCATTTCATGCTTGGTATCTTTATGAAAAACATTGAGATTTCAAAAAGGTTAAAACATCTTTCAATTTTGAACTAAAACTCATATTTTTACTTATGATTTTCATGCTTACAAAAAGATGTTTCTTATAGTCTTCCGCTTGCTTACAACTCTTATCTTTTCATTTGAAATCTCGTATATACTATGCTTAAAATCTTTATCATTATCTATATTACAAAAGCTCGATCATGCTTTATCATTTATAAGAAATGCCTCCTTACTACCCTCACCCTACCTTCTTTTTATAATACCAAAAGGGGGATATTAATTGAAGAAATCTATATAGGAGAAATATAGAAGAATAAGGGGAGAATAATTCATGTAATCTATCATTTAGGGGGAGTTAAACATAAATTGCATTTATGTAGGGGGGGCATTAAGATAGGGGGAGTATGCATATCATCATGCTTATCATATACTATAGTTGCACTATCATCTTGCTTATCATATACTATAAACACTATTGTAGATTTCTTGCTAAGAGGATTTGTTATTATCAAAAGGGGGAGATTGTTGGGCATGTGTGTCACATCCCTTTGTTTGAGAATAACAAATCCCAAATTGTATTTGATCTTGCTTGTCATGTGTTTATAGAGTGCAGGAACTGTAGGTGCAATACTCCACAGGTAGAAAGCAGCTGAATTCAAACATCTGGAAGAATGCACTACCGCCAGCGTTAGAGCTACCGCAGGCGCTATCTCAGGTTCCGTTCGACGAATTTTCCTGCATTCGATGAAAATTTCATTCGACAAAAATTCCGTTCGACGAATTTTCCTGCGTTCGACGAAAATTTCGTTCAACGAAAATACCGTTCAACGAAAGTCCGTTCCACACGAATGCTACCGCCAGCGCTAGTGCTACCGCCTGGCGCTATCTCAAGTTCGTGCACAGTGCCACGCGGCCGACGGTTTCACAACCACTCCACACGAATGTTACCGCAGGCACTAGGAGCTGGCGTAGGCGTGATAGCTAAAATTTAAGATGTAAATAATATTCTCCAAATTCTGCGAACTATAGGCAAGAGCACCTATCATTCATAGCATAGGATATTCAAAACAAATAAATATCAAGTGTCGTATTCCACGGGTCTGTTGATTACTTCTACTCACGCAAATTATTATTATTTTATCGGCAGTAAAATAGAGTTTTGAAAATAATTAGAAGAAAAGAAACATTTGATCGGGAATCATTCTTAAGTGAAATGTTTTGTAAATCTAGAATTCAAAAGAAATCGATTTAGACAAACTTGACCGTGGAGGTTCCCAAAATATGATAGAACCTCTCTCGAGAGAACTACCACCTAACCTTAGGTTGATCGATTAAGACCCCTCGGCCAGTCGAAACCCCTAAGCTTGCTTTATGCGGTGAGCCCCACTATTGGATTTGACTCCAATCCGGAAGATTTGCGTCACCCTCTCTCGAGGAATGCATACAACTCTTTTTACCGATGAGCGATCTACCCGTATTTACGGATCTCTCGATACACTAAAATACGGATCAAACTTGATTATCATACCCTAGAAATATGAAACCAAAAATTGCAAATCAACGGTAAATCTTAGTTTTCCAAACTAAACTATGAATAAGAGATTTTGAAAAGATAAAAGCTTAAGAATTCATCCGACCAAATACTATGAAAATTAACAAAACATAATTGAGAAGAAAGTTATTTTTATTTCTAAGTAAAGAAAAGTACAATTGCATGTAAAGTAGATCTAAGCTAGGAATTAAAAAAGACAAGACATAAAATAAAGTTACACTAAGAAAAATGCAGAAAAACTATACTAGAAACGATCCAAACTAAGCATGGCCTGGATGCCCATCACTTTGGCAGCAGCTGGCTTTTATAGGCAGAAAATTGCTGAGTCACGCCCTTGGTCACGCCCGTGACCAAGGGCGTGTAAGCTGCGTAATTGCGTCTTGAAAGCCCGGGAACGTTGGGGAAGAAAAACCGCCAAAATTGATCATCTCGACGGGTCACGGCCTAGGTCACGCCCGTGACCTAGGGCGTGTCTTGACCGAGTCAGGAAACGGCGGGAAACGGCGCGATCTGGAGTTAATTTGGCAGTTGAGGGAGAGGGCACGGCCTCGGTCACGCCCGTGACCAAGGGCGTGTAAGCTGGAACGACTCGGCGGCAGAAACTGCTTGAATTGAATGCTTGTTGGGCGAGTCACGCCCGTGACTTGAAGGTCACGCCCCCGGTCACGCCCGTGACCTGGGGCGTGTAACTTTAATCCGACGTGGCAGCGAGTTCTGTGAGCTGAAAGCGATACACGGTCGTGGCCATGGTCACGCCCCTAGGTCACGCCCGTGACCTGGGGCGTGTATTGAGGGTTTTTGCAGAAATGCTCCAGAATTTCCCCTGAACACGGCTATGTGCTTGAAATTGCTATTAGCAGCCCCAAAGTCCCTGAAAATATAAAACAAAGCAAATTAGATATATATTAAATTAAAATTATATAAAAACTAATTAATTACTACTAAAATACTATATAAAAATAACTATAAATAATGCACTATCAAATACCCCCATACTTAAGCTTTTGCTATTCCAGAGCAAAAACTAATTTATAAGTATGAGAAGAATTTATAGGACATTTCCAAAAAGATTTACTTCAAATTATGCACTTCAAATCTCATAAAACTCATGTCAAAATAAGTTAAGAAATTAAAATTCAGATTTATAAGAAATAATTAATAATTCATAAATTGAAATGAGTAGAATAAATTTTAGTTTTGAAATTCTCTAACTAAATCTTCATAAACAAAATTGCATTGAATTAAGCAAAATATTCCAAGATTAAAATTATAAGAACTTTACAATCATGAGAAACTTTTAGAAAACTACAAAATATTAACTATGCTCTCTCAATAATATCTTGGATAAAAAAGTGAACTTGGCTAAATGGGGTAAAATTGGCATTGAAGAAGTTACTTTGTATATGGGAAATGATGAATTTTATCCTCTCATTTCCATCTTTTTTTTTTAATTTCTTCTTCTTTTTATATCCCAAATGTATATGTTTAAGAGTGATGAATTTTATCCTCTCAACTCCATGCCATATAATCTTTTACTGATTTGGGTGCATATGTTTAGGAATGATGAATTTTATCCTCTCATCCCATGACATATGATCTTTTCAAAAATTTTTTATGCCAAACAATGGGTTTAACAAAAAGGTAGGGGAAGGGCTAGGGTTTAAAGGCTAAACAAATTCCAAAGAAACATCTTAAGAGCATAGAAAATAATTTGAGCAATCTACAAGAAACTATGAGTTCAAGTTAATATAAGTAAAATCTAGAGATATTTAACACAATTACTACAAAATTGAATTATGATATTTTAAAGAGAGAAAGTAAAACTAAGAAATATTCTAAGCAAATCAAGATAATGAAAAACTCATTAAATCAAATTCATCTAAAAATTAAATCTAACATATTTTGAAGAGAAATATAAGATTAAAACTACATAAAAAGAAAACTCTTTAAAAAGCCTATAAAGAAAACTCATAATTAAAATCAATTTTGCATAAATGAAGTTTGGAGAAATTTAATATTACAAAATTTATTTTATTGGAAATTAAAATAGTTTTTTAAATGAAAACATTTTTTTGAATTTTGTAAATTTTTATAACAAAATTGAAAATAAAGAATAAAAAAAATCAATTTTTTTTGTGAGTTTTGAAAAAGATTTTCTAATTTTTTTTTGGATTTTTAATAAAAACTGAATATAGGAGAATACACCCCCATACTTAAAAATAAACATTGTCCCCAATGTTTATAAGCCAAGTAGGAGGGAAAAGAAAATAAAATGCGGAAAAAGTAAAGGGCAAGAAAAATAAAGATAAGCAAGGGGTGCCTCCCAAGAGCGCTTTCTTTTTCCCGTCTTTAAGCTAGACGGTTATTATTAGGAAAAAGGAAAATAAAATTGAAAATGCACAGGCAACTCCCTTAATTCACGCTCAGGTGAGCATGCCGAAATCCGTTGCCCGGCGACTCCTCCGCTATACTCTTGACTCTTCCGTTGTCCGTTAGCGTGAAATTGCGAATCCAAATTACCTATACATACCTTAGGTAATTTGGATTGTTGGAGATGAGCGGCAAATGAATCGGTGAAGACGTTTGGTTGCAACGGCTCATCCTCTACATGAAAATCGTTAGTATAAAAAGAATCAGGATTTAGCGAGTCAGAAAATTTTTCACAAGGAGGAGTTTCTTGCGAAAATACATGATTAAGCGTCGGTTGTTTATTTTCAAAAATAAAAGAATTATCAGAAAAATCAATGCAAAGGGGAGAAAATTCATGAGACACAATTTCTTCATGAATTATAATTTCATGAGAATGAGAAGAAAGGGCGGGCGAAGGAGAAGAAGAAAAATTTTCATTTTCTAATTCGTCCGGTGTCTCCATGACTTTGCGAAATTCTTGGTACAATTGTTCTTCTTGATCTTGAGAATAAACATTTAAAGTGGGAGAAATAACATTCGGAAAAATTTCAAGATCAGAAGAAGAACAAATTTGTGGAAAAGGCGAGGAATGCAAATCATAATTGAAGGAATTTCCATTTTCGCACTGAAAACTATCCGGGTGACCTTGCCACCATGAATAATCAACATCAGAGTAAGAAGGAAATTCATTCAAATCATTATTTAAAGAAAAATTATTTTCATCATAAAAATTATTATTTTCATTATAAAAATTATAATTTTCAGTAGAAAAATTAATTTGATGTTCATGAGAAAATTTTTGAAATGAAAAATAGCATTCCTCACTAGAATGATGATGCCCACAAAAATGACAAATAATTTGGCGCATTCGCGCGGCTTCCAAAAGATCAACTTTATTTTGAAGCTCGGCAACTTTTGCGGCCAACTGCGATAACATCATTTTTTTTTAAAAAGAAAATTAAACAACCGTTGCCTAATAGAAGTGAATTTTAAAAGAAAAAGCAAAAAGAGAAATGGGGGTGGAGAAAGAGAATGATAAAATTAATAAAATTCACGCTTTCAAAATATCAACAAAAAAGTACTCCCCGGCAACGGCGCCAAAAACTTGATAGCTAAAATTTAAGATGTAAATAATATTCTCCAAATTCTGCGAACTATAGGCAAGAGCACCTATCATTCATAGCATAGGATATTCAAAACAAATAAATATCAAGTGTCGTATTCCACGGGTCTGTTGATTACTTCTACTCACGCAAATTATTATTATTTTATCGGCAGTAAAATAGAGTTTTGAAAATAATTAGAAGAAAAGAAACATTTGATCGGGAATCATTCTTAAGTGAAATGTTTTGTAAATCTAGAATTCAAAAGAAATCGATTTAGACAAACTTGACCGTGGAGGTTCCCAAAATATGATAGAACCTCTCTCGAGAGAACTACCACCTAACCTTAGGTTGATCGATTAAGACCCCTCGGCCAGTCGAAACCCCTAAGCTTGCTTTATGCGGTGAGCCCCACTATTGGATTTGACTCCAATCCAGAAGATTTGCGTCACCCTCTCTCGAGGAATGCATACAACTCTTTTTACCGATGAGCGATCTACCCGTATTTACGGATCTCTCGATACACTAAAATACGGATCAAACTTGATTATCATACCCTAGAAATATGAAACCAAAAATTGCAAATCAACGGTAAATCTTAGTTTTCCAAACTAAACTATGAATAAGAGATTTTGAAAAGATAAAAGCTTAAGAATTCATCCGACCAAATACTATGAAAATTAACAAAACATAATTGAGAAGAAAGTTATTTTTATTTCTAAGTAAAGAAAAGTACAATTGCATGTAAAGTAGATCTAAGCTAGGAATTAAAAAAGACAAGACATAAAATAAAGTTACACTAAGAAAAATGCAGAAAAACTATACTAGAAACGATCCAAACTAAGCATGGCCTGGATGCCCATCACTTTGGCAGCAGCTGGCTTTTATAGGCAGAAAATTGCTGAGTCACGCCCTTGGTCACGCCCGTGACCAAGGGCGTGTAAGCTGCGTAATTGCGTCTTGAAAGCCCGGGAACGTTGGGGAAGAAAAACCGCCAAAATTGATCATCTCGACGGGTCACGGCCTAGGTCACGCCCGTGACCTAGGGCGTGTCTTGACCGAGTCAGGAAACGGCGGGAAACGGCGCGATCTGGAGTTAATTTGGCAGTTGAGGGAGAGGGCACGGCCTCGGTCACGCCCGTGACCAAGGGCGTGTAAGCTGGAACGACTCGGCGGCAGAAACTGCTTGAATTGAATGCTTGTTGGGCGAGTCACGCCCGTGACTTGAAGGTCACGCCCCCGGTCACGCCCGTGACCTGGGGCGTGTAACTTTAATCCGATGTGGCAGCGAGTTCTGTGAGCTGAAAGCGATACACGGTCGTGGCCATGGTCACGCCCCTAGGTCACGCCCGTGACCTGGGGCGTGTATTGAGGGTTTTTGCAGAAATGCTCCAGAATTTCCCCTGAACACGGCTATGTGCTTGAAATTGCTATTAGCAGCCCCAAAGTCCCTGAAAATATAAAACAAAGCAAATTAGATATATATTAAATTAAAATTATATAAAAACTAATTAATTACTACTAAAATACTATATAAAAATAACTATAAATAATGCACTATCAAGGCGCTATCGTCATGTTCTATAAATTGATGGGCTCTCTCTCATTTTGAGTTAGTTCTTCCAGAGAGATTACTTGTGCCATTTTTCCAAAGTTGTTACTCTGCCGAAAGTTCATCTCCCACTCAAAGCCAAAGAGGATTTCTGGAGAAGGAATCCACCACGCTGCATCCAAAGAACGATCGCTTCAACCTCGCTTATGCTACAACGATCCTTCATCCTCATCTTCAGAGATCTCATATAGGGAGTTTTATTTTTGTTATCTTTATTTTCATTCCATATATTTTTGTAACCGTTTAGAGAATTCGCCTTGTGTTGGAGACTAGGTCTGTATAGGACTTAGGGAGAAATTCACCTTGTGTTGGCGACTAGTTCTAGGTGATTAGATCTAGGGGGCTCGAGGCCATAGCCGGGGAAGGATTGGCTAGAGCGGCTTGAGGCCTTATCCGGGGAAGGATAGGCTAAAGCCAACCTGTTTGTGGGGATACAAGTCGGTATAGAAAAGGAAAAGATATTTACATTTGTACGCCTCTGATTTCTAGCGATATGGAAATCAAATTTATGTAAACACTTTTTCATATAATATAATCATGTCTCTTTTTGTGTTTACTTGATTTCTATCATTTGGCATAATTTATAGAATTGCAAATTACAATTGTTTCCACCTTTAAGATAAATTGTTATTATTTCCTCTAAACAATTTAGTAAAAATTTAAAAGAATTTTATTCCCTTATTCACCCCCCCCCCTCTAAGGGCGCCAATCGATCCAACCATTTTTGCACATCATCCAAAACATCACACATCCATAAGAAAGATCTGAAGCAATACACAAGGGGAAAGAGTAAAACCAAGCTCGAAGACTCGCTGAAGGTTCTCGGTCGGAATCGTAGGGTTGTCAAGCCTTTTCCTCGCTCAGTGTTCAGTTGCCGTCCGGGGTGTTGGGAAAAACCCTTTAGATTTAACTTAACAAATTACCTAAAAGTGATTTTATTTCTTAGGATCAAATTACCCATTGTATAGTGAGGGTAATCTGATCATTAGATGTCTTAGGGTGTCACACTCAACCCAGGATGTCAACACCAAACCAAGAGAAGCAAAATTGGGCAAATTAACATTTGCGTCGAATAGAATTCGACGCAACGTCAAGTTATTGTCGATGCTACTCTGACAAGAAATCCAAGTGGTTCACCCTTCTGTCAAAGTAATTAAAGTCGACGCTAAGTCGAATAGATATCGACGTAGAGATCATGGACCTTTTAAAGTACTCTGATAAGTCGACGCAACTTCTACTTCAACTCAGCTTAGAAGGAAGTATCTGTGGAAGCAACCTAAAGCCGACGCAACGTCGACTTCATCTCGACGCAAATAATGAAGCTCGGAGCCATACCATTAACTCGATGGTTACGTCGATAGGGTATCGATGCAACGTCGACTAGCAGAGTTCAGTCAGAGCAAGGATGAATTTGAATCTGCTCCTAGAAGAACTCGAAGGTACGTCGATAAGAGAGGAAGTGAACTCGACGCAACGTCGAATACAGTCTGAAAAGGGAAACCTTTTCAGCTGTCATTTTGGACACTCTCTCATAGCCCACCTCTCTCAAGACCGTTCCCGAACGGCTCCTTAATTGCCTCAAATGGAATGAAGAACTAAAAGATGATAAAAAGCTTTCTTGGAAGTATGCATAATGTTGGTGAACGGGTCGGGAATTAAAGAATGAAAGAAAGAGAATTTGTCTTATGCAGAATACCTTTTCGGCTTACCAAAAAGAGAATGAAATTCAAATCTGCTGAGGCACAATAAACGAGTAGAATAGAAAGAGAAGAGCAGAGCACTTATTACAATCGGCCACAATGTTATATTGGGGTTCTCTTCTTCTTCCTCCTCAGGAACCCTAATAGAGCATATGCAAAGAAGAAAGACCTGCTGCTCTCCTTCTCTCTCAGAACAGAACAGAACAGAACAAGGCTGCTCATCATCACAATCTCATAGCAGCCAAAAGTTCAATCAAAAAGAAGAACAGAAAGGATCTGACACCAATAGCTCCTGCAATACAACACTATCATAAGCAGGAGTTAATCAAGAGCAGATCCAGTGAAAGATTCAAGAAGATGTTCTTCATACAACCTACATAAGAATTCTAAAAATATAATTCTTCCTCTTCTCCCCCTTCTTTCTTTCTCCTTCTCATTCTCTGTAAAAGAGTTTTGAGAATCCCTCTTCTAAAGGATTCAGTGGTTCAAGATCTCCTTATTAAAAGATCTGGTGGTTTAAGATCTCCTTATCAAAAGATCTGGTGGTTAATGATCTCCTTGTCAAAAGATCAGTGGTTCTAAGAGTCTCCTTACCAAAAGACTCAGGCACAGTGGTGCATCCCTACCAGGTGGAGAAGAGGGGAGTACCCACATTTAGGGGAACCTTTATAATAATCTTGGTGTCTTCTGGATTACTTTTCTGTTCTGTCCCAAGTCCTTTTAATTCTACACTTTATTTACTACACCATTATTATTCTTCATGTGATCTTGTTGAGCATAAATCCTTAGTTTATTTTATTGTTTTCACAGTTAGGATAGAAATAAATTAAAATCTCTATTCACCCCCACCCTCTAGAGGATTCTTAGAGGCACACTATGCACTTTCAATTGGTATCAGAGGGAGGTTAATCATTAAAAGGTTAACACCTTGATCAAAAAGACCTTCTGCTCTTATTTCTTTATTACAAACAGATTTTATAAAGAAAATGGGAACTAAGGACTACGCTTCCACAAGACCCCCAATGTGTAACTTAAATAAGTTCACACTCTGGAAGGCCAGAATAAGACTTTATATGAACTCCATTGATGAAGAAATCTATAATGTTCTTCTCATAGGTCCTCCAGCTCCAGTCAGACAAAAGACAGGAGAATCCTCAACAACTGAGACTGACCCAAGAAAGGAATGGACAGAGGCTGAGAACAAGGTCAAGGCATGTGATGCCAAGGCCATGAATATTTTGGTATCAACAATGTCAGATGACATTTTCCAAAAGGTTGCTTAATGCCAATCAGCAAAAGAAATCTGAGACTCACCACCATAATGGTGGAAGGAAGTGTCGATGAAAGAAAGGATAGAAAGTCCCTTCTCATATCCCAGTATGAGAACATTCAAAAGAAAACTGAAGAATCTGTTGCTGATATGTATGACTGATTCAACACTATCATTAATGAGCTCAGAGGCTTAGACAAGGAGATATCCTTAACTGAAATTAATGATAAAATACTCATGTGCTTCCCTAGCTCATGGGATTCCAGAATTTGGGCAATCAAAGAGTCCAAGTTCCACATAGAGATCTCAACTGAAGCTTTGCTAGGAATGCTTAAGTCTTATGAGATGTTACTAAATAATAGGGCTGAATGAGAATAAATGGAAACAATTCCAGCTCCTATCCAAAGGATCCTAGCTCTAAAAGTTACTGAAGGAGAGCCCTCTACTCCTGAAGATGAAATGTTCAGTCTGCTATCTAGGAGATTCAAGAAGTGGGTCGAGACTGAAGACTCGAGGAGAAGAGAAAGAGATTCAATACTCAGGTATGATAAAACTCCAAAGAAGGAGGTTATCTACTATACCTGCAACAAACCAGGGCACATTGCTCCCGAGTGCCCACAAGAGCAAAGGGAAAGAAGCAACAACAAAAAGGAGAAGAAGAAGAAGAAGAAGTCCTTTAGAGGAAAGGACAAGAAGAAACCCAAGGGTTTCATTGCTGAAACACGGAGTGATTCTGGAGCAAAATTACGCTCCTCATCCTCTGAAAGTGATGATGAAGCAGAAGCAGCCTGCATGATGGCACTAGGGATGTCATCAGATGATGAAGATGATCAGGTATCTATTTTTGATGTATTTGATTTTAGCTCAGAAGATTTTAAAACCCATTTTAAAGATTTCTGCATTGATCATCTTAGGGTAGAAAAGGAATTAGACATTGCTAGATCTGAATTAGAAAACCTTAAGAAAGATGAACTGCACCTAATAAATCAAAACCTAACAAATGAAATTAATAATAAAGAGTTAGAATTGATTAAACTTAGAGAAGAAAACATAAACTTTAAAGAAGAGCTAGCAAAGGCAAAGGCCTTTGTGGACTCACTCATTGGGAGGAGTCAGAAGATCAAAGACATCACTGAAAATCTCTCTATGAGATTTAATCACCTAGGGTTAGGAGCAGAGCCTTCCACTAGCACAGAAGAACCTAAGAAACCTGCCTGGAAAAATCCAGTGTCATTTGTTAGACCTAGTGAGTACCAACCAAGCGAGAAGAGTGCATCATCCAAGGGTAAGGTTAATAGTCATCCAGATAAGATAGACAAACCTAATCAAGTAAATCTGAATAGGAAAGGAAGACCCCTAGGTAAGAACAATGTAGAGAGGTCAAATAACAACAACCAAAAGGCTAAAGCAAAACCTAGAATAATAAAACATTCTGCTGATCTTCTTTATTTAGATACATTTTACACTCATTACAAGTATCAAAATAATAGGTTTGGGAAACCCAGTCCTTATCATCCAGAAGGGTATCATGAAAGACCCTTCTATTCCTTCATTGAACCCAACAATGGTAAAAACAAAGGGCCCAAGGTAACCTGGGTTCCTTCTAATGTTCAAAACTACTAATGCAGGGTCAGGTAGGGTTCCACTCGGGAGAAAATGGAGTGGGGAGAATGATGTAGGTCTTGAATAAGGAACAAAATTCATACAAGGGAGTAATTTCTGCCATGAATCTTCCTTAATGTTATTAAATTATATTATAATCTATTTTCAATAAATATAATTGCTGGGAAAAATAGTAAGAATTTTCTAAGGAAATAGATATGTTCAATCAGAGGTGCATCGAATAGAAGTCGACGTACCATCGACTTCTACTCGACGCCAACATCAAGAAGCACTCACAGTGGACAATTTGAATAATTTTCGACGCAGCGTCAAGTTCATATCGACGCATACGCCGACATATTGAACGCTGAATAAATTCGAAGTTACGTCGACTAAAAATCGACGTAACATCGACAGGACTACGTCAAATTAAGGTCTGCTGAACAGTCTCGAAGTTACATCGAGTACTAGTCGACGCAACGTCGATATAACAGCGCGCGCAGAATTATTTCTTGAAGGCAATCTCGACACAGCTTTGTGCGCCAAGTAATAAGTTTTATCGATCGTGCGTCGACCTTAACCCTAAGTTGTGGTGATTCATCTGCTTTTAAGCAATTAATGCGTCGAAACATTTACGCTTTCGAATTTTCCTTCTCTTGCTCTCTTGTTCTCCAGCTCTCTCGTGCCCCTCACTCTCTCATTTTCTCTATGTGTTTTGCAGGAACCATCACTTAATGGCCCCTCCTAAGATTAATTCTGGATTTGATGTGGATATTGACTCTTTCAGCGCAGTGGCCAACGACTTCAAAGCCATCCTGGGCTTGTTTCAGGATGCTGGCTTGACCAAACTAATATCCACCAGGAGAAAGATACTTGATATAGAACTAATAGAGTTTAAGGAGTCAGTACAGATAGGAGATGATGGCTCCTTTAATGGGAAAGTTTCTGAGATAGACATTCTCATCATAGAGAAGATGTTGAGCCAGACTTTTGATCTTCTAACTAGGAGTGACTCCGATGAGCTGACAGGGGAAGAGACTAAGAAAGCTCTAGAGATCATGAAGTTCAGAAAGGAAAAAGCAATCATCCTCAAGAAGATTGATTTGGGAGAAGAATACAAATTTCTTGCAGACATTGTGGGAAAAGTGCTACTCTGCAAAATCTCTGCTCATGATGCTATACCAAAGAAACATCTGCAAATAATGGGAGTCCTGGTCCTTAAGAAAAAGAAAAATTGGGGAAGGTGCCTTTTGAAAATGATTGGGCATAAGTACTCTCACAAGGAGAATGCTTACATGAGAATAATGAGCCAAGTGCTCTTCCAACATTATCCAAGCATCTGCAAATCCAAAGGAGTCCCCAGACCACCTGGTATAAGGATAAATATTTGGATCTTTTCCAAGTGGACCAGGCAGATTTTAAAGCCTGGTCAGTCTGCACCTTCTCCTCCTTCTTCTCCCCCTCCTCAAAATTCTGAAAGACAAATACCAAATCCCCCAAGGGATAGTATACCTCCTCTGGACACTGTTCCAGGCCTCCATCAGGATGATGCTCCAGCTCCACATTCCCGTCAACAACAATAATAGCACCAATCATCATCAGACCCAGATCCATCTCCCCAAATTCCTCATCAGCTACCATCCACGTTTGCTCCACCTCATCCACCTATTCATGTCTCACCAGAGTTTTATCAGCCACTCTCCCCAATCCCTAAAAATCCACCTCCATCACCTCCTCCATCTACCTCCTCCATCCTTACAATTGATCTTGAACAAATCTTCTCCAAGGAAGTTTGGATTGCCTCCTCTACATTAGCAGATCAGGTGGCCTCTCAGGAAAGAAGCTTTGATAGAAAATTTTCTCAAATGGAGGCTGAGCTATTAACTTTTAAAAGAACTCTCCAGAGCCTAAAGGATTTTATATCTTCCTCCATGGTTACAAAAGAATTCTTAACCTCTTTACCCAGTAAGGTTAAGAAAGGGGAGAACTTATTGGAGGAAGAGAGACCTGTTCTAGATTTGAGTGAACAGGGTATAGGTGATGCTCATGCTCCTGACAAAGTGACCACCTTCCAAGGTGCACAGATCCAGGGGGTGCCTGCAGATCAGGGGGAGTCTGCACCCGAAAAATAGAATGAGGAAGAAAGAGTAGAAGCAGATCAGGGTGAGCTCCTAGATACTCAGGGGGAGCTGATGGACAAAGAGATGGAAGATGTAAATTAGTATCTTGCAAATGTGAATGAGGAGAAAATAGATGCAGCAGATCAAGGGGAGCTTCCAATAATTCAGGGGGAGCCCCAGAATGATACTCTGGATGAGGTTGCCCAGATTGCTCAGGAAGCTGCACAGCAGGCTGAAGCAAATGCAAACTCTTAGGGGGAGCATCCCAAAGATGCTACTACAGAAGAAGATGAGCCTCTGAACATTGCTCCTAGGAAGGTAAAAGCATTTTCAAGGAAGAGAAGAACTACTGAGAAGGAGCAAGAAGGTACTCTGTAAAGATAAATAGGGGGAGATTGTTGGGAAAAACCTCTTACATTTAATTTAACAAATTACCTAAAAGTGATTTTATTTCTTAGGATTGAATTACCCATTGTATAGTGAGGGTAATCTGGTCATTAGATGTCTTATGGTGTCACACTCAATCCAGGGTGTCAAGACCAAATCAAGAGAAGCAAAATTGGGCAAAGTTAACATTTGCGTCGAATAGAATTCGATGCAACATCAAGTTATTGTCGATGCTACTCTGACTAGAAGTCCAAGTGGAGCACCCTTCTGTCGAAGTAATTCAAGTCGACGCTATGTCGAATAGATATCGACATAGAGATCATGGACCTATCGAAGTACTCTGAGAAGTCAACGCAGCTTCTACTTCAACTCAGCGCAGAAGAAAGTATCTGTGGAGGCAACCTAAAGTCGACGCAACGTTGACTTCATCTCGACGCAGATAATGAAGCTCAGAGCCATACCTTTAACTTGATGGTTACGTCGATAGGATATCGATGTAACGTCGACTAGCAGAGTTCAGTCAAAGCAAGGATGAATTCGAAGCTGCTCCTACAAGAACTCGAATGTGCGTCGATAAGAGAGGAAGAGAACTCGACCCTACATCGAATACAGTCTAAAAAGGGAAACCTTTTCAACTGTCATTTTGGACCCTCTCTCATGGCGCACCTCTCTCAAGACCTTTCCCCAATGGATCCTTAATTGCCTCAAATGGACTGAAGAACTAAAAGAGGACAAAAAGCTTTCTTGGAAATATGCTTAATGTGGGTGAATGGGTCGACAATTAAAGAAGGAAAGAAAGAGAATTTGTCTTATCCCGCAACGAGCGCAACCCTCGTGTTTAGTTGCCACCATTTAGTTTGGAACCCTGAACAGACTGCCGCAGAATACCTTTTCTGCTTACCAAAAAGGGAATGAAATTCAAATATGCTGAGGCACAATAAAAGAGTAGAATAGAAAGAGAAGAGCACTTATTAAAATCATCCACACTATTACATTGGGGTTCTCTTCTTCTTCCTCCTCCTCAGGAAGCCTAATAGAGCAAATACAAAGAAGAAAGAACTGCTGCTCTCCTTCTCTCTTAGAGCAGAATAGAGCAAGGCTGCTCATCATCACAATCTCATAGCAGCCAAGAGTTCAATCAGAAAGAAGAAACAGAAAGGATCTGACACCAATAGCTCCTGCAATACAACACTATCATAAGAAGGAGTTAATCAAGAGCAGATCGAGTGAAAAATTCAAGAAGTTGTTCTTCATACAACCTACATAAGAATTCTGAATTAGACCCATTCTTTCTTTCTCCTTCTCATTCCCTGCAAAAGAGTTTTGAGTATCCCTCTTCTGAAGGATTTAGTGGTTCAAGATCTCCTTATCAATAGATCTGGTGGTTCAAGATCTCCTTATCAAAAGATCTAGTGGTTCATGATCTCCTTGTCAAGAGATGAGTGGTTCTTAGAGTCTCCTTACCAAAAGACTCAGGCACAGTGGTGCATCCCTACCAGGTGTAAAAGAGGGGAGTACCCACATTTTGGGTAACCTCTATAAAAATCTTGGTGTCTTCTGGATTGCTTTTCTGTGCTGTCCCAAGACCTTTTTATTCTGCACTTTATTTCCTGCACCATTATTATTCTGCCTGTGATATTGAATCCTTAGTTTATTTTATTGTTTTCATAGTTAGGATAAAAATAAATTTAAATCTCTATTCACCCACCTCTAGAGGATTCTCAGAGGCACGCTGTGCACATTTATGGGGTTCAGAGGATCAATCACCTTCGTTCACGTAACCCATCTTCTTTGTGGTTCAGCTCAAGCAAACTCTTGTTGGAGATACCTTGAATGCAGTAGCAACTTCTCATCAATGGCATTCTTGAGCTCGTGGATGATGAAGGAGACCGAGGAGGAAGCTTTGGCGGGAGATTTGCAAGAAAGCGATGGCTGGAGCTTCTCCTAGGTTGAACGGTGGTGGATCAATGAAAAGTGGCGGACTGGAGCTAAAATGGCGGGCTCCGAAAAGTCTTTTTTCGAAGCCAGCAGGATTCCTGGCTTTTATAAAAAATTATCAGAAATTAAGTCACGCACGGTCAAACGCATGACCGTGCATAGACCATACGTTATTAATGAAGAAGAAAGCCCATGAAGAAGAAGAAGCAGTGCCCGTGCATTTTACTCACGCACGATCAAAGCCGACCGTTCGTAATAATGCACGAACAATTCCAGATAGCTCGAAATCATGCCAACAAGGATAGATCGTCCGTTTCGTTCACGCATGGGCTAACTGTCGGTGCATGTACAATTCACATGATCGGAGATAGAACGTCAAACTAAGCTTCAAATGAACTCGCACGATCGAAGCAATCGTCTGTTAATGAAATGCACGACCGTGCGATATATGCAGACATGAAATCTGGGCAAAGTGGATGATCTATCCACCTGCGCAATAAAGCCTACAACAAATACCCAGCTGGGAATACTCATCTAGCTCAATACAAATACAGAAAAAGGGTTGGGGAGCACCATGTGCTTACCCCCAACGACATGAAGCGCAAATGCACACCAAAACGGGCCTAAACAGTGCACATAACATTGAAGTGAATACAAGTGAAATACTCGCGATATTAGCTTGAATAAGACATGCACATGAGTGAAAACTAGCCCAGATGAGTCCATAAAATAGTATAAATATTGGACTCATCAGGCAGCCCTGACAATCTTAGATCCCCTTCAATGGCTTTCGTCTGAGCAGTGAGTTTCCGTAGCCTTTGATGTTGAATACATAATTTGTCATATCAATCTTCTGTGAAATTGAGATATACGAAAGAGAGTTGAGACAATAGTGTCTCTAAGACCAAATCACTTGCACCCAGAAGATCTCTTTGATCTTTAGTTGGATCCATTGAGTATCGGCGTATACCTGCAAGAAAAGGAAAAGAAAGAGGTAGAGATGCAGAAAAGGAGGAAAGTGAAAGGGAGAGAATTCAAATGCAAAAGAAAGTCTAATGGTTGTGTTGCTTTGAGAAAATGAATCGTCGCAACTTAGGGTTGTATTCGAAGCAACGTCGAAGAGTAGTGGATTCAGCGCCCTAAAACTTGTCAAAGTAGCTTATAGAAATCAAGTCTGCGCGCGCTATGAGAAGTCGACGTGGCGTCGAGTAGAAGCCGACGTGGCTTCGAATAAAAGCATTGAATTTTATGTCGATGTTTGCGTCAATACGAATTCGACGCTGCATCGAGTGCCATTCGAATTAACTATCCCAGACAGCTCTTGAAGCTGCCATCGAGTAGAAATTGACGGTGCGTTGATTTGTATTCGACGCAACTCTAATTAAACAGTTATGTTTTTCTCAAATTTTTAGCTGTTTTTCCTAGCAATACCTTATTATAGAAAATAGATCTTATTGCATAATAAGTGTGTCCGAAAGTGCTCCATCAAGCATAACCGGTGCATTGATGAAGAAATTGTGTCTGCTTTCTTCAAGTGTCTTAGTGAATATGTCAGCCCTTTGATTATTATTGGAAATGTATCGAAGATTATCTTACCCCTCTACATTTTCTCAGAGAAAGTGGTGTCTCATCTCTATGTGCTTAGTTCTACTATGGAGAATAAGATTGGAAGCTATAGAAATTACACAAGAACTATCACAGAATATTGTGGAGTTCTCAAGACTGAAGTTGTAATCTAACAATTGATTATACATCCACAAAATTTGTGAGCAGCAACTTCTTGTAGCTATATACTCAGCTTCAGTTGTAGAAGTAGAGACTGAGGTTACTTCTTACTAAACTAGGAGATCATCCTAGCACCTAGGAATTGACAAGTTCTTGAGTTACTCTTTCATCAAGCACATATGCATGTAGCAAACATGAAATCTGGTCTGCAAGCTGTATGAAAGTGGAGTGAGCCAATGGATGCTCTGTAAGTCTTTTGAACAAATTACTTACCCTTTTCATCTCTATCCAATACAGTATTGGTAGCCATGGGGGTTTTCATGACTGGCATTTTCCATTCCAAACCTCTTGATAAGTTCTTTGGTATACTTGGATTGAGATATGAAAATGTCATTTGCATTTTTCCTTACTTGGAGGCCAAGAAAGTAGGACAGTTCCCCCATGCTACTCATTTCAATCTTAGACTGCATTATGTCAGCAAACCTTTTGCAAAATCTTTGGTCTGTTGAGCCAAATATTATATCATCTACATATATATATACTAGGAGTAGCTGATTTTTATGTCCTCTAGTGAAAAGTGTTTTATCCACCTTGCCTCTTACAAAAGAGTGTTCTAGGAGGAAGGTGGATACCGTCTCATACAAAGCTCTTGGAGCTTGCTTGAGACCGTACAGTGCTTTATCTAGTCTATAAACAAAAGATGGATGAGATGGATTGACCAGACTTGGTGGTTGCTCTATATATACTTCTTCCTGAAGAGTTCCATTGAGAAAATCACTCTTCACATCCATTTGATATACCTTGATCTTCATATGTGCAGTATAGGCAAGGAACATTCTGATTGCTTCCAGTCTAGCTACTTGAGCAAATGTCTGATTGTAGTCAATGCCCTCCTCTTAGATGTATCCTTGAGCACCAAGTCTTGCTTTCTTCCTGACTATGACTCAATTTGTGTCTATCTTATTTTTATATGCCCACTTTGTTCCTATGATTGGGTAATTTCTTGGTCTTTCAACTAGAGACCAGACTTTGTTTCTTTTAAATTATGCAAGTTCCTCTTGCATGATAGTTATCCAGTGGGGATAACTATCTGTTTCTTCAAACTTCTTGGGCTCATACTGTGAGAGGAAGCATTGCAACATAGTTTCATTTGTGATCTGGTTTCTTGTCTTCACTCCCACTATTATATCTCCTATAACTTGAGTTAGAGGGTAATCCTTTAGTGTCAACCTATTTCTTGTTAAATTGTTCAGTGGATAGACATCCTCATGTATTTCCTCTTCCTCATTGATTGTGGGAGCCCCATTTTCATTCTCTAGAATAATTTATGTGTCTGGCAAAGCAGGTGCCTGAATGTCATTATCATCTAAAGCAGAGTCTTCATCTGATTCATTATCAGTTGGCTATTTTCTTTTGTCCTAGCAACCTGATGAGTGATCTAAGATGCTGATTCTTTCAACTTGATCTGCCAGCTGGCCTTCATCATGCAATATGATATTAGTGGAAGTTTCATTCCCCTTAGAAAATTTGTCAGTCTCATCAAACACTATATGCATTGACTCCTCAATTTTGAGAGAGCTCTTATTATAACACCTATAGGCCCTACTTGATGAGGAATATCCCAAGAATATCCCATCATCAGCATTCTTAACAAATTTGACAAGTTGGCTCTTTCCATTATTCAGAATGAAATAAGTAAACCCAAAAATTCTAAAGTATGAGACTATAGGTGTCTTTCCCTTCAATAAATCATAAGGAGTCTTTAACTTAGTTTTGTGGATGAGACTTCTAATCAGAACATAGTTAGTTGTATTCAATGCCTCAGCCTAGAAGGATTTTGGCATATTGGATTCAACTAATAATGTCCTTTCTGATTCAATTAGAGTTCTATTTTTCCTTTCAACCATGCCATTTTGTTGTTGTTGTTGGGGGGGGGGGGGGGGGGTCTAGGAGTAGAAAAGCTTTGTTTTATCCCTTCATACTCACCAAATATTCAAATTAATTGATTTCAAACTCAGTACCATGATCACTTCTGATCACAGCAACCTGAGTATTGAATTCAGATAGAATCTGTCTAATGAATCTTGAGAGGATCTTGAATGTTTCTGACTTAGCTCTTAGAAAGAACACCCAGCTGAATCTAGAAAAGTCATATACAGTGACTATTGTGTAAGACTTGTCTGCTAAGATTTGAGTGGAGATAAGACCAAATAGATTCATGTGCAGCATGTAAAGGGTTCTAGGGGAATCAGTCTTACCAATTGGTTTGAATGATGATTTAGTTTGTTTTCCTAACTGACAGGCTCTGCAGGGATGGTCTTTCTTAAACTTACCAATTGGTAAACCTCTTACTAGATTATGTTTGGATAACTTCGCTATCATTTTAAAGTTTAAGTGACCGAGTCTCCTATGCCATAACTCCTTATTTTCTAAGTTTGAATTAAACAGACAAACTTCAGACTTAGTGCAGTCAAAGTCTACTACATATACCTTACCTTTTTTAAGTCTTGTTAATACCATTTGATTAGTTGCAGAGCTAACTATATGACATTAGGACTTAGTGAATACAACCTTGTATTCACCATCGTATAATTGACTAATACTAATTAGGTTATGTTGAAGTTCTTCAACATAAGCTACCATAAAAAGTAGATTTCTCTAACTCTGAGCACACCATATCTTCTGGTCTGTCCATAGTGGGAGTTACCAAAAATTACCTTAGGGCCTTCCTTGGTCTTATAGCTTTCCCACACCTTTTTTTCCCCAGTAATATGCATGGAGCATCCACTGTCCAGGTACCACTGCTGGTTAGTGGTAGAACAACCTCCTTTCTGCATATAAGTTTAAACATTAGTATAGTCCCTCATTTGCTAGGGTCCCTTTCTTCTAGCATCATATGGAGTCATGAAAGAGTAGGTTGGTGTTTCAAGATACCCCTTAAGTTGTAGAAGTGTTGGTTTATTATGCAAGTAATTTTGGCCTGTGCCCAAATTATGAACAGTAGAAACATATAGAATTATAATAAGAAATATGAGAGAGAGAGGTCTAGATGTGTTATAATTGCTTGCTAGAAACTTGCATCGAGAAGAATTTGATGCATTTCTAGAGTTGCATCGAATGTAATTCAACCTGTCTGCATAGTTGCTTCAATAATAAGTCAATGCAGAATAGTGGTTACATCGAGTGTAATTCTACGCACCTTCATACCTGTTTCGAATTGATGTCAAAGCATATGCAGAACTCCGTTGAGTTACATTCGACGCATCTATAAAAGTTTGTCAAGTTCTATTAGACGCAAAATTTCTTTCATTAATAATTTGATAATTCTTGATTGAATTTTCAGAGGGGTGTTTACATAGAATTTATTTTTGATTAGTATTAATTACCCTATTGAATACAGTGATCTTATTAGGGTTGCTATCCAATTTTTCACTATATTCTAAGTTGTTATTAGATTGATTCTCACTAGATCTAATGAACCCAACATGATTTTCCCAGGCAGGTTTGTTAGGGATTACTATCTTGGTGGATGGATCTGCTCCTAAACCAACGTGCTTGACTCTCATGGAGAGATTCTGTGTAATATCCTTGAGCTTTTGACTCCTCCCATTGAGTGAGTCCTCAAAGGCTTTTTCCTTTGTAATCTCCTCTTTTAGGTTCGAATTCTCATTAGTTAGTTTATGTATTTCTGTTTTTTTCTAATATATCTGATTTCTCAGATCATAATTAACAGAAAATAGATTTTCTTTCTTAAGTTCTAATATATCAATTTATAATGATGTTGAATCTATCATACATTTCAGCAATATTTTCTTCAGCTTTCTTTTGAAAGTTCTCATATTGGGATATGAGAAGGGTCTTTCTGTCCTTTCTTTCATTTGAGCTACCCTCAACCAATCTGGTCAAGGATTCCCAGAGCTCTTTTGCTGAGTTACAGTCAGCTATCTTTTGGAATATGTTATCTGACATAGTTGACACAAGAATATTCATTGCCTTGGCATCACATGCCTTAAGTTTCTTTCTAGCATCAGTCCACTCTGCTCTAAGGACTAGTTCTTGAGTCATAGTCCCACTTGCATCTTTTCTGAATGAAACTGATGGACCTGAAACAATAACATCAAAGATTTCATCATCAATATAGTTCATGTAGAGTTTTATTATGGCTTTCCATAGTGTAAACTTATTCAGATTACAGACTGATGGTCTTGTGGATGCATAGTCCTTAGAACTCATTTATTTGAAAATAATTTTAAAATATAAAATTTTAGTGAGAGGATCTTTTGATCAAGGTGTTAATCTTTTTATGATCAACCTCCCTCTGATACCAAGTCGAATAGAAGTTGACGCAGCTTCGATTGCAAGTCAAAGTAACTTTGAATAGAAGTAAGAATAACTCAGACTGAAGTCGATTTATAAGTTGAAGTTGACGCAACATCAAAATGTACTCGACGCGGAAGATAGAGTTAGCCGAAACAACACTTGAAGTCGACACAACTTGGACTTACATTCGATGCAGAAGGAAGAGCTCTGAGTTCAGGATTTCATCTCGACGGATACGTCGATAAGTATTCGACATAACATCTACTACAGAGATCATTTCCAAACTGAGGAGGATTTTGATGCAGCTTCTATTAGAACTTAGAGGTACGCCGATAAGAAGACAAATATACTCGATGCTACGTCGAATACAAACAGAATTAGAATATCTTCTTTATTCTTTTCTAAAAAATATTCAAAGGTTATACATGGAATTGATTGGATCTCTAACGGGTCGATTATATATAAGAAAGGAATGAAGTCTCCAGAGATACAATAAAGCTATTTCTGGAAGATATTCAAATAGAGATTGACGAGCAGTCAACAAAAGAGAAGGAGGATATTTTTATCGCTTGGAAATTCCTATTAAGGATACAACAAAAGAGGAAAGGAATTCAAGTTCTATTTCGACATAAGAATAAGCGGACTCATGAAGATTTACAACAAAAAAGCAATTCTATTATTTTCTAGTCTTCATCTTCCTGAATCTCTCTCTCTCTTAGACAACACAAGAACTATCTGTGCAGGAATCACAAAAGGTTTCTTCATCTTCTTCTTTACTTACAAAAAGAAGCCTACAGAAAGATAGAGATTCTATGGATCAAAGCTTGAACAGTCCTTGCATCTCTCTCTCTCTCTCAGCAAGGACTCATCAACTGAAATAGAGATCCATCAACAACACTAAGTGTCTGAATCCTCAGTGATTGTTGAAGGAGGATTCAACCAGAAGAACATCTTCTTCATTTCTTCTTTTCTCTTTTACTCTTTTTTTCTTATTGTAATATGAGTAAAGAGTCCTTAGAATCCCCTCCAAAAGATTCCATTGGTTCAAGATCTCCTTACTAAAAGACCTGGTGTGGTTCTAAGTGTCTCCTTACCAAAAGACTTAGTGGTTCGAAGAGTCTCCTTGTCAAAAGACTCAGTGGTTGGTTCTAAGAATCTCATTACCAAAAGACTAAGTGGTTCTGAGAATCTCCTTATCAAAAGGCTAAGGCACTGGATAGTGTGTTCCTACCAAGGTGGTAGAAGAGTGTATGTACCCATAATTTTTGGGGAACCACTATAGCTCTTTTCTCATTTGGTATTCATTTTTTGTGTTGTCCCTTTAATTAATTTCTGCAATCTGTGTTTGTTTTATTCTGTGTTGGAAAGCTGAATGCATAGTTATTAGAAGTATTTTTATTGTGAGTGCATAACAAATAGAAAATATTTTAAAAACTCTATTCACCCCCTCTAGAGAATTCTCAGAGGACTCACTGTGCACTTTCACTTACAAGGGAATATCATTGGACAATTCGATCACTTGAGCCAGTAGTAGTCATAGAAATACCTTCTTGCCCACTAGTCATTGTTTCTTAGTTTGAGTCGAACCAATATAATGAAAGCGGTGGAGGAACCGAAGGATAATTAAAGATAGAAAATAAATACTTCATGTATAAGTCTAAAGAATGTAGAAAATCAATGGAAAACCTTCAACTTTAGACAACTTAGACATGAGAACAACTAGGATATGACAACCATCCTAGTTTAGTAAACTTCAACTAGCATAACTTTAGACAACTTAGACATGAGAACAACAATGATATGGCAACCAACCTAGTTTAGTAAACTTCAAATATCATAACTTTAGACAACTTAGACACGAGAACAGTTAGGACATGACAATAAACATAGCTAAGTAAATTTCAAATAGCCTATTTGCATATAACTTGGATATGAAATATCTAAGACACAAGTTAATTATAGCTTGATAATCTCAACATAAATGACTACACAGAATTATCGAGAATAATATTTTTTTATAACGGTGTGTGCTCACTAGTGTGTTATCGAGTAAGTGTTAGAAATTTCTTACCACAACATTCTTTCAAGGGTGGTGGCATACTATTTTGTTACTTGAATGTCAGAGGATCATAGTCATCATACATTTTTTTGACTCTTCTATGCACACCTTCAACGAATCTAAATTCGTTCACCTCCGTTTGACCTCGAGTTTGTGCATCTTTGTTTTATTGGGAGTTATGCATCTTACTAACCCGTGTGCTCCTTGGAGGAAAGTAAAATTGTCATCCTACTTATAACCATGGGTTTATTCCTCTTTGTTTTATTGGGGAATTCGAAGTCTGATAATTCAATGATTTCTTATTGTAATCAAAATTTGATTTCCCCACCAAAAAGCTTTCATTGTGTTGTTAGTGAACTGATAAAACAATAAGCATCTTGAAGATATTGATCTCTAGTGGTCATATCAGAATGTTAATTCATTTAAGTTACCTTTCTCTTTTATCGAACAAGCACTTAAGAGATACTATCATAATCAGTTTAGTCAATTAACAATTTTAAACTCCTTAAATTTTTAGATCGAGGGTGCAGTGGAATAAAAACCTAAACCATTTTTTGATAGCGCTGTGGTACCTTTTAGTGATCAATGGTCAGTCTATTGACTGCAAGACAGATTTTATGGGACGCTTTAAAATTTGTTAAGTTGAAGTTATATTTGATTCTTGATCAAATATGTATATTTTCAGAACTGTCAAATTAAGGATAAATTGTTCAAAAATCGTAGCACTCATAGTACTAAGATTTTGCAACATGATTTGTTAACAAATTCATAGAATTACAATATAAATTTGAGGAGAAATTTTCATACCATTTGAAATCACGAGATGTATGTCAGACATTGTAAGGTTTGAATAAGTGATGAGTATACTCTACTCAAGATATTTTATATATACACGAAACCACAATGGAAGCCTTTTGGGCTTATCCACCTTGTACAACATATTGTTTAGAGACAAATGTTGATATTCTCAATTTAGCCTCTAGTTCTCATGAATTCACAATAGTTGTGTCGATACACTAGTCTGTGCATATAAGTAATGATATTGTAAACTAAATAAGATTTCCGAGGATATGTGTTGGAGACACATGGCAAACAGGAAAGATATTGATGCAAGTCAATCGATATTGGTACTTACAGTAGGGATATAGTATTTTGAAGGTTCATCTCTGCAAGGTGTAAACGAGTTAGTGGTTTGGCAGTTTTGTTGGTTCATGGAACCTGTATTGCGATAGAGAGATTGGTAGTGGTAGCCTGATGCATCATGGTTTTACAAATGAGTAGCCTGCATGATGTCATACACACCACATTCTCGCGGAATACCTTTCTGTATGTTGCGTGATTGAAATTATATCACAACCGAATCAACTTAGATAGATGTAGTTATTGTTGAAACAGTGCACACCACTATTAGTTTGTGTGACTTTATAAGACAAGAGCGCTCGTACAATCTACATTCCACGTACGAATCGTAACGATTTGAATGTATTTATGAGCTTGATATTCTTATGTGGGAAGTATCCATAACTTTCTATGAAGAGTGTTGGAAACACTGCCCACAATGTTCCATATTTGGAGAAGTCTCTCAGTCAATGATAAGTATATTATGTATTTAATATCTATCTGATGAGACATAAGCAGAATGGGACATCATTCATCCATTCGTTTACCTATCAATAGAGGGGCTGGGTTAGCCATTTATATGCAAGAACGGTAAGAACCTACTGTGGATTGATTGTGCCGATCTCAACTTTGAGGTCGCGCGGTCCAAAGATTGTTGATTGTTTGTTGTGTTCGCAGGTTAGGCAGCCAGTAGGTTTCCGTCAGCATTCTTCCTATCTTTCCAGCATTGAATAAACCAGTTCGCCAGCGGTCTTCCTGGGTACTCTGTGTTTGGAGGTTCTTGGATCTGTCTGCAGCGGGCTAAGTTGATCAGGCGGCCTTAAGTGGTCAGGCGGCCTTGAGTGCGGTCTTGCAGCAATGAGCAGTTCTTCTTCTATTGTTCACGGGTTGCTTCTGTGATCTTGAGACCGTGCGGTATGGGCGATCAAGAAGTGCGGACAGTTTGGTTTTAGCAGTTGCAATAAAGTGCAGTTCGTGCGGTCTGAGCTTTCTGCGTTCTGGCAGTTCACAGATCATCGACCTGTCCTGTTCGCGCGATCTCATGGGAAGCCGACGATCCTGCTAAGTTTGGGCGGTCTCAGTTCTCTGGTGGCTAGACTTTTGTGTTGCTTGTTCTCATCTATGTTTGCTCTTATAAATCATGTCTCGCCATGTATGCAACGCATTGTAATAATATAGTATTCCATTGAGTTTCTCTTGCCTTCATTGTAACTGGTTAACGGTTTTGAATTGATTTGAAGTCTTCCGCTGTTGTCTTCGATCCATACTCCGAAATTTTAACAGGACTCGCCTGTATGGTTGGTGGTTTATTATCCCAGGTGATCCCATTTTAGCTTGCAGTTAGCCATTCAAAACAACAGGATTCCGCTGTTGGCAGACTAATTTGGGCTGCTTTTAGTAAAACCATGAGGCGAGATTTAGTTATCCGAAGACATTTGGAGAACTATAAATAGACCACCAATGGCAATTTTGGAGAGGATCTCTCAATTGTTTTCTCTCTTCTCTAGTTTGCTTTGGTCGATTATAGAGTTCTGGCTTACTGCTCACTGTGGTTTCCGGGTGGGTAGACAGGGACTCTCTAGCACTCTCCAAGGTGCCCAGCTCAGCAATTGGCTTGGGAGGGGAAGTTCTCTAAGATCATCCGGGTTAGTGGCGGGACCTCCTCACTGCAGCTCGCGAGTCTGTTCCTAGTTTTCCACCCTTTGTGAGTGAGGTTCTTTGCTCTGAGTGCCCGACCTAATGACTGAACTCAGGAGAAGTAAGAGTAAGCTACTCCAGTCTGAACTCCTCTCAATCCATGGTTTCCAAGCTTAAAGAACCATGGTTTTTGGGTTTAACATTTTTGGTGCGGTGAGCGTGGACCATAGCTTGTTTAGAAAATCCTGAGTAAAATCCAATGACCTGAAGTGATGGGCAAGGAGGTGACCTGGTGAATTTGATAGGTAGAGTGACTTCGACGAGTTTAGGAAGTTGATTTTGGAGAACCTGCGAATCGCCCTCTCGCCGCCGGGCGAGTGCTCAACTCCTGCAGTTCCAGTACTCGCCCCGGAAGCTCTGGGAGATGATGCACCCGATAGGCGGCCTGGGAAGGAGGCGCAAGCGGGGGAGGATGAGCGAGCCCTTCATGCGTTGGTGTTGTTTCCCATCCTGTTGAGTGCTAACTATCCGGGAGAGGAGATTGGGCGAGTGCACCCGACTCGCCAAGTAGGGTCAGGAAGTTCGTTCCGGAGCTGATTCTCTCAGCTCCTGTTCTAGAGGGATTCATGATGAGTCCTGATCATATACAAATATTTGGACTCATCTAGGCCAGTTTTCTAGTCGTTTCACTGCACTTTAGCCCTGTTTCAGCTCATATTTGTCTTTCTATGCTAGGTGCACTTTTTGGCCTAATTTGGTGTGTTTTATGCTTATTCCCTTTTGATAGCCTTATCGTTTTGTTGAGTGCCACTTTTAGTGGCCTGATTAGCATTTCTGTAGAAACAGGAGTCGTGCAGGTGTTCCTGGTAAAATTCTGTACAGGAACACTGCGCACGATCACTGGTTCGATTGCGCACGACCACTGGTCGTGCGCCACTGTTCGTGCGCACTTAACATCAATTTCATGAGTTCTGTTTCGACCAGTGCGCACGACCACCTACGATAGTGCGCATGACCACCGGTTGTGCGCCACTATTCGTGAGCACTTAACATCAATTTCATGAGTTCTGTTTCGACCAGTGCGCACGACCACCTACGATAGTGCGCACGACCACCGGTCGTGCGCCTCTGGTCGTGCGAACATGGTATTTTATTAATTTCTTACTTTGCAGGCTCCACCCAGGTAGGCGCACGATCACAGAACTCTAGTGCGCACGACCACTGGTCGTGCGACAATGACCATGCGCACTGTTTATTCCAGCGCCTATAAATTGTCCTGCTCGCGATTTAGGTCGGGATCCCGCATTTTCTGCTATCCAGTCCGCCGTTTTCGCCCCTTCCGCCGGTTCTCCGCCCCCCTAGGCCTCCTCCATCATCCTTGAGCTCCAAGGAGAGGTTTCTAGCCCAAAGATCGCCAACGTCGAGCAAGGAGATCATGTATCGGAGTATATTTGATCGTGACACGAAGAAGACGAGCCATTGGGAGGAAGTGACAGCCCTCCTCTACCTCGGACGCAGTTGCAGACCGAGCTTGGATGCGGATTGACAACCCAGCGATTCCAACCGTGAATCTTCGGCAAGGCTTCGGATGTGGTCGACTCCTTTACCCTCTTTTTCCTTCTTTATGTTGATGATTGTTTAAGTTAGACTCTTCTATATTTTGATGATATACACAATGAATCTTGTTATGTAATGTCTATTTCATTTATTTGAGATTATACTATTCATATGTGTTTATGAGGTGCGCCCCCATCTATTTTCCATTCCGCTTTCGTGTTCGTGTGCCGCACTAGCAATTGCTAGTGGCGTGCTTGTCGACGAGGTGCTTGCGACCCTCATCTTTATGCCTACTCGTCCATCCGCCTACCGAAGCGTGGCATCGCGGCCCGTATTCCATTCGCCTAACGAAGCAGCGTGCTCAAGGCCTGCATAGTTCAATTCCGCTAGCCTACTCGTCCATCCGCCCAACGAAGTAGTGCGCTCAAGGCCTACGTAGTCTTCCATCCCGCCGAGCGAAGCTTTGCATAGCGGCATTGCATAGGAGTAGTTGTAATAATTTATTTTATTATTCACAAACCAAATCCCTTTCGTCCGCACTCCACCTATCGCTGGACTTCGATCTCAAGTCCTTCCTCGAACGTTAACTCCACCTTATTGTGTTCCTTGAGAGATTCGATACTCGGGGATTACTCCTCGTTTTATATTACTTGAACGATCGGTACACTGCCGTTTCGTGCCGCAGACTTACTACCGCCTATAGCGGTGTGCTAAGATTTGCGCCATCAATTCACAGAGCCCGTTGTGTCCTACTACATGGGCAAGGATGATCCTCTCTAGCATCTCCAGTGGTTTGAGGATGTCGTCTCCATCAGACAGATGACCGACGCCTTCAAGTGTAAGCTATTTTCCATCTCTTCTAAAGACCTCCGCCGAAGACCATCTACAGTTTTATAGACCTTTGCCGAAGTTTCTTGTTATGATTTGCCACGTTAAAGAGGAGGAATAAAGGGGTCAAGGCTCTTTTTCTAATCTAGCAGAAGGCTGAGGAATCTTTGGGGAGGTACATGGACCGATTCCAGGAGGAAGTTCTCTTATCCCATAAGGTGCCAGGCACACCTTGCAACCCGCCTTCACCCTCAGATTGCTACAAGGGCTGTTCAAGATGGGACTTGCCCGAGATCCCCCTCTATCATATGAGGAATTGATCGAGTGGGCGGGGCGAGAGATCGAGTGGGATCCCACTAACAGTGCTTTCGTGGCAAAGTTGGCTTAGTGGTCTAGAGGAGAAGAGAAGGGGGAGGAGAACCCCAGCAGCAGGAAGAGAGAAGAAGAGAGGAGCCGAGGGGCAGGGGTTCCATGGGTACCTCGAGGGATAGGAGCCAGAAGGAAGGTATCACACCAGGAGGAAGGTGACACAACAACTACCTGCCCTGAGTTCTTAGAGATAAGAAGAGGGAGGAGAGACCCGACATGGCAGCAACAACTTCAGGATGTCGAAAGAGGAGGAGAGGGGCAGAGGTAGAGGACCGGTGGGAGGATCTGTTCGACGTGGGAACCAGAGGAGGGATTGGAGTGATCCATGGGGGTGGGTAGGAATCGAGGCCACCCAAAAGGGCAGTCTCCAGGCCATCAACCGGTAGGAGTGTCCCTTTGACCTCTAGGACTCCACCCCCTGAGGAGTGAGGTTAGATCTTAAAGTTACTCTAGAGGGGGGGGTGAATAGAGTATTAAATGTTTTTCACTTAATTTTATAGTGGAATTAAAATAGTGATACTTATATGTGTATTACAGAGTGAGTTATAAAATTGATAAAAACAAATCACAGCACACAACATAGCACACAGAAAATCACAACACAGAGGACACAAGGATTTTATAGTAGTTCCCCACTAAACCTGGGTACATCTACTCTTCTACCACACTTGGTAGGATTCCATTAGGTTTTTGATCAGGTGCCCTATCACCAATGGGGTTTTGATCAGGTGCCCAAAACACCAAGGAGCTTTTGATCAGGTGCTCTAACCAAACCACAGGTTTTTTTCAGGTGCCCTGCCACTAAGGAGTTAACTTTTGAAGGGGGTTAGAACCTAATACAAGAGGGGATAAAGAGGGTTTAGATGTTCTTCTCTGTCAATAATCTGAGAGAAGACTCTAGTGGAATGTGTTGTAAAGCTCCCCCTGTCTGATTGAAATTGTTGACAGCTTGAGGATGGAGCTTTCTCTTGAAACAGATATCTTCCTTGATAGTTGATGAATCTGAGAGACAGAAGTTTCTCAGATTATTGTTGCTCTTTGAAGATTTGAAATCTAGCAGCAGAGATCTGAGAGATTGATCTTGATGATGAAGGTCTCAGAGAATAAGATTGCTGCTAGAGGAAGATGATCTCTCTTTTTGACCTTCTGAATATTTCTCTCTCGACTGATACTCTGTTTTTTCTTTCTGTTACTGATCACTTTTCTTCTGGTATCCTATTTCCTTAGAGAGAATGATAACAGATTTGAAATTCAAATCTCTGAATAAAAATAAAATAATCAGCATTAATTATTTCCTTGGAACTGCAACTGATTCAGCAAATCTTTAATCCTTTTCCTTTTCAATAAATGGTATCCTTTTGCAATATAAGCCAATGGCTACTTTCTCGGGAAGAGAATGGAAAAGGGAATAAGCAAAGGAATGATAAAATCTTGTCTTATCTAGAAGAATAAATTCATTGCTGATAGTCGAACTGAGTTCTGAGAAAATATAACTGATCTGAATAAACTGAGAGAAAATTCATCGAGCTGAGATAGGAATTCGTCGATCTGATGGTTGAGTTCGTCGAACTGAACATCTGATACTGATTCATCGAACACATGCTAGAGTTCGTCGATCTTAAGTTAGAGTTTGTCGAACTGAAGAATAAACTGGCTGGAGAGCTGAGTTCGTCGAGCTGAGAAAATACTTTCGTCAAACTGAACAATTCGTCGACCGCTGGGACTTACTCAGTTCGTCGACCGCTGAGACTGTTCATCAACTGCTGAGACAGTTCATCGACCGCTGAGCCATTGAGCCGCTGAGATGCTGAGATTGAAGCAAGCCATTCGTCGAACGCAGAATGCAAGACGTTCGTCGAACGCATAAAGTATTTCGTCGAACGCAGTATTGAGTTCGTCGAACGCAGAAACTTAATCTTTTCTTAAGTTCTAACAGCCTAAAACCTTGACCCTTTAGACTATACATTGGGGGGTCAACTTAGTCCAAGTCAACACATAGTAATCTTAGCCCAAATCAGTAATAGGGTTGTTCCAAAAATCTCCCCTATTTGGGTTAGGATACTATTTGACAAATTTCAAATAATAAACAACAGAAAAACAGCAGATCATATATATATCTGACAGGATTTAAATATTTCAGTAGATAGAGAATATGATACTCTGAGTTTAGGAACATTACAATTGAAAAACAGAAATGTCAACAAAACCAAATAGTCTGAACCTTTATTTCTTTGCTGAGGGAGGCTTGAAGATAATTTCCCTGTTAGGGTCTTCAGATTTCTTCTTGCTCATGTAAAAGTCCTGAGCTCCCAGAATGGTTTGAGATTTAGCTTAAGGAACCACAGCTTCTGGGTGCTTCTCTAAATAAACTTCAGCATTGAACAAATTCTTGGATTTGTACTTTTCAAATTCTTTCTTCCTGTACTCTGACATAGTTGAATATTGAGAGTAATCAATGCCTTCAGCCTTTGCCTTATTGATCTGGGCTACTGCAACAGATTCTCTGAATCTGGTCATCTGAGCTATCCTTTCTTCTTCTGGATTAGGAGAAGGAGGCCTATACTCAGAGATACTGTCTTGAACAGGAGAAAGATCTTTAGGGTTTTTGTCTCTATGAGATGAGCCATCAGAGACATGATACTTATACCTTGAAGATATTAATCTTGAAGAACCTGAAAGAGGTCTTGAAGACCTAGAGCTCTGAGAACCACTGGAACAAGCTGGTCTCTTGGATTGCTGAGAAGAAGATCTTTGAGAGGATGAAGATAACCTTGCTGAGCCAGCTGCACCTGCTACTGGAGGAGGAGGAGGAGGATGGTTATGCTTGACAGGCTTGTCAGAATAGTAACCAGTCTTCCTCATCTTCTTTCTTCTATTAGCTTCATTTCTTGAAATCCTCATCCAGGCTCGAGAATCCCTAGTGAGTGTGATATTATGCAAAATGTAGAAGGGAATTGTTGAAATTTTGATGTGGTGTGGAGGAGACCGGGCGGTCTGGTTTGGGAGACCGTGGAGACCGCGCGGCTTGTGTATATTATCTAACGGTCTGGCTCTGCCGGACTGTTCTGGTGATCTGCTGACTGGCCGGTTTGTTTTTGTTCGCTGCGGTCTGTTCCTGAGTTGTTCTGCTTGGCTGGCCTGTCTTTTTTGTTGGAAGACCGAGCGGGTTGTCCTTATAGGACCATCTATCCGGGCAGTCTGTCCTGGCGATCTGGCGACTTGTCCTAAGTCGGCCAGATGGTTCCTGGTTTGCTCCTGGTGATCTATGGGAGGAGTACCATTATGATCGTGCGGGTTGTGCGCGGTCTCGTGTTCGCGCGGCTTGAGCGCGAGCTGCTTGCTGTTCTGCGGTTTTGGTCGGATGATCGTCCAAGTGGTCTGTTCGCTCGGTCTGTCTTTTAAGACCGCTGGCGATCTGACGGTTGGTGACTGTATCCCGGTTGTGCGGTGACGACATCTGTCTACCCGCCTATAAATAGGGGTGCATGGCCCATCATTCATAACGAGAACTGTAAGAACTGAGCCTGGGTTAATTCGTGCGGTCTCACTTTGAGGTCGAGCGGTCTCAGAAGCGAGCTGACTTTTTGTTTTGCTCGCAGGTTTGCGATAAGTAGGTTGCGGTCTTCTTCCTTGGTGATTCCCAGTGGCTAGAATAAACAACTCGGCAGCGGTCTGTCTGCGAGTTGGTTTATGTTTGTTCTTGTGCTATTCGCAGCGAGCTCAGCGATCAGGCGACTTTCAATGGTTAGGCGATCTGAGTTGTGGTCTAGCGACAGCTTCAGTTCCTTGTTCCAATAAGCTCCAGTTCATGCGGTCTGAGGTGCGGTCTTGCAGTGCTGGCAGTCTGTCCGGTTTCTGTTCGTGCGATCTCAAGTCAAGCCGGGAGAGTTCTGGAGTGGTGCGGCTTGTACAGTCTGAGCTTGTCTAGCCGCCAGCTTTGCTTTTTTTTTGTCTTTTGTTCTTCTCGTCTCCGTGATTCTGATGAATCATGTCTCGTCATGTATACCTCGCAATGTAAATGAAGATTGTGTTTCAATAAAGTTTCTTGTGTTGCTGTGTGGCATTGTGGTTGTTTGGCTTTATCTCAGTTGATGCAACTCCTGCTTAATCCTAAACGGTCCAATTTCAAAAATTTTAACATGGTATCGGAGCTAGGTTGTTGGAGTGGATAAGCAGTGATCAACTTGAGTTGCCATCGTCTTTATGAAGAAGAGACCACTTAGATTGCCATGGAAGGCGGATTCGCAAGAGGGCTTGGTATTGAACTCCTTACATCGACTAACTATAAGAAATGGAGGTCATGTATGGAGAGCTATTTACTTGGAGAGGATCAATGGGAGATAGTTGGAGGAGAAGACACACAAGAGGTGTTTCTAGCAGGAGATAATATGGCAGAGGTGAGACTTTGGAGGAGGACGAATGCTAAGGCAGAGTTCACTCTCAAGAGGGCTATCTCACCGGAGCTGTTTGATCACATCATCGGATGTAAATCTGCTGCTGAGATTTGGACGTCCTTGGATGGATTGTTCAATAAGAAGAATGTAGCTCGGCTATAGTTTCTTGAAAATGAGTTGGCGAGAGCCTCTCAAGGTGATCTTTCGATTTCTACTTTCTTTCTCAAGATAAAGAACCTCATAGCAGAGTTTTCTGCATTGGACCCTGATGAGCCCATCTCGGAGGCAAAACTGAAGAGGCATATCATTCGCGGGTTGCAGAAGGAGTATCTTGCCTTTGTAACTTCAGTTCAAGGTTGGGAAAATCAACCATCTCTGTTGGAGCTAGAGAACTTACTTGCTTCGCAAGAAAGTTTGGCAAGACAGATGGCGGGGACTTCTATCTCTGGGTGAGATAGTGATGTGTTGTTCTCTGGGAAGAAGAAGAAGAAGTGGGAGAAGAAGAAGCCGGGTTATGATGGACCCTCTACTTTAGGTCAGGAGGAGAGGGGTTATGCTCCTAAGTCTGATGGGAAGAAGAAGGGAGATGGACCAAGGTGCTTCAGGTGCAATAAGACCGGCCACTTCAAGAAGGATTGCTGGGTTAATCTTCAGTTGGGACATGTAGCAGAGAAGGAGAAGCCAAAGTCTGATGAAGCTGGATGGGGAGGAGCCTTTGCGGCTAATATGACGGCGATGCCCGTTAAGGCCTTGGCTGCCATCAACTTCGAAGAGGATTGGATTGTTGATTCAGGGTGTGGACATCATCTCATCGGGGATGAATCAAAGTTCTCTTCTTTGGCGCCTTACTCAGGTAACGATGCTATCATTACGGCTGATAATTTTGTTCATGCTGTCGAACAAGAAGGTGTTGTCTCCCTGAGCAGTGATAAGGGTCCACTCACGTTGAGGAGTGTTTATCACGTGCCTGGTATGAAGAAGAATCTCTTCTCTGTGACAAATGCGGTCGATGCCAGTTATCATGTTCTGTTTGGCCCAACAGAAGTGAAGTTTCTTAAAACTCAACCAGAGATAAGGGGAGATGTTATCCATGTTGGAAAGAGGGTGAAGGACTTGTTCGTGTTATCGACAAGTACCTATGTTGATAAGATGAAGACCAACGATAGCGCGACTATCTGGCATGAAAGGTTGGGGCATGTTGGCATGGAGAAATTGAAGGCTATGGCGGTAAGGGGCCTTGTCAAGGGCTTGCCTAGCTTATCCTCTTATGAAGATGGTCATGTTTGTGCTGGATGTCAGTTTGGTAAGTCTCATCGACTTCCATTTGATAAATCTCAAACTAGATGCAAAGCGCCGTTGGAGTGTATCCACATTGATTTGATGGGACCGACAGCCACCCCAAGCCTTGGAGGCAATAGATATATGTTGGTGTTGATTGACGATTACACCAGATATGTCTGGGTGTATTCTTAAAAGAGAAGTCAGAAGCCTTTGCGAAGTTTGTGGAGTTCAAGGAGCTGGTGGAAGGTCGGATAGGCCTGCGGGTGAAAAAATTGAGAACTGAAAATGGTGGGGAGTTCACCTCTGGTGAGTTCTCAAGTTTTTGCAGGAAACACGGCGTTCGGAGAGAGCTCACTTATGCCCATACTCCACAGCAGAATGGCGTTGCGGAGAGGAAGATCCGTCATCTGACGGAAACTTGCAAATGCTGGCTTCATGCCAAGAGTATCCCAAAGTCTTTCTAGGCGGAGGGAATGTCTTGTGCGGCTTATGTCATCAACAGAATGCCTCTAAGTCCTATCAACATGAAAACCACTCACGAACTGATGCTCAAGGAGAAACCGAGTGTTGCTCACCTTCGGGTGTTCGGGTCAACCTGCTATGTGCATATTCCTGATGCTCTTCGGACAAAGCTAGATGCGAAAGCAAGGAAGCTAGTCTTTGTTGGGTATGATGAGCGGAAGAAAGGATGGAGATGCATGGATCCTGAGACACGGAGATCAGTGGTATCTCGGGATGTGGTGTTCGGTGAAGTAACTTCTTACAAGGGAAGTTCAGGAGTTGAACTACCAGAGAGCAGGGTTGATGAAGTAGAGAAATCTGCAGGAAGTCTTCAAGTGGAGTTGCCTGTTTCACCAGGAGCTCCCACTGTGTCAAGCTCTGAGATGGAGGCTTCAGGTTCTGGAAGCAGGGAGAGCGATGCTCCAAGTTCGTCTGGAAGAGGAGCTTGCACAGAAGAAGCATCTGAGGAGGTGGTTAGTCAGGTGCAACCTCTTAGGAGGTCGAAGAGGACTATCAAGCCACCAGATCGATACACAGGAGGAAACATGGTGAGCTTTGTCTCATGTTTCTTCGCTGGTCCCTTGGATGAAAGGGAACCGTCGAGCTTTGAGAAAGCCGAAGGTGTGAAGCAGTGGGACATTGCTATGCAAGAAGAGATGGATGCTCTCAAGAAGAATGAGACTTGGTCTCTAGTGCCCAGGCCTAAGGGCATTACCCCTGTGACATGCAAATGGGTTTACAAACTCAAGAAGAAAGCTGACGGTACGATCGAGTGATACAAGGCTCGCCTTGTAGCTCGCTGGTTCTCACAGCAGTATGGTGAAGATTATGATGAGACGTTTAGTCCTGTGGCAAAGTTGACTTCGGTCAGATTTGTTATTGCTTTGGCGGCATCTTGTGGATGGGAGATTTGGCAACTCGATGTTAAGAATGCTTTCTTATACGGAGAGATTGACAAGGATATCTTCATGATTCAGCCACCGGGTTTCATTTCGGAGGATCGTCCGAACTACGTCTGCAAATTGAAGAAGGACTTATGTGGGTTGAAGCAAGCGCCTCGGGGGTGGTATGGAAAGATCGTGGAGTATCTTCTATTCTGCAGGTTCTTTGCTTCAGACTCTGATTCTAGCTTGTTCGTCAAGAAGGAGGGGCGCTTCGGGTTATTGTGCTGCTGTATGTGGATGATATGATTATCACCGGGAACTCGAAGGAGGCAGTAGCAAGGCTGAGAGCTGAGCTTGCTATCAGATTCGAGATGAAGGATCTGGGGGAGCTTCACCATTTCCTTGGACTCGAGGTCCAGAGGCGGGAGAGCGGAGTACTCATTTCCTAGGAAGGATATGCGGAGTGAATCGTGAAACGATTTGGCATGGAAGAAGGGAAGAGCAGCTCTATACCTCTGGAACAACATCATAAACTTCGGAAGGATGAGGGATGAGTTCTATCTAATCCGTTGGTGTTCCGAGCTCTGGTTGGGAGCTTGATTTACTTGACCATCACGAGGCCTTATATTGCTTATGCAGTTGGCAAAGTGAGTCGGAACATGGCGGAACCACGGAAACCTCATCTTCTAGCGGCGAAAGGTATATTGAAGTATGTGAAGTCGACCTCTGATTTGGGTCTCCTATTTAGGAGAGGGTCAAGCTTGGAGTTGCATGGATACATGGATGCTGACTATGGGGGAGACGTGGATGATCGGAGATCAACGTTTGGTTATGTCTTTATGACGGGACCAACAGCTATCTCTTGGTGCAGCAAAAAGCAGGACTCGGTGTCCGTATCTACCACAGAAGCGGAGTACAAGGCTTCAGACTTGGCAGCTCAGGAAGACGTTTGGCTCAGTGGTTGGTAGAGGATGTTCATGAGGAGGTTCGAGGCCCCACTATGCTACGCGGGGACAATGAGAGTGCTCTTAAGCTGGTTAATAATCTAGTATATCACGCGAGGACCAAGCATATTGAGATTGAGCACTATTTCATTCGTGAAAAGGTGTTGGGAGGATCTATTATGGTCGAGCATGTTCGGAGTGCGGACAATGTCGCAGACATCTTCACAAAGCTGCTGGCGAAGGGACCGTTTACACTGTTGCGGAGTTTACTCGGGCTAGTCTCCACTTCCCACTTCAAGGGGGAGTGTTGAAATTTTGAAGTGGTGTGGAGGAGACCGGGCGGTCTGGTTTGGGAGACCGCGGAGACCACGAGGCTTGTGTATGTTATCTGCCGGTCTGGCTCTGCGGACTATTCTGGTGATCTGCTGATAGGCCGGTTTGTTCTTGTTCGCTGCGGTCTGTTCCCGAGTTGTTCTGCTTGGCTGGCCTGTCTTCTTTGTTGGAAGACCGAGCGGGTTGTCCTTATATGACCATCTATCCGGATGATCTGGCGACTTGTCCTAAGTCGGCCAGATGGTTCCTGGTTTGCTCTTGGTGATCTAAGGGAGGAGTACCATTGTGATCGCGCGGCTTGTACGCGGTCTCGTGTTCGCGCAACTTGAGCGCGAGCTGCCTGCTGTTCTGCGGTCTTGGTCGGATGATCGTCCAAGTGGTCTGTTCGTGCGGTCAGTCTTTTAAGACCACTGGCGATCTGACGGGTGGTGACTGTATCTCGGTTGTGCGGTGACGACATCTGTCTACCCGCCTATAAATAGGGGTGCATGGCCCGTCATTCATAACGAGAACTGTAAGAACTGAGCCTGGGTAAATTCATGCGGTCTCACTTTGAGGTCGAGCGGTCTCCGAAGCGAGCTGACTGTTTATTGTGTTCGCAGGTTTGCGATCAGCAGGTTGCGGTCTTCTTCCTTGGTGATTCCCAGCGGCTAGAATAAACAACTCGGCAGCGGTCTGTCTGTGAGTTGGTTTATGTTTTTTCTTGTCCTGTTGGCAGCGAGCTTAGCGATCAGGCGACTTTCAGCGGTTAGGCGATCTGAGTTGTAGTCTGGCGACAGCTTCAGTTCCTTGTTCCAATAAGCTCCAGTTTGTGCGGTCTAAGGTGCGGTCTTGCAGTGCTGGCAGTCTGTCCGGTTTCTGTTCGTGCGATCTCAGGTCAAGTTAGGCGAGTTCTGGAGTGGTGCGGCTTGTGCGGTCTGAGCTTGTCTAGCCGCCAGCTTTGCTTTTTTAGTGTGTTTTGTTCTTCTCGTCTCCGTGATTCTGATGAATCATGTCTCGCCATGTATACCTCGCAATGTAAATGAAGATTGTGTTTCAATAAAGTTTCTTGTGTTGCTGTGTGGCATTGTGGTTGTTTGGCTTTAACTCAGTTGATGCAACTCCTGCTTACTCCTTAACGGTCCAATTTCAAAAAATTTAACAGGAATATCATTCTTTGGATTTGGAGGCTTAGGAGCAGCCTTAGACTTAGACTTTGCCTTTCTTTTCTTTGATGATTTATCATCTGAGTCATCATCATCATCATCATCATCAGAGGATTGAGGATTATCATATAGATCATCAATAAGTTTCAGAGCTTCAGAAATTTCTTTCTTAACAATAACATTTTGAACATTAACATTTTGATCTTGAACTGGAGCTGGAATTTCTGCAACAACTGGAGCTGGAACTGATACTCCGAAACTTTTGAGAATTTCTTTTAATATAGCTTTATCTACAGGAGCAGTATAAGGAATAATTGCTTTTGAACAAACTTGATACTCTGGCAAACTGCTGAAAACGGCATTGAACTTAGAAAGCAAATAAATAATATCTATAGATGGATGAATAGCAATACTATTTATTTCTTCTATAACAGGAATAACTGAATCTATTGTTGAGAGATCTGTCATCTCTGAATCTTCTTCAATCAAAACTGCATCTGAACTGAAAACTGCAAGAACTGGAGCTTCTTCATTAGACATCTCCCCCTGCCTGGTTTCAGGAAATCCTGAAGCTAGGCCCCTAGAATAAGGGACAGGAGTAGAGGATGAAGAAAATGAAGCAAGTTTAGCAGATAGATGAGAAATAGCTTGAAGCACTGGAGCAAGCATTGCAGCTAGAAGAGCATCTAGCTTTGGAGCAATGTGATGTAAGATCTGATCAGCAGTAGATGAGAAATCAACATAGACAAAATCTTGGTTATGGTGAGAAGATGATGGGTTGGAGAATTGGAAGAGAGATGTTAGTGGCATGTGCTATGGGTGGATTAAAATGTTCATGAATAGGACAATGAGGGTGGATAGGTGAGTATGGATGAATAGGTGATTGAGGGAGGATGGTTGATTGAGGTGGAGATAAGATATTTAATGATGGTGAATGTTGGATGGGTTACAAAGGTTCAAGTGAATGAGGTGGAATGTATGGGGGAAGAATATTGTCATCTGGAGTAAATGAAGATGGAAATTCTGATGAGTCATTTACTTGAGGAGGTGGAGGAGAAGGCATTGAGGAAGGTGTGTCAGTGTGAGAGGTGGAAAGATGAACTTCTTCAGAGATGGTTGTCTGAAGAGGTGGAGGAGGGATTGGAGTTGAGGATTCAGAGAGGGGAACTTCTAGAAGGGTTGAGGGAGTGACTATGTTAGTCTTGGTGCCTTCTAAAGCTTTATTTGATTGTTCTTCCCTTGGAGTCCTCTTTGGGATAACCCTGTCCCACTTTCCAAAGAGAGCTGAAGTCAGCCTCTTACTAGCATTGATAAACACTGTTGGAGATACCAACAGTTCTGGGCACTTTGCATGGAGAACTAATCCCAGAATTCTTCCATAGCAAAGACTTAACATATTTTGCTTCTTCCTTATGGGTTCAAACAGAATCAATCCCCAATTTACTTTCTTCTTTTCCACCAAGGCCACCATCAATAGAAATTGGTGCCTGGTTATATAATCATGAGCAGAAGTTTTGCCTAGCAAAACATTTCCAACAATATCTGCTAAGAATTTGTATTCAATGGACAAATTCTTTTTCAGAAGGTGATTAGAGTTTCCATTGGAATAACCCATTTTCTCCAATTCAGCATTAAAATTATCAGAGGTGATTTCCAAATCATCATCACCATTCAACAAACCAAAAACTTCTGATAAGATATTAGGGTTAAGAAGAACCTGATTCCCTGAGATTGTTCCTGAGATAATTGTTGCATTCTCTGACTGAATAGTATGTACCCATTCCTTTATCTCTGCCACTGGAAGCTTTATCCTGGTTGTCATGAACTTCCTTAGTTGTTGGTCTTCAAAGAGTTGAAGAATGTCTTTGAATATTTGATGAGTGTGAGCAAATGATTCCATATCAATATCAAAAACTGCGTCGAACTTCATCGAAGAGATCACTGACTGAGAAATCTCCATTAGTACCTGCAAAGAAAAACGATCATGTGCAAAGGTGAACTGGAGGGAAAAGCAAGTTCTGTAGGCGCAAAGATGAAATAGGATGAAAGATTTGATTATATAGAGAGATCGGAGAAGGGCGCACACTTTCGTAGAATAGGGATCGACTAAACCTAATAGAATCAGAAGTCGAAAAGACTTAGGACTTCGTCTGACTGCGTTAGACGAAAAGTTAATTTTCTTCGATCTCCGTTCGACGATCGCGCTTGTCTTTGTCGATCTTGAACTAATAAGTATCATCGATCTCCGTTCGACGAACGATAGCATTTCATCGTTCTTCGTTCGACGAAATGAGGGGATAAATAGAAAATTTAATTTTTTAGCGGATTGAATCTCCATCTATCAATCCTAGCTGATTTATAAAGAAGATATGTTTCTTTTCATCGAAGGGTTTGGTGAAAATATCAGCCCTTTGCAAATCAGTAGAAATGAATTGTAGGCAAATTTTATTTTTATCCACATTATCTCTGATAAAGTGGTGCCTAATTTCTATGTGTTTAGTCTTACTATGGAGTACTGGATTTTGTGCTATAGATATTGCACTAGTATTGTCACAAAATATAATTAAATTATTTAGATTGATACCATAGTCTAGGAGCTAATTTTGTATCCACAATATCTATGAGCAGCAACTGCCTGCAGCTATGTATTCAACTTCAGTTGTTGATGTAGACACAGATGTTTGTTTCTTACAAAACCAAGACACAAGCCTATCACCAAGAAACTGACAAGTTCCTGATGTGCTTTTCCCGTCTACTCTGCATCCAGCATAACCATAATCTGAGTATCCAGTTAATTCAAATTCTGATGTTGTTGGATACCAGAGTTGTAACACCCTCCCTATTACATGGCATATAACAGTAGGTCCGGCCGCGACCCCACGCCATATGAAAAGAACAGAAGAGTGTGTTACTAAAATTAGCATTTAACAGTTAAAGATATAACTATCTCAGCACCAGAGTCGCATAACGGAAGCATATCTATTTTCATTTAAAACCAGAGTATAACATGTCCACATCTCACTAGGAATGAAATACATAAACAGTTATTTACATTGTTTGATTACATCATAAAGGTGGCTTCCAGACATCGGCACGCAGGCCGGCCACACATGAACAAAAAGGTAAGCAAAAGCTATGGCCTTCAAGGGCCAGCACAGCACAGCAGCAAGGGTTTCAGCTCGCTCCCGCTAATCTCACCGGGACCTGTATAAGCAAATCCACCAAGTGGTGGGAAAACAAGTAACCGGTTAGCTTTAGCTGACCAAGATTTATAACGACCCCACCCCAAACTCGGGGCGGCGGTGCTCCTTCCCTGCTAGTAAGAGTCAGCAGCATATATATCCGCAAACAACACAAACAGAGGCATACAAAGCCACCCGCTTCGTGCTCTAAGGCACACTTTAGCATACTCCCTGAGTTATGCCTACAAACTACATCTTATTTCAACGTCGAATCTCTATATGAGCTACCCCTCATCTAGGATGGCCCGCCTTGATGAGTTCTATTCCCAAACTGCGAATCGTGGTACCGAGGTTGCAATCCTCACACGACAGCTAAGGGTAAGGTTTGGTTCCGCCGAATCCCGCGCTCATCATATTAGGCAACACAACTACCTAAAATGGGTACGGCTTTCCCTAGCCCGCTCTTGACCTGTAAAGTCAACGAGTTGAAGCCAGATGCTCAGTTCTTGGGCTTCTGCTGCTCAGCCTCGTACATCGGGCTTTGCAGTCTTTACATGGCGGCTCACTGGGAGCTACTGCCGGCGCTAACGCTAGCGCCCGGCGCTAGTAACAGAAACAGAATTCCATTCTGCTACTCCTGGGAAATACCTCCAGGACACAATACAAATAGCTGACCTGGAGCTACCGCCAACGCTAATGCTAGCGCCTGGCGCTAGTAACAGAACTTAGTTCTGCTACCAAACTTCGGGTACTGCCTGGGAAACACCTCCAGGACCTTTTTCTGTACAACACAATAAACAAGAACCGAACCACAGCATGTACACGGAGTTTTCTCCGGCACTTTACACGCAAGAAACATCACCAATCCGGCTCGGTCTGTCCAGATGGGCTTCACACAGTATGCCTATGCCCGTACTACCGTTTCGGGCTCTATATGCAATTTGTGGGGGAACAACTTCATCCCACCGGAAGATCCGATCTACTAATTAGTAGAAGTCTTCCTAAATTCATGCAAATCAAAGGACGTACATGTCCAAGCATTAGGAAAGAGAGTCGTTACCCTAGTTGGTCGTTTAGGTGCCATAAAATTGAGCTTGATCCGGAGGAAACTTGCTGAGCACCCTCTCCACGGAATCGCTGATGGCGCAAGCACACAAGACCACCTTCATGAATTTGCCCTTGGCACAACGAACGGCTCACCCTTGCTCTCTTCAAACCCTCGGCCCCCAGCTCTCAGACCCCAAAAAAGCAGAGAGTTCTCATAGAAAATGAGAATAAGAGTCGGAGTTGAGGTATAAATGATTTTCCCGCTACCGTCGGCGCTAGTGGCTAGCGCTGGCGCTAGCTACAAAGTCGGTACCGCTTAGGGACGCTACCGCCGGTGCTAGCACTAGCGCCTGGCACTAGCTCCATGACTTCAATTCACTTTGATTTTGTGTGCACATGAAATTTGGGGTCTTACAATTCTTCCCCACTTAAAAGAATTTCGTCCCGAAATCCTAACAGTGCAAATAATCAAAAAGATACAAAATACGATTTGTACCTCAACGGAATAGCTCGGGGAACTCCTCACGCATAGTTTGCTCGCGCTCCCATGAAAGCTCCTCACGACTACAGTTGTTCCAGAGGACTTTGACCATCTTGATCAATTTATTCCTCAGCTCTTTGACATCAGTGTCTTCGATTCAAATAGGGGTGACCAGCGTCTTCAGCCTATCATCGACGGGCACCTGACTAGCCACAAGCACTTGGCTAGGATCTGGTACAGCTTTCCTCAACACCGATATGTGGAACACATCGTGCAGACCACTCAACTCTGTCAAAAGAGCGAGTCGATAGGCAGCTTCGCCAACACGTTCCAGTACTTTAAACGGTCCAAGGTATCTTGGACTCAGCTTTTTCAAGCGCCGAATCCGGGACACACCCTTGAAAGGTTTGATCTTGAGATAAACCCAGTCGCCCACGGCGAACTCGACGTTTCTGTGCTTGGCATTGTAGTACTTTGCCTGCCTATCTTGAGCAATCAACAACCTCTCCCGGAATGTTTGAATAACCGAATTTGCATCTTCGACTTCTTTTCGCATAAACAGCTTTGTCTCGCCTGTCTCTGCCCAAGCTAAGGGAGTGCGGCAAGCTCTACCATAGAGGGCCTTGAAGGGTGCCATCTTTATACTTGCCTAATAGCTATTATTATAAGCGAACTCGATCATGTAGAGATGATCTTCCCACTTCTTATCGAAATCCAGGACACAAATTCGGAGCATATCCTCCAGAGTTCTGTTTGTACGTTCAGTCTGTCCATCCGTCTGAGGGTCGAAGGCAGTGCTAAACTTCAGCTTCGTACCTAACAACTGGTGGATTAGCCTCCAATCCTTGGAAGTAAAGCGCCCATCTCGGTCACTGACGTTGCTACGGGGCACACCGTGCAATCGGACAATGCTATCTACATAAAGTTTTGCCAACTTTTCAACTGAATCGTCCTCCCGGTTTGGAATAAAGTGGGCTACCTTCGTCAAGCGATCCACGATCACCCATACGACATCATTCACACTCTGTGATCTCGGCAAACCGTGCACGAAATCCATCGAAATGTCATCAAATTTCCATTCCGGTATAGGCAATGACTTCAGGAAACCTCCAGGTTTCTGACATTCCGCCTTCACCAGTGCGCAAGTTTTGCATTTTGCCACGTATAAGGCGATGTCTTTCTTAATCCTGGCCACCAAAATAGCTTTTTCATATCTTGGTACATCTTTGTGCTCCCTGGGTGAATTGAGTACTTGTTAAAGTGTGCTTCATACATCAATTCCTCCCGCAACTTACCAACATTTGGGACGCACAACCGACCGTCTTTCCACATCAGACCATCGTCCAACACAAACTCTGCAGCAGTCCCATCCCTAGACTCTGCCAAATAGCGTTGCATGCTCGAATCAAGCTCCAGGGCCTGTCGTATTCTGTCTGCGAGGTCATATTGCACCTCCGTCCAGTTCAAACACGCACTTGCACTAGAAGTCCTCTCCACACAGGAGATCTCCAAGGCTTCCAAGTCCCTATTCAGACGTGGATCATACAAATGAATCCAGTTGGCCTGTACATAATCCCTTCGGCTCAAATCATCTGCGACTACACTTCCCCTCCCGGGAGTATAGTGTATGTCAAAAGTGTAGTCCCCCAGGAACTCCATCCACCTTCGTTGTTGCATATTGAGCTCCTTCTGATTTAGAAGATACTTAAGGCTCTTATGGTCTGTAAAGATGTAAACCTTCACACCATATAAAGTAGTGCCGCCACAGATTTAGAGCGAAGATCACGGCCGCCAACTTCAAATCGTGGACCGGATAGTTCCGCTCATGCACTTTCAACTGTCGAGAGCCATAAGCTATCACTTGACTATGCTGAAGAAGTATGCAGCCTAAGCCGCTCCCTGACGCATCACTGTAAATTTCATAACCCTCTGCACCAGATGGTAAACACAGAATTGGTGCTGTGGTAAGACGCCTTTTCAGTTCCTCAAAAGCCCGTGCACACTCCGGTGACCAAACGAACTTCTGATCCTTCCTCTTCAAGGTGGTGGGAGGTAGAGCGATCTGCGAAAAGTTCTCCACGAAGCGCCGATAGTAGCCGGCAAGTCCAAGGAAACTCCTAACTTCCGCTACTATCGCCAAAATGGGCCACTTCTGGATTGCATCAATCTTTGCCGGATCCACTGCGATACCCTCGCCACTAAAAACATGACCAAGGAACGCCACTGAGGCTAGCCAAAACTCGCACTTAGAGAACTTGACATATAGTTGACTACGTCACAGGGTTTCCAAAATTTCGTGCAAATGTATCGCGTGCTCTTCTTCAGACTAAGAGTACGCCAAGATATCGTCAATAAAGACAATGACAAACCGATCAAGGTACTCTCGAAAGGTCCTATTCATCAGATCCATAAATACTGCCGGTGCATTCATCAATCCAAACGGCATCACTGTAAACTCGTAGTGTCCGTAGCGAGTACTGAATGCTGTCTTAGGGATATCACAATCCCGAATTCGCAACTGGTAATAGCTGGACTTGAGATCCAACTTTGAATACACAGTTGACCCCACTAGTTGATCAAACAAGTCATCGATTCGAGGAATCGGATACTTGTTCTTCTCGGTCAGCTTGTTCAATTCTCGGTAGTCAATGCATAGACGCAGGCTTCCGTCCTTCTTCTTCACAAAAAGGACCGGAGCACCCCAAGGGGATGTACTTGGACGTATAAAACCCTGCTCTAGCAACTCCTGTAATCGAACTTTCAATTCCGCCATCTCCTTTGGCGCAATTCGGTACAGAGAGCGTGAAACAGGCTTGGCACCTGACACCAGCTCTATAGTGAAGTCAATCTCTCGCTGAGGTGGCGCCCCAGGAAGATCTTTCAGAAACACGTCTGGATACTCTAAAATCACAGGAACATCACTCAAACTGGGTTGAGGCTTTGCAGCCCCCACTAGCACAACACATAACTCTACGCCTTACCGAACCGCCTTGACCACTTGGATAGCAGACATCAGTGTCTTGCTCGATCCACGCAAACCAGCAAACGTAGTCGCACGTTCGGTATTCCATCCCAGTGTGACCTCCTTAGACGTGCAATCAATGTAGGCCTGCTGTGCTGACAGCCAGTCCATACCAAAGATTACGTCGAACTCCAAAAGCGGGAGTATCAGTGCTTCCAAATCAAAGTCTTGACTCCATATTCGTACCTTTACCACACATCCTCGATCCGCGCGCATAGAACACCCATTGGGTAGCATCACATCTAATCGTTCCTGTCTAAATGACGAAGGCACTCCACGTTGCTGTATGAAGGCCTCTGATAGAAAGGAATGTGAAGCATCCGTGTCAAATAGTGCTCTCGCCAGATAGTTAAAAATCAGGACAAAGCCTAGTACATTAATGGTTAAATAGTAATGCATAAGGTATGAAGTACACAAAGCAATAAAAGCTATATACTATCGCATACCTGTCACCACATCGCTCTGTTTGATGGCCTCCTGTTGGCCAAGGTTGTATACTCTAGGCTGGGCTGGAGCAGCGTGGGATGCGGTTGACTCTGCCGCCTTCCCTTTCTCTGCTGCATAGGCCGCAACTAGCTTCTTCCCACTACGACAGTCACGAGCATAGTGCCCCGGTTTGCCGCAGTTGTAACAGATGAGTGGGCCTCGCCCAGTCACTCCCGATGCTGAAGATTGAGCTGACCCAGACGGTCGCGTTCCTTTCTTCCATTTGTCTTGTCCCGATTTTGCCGAGCTCGCTACTTTGAAGTCTGGCTTGACTACTGCTAGCTCCTTCCTGCTTTGGGACCGTTTCATATCTTTCTCTAAAGAACGAGCTGAGTTGACCAGGGTCATAAACCCCTGCGTCATTGGCCCCGACAGAAGGAACCGCAACTCTTCTCGCAAGCCTTCGTAAAACCGATTTGTCTTACGAGCTTCATCCGCAAACGTCACACCTGCATAGCGCCCCAACCGTGTAAACTCATGTAGATAGTCGTCGATCATTCTATCACCCTGAGTCAGACGGTTGTACTGATTTTCCATCTCTATCTATTGGGCCGGTGGAAGATACCGCGCCAAGAACAGTCTGGAAAACTCATCAAAGGAGATATCTGTAAGCTGCTTTCCCGCTAGCTGATGTAACTCCATCTCCTCCCACCACAGCTGCGCCTCCCCATCTAGTAGGAAGGTTGCCAATGTAACTTTTTGCTCTTCCCCAGTATCTGTGGCCTTCAAGGTTTTGGGCACCCTTGACAGCCAATCCTCCGCTTGCGTCGGGGTTCCTGCCCCCGTGAACGTGTGAGGGTGGAAACTCAAAAAGTATTGCAGCTGTTGATCTGGAGCTTTTCGTGCCCTCAACGCCACTGACCTTTCATCGCAGGTTCGGCTGCTGGAGCCTGCACTGGAGCCGCTCCCGGAATAGGAGGCTGTCCAAGGACATGCCCTCCTGGTTGCGACTGTAAACATCGAAAATACTGCCTCAACGATCATCCTTACAGTTTCAGCCGAAGGAGGAGTCGGCACTGGAGTTGGTGCACTACTTGTAGCCGAACGAGGGGGTCGAGAAGGCCCCGCCCCACTCCCAGCCGCCTATATATGTACCCAAAACATAATTAGCGACTAAGAGATAGCATGAAGCAATAAAGGAACACAGAAGTTCCATCAGAATGCTACACATATACATGTAATTCATTCCTAAAGTGGACAATTACTGGTTATTTATATGATTTAAAGGCGACGCACACCCGTGCTCACCACCCCTTAAAAGAATTCGACCACGAATTCGTGCGGAAAGGGATCGAGACCTGTGGCTGATACCAATTTGTAACACCCTCCCTGTTATATAGCATATAACAGTAGGTCCGGCCGGGACCCCACGCCATATGAAATGAACAGAAGAGCGCGTTACTAAAATTAGCATTTAACAGTTAAAGATATAACTATCTCAGCACTAGAGGCGCATAACGGAAGCATATCTATTTTCATTTAAAACCAGTGTATAACATGCCCACATCTTACTAGGAATGAAATACATAAACAGTTATTTACATTGTTTGATTACATCATAAAGGTGGCTTCCTGACATCGGCACGCAGGCCGGCCACACATGAACAAAAAGGTAAACAAAATCTATGGCCTTCAAGGGCAAGCACACACAGCAGCAGGGGCTTCAGCTCGCTCCCGCTAGTCTGACTGGGACCTGTATAAGCAAATCCACCAAGTCGTGGAAAAACAAGTAACCGGTCAGCTTTAGCTGACCAAGATTTATATCGACCCCACCCCAAACTCGGGGCGGCGGTGCTCCTTCCCTACTAGTAAGAGTCAGGAGCATATATATATATATATATATATATATATATATCCGCAAACAACACCAACGGAGGCATACCAAGCCACCCGCTTCGTGCTCTCAAGTTATACTTTAGCATACTCCCTGAGTTATGCCTACAAACTACGTCTTATTTCAACGTCGAATCTCTATATGAGCTACCCCTCATCTAGGATGGCCCGCCTTGATGAGTTCTATTCCCAAACTGCGAATCGTGATCCCGAGGTTGCAATCCTCACACGATAGCTAAGGGTAAGGTTTGGTTCTGTCGATTCCCGCGCTCATCATATTAGGCAACACAACTACCTAAAACGGGTACGGCTTTCCCTAGCCCGCTCTTGACCTGTAAAGTCAACGAGTTGAAGCCAGATGCTCAGTTCTTGGGCTTCTGCTGATCAGCCTCGTACATCGGTCTTTGCAGTCTTTACATGGCGGCTCACTGGGAGCTACCGCCGGCGCTAATGCTAGCGCCCAGCGCTAGTAACAGAAACAAAATTCCGTTCTGCTACTCCTGGGAAATACCTCCAGGACACAATACAAATAGCTGACCTGGAGCTACCGCCAGCGCTAACGCTAGCGCCTGGCACTAGTAACAGAACTTAGTTCTGCTACCAAACTTTGGGTACTGCCTGGGAAACACCTCCAGGACCTTTTTCTGTACAACACAATACACAAGTCCCGAACCACAACATGTACACAGAGTTTTCTCTGGCACTTTACACGCAAGAAACATCACCAATCCGGCTCGGTCTGTCCAGATGGGCTTCACACAGCATGCCTATGCCCGTACTACCGTTCTGGGCTCTATATGCAATTTGTGGGGGAACAACTTCAACCCACCGGAAGATCCGATCTACTAATTAGTAGAAGTCTTCCTAAATTCATGCAAATCAAAGGACGTACATGTCCAAGGATTAGGAAAGAGAGTCATTACCCTAGTTGGTCGTTTAGGTGCCATAAAACTGAGCTTGATCCGGAGGAAACTTGCTGAGAACCCTCTCCACGGAATCGCTGATGGCGCAAGCACACAAGACCGACTTCGTGAATTTGCCCTTGGCACAATGAACGGCTCTCTCTTGCTCTCTTCAAACCCTCGGCCCCCAGCTCTCAGACCACGAAAAAGCAGAGAGTTCTCACAGAAAATGAGAATAAGAGTCGGAGTTGAGGTATAAATGATTTTCCCGCTACCGCCGGCGCTAGTGGCTAGCGCTGGCGCTAGCTACAAAGTTAGTACCGCTTAGGGATGCTACCGTCGGCGCTAGCACTAGCGCCCTGGTGCTAGCTCCATGACTTCAATTCACTTTGATTTTGTGTGCACATGAAATTTGGGGTCTTACAAGAGTCCTAGATTTGGACAACCCTTTATATATCTCAAAATTCTTTTTAATAAAATAAGGTGAGATTCTTTGGGGTTAACTTGGAACCTAGCACAAATATAGGTAGCAAACATTATATCAGGCCTACTTGCTGTTAAATAAAGTAATGAGCCAATAATTGCTCTATATACTTTCTGATCAACAGGTTTCCCTGATTCATCATTATCTACAACAGCATTTGAGGGCATGGGTGTTTTCATGGTGGAAGCATCATACATACCAATCCTTTTCACTAATTCCTTAGCATACTTGGATTGTGATATGAATATGCCATTTGGAGTTTGCTTCACTTGAAGACCAAGGAAGTATGATAACTCACCCATACTACTCATTTCAAACTTTGATTGCATTAGGTTAGAGAACCTTTTGCATAGATTTGAATCAGTAGAGCCAAAATTAATATCATCTACATATATTTGAACTAGTAAAGTTTGATTTTTATGTATCCTGAAAAATAAGGTTTTATCAACTATGCCTCTATAGAAATTGTTCTCCAAAAGAAAATTAGCTAAGGTCTCATACCATGCTCTGGGAGCTTGCTTGAGACCATAGAGAGCTTTATTAAGCTTAAATACATAAGAGGAGTGAGTTGGAGAGATAAAACCTGGTGGTTGTTCCACATAGAATTCTTCTTTGATGTCTCCATTCAAGAATGCACTCTTCACATCCATCTGATATACTTAGAATTTCTTGAATGCAGCAAAGGCAAGGAAAATACTGATAGCTTCAAGTCTTGCAACAGGATCAAAGGTCTGATCATAGTCAATTCCTTCTTCCTGTGAATATCCTTGGGCTACCAATCTTGCTTTGTTTCTGACTATGTTGCCTTGATCATCTAGCTTATTCCTGAAGACCTACTTGGTGCAAATGACTGGATGGCCTTTTTGTCTTGGAACCAAATACCATAACTTGTTCCTTTCAAATTGGTTGAGCTCCTCTTGCATTGCAAGAATCCAGTTTGGATCTTGTTCTGCATCTCTTATGGTTTGAGGTTCAACTTGTGATAGGAAACCAGTATGCATCTGATTTTGGTGTAGTTGATGCCTTGTTTGAACACCTGCTGAAATATTGGATGATCTCATGATCATTGGAGATATTGGATGATCTCTAACTGTGATGTGGTCAACAGTTGGAGTTGGTTCAGCAATGATATCCACTTGGGGAATTTGTTCAGCTGTCATTTGATTTGATTTGTCAGCATGATCTGGATGATCATCTTCTTCACTGTCTTTAAGATTTTGTGTTGATGGAAGTGGTGATTCTTCATTCTGCAGATTTAGTCTATTTAGCTCTTCACATAGAGCTGGTACCTGCAAAGTATCTTTGGTAGAGGTGGTGTTCCTCTCCTCAATTAACATGTCGGTTTCATCAAAAGATACATGCATGGACTCTTCTATCTTAAGAGTAGATTTGTTGTAAACTCTGTATGCTTTACTAGAACGAGAATATCCAAGGAATATGCCTTCAGCAGCTTTTGCTTCAAACTTCCTTAGATACTTCTTGTCATTGTTATGCACATAGCATTTACAGCCAAATATCTTCTAATAGTTAACCTTAGGCTTTTTATTCTTGAGTAATTCATAGGGAGTTTTACCCTTAAGCTTATGTATCAGGCTTCTATTCAACACATAATTTGCTGTGTTCACTGCCTCTGCCCAAAAAGAGAGTGGCAAGTTTGCATCAGCAAGCAATGTAGTTGCTGATTCCATTAGGGTTTTATTTTTCCTTTCAGCTACCCCATTTTATTGTGGAGTTCTAGGAGCAGAAAAACATTGACTGATTCCTTCTTTTCCACAGAATTTTCTCATCAGAAGAGATTCAAACTCAGTGTCATGATCACTTCTGATCATTGCAACTAGAGTAGAGTACTCAATCTTGATGGACCTGAGAAAGTATGTCAGAACACTGAACGTGTCAGACTTGTTCTTAAGAAAGAACACCCAAGAGAATCTTGAGAAGTCATCTACATTAACTAGAGATTAATGCTTCCCTCCTAGACTTTGTATTGCAGTAGGTCCAAAAAGGTCCAAATGCAGTAAATACAAAATCCTAGGTGAATCACTCTTGGATAAAGATTTAAAACTACTTCTAGTTTGCTTACCTAATTGACAAGCCCTGCAGAGTCCTTCCTTCTTGTATGAACCAGAAGGCAGTCTTCTAACAAGATTGTCCTTAGAAAGCTTAGATATAGTTCTAAGGTTAATGTGTCCAAGCCTTTTATGCCATAATTCATTTGTTTTACTTATAGAATTAAATAAGCAAATATCAGAATTGACAGAGTCAAAATTGACTAAATAAATTTTTCCATGTCTAATAACAGATAACACATTAATGTTTTTGTTATTGGTAATAAGACATAAGGAATGATTGAAAGTTACCTGATAACCTTCATCATATAACTGGCTTATGCTGATGAGGTTGTGCTTCAGACCCTTCACATAAGCTACATCCTTGAAGGTAACTGCTCCAACTTTGATCTTCCCATATCCTTTTGTTTGTCCATAGTTGGAGTCTCCAAAGATCACCTTGGGTCCAAGCTTTGCCTTGTAGTTGCTCAGGTTGGCCTTATTTCCTTTCATGTGCTTTGAACATCCACTATCCAAATACCATTGTTCATTTTTGCTTGGATAGCCTTGTACCTGCAAAACAGAAAACATTATAGTTGTTTTTGACCCAAACTGCCTTGGGTCCTTTTATATTACCACAAAACTCTGAAATAAAAGACATTTCAGGCTGATCCTTATAACCTTGTGGATGATATCTCCTTGGAGGAATTATCCATTCAGTAAAAGGATTCTTAGTATATTTAGAATAAGAATTCTTCAGATTTTCTGTATGTTTTCCGTTCGATGAACTGGGATGAGTTCGTCGATCGCCGTTCGACGAATGGACGTGCTTTCATCGAGCGTCGTTCGAATAATAACTATACTGGAAATCTGTCTTCAGAGTTCGTCGATCTCCGTTCGACGAAGTGAATTCATTTCGTCGAGCTCTGTTCGACGAATTCTGCTGAATTCCTTTATTCTTAACAGCCTTGCATTGAAATATTTTTATTTGCTTCTACAACCTCTTTGCTCTTAGCAGAAATGAATTTTATTAGTGTAGAAAGTATGTTCTTCTTAATAAGAGGTGGCTCACTTGATGATGCACCCAAGCCCAGTTTGCCACTTAATCTGACATTTACTGTGCTTGTGATGTCCATCAGTTTGATACTTCTCCCATTTAAAGATTCTTCAAATTTCTTAGCCTCGGATAGTTTATTCTCAATGAGAATATTATGTTCTCTAAAGGCAGCCAAATATTTCTTAAGATTAGCATTTTCTTCACTGAGTTGGCTCATTTCAGCCAACTTATTTTTGAGAGAGATTATTTCAGCAAAACCAAAATTAGACATTACCTGATCAGCATCATTGTCAGACTCTGATTCATCTGAGTTTTTTATTGAGGCATTGATGGCCATCATACAGAAGCTTCTTTCTTCTTCATTATCTTCATCATCAGAAGAGCTGGATGAAGATGCAAGATCTGACTCATTGCTTGAGTCATAGACAGCCATCAAGCATTGGTCTTTTTCCTTTGATTCTTTTTCATCTTCAGAAGAACTTGGATGAAGACTCTGAATCAGTTTCACTCCATGTTTCTGCTACAATTCCTCTTCCCTTATGCTTGTGTTTGTGGGAGGGAGACTTGCTAGGAGTGCCTCTTTTCTTCTTTGTCTTTTCTCTTTTCCTTCTTTTGGTTTTCTGGACACTCTTTCCTTCTTTTGGTTCTCTGGACACTCTGGCAGAATGTGTCCAGGTTTCCTGCAGCCAAAACAAATAATTCCTTAGGATTAGATTTGTCATACCTTGGCTTTTCTCTTGATCTGGAATCCTTCTTTCTGAAATCCTTTCTAGCCATCTTGTAGAACCTTTGGCTAGAGGACTCATGAACTCCACTTCTCCTGGAGCTTTTTCTTCTTCTTCAGTAGCTTGGAAAGCTATATTTCTCTCCTTGTTGGATGCTGTAGATGAAGTAGATTGCTCAGCTTCTCTGGATTTGATAAGCTGCTCATAGGATTTGAGTTTGCTTAACAAGCTCTCACTAGAGATCTCATTAAGGCTTCTAGCTTCCTTGATTGGCTAGATCCTAGAGTCCCATGTGCTGGGGAAGCACATAAGGATCTTATCATTGATCTCAGTGATGGAGATCACTTTGTCCAAGGTCTTCAGTTGTTTGATTATAAGGCTGAGCCTATTGTACATATCAGCCACTGTCTCAGATTCTCCCTTTTTGAAATTCTCATATTGAGAGATAAGGTGGGATCTTCTGTCCTTTCTTTCATCTGCTGATCCTTCAACCATGTTGTTGAGTGAGATCCAGATTTCCCTTGCTGAAGTGCATTCCACAACTTTTTGGAAAATGTCATCAGACATAGTTTGTGTCAAAATGATCATTGCCTTGGCATCTGCACTTCTCTGCTTCTTCTGTGCTTCTGTCCACTCAGGTGGTGGAACAACATTGTTTGTTGTTGTGGTTTCAGCACTTGTTGCTGTTGTAGGTGTTGGAGGTCCTGTCAAAATAACATTAAAAATATCCTCATCAATAGAATTCATGTACAATCTAATCCTTATCTTCCATAGTGCAAACTTACAAAGATTGTACATAGGAGGTCTTGTGCTTGAATATTCTTTGTTTTGTGCCATGAGTTTTTTTTTAAGAAAAGAAAACTCTAAAATAAATTTAAGATCTAATTGATCTTTGGATTCAGGTGTTAGCCTGTATACAATCAACCTATCTCTGATACCAATTGAAAGTGAGGTTAGATCTTAAAGTTACTCTAGAGGGGGGGGGGGGGGGGGGGTGAATAGAGTATTAAAAGTTTTTCTCTTAATTTTATAGCGGAATTAAAATAGTGATACTTATATGTATATTGTAGAGTTTGTTATAAAACAGATAAAAACAAATCACAGCACACAACACAACACATAGAAAATCACAACATAGAGGACACAAGGATTTTATAGTAGTTCCCCACTAAACCTGGGTACTCTACTCTTCTAGCACACTTGGTAGGATTCCATTAGGTTTTTGATCAGTTGCCCTATCACCAATGGGGTTTTGATCAGGTGCCCAAAACACCAAGGAGCTTTTGATCAGGTGCTCTAACCAAACCACAGGTTTTTGTTCAGGTGCCCTGCCACCAAGGAGTTAACTTTTGAAGGGAGTTAGAACCCTGTACAAGAGGGGATAAAGAGGGTTTAGATGTTCTTCTCTGTCAATAATCTGAGAGAAGACTCTAGTAGAATGTGTTGTAAAGCTCCCCCTGTCTGATTGAAATTGTTGACAACTTGAGGATGGAGCTTTCTCTTGAAACATATATCTTCCTTGATAGCTAATGAATCTGAGAGACAGAAGTTTCTCAGATTATTGTTGCTCTTTGAAGATTTGAAATCTAGAAGCAGAGATCTGAGAGATTGATCTTGATGATGATGTTCTCAAAGAATAAGATTGCTGCTAGAGGAAGATGATCTCTCTTTTGGCTTTCTTAATATTTCTCTCTCGACTGATACTCTGATTTTTTATTTCTGTTACTGATCTCTTTTCTTCTGGTATCCTATTTCCTTAGAGAGAATGATAACTGATTTGAAATTCAAATCTCTGAATAGGAATAGAATAATCAAAATTAATTATTTCCTTGGAACTGCAACTGATTCAGCAAATCATTAATCCTTTTCCTTTTCAATAAATGATATCCTTTTCCAATATAAGCCAACGACTACTTTCTCGGGAAGAGAATGGAAAAGGGAATAAGCAAAGGAAGGATAAAATCTTGTCTTATCTGGAAGAATAAATTCATTGCTGATAGTCGAACTGAGTTCTGAGAAAATATAACTGATCCGAATAAACTGAGAGAAAATTCATCGAGCTGAGATAGGAATTCATCGATCTGAAGGTTGAGTTCGTCGAATTGAACATCTGATATTGATTCGTCAAACACAGGATGGAGTTCGTAGATCTCAAGTTAGAGTTCGTCGAACTAAAGAATAAACTGGCTGGAAAGCTGAGTTCGTCGAGCTGAGAAAATACTTTCGTCGAACTGAACAATTCGTCGACCGCTAAGACTTACTCAGTTTGTCGACCGCTAAGACTGTTCGTTAACCGCTAAGATAGTTCGTCGGCCGCTGAGACGCTGAGATTGAAGCAAGCCGTTCATCGAACGCAGAATGCAAGACGTTCGTCGAACGCAGAAAGCATTTCGTCGAACGCAGTATTGAGTTCGTCGAACGCAGAAACTTAATCTTTTCTTAAGTTCTAACAGCCTAAAACCTTGACCCTTTAGACTATACATTGGGGGGTCAACTTAGTCCTAGTCAACACATAGTAATCCTAGCCAAAATCAGTAATAGGGTTGTTCCAACAGAGAAGATCACCTTCACCAGCAAGGACATGCCCGGGCATGAAGATTCATTCTGCGATGCGCTGGTAATCCAAACAACGATCGATAACTTCACAGTCTCCAGAATACTCATTGACAATAGGAGTTCCGTCGGTGTGAACTTAAAGAAGACCTTCAATGATATGGAGGTGGAGGCGAAGAGGGTACTCTCCTCGGATGGACCTCTCTTTGGATTCTCTGGAAAAAGGAAGGACGTGGAGGGATGAGTCGAACTCCTCGTGACTCTAAGCGGATCATCCAAGAACTGCTGGTTCGTCATCGTGGGCACTCCGAGTAGCTATAATTCCATCTTTGGATGGCCCCTCATCAGCGCATTCTGGTGTGTACCCTCCTCCTATCACCAATGCTTAAAATATAACATCAGGGGAGTCCAGATCTGAGTTAGGGGAGAACCTAAGATGGCTAGGCAATGCTACGTCATGCCCATCAACACTATCACCTGGAAAGATGAGGAGGAGGTTGACAGAGCAATGGAAGGGCAAGCCAGTTGGAGGCAGTGGAGGAAGTCGGGATGAAGGAAGTCACCACCTAGGATGGGGGGCGGAGAAAGTGCAGGTCAATAGGAAGCTAGGCGAGGAGGTCCAGGAGAAGGTCTGAGAGTGCATCCAGCAGAACATTGACATCTTCACATAGAGCATTGCGGACATGCTAGAGATTAATGCAAATGTGGTATACCATCACCTCAACCTCGACCCGAGTGTCTGTCCCATTCGCCAAAAGAAAAGAGCTGTGAAAACTACTCTGGTCGAGTTCATCCGAGAAGAAGCAGGAAAACAGCTGAAGATAAGTTTTGTATCAGAGATCCAGTACCCAGGCTTGGTCTCCAACATTGTAATGGTGAAGAAAGGAGACTGGGAGGTGGAGAATGTGTATCGACTTTTCTTTATTGAATAATGCATGCCCCAAGGGTTATTATCCTCTGCCTCGAATCGACGGGATGGTTGACTTAGCAGTCGGTTTCCCTATGATGAGTTTTTTAGATGCTTTTTTAGGATACTATCTGATTATAATGCACCCTGCCGAGATGTACAGGATATGTCCTTTATCACAGACGATGGATGCTATTGTTACAAAATGATGTCCTTTGGGTTGAGAAACGTAGGTGTCACATACATAAAGAATGATGAATCGAGTGTTCAGGGAGCAGAAGGGGAGGAATTTAGAGGTCTACATAGATGACCTGATGGTGAAGAGCAGGGACGTAGGGTCTCACCTCTAGGACCTAGTGGAGACCTTTGCTACCCTGCGAAAATTTTCAAGATGAGGCTAAACCCTCTGAAGTGCGTCTTTGGTGTAGGAAGGGGGTAGTTTATTGGTCAACTCCTCACCCCTGCATGGGTAGAGCCCAACCCAGATAAGGTGAGGGCGATCTTAGACTTGGAGTCCCCTAGAAATGCAAAGGAGGTCTAGTGATTGACAGGAAAGCTGGCAGGGTTGAGAGGTTCCTCTCTCGGGCAGGGGATAAGTGCTCGCCCTTCTTTAAGGTGTTACGGGGAAGTCAAAAGTTCGAGTGGACTTCAGAATGTGAGGAGGCCTTTCAATAGCTTGAAGAGGCAGCTCACGCAGTCCCCCCTATTTCTAGGGCCGGGGGAGGGAGAGGACCTAACTTTGTACCTGGGAGTGGGAGCTGAGGCGATAAGCTCGGTCCTAGTCTGAGAAGAGAGAAAGAAGCAGTTACCCATATATTACGTCAGTAGGGTCTTGAAGAAGGCATAACTCAAATACCCCATCTTGAGAAGATGGCGTTCGCTCTGATCATCTCGGTAAGAAAACTTCACCCATATTTTCAGGCACACTCGATCAAGGTAGTGATCGACCATCCCCTCCGCAACATCATTGAGGGAGTGTAATATTCAAGAAGATTGGCAAAATGGTCGGTGGAGCTGAGCGAGTTCGAGATTTCCTTTGTACCCCAAATTTCAATGAAAGTGCAAGCAGTGGCTAACTTCTTGGTAGAGTATGTGGTCGAGGTGGAAGAGTCCCAGTCCCCAAAGCACTTGGCCTGGGAGATGCTGGTGTATGGGGCATCGGGAAGGTACATCATAGGAGGAGTGGTCTTGTTAAGTCCACATGGGACAAAGATTGAGCAAGAAATAAACATCTGTTTTCCTCTTACAAACAATCAAGCCAAGTACGAGGCGGTGATAGCAGGGCTCTTCTTGGCAAGGGAGCTACCAGTCCACGACGTGAAAGTCTCTACGGACTCGATGGTGGTAACATCCAAAATCAAGGGAGAGTTCAAGACCAGAGAACTGAGTCTCCCATGGTACCTGACAAAGGTCAAGGGGCTCATCAGGCTGTTCTGAACCTTTTTCCATTCGACATGTGCCAAGGGAGGAAAATAGTCAGGCGGACTATATGGCGAAGCATGGCCCTCATGCAGGAGGGACTGATGACGGAATTGTTTCAGACATCCATTGAAGTAGGAGAGTTGATGGAGATCGTTCAGGAAACCCACGTAGATGAATCATTTCATCGCTATTCCTGACCTCAGGAAAGTTCCCAGAGGAGGTTCCAGATAAGCGGTAATTCAGGTACAAATTATCCTACTATGTACTTCAGGAGGGAGCCCTATATCGAAAGACCCTGTCCGGGCTCATCGCAAGGTGCGTCTTCGAGGAGGAGGTCCTGAGGTTTCTATAAGATATCTACTCTGGAGAGTGCGGAAGCCACTCCGAGAGTCAGACCATGGAGAAAAGAGTGCTAAGGAAAGCTTACTTCAGGCCTACGATTGGCAAGGATGCGACAGAGTATGCAAAGGAGTGCCTAGAAATGTCAGCTATTTGCCCTTTGCAATTTGGGGAATGGACTTAGTGGGCCCTTTCCCCCAGGCCAGTGTGCAAATGAGGTTCCTCCTAGTCATGATCAACTACTTCTCCAAGTGGCTAGAGATCAAGGCACTGACAAAGACAACCTTGCAGGTAGTGCAAAACTTCATTTGGGGAGAGATAATCTGCCGGCAAGGGTTGCCCCCAACAATCGTCATATATAATGGGTCGTAGTTCGCTAGTGGTGAGCTCACTAGATTCTGCAGTCAGTTGCGCATCGATCTCCACTTCGCATCCGTCAATCATCCCAGGAACAACAGACAAGTGAAGGCAGGGAACAAAACCATAATCAATCTATTAAAAAAGAAGGTAGAGAACCTGAAGGGTAATTGGGTGGAGCAGTTACCCTCAGTCCTTTGGGCTTTGATGACCACTCCCAACACGTCCACGGAGGAAACTCCTTTTAAACTCTCATCATGGATGCAAGGTCCTGTTGCCAATAGAGTTCGAGGTAAGCCCCCCCCCCCCCCCCCCCCCCCCCCCCCCCCCGCCAAACCCCTCTCCACCCCCCACCCCCCCTACCGTGTCATGGCCGCAGGAGAAGGAGATGGCGAATGGAGGATAGAGAATGAAGAAGAACGATGACTCTCGCTTTACCTCATGGAAGAGCTTGGAGACTTGTCAACCATTCACTAGGAAGAGATCAAGCACGGGATGGATAGATATTTCGATTAACACATTAGGATCAAGCACTCCACAAAGCGATACCTTGATCTCAAAAAGGTCGACGCAGCCGGAAGGTCAGCATCGGTCGGAAAACTCAACCACAATTGAGAAGGTACCTATGTAATTTTAGAAGTGTTAAAGTTAGGAGGGCATCGCCTCCAAAATGTTGAGGGAATCCCTCTTAGCAACACCTGGAGTTGTGATGACCTGAAACATTTTTATTCCTAGTTGATAATAAAATTTGTCTGGTAAATTTGTTTATAGATGCGTAGACTTCTGCCCTACCAGGGCGGGTGCCAGGAAAAAAAGTTCCATGCTATTTATAAGTTATAAGTTTCATATTTTAAAAGACCCTTGAGTTGGTTTCGCCGACCGGGCTCTCACAAGTCGGTGGGGCAGATTGACCACTCAGGTGGCAGATAGAGATGATGTTGAAAGACCCCTAACTTGATTCCTCCGACGAGGCTCTCACAAGCCGGCGGGGCAGGATGACCACTCAGGTGGCAGATTAAGGTAATGTGTTGAAAGACCCCTGAGTTGGTTCTGCCGACTAGGCTCTCACAAGCCGACGAGGCAGGTTGACCACTAAGGTGGCAGGTAGAGTTAATGTTGAAATACCCCTGATTTGGTTTCGCCGACTAGACTCCCACAAGCCAATGGGGGCAGGTTGAGGTAATATGTTAAAAGACCCCTGAGTTGGTTCCGCCCATCGAGCTCTCACAAGCCGGCGGGGCAGGCTAACCACTCAGGTGGCATGTTGTAAGGTTATATTGAAAGACCCCTGAGCTGGTTCCGATCACCGGGCTCTCACAAGCCAGCGAGGCAGGTTGACCACTCAGGTGGCAAGTTGAGGTAATATGTTGAAAGACCCTTGAGTTGGTTCTGCCGACTGATCTCTCACAAGCCAGCGAAGGCAGGTTGACCACTCAGGTGGCAGGTAGAGATGATGTTGAAATACCCCTGAGTTGGTTCTGCGACCGGGCTTTTACAAGACGGCGAGGTAGGTTGACCACTCTAGTGGTAGGTTGAGGTAATGTGTTGAAATTCCCCTGAGTTGATTCCGCCGACAGGGCTCTCACAAGCCAGTGAGGCAGGTTGACCACTCAAGTGGATGGTAGAGATGATGTTGAAAGACCCCTGAGTTGGTTCCGCCGACCAGGCTTTCACAAGTCGGCGGGGCAGGTTGAACCACTCAGGTGGCAGGTTGTATTGTTATGTTGAAAGATCCTTGAGCTGGTTCCGCCGACTGGGCTCTCACAAGCCGGCGGGGCAGGTTGACCCCTCATATGGCAGTTTGTAAGGTTATATTGAAAGTCCCCTGAGTTGGTTCCACTGTTCGGGCTCTCACAAGCCGGTGGGGTAGGTTGTCCACTCAGGTGGTAGGTTGAGGTAATATGTTGAATGACCCCTGAGTTGGTTCCGCCGACTGGGCTCTCACAACCCAGTAGGGCAGGTTGACCACTCAGGTGGCAGGTTGTAAGGTTATGTTGAAAGAACCCTGAGATGGTTCCGCTGACTAGGCTCTCACAATTCGGAGGGACAGGTTGACCTATTAGGTGGCGGGTTATGAAGCTATGTTAAAAGGTCCATAGAAGTGATTCTGCTGACCAGTCCCTCATAATCCTAGTAGGGTAGTTTGATCATCTAGGTGACAAGAAAGAGGGGATGAGAAAGGGATTCAACCCAGACAAAGGAAGGGGGTGAGCCGAGGTGGTCTCTCCTTGGCCATCCACTTCCACACTCGCTCTCTCATGGATGACATTGAATGAGTGAGTCGCGCGGCTCGCAACCAGGGTGGAGATTCATCGGTCTTATGGAATCTCAGGAAGAGAACTGTCCCTGCTTTTCGCCCAAGTGGTACGAGCACACAGGGACAGCAGAACCTAGGTCTCGCAAGTCTCTAGATCTCACAATCTTTGTAAGAGGAATCCAACACAGGTCCCTAAGTTAGACATTCAACGAGTCCAAAAAGTTAAGGCGAGTTTCCATTAGTGCAAAAAAAAGAAGAAGAATTAAAGGAGTCAATGATTAACAAAATGCTCATTCATATATAACCAAACAGTTAGGGTCTCGCCCCTTACATACATCACAAAAGTTTTGGGGCTCGCCCCTTTACATATAACAAAAAAAGAATAAGAAATGGAAAGAGGTCTCTAGAAGTTGGCCTTCATTCTCATCGCTTTTGTCTGTCGGAGAGTAGGTATGTGAGTCGGAGGATGAGCCTGCCGAAGGGTCGGGGAGGAAGAGCACGGGGATCAACTCCTCCGTGGTGATGCTCACTCACACCACCCTAAATGGATTGACTTTTTGCAGCATGTCGAGCATGGTCTCGGTGGCCTTGATCATCATGAGCCTCTGAGTCGTCTCGATCTCGCTGGGGGTGAATTGCAACAGCCCCTCATGCTTAGAGTACGATCAACCACGCTCCACCGCCTGGTGTCTTCGTAGGGGCCCGGGAGATCTGCTGCCTTCAGGGCCTCCACTTCAGCCTCTAGATCGCCATTTCGAACCGCCATATGGGTCTCGGCCTCGACATCCTGTATTATAGTCACATGAGAAAACAAGGATAGAAAAGTGAAGTGGAAAATAACTACTTAGGCGAGACCTACCTTCTTCTTTGGGGCATGTTCCAGGAGCCACTCGACTGATTCCGAGACAAACTTCGAGATCCTCAGCCTGGTCCTCAGTGAGCTTTTGGGCGGCTTTGGCTTTGTAAAACCTCTTCATAAAATAGAGTCCACGACGAGACGCCATATGCGAGAGCTCTGTGGCCGCATATGGGTCCACGAGCACTTGTAGGAGAGCTTCTGCAGGGAAGACTTCTCGTAAGCCATGACCTCCTCTCTCTCGTACAGCCCGTAGGCGAGGGCGTAGGAGTTCTCGCTAGCCCGACCTTGCTCAATCCAGGAGGGGAGGTGAGTAGAAATTGAGATCTTCTCCGCCACCCCTCCCATACGAGCAGGGGCTCGCCCACGCTGTCCCATGGCTTCTCTCCAAGGCCAAAGTGGGGTGGACATCCTGCCCCACTCGTTCCTGCATCGGCATGGGTCGTGGGATCCATGCGGCTCGCCATGGTGGTCTTCATTGAAGCCACGGTCTTCTTCAACTTCTTCCGCGAGCCGAAAGGGGCCGAGGGGGGGGGGGGGGGGGGTGGGGGGAGGGTCGAGATCCACCACCGACCTTTCCCTTTGCCACCGCTGGACTTGGGTTTTGCCCAGGTCGCCAATGTAGGCCTCCACTGCAATTCTTGCCACCTCAAGTGGAGAGGTCAGCTTCTCCCCACCGGCATGAGGCGAATTCACTGGGACCAGGCGCTCCCCTGCAATGTGAAAACATACTAAGTGAGGTGGGCGAGTAAAGAAAAGATGATATAAAATATGCGAATAGAAGCATACCTTCACCCTGCGACACCGGGGGGAGTGAGTCGAGACACCGCCGCAGATAGGCGACATCAAAATTCTTCTCGAGGAAGCACTTGCAGAGTTCCACCATCTCTCCCTCCACACGAGGAGCACAATAGACCGTCTTGCTTCGCTGGATAGGCGCGTATGGAATGTTGCCGAAGTTCCCCTTGATGAAGAGGAACCAGCCATTCCAATGAGTGCACCTTGTTGAGAGTCTCGTAGACCTTGATCCGCGAGCCATTCAGAAAGGTGACTCCATCTGAGGCCACCCTGTAGATGAATAACTTGTGGAAGGCGGTGAGGTTGAACTCAATCCTCTCCTCGCACATGGATCAGGTGAATTCCATGTGCATGGTAATCACATTCGTGTTGATCTGCGCTAGGCACCATCCCAAAGTACTTTAGGAACTACTTCACCTCGGGCCACAGAGGGAGTCGAAGACCCACCTCAAAATGGGAAAGGGGGAAGGTGGGCTCATCCTCGCAGAAGGTGTTCATGTCTTCACTCTCCTTTGGGCAGCGAACTGAGTATCCTTCCGGGAGGTATGTGACCTCAAATGCGAGGCCGTCCTCCTCCGATACCTTCCCTCAGAATAGGTGGTCGACAAAATTCGCCATGCAGTTCCTTCGTCCATCAGATGGATTAGAGGTCTTAGCTATTTTCTAGGAAGATTGACGAGTCAAAGGCAAAGTGAAAAGAAGGGGGTAATTAATGCGGTAGGTGAATACATAAATGCATAGGAGGGGGTATTTATAGAAAAAGAGGGGTCAGAAGGGTTTCACGATTAACAAAGCGACCCGCTCACCCTATGCCCACTCCCCCTACCCTACGTGCGAGAATCACTTAGTTTTATCTCGATAAGCACACGCGAGCACTCTTCCCCTACAAACCCTACCATCAGATAATGATAGAAAAAAGCAGCACAATGTGCAAGCCGCACCAGATAAAGAGGAAAATACAAATCCCTGCGAGATGGGGTTAGACATAACAAGAAATAATGTTCATATAGAAAGAAACAATGGTTAAAAATAAAATACAAAGGGAGCTCGAAGGCGATCAGATTGAAGGCACAACTAGTTTCACCTCCAGGGCCCCAACCCATCATCCACATCCTCGGGCCTCGCCTCGTGAAGGCGTACTCGTGAGGGACAATAATCTCTTGTTGGACGGCGAGTGCGCACTCATCAATCCTCCTGAAGTGGTCCTCCAGCGATACTGAAGCACAACATGCGAGTCGCTGCACTTCTTCTGCGAGCAGAGTACAGTCTCCCTCAAGGGCCTCCATTTGTCGTTCCAGGGCGAGGATGCGAGGGAAAGGGTCATTGTCCGTCGAAGCCGTCTCCTCAAGGATCTCACTAAGCATATATCCATGCTTTCGCATGATGCCCGCCAATCAACTTTTCATCTTGGCAGCGTTGGAAGGGTCACCGAGGTACTCGTCGAACCTGTCCGGAGAATGCGATGCCAAGAAGAGCACTCGCTCATCAGACTCGTCAGTCCATTGAGTATCGTCTAAATAAAGGTAAAAAGTTAGTGCCGAGTCAAAAAATGGGAAGGCGCAAGTGAAGTTCCTTATCGAGTGAGTCCTCGACAGCTTGCCCCTCATGGTGCGTGGCGGGCTCACGGTCCTAACTATTAATAAAGTTGGGCCTCCCATTGAAGGGACAGGAGGCGGGGAGCGCTAGGGATTTATCTAAACCCAGTCGCAGGGGAGTCTTGCCGGGATCCCTCACTTCAGGAGGCGCGGTAGTGCCAATAGTGGTACTCATAGGGGGCAAGGGTCATTTTGGCAAACTCCTGGGTCAGGTCCCGAGTGGGTGACTTCAGCCGCGGAGAGTTCGCCGAGAGGTCGATATATTTGGGCACTGCAAAGTACAGACATACCCATGAGGCGCGAGTTGAATGCAATATGGAGTGATGAATTGCTTAACAGGGACGTGACTGGTATCAGGGTCAGCCTGATTACTCGCTTCCTTCTACTCGTTGATCCGCTGATCGCTCACGCGATCTTCCGTGGCGGTATTGGCCTACAAAACCTATGACTCAAGACCGACGTGACCTCGTTATAGTTGTCATAAGTGAATGCATTAAGAAAAATAGTCCACAACTATTTTGAGACCCCGAGGCCCAAGCTGAATGTGGGTTGTGGGGGAAGCTCAGTCAGAGTTGTTCCCTCCCCCACGGACTATCGCCTCGCCCTCTTTGCGACACACTTTTCCACTCGCTTTGGCGTAGCCCACGAAGAGTGTTCGGTGATAAGCCCCAGTGGACCGGCGGAAGTCGCTTTGCTCTTCTTCTTAGCAATGGCGAAACGAGCTTGAGATTCTTGGGAGAGCGGCATGTTGATCAATCAAAGGACAATGAAAGAAGAGGGAAGTGGATTCGAGGGATGGGGGGGTCCCTCCTAGTATATATTGCCCACGATGGGACCCACTAAAACATTCTCCTCAAAATCGAGGCACTCTCCAAACATTCGGGGCTGAACCATCATTTTGAGCTTGGGGCAAACTCATAAAGAGCGGTGATTGTGTACAACCTTGTGTTTGTCGAGTGGGTTCATCAAGCCATCAGGTGATCTGGAGCAATACTGGGCTTTGACCAGATAGCTGGGCGAGTGACAAGCCTCAGCTCGCACTCGCCTCTAGCGAGCACTCGCCCCCAGCTCGGTGCGAGTGGCGAATCCCAGCTCCACCGAGCACTCACCACTCTGACAAGTCGGCTTAGAGTAGCCTAGACTCACCTGTTTGGTTGGTGGTATGTTTTCCCAGTTGATTCCATTTGGCTTGCAGTTACCCATTCCAAACAAGGGGATTCCGCTGTTGGCAGACCAATTTGGGTTGCTTTTAGTAAAACTAAGAGGTAGGATTTAGCTATCCGCTTACCATTTTAAGAAAACTATAAATAGACCCCTAAGGGCACCTTTTCAGAGGATCTCTCACTTGTTTTCTCTCTCCTCTAGTTTGCTTTGGTCGGTTAGAGAGTTCTGGCTTGCTTCTCACCGTGGTTTCCAGGTGTGTAGACAGGGACTTTTTAGCACTCTCCAAGGTGCCCAACTCAGCAATTGGCTTGGGAGGGTAAGTTCTCTAAGATATTTTGGGTTAGTGGTGGGACCGTTATCGCCGCAGCTCGTGGGTCTGTTCCTAGTTTTTGACCATTTGCGAGTGAAGTTCTTTGCTCTGAGTGCCCGACCTAGTGACTTAACTCAAGAGAAGTAAGAGCAAGCTACACCACTCTGAACTCTCGATCCATGGTTTCCGGGCTCAGAGATTGAACCGTAGTTTTTGAGTTCAACAATTGAAGTGAGACCAACTTCTATAAGAAGATCTCCTTCTCCAATGTTTGAAGAAGCAGATGGAATGGAGGAAATTCTCCACGAAATAATCAAGAAGAAAGATGTGTCTGAACCTCAAAGACCAAGCTCCTCAACAGGACTAAATTCCAGAAGAACCCTCCATGATAAATCATATTATGATGCTCCTGGATGAGCTAGAAATAAACCTTCTTAAAGAAAACACTTTCAATTTCTGTATGAGAGCAACACCTGCAGTTGATCACACTACACAGCAGTTGGTGTTGGCACGGAAAATATCTAACTGACATAATCATAAATCAATGTGCAATTGCAGATAATCTGGAGGATGCCTTCACTGCATCAGCAAGGAACAAGGTTGAACACAAAAAAACCACTCTAGAAAGAATGGACTTCTGCAGTCAAGAGCTGGACAACCATCTTCTAGAAACAAAGAATCACCTGGCTGGTGGAATCAACATGCTGAAGGGTAAAATCCTCAATCTTCAATCCAATCTGTAGACGAAAATATCTGAAGAAGTCTTAAAGTGGGAGAGATCAATGATAATGGCCAGTGTTGATCATGACATCTCGACCTCAAATTCTATAAGGGAAGCACTAGACCTACCCCTAATTAGTTATGATGAACCTGTTGAAGTGCATGTTGCTGCCCCTTCTACATTTGAAGTGCCTACTACTGCTGAACATGGCAAAGGGAAGGAGATTGCATTTGAGGTGGATGAAATTAAGTTAAGAAAGAAAAGGTGCATGAAAGAAATGGAAAGAAAACATGATTATGAGCAGTGGAGCCCCAAGTCAAGGGAAATCATTTTAACTGCATGAGACCATATCAAGACAAAGAAAACTGACAGAGCCAAACTGTACAAGTAGACCAAGCATGAGAATCAAGAAGAAATAAGAAGGATATACAAAAGAGACAAGCTGATAGGTAAGCTTCCAGGGGATTCAATAAGCCTTCAAGATATCATCCAAAGCCTCATGGTATTTCACAAGACAGACAGAAAAGAAAATGATGTCTGCTGTCAAGAAGGCAATGGGTGGAATAGTCATAAGAGAACATCAAGAATAGTTGGATTATATTTAATGGGCAAATGTAGAACTGTTTTAAATTTCAAAACATTTTAACACTTAAAATATATGATATGATGGTGATATTTTTTGTGTGATGTGCATTACTATGTTCAACATATTTTTTGTTCTTTGTTCTTATTTTCTATTATTATTCATTATTGTGTTTTATCATTGACTGGATTATGACTTCTTTAAATAGGGGGAGATTGTTAGGAACACTGCCCATAATGTTCTAGATTTGTAGAAGTCCCCTAGTCAATGATAAGTATATTATGTATTTAATATCAATCTGATGTGATATAAGTAGAATAGGACATCATTCATCCTATGTATATTTGGAGATCAAGTACAATATCTCTAAGTATAATATCGTTGTGTGTATGACACTCACACAATGATATCGTTTTGATGACTCACAAAGGGGAGCAAAATGAGTCAGTCAACCATCGACATGATAATAAGAAGAACACGACGATATCGTCATCTCAACAAGATTCACACAACGATATCATTATGAGGGCTCAAGGAAAGTCTGCTAATTTGTTTATCGTCGTGTCAACAAACTTCACACGATGATATCATTGTAAGAGCTCAAGGAAAGTCTGTTAAGTCATTTATCATCGTGTCGACAAGCTTCGCACGACGATATAGTTGTAAAAGCCTAGGGAAAGTTTACTAAGAAATTTATCGTCGTGTCAACAAGCTCCACACGATGATATCATTGCAGTGTCAGGGCTATAAAAGAAGATGTCAAATCAATCACTTCTAAAAAATGCTCTGAGACAATCCTTATAAGGTCTTGACCGTTTGACGTGCCAGGGCTATAAAAGGATAAGAGAGGGTCAGCAAATCCTAACCTTTGATCTTGATCATTTTGTGAAATCAAAAAGAAAAACTTGCCGACCACAAAAGTAGTAGAACAGAAAAAGCAAGCTTTCTCAAGAAGAATAAGAAGCAATAAAGCTTCAAGAAAAAGAAAGCTCTCACTCTAGAGAGCAAGAAGACTTCTATTCTCAAGGAAGCTCAGAAGTGATCTTGGTACAAAAGCACATCCATTGATTGATCCTGCACTGCTGCTGAAGAAGGCTTTCTACTCAGAAAGACCTAAGAAGACTCAAGCTACAACAATAATATTTTTTAGAGTCAAAATCTTGTAAGCCAACTTGTTTATTTCTTCTGTTGTAAGATCTATCTCAGATCTGATGTAGGGTTGTGCTGTCATCCTGAGTGTAGGGGTGGGGAGAAGGCCTAAGTGTAGGGCTTTGTTGTTAGCCTGAGGTAGGGTCTTGTGTAGACCTGAGGTAGGCTTTAGGGGTGATTCTGATATGTAAGAGTGTTATCACTCTGAGGTAGGGCAGCTGCTTGCACCTGAGGTAGGATCCAAGAAGTGGATCTAAGGTAGAGGACTTATTAAGTTCCTGAGTTGTAGGAGTCAAGGACTCTAAGGAGTAAGATATTTTAACTGATATATTGGAGGAGTTGACCTAGTCTGGCACACTTCTAGATAGGTGGAGGGGGATAGTGGAGTACCCATAATCTAGGGAACCACTATAAATCTTTGTATGTTATTCTGTGATGTATTTTTTGTCTAAATTAAAAAATAGCCCACATAGTTTAAAGAGACTAGAATATTTTAAACACCTATTCACCCCCTCTAGGTGATTAGTCTACTCCTCAATCTTTCAAAGAGTATGTTTTTGTAACACCCTGCCAGTACGAATAATATAACAGTAGGTCCGGCCGGGACCCCACGCCATACTAACCACACTAGCTAGGAGTTAAAAGGTGATAAACAGAAAGAAACTACAACAGAGTAAACTAAACACTAGCGGAAGCATAAAGATTTAACATCTCCATTAGAATTGTCCACTATCATAGGAATGAAACCAAGAAAGAGAGTTATGGCCTTAAGGCCTTACATTTAGCAAATGTACTAAAACTCCAAAACATACATCGGCACGCAGGCCGGCAATACATGAGAAAGCTAAAAAGGGGCTGGCCTTCAAGGGCCAACTCAGCAAAAGGGGCCACCGCCCGCTATTTCCCGCTAGGCTCACCATGCACCTGCATAAGAACATTCCACCAAGCGGTGGCAAACAAGGTAACGGTCAGCACAGCTGACCAAATTATAACGACCCCACCCCTTTCCCGGGGTGGCGGAGATTCTACCCTGCAAGCAAGCCATAACAGCACAAGTACAAAAATAAAGAAAGTGCAACTACACAAGGTGAGGTTTCAAGCACATTCAATCTTCTAGGTTGAGCATCAAAAAGGAGGGAACCTAGGTATGCACATGATGTTGGTTGGGTTCACCCGAAGGTTCCCCGCAACCGCCTAAATAACCGCATGAGGCTAACAACATCAATTCCACAAACACTCCACCGTAAGGGCCATTGCCTTAGGTGGGAAAAAGAGCTTTTGGTCGGTCTAGGTAAACCACCTTCCACGACCTCTCCCATGATCACACGGCTACATGAGGTAGGGACCTCTTACCGATCTGCATGGAAACGGGTTCGGTTTAGCTTTGCCCGTGCTCTAATCGTCGCGATCTGTCGCACGACGCGGGTACGGCTTCGCCTCGGCCCGTAAGGGTTTAGCACCTTCAAGTGCTACACAAATATAAGCTACGCACCTAATCCCTTCACAAGGATCTAGGCTTCACAAATACTCAAAAAGGGGAGGTATAATACGCTCCGCACCAATTTCGCGGTGAAGGTTTGCCTTCATCCAATCTCAAAGCATGGGGCTTTCGTTAGGATCTTCACAAGACGCCTACACTTAAATCCCGCACTACTATAGATGATTTCACGGAGTCATTCTCCGGCACGCATTCTAGGCTTAACCTAAATGCAACGTCGCAATCCAAGCATCACCGATTCGGGCTCACGGCCACGAATAGGCTTCACACAAAATGCCTAAATCCGCACGACTACCGGATTTTCTACATGCAATATGCCGGGGACGGACACAATCGACCCGGAGTTCTGGAGAACTTGAGGGAATCCTACACTTCACCCATTTGGTGAAAGGGATCCCTCATGCAAGCATAGAGAAACGAAGGAGAGGACAAAAGACAAGTCCAAACAATGGGAGAAGAAATCGTTACCCTAGGAGCGTTCTTTTTCGCCATGAATCCGAGATTCTAGACGGAGGGAAAAGACCGCACCGGGCTGCACTCTCCAGATCTGGAAACGGTTCGCGAAACGGAGCTCCGGAGCTCCGTCAATGGCGGAATCTCCCTTCTTCTTCCTTGGCTCCTCCTTCTTTCTCTAGGGTTTGGAGAGAGAATGGCTTAGAGAATATGAGGTTTAACCCCCTCTCATCAGCCCTAAAGGTCTCCCTCAACTAAACCTAGCCGTTGGATCAAGTTCCAAAAGATTTGGACGGTCCGATCTTCTTCTCCGCTCCAAATCGCGGAACAGAATAAACAGGGCGCACGATCGCTGGCGCACGATCACTGGTCGTGCGCGAAGAGGGAAATGGTCGTGCGCACTGTCCGAGACAGAACTCGATTCTCTTCTGAATTAACGCACGATCGCCTGCGCACGATCACTGGTCGTGCGCGAAGAGGGAAATGGTCGTGCGCACTGTCCGAGACAGAACTCGATTCTCTTCTGAATTAACGCACGATCGCCGGCGCACGATCACTGGTCGTGCGCGAAGAGGATAATGGTCGTGCGCATTGACCTGATCTGTAATCTTGAGCCTATCCCGAGCGCAACACTACCATTCCGCCTACCTCGCTGAACCACGATCTTTGGGGTGTTACAACTCCACCCCCCTTAAAAGAAATTTCGTCCCAAAATTTCGAAAACAGTAATAGCAGGAAATTACAGTTTTTAAAGAAAATTTACCTGAGAGAAATAGCTCGGGGTACTCCGCAAGCATCGCTTGCTCTCTCTCCCAAGTTAGCTCCTCTCGGCCGCAATTATCCCACCGGACCTTTACCATCTGAATGGACTTGTTCCGCAACTGCTTTACCTCGGTATCCTCGATGCGTAAGGGTTTGACTTTCGTCGACAACCCACTATCCACCGACACTTTGCCGACCGCAACTGATATGAGTAGGCTCTTGCACTGCCTTCCTCAGAACTGAAATGTGAAACACGTCGTGCAGACCGCTCAGCTCTGCAGATAGTGCAAGCCGATAAGCCGCATCACCAACACGTTCCACAATCTCAAACGGTCCTAAGTACCTTGGACTGAGCTTTTTCAAGCATCGGATCCTTGATACCCCTTTGAACGGTTTGATCTTCAAGTAAACCCGGTCACCGACGGCGAACTCTAGGTTCCTATGCTTGGCGTTGTAATACTTTGCTTGCATATCCTGGGCAATCAATAGCCTTTCTCGAATAGTCCGGATCGTCGAAGTGGCTTCCTCGACATCCTTTCGCTTTAATAGCTTAGTATCGCCCGTTTCTGCCCAAGACAATGGCGTACGACACTTCTTACCATAGAGGGCCTCGAAGGAGCCATCTTTATACTGGCTTGGTAGCTATTATTGTAGGCGAATTCGATCATATAGAGATGATCTTCCCACTTCTTTCCAAAATCTAGAGCGCACATTCGGAGCATATCCTCCATAGTCCTGTTGGTCCTCTCGGTCTGTCCATCTGTTTGCGGGTGGAAGGCCGGTGCTGAATTTCAATTTAGTGCCCAACAGTTCATGGATAAGCCTCCAATCTTTCGATGTGAAACTGCCCGTCACGATCGCTGACAGATGCTACGAGGGACACCGTGCAGCCGCACAATACTATCGACATAGAGCTTTGCTAGCTTCTCTACAGAATCATCCTTCCGGTTCAGAATAAAATGCGATACTTTTGTCAGTCTGTCCACGATCACCCAGATGGCGTCATTTCCATGCTGCGATCTCGGCAATCCGTGCACGAAATCCATCGAAATATCGTCAAACTTCCATTCCAGAATCGGCAAGGACTTCAAAAATCCACCGGGACGTTGACATTCCACCTTCACCAACGCGCAAGTGTTACACTTGGCCACGTAGAGGGCAATGTCCTTCTTCATACCCCGCCACCAGAAAAGTTTCTTCATGTCCATGTACATTTTCGTGCTCCCCGGGTGGATAGAGTACTTGGTATGATGAGCCTCTTACATCAATTCCTACCGTAGAGTACCAATGTTTGGGACGCACAATCTGCCATTCTTCCACATAAGGCCATCTTCGAAAGAGAAATCAGCGTTCAACCCAGTCAACGGTTTCCGCTTTGTAGCGTTTCATGCTCTCATCCAGCTCCAATGCCTGTCGAACTCGGTCGGCAAGGTGGTATTGAACCTCCGTCCAGTTCAAGCATGCCGAAGTAGACGCTCTTCGATCAACGCAAATGATCTCCATTTCTTCCAGCTCACGGATTAGACGCTCATCGTGCATCAAAATCCAATTTGCTTGAGCGGGAGCCCGACGACTCAACGCGTCTGCAACTACATTTCCCTTTCCAGGAGTATATTTGATGTCGAAGGTGTAGTCCCCAAGGAACTCCAACCACCTCCTCTGTCGCATATTCAACTCCCTTTGATCTAGCAAGTACTTGAGGCTCTTTTGGTCGGTAAAGATGTCGATCTTCACGCCATACAAATAATGCCTCCAAAGCTTAAGAGCAAATACCACGGCCGCTAGCTCCAAATCATGGACCGGGTAATTCCTCTCATGAACCTTCAACTTGCCGGGAGCCGTAGGCAATTACCTTACCGAACTGCACTAGGACACAACCTAAACCACTCCCTGAGGCGTCGCTGTAAATTTCGTAGCCTTCCGTACCACATGGCGAGCATAGAATGGGCGCCGTGGTCAGACGGCTCTTCAGTTCTTCAAAAGCTCGTGCGCACTCGGGTGACCAAACGAACTTATGATCTTTCCTAGTCAATTTAGTGAGAGGAAGTGCAATCCTCGAGAAGTTTTCCACAAAGCGCCTATAATAGCCGGCAAGTCCTAAGAAACTTCGGACTTCCGCTACGTTTTTCAACAAAGGCCAGGCTCGGATCGCTTCTATCTTCGACGGATCAACCGCAATTCCATCTCCACTAATGACGTGACCTAGGAATGCTACTGACGGTAGCCAAAACTCGCACTTGGAGAACTTGGCATATAGCTGACTCTTCCTCAAGGTGCCCAGAACTGCGTGCAGATGCCCTACATGCTCCTCTTCCGATTGAGAGTATACCAAAATGTCAGTCGATAAAGACGATCATAAATTGATCCAAATACTCACGGAACGTCCTGTTCATTAAGTCCATGAATACCGACGGTGCATTGGACAGACCGAACGGCATCACCGTGAACTCATAATGCCCAAAGCGGGTACTGAACGCTATTTTTGGAATGTCACATTCCCTTATCCGCAGTTGGTAATAGCCGGACCTTAGGTCCAGTTTGGAGTATACCGTCGACCCAACCAGCTGGTCGAAGAGATCATCGATTCTTGGAATCGGATATCGGTTCTTCTTGGTCAACTTGTTTAGCTCTCGATAATCGATACATAGACGCAAGCTCCCGTCCTTCTTTTTCACAAAGAGGACCGGTGCACTCCAAGGCGAAGAACTTGGACGTACGTAGCCTTGCTCTAGCAGCTCTTGCAATTGAACCTTCAGCTCTGCCAATTCCTTTGGCGCTATCCGGTACGGCGAGCGGGCCACAGGTTTGGCACCTAGCACCAACTCGATACAGAAATCGATCTCTCGCTGAGGCGGAGCCCCAGGGAGTTCATTAGGAAACACGTCGGCGTACTTCCGCTACAACTGGGACATCACATAACCTGGGCTTTGGCTCCGAAGCCTCCAACAAGGTGAAGAACAACTCGGCGCCTTTTCTCACCGCCTTAACCACTTAGAGAGCAGACATCAGCGTCTTGCTCGTTCCTCGCATACCGGTAAACGTGGTTTCTCCATCGGCGTTCCTTCCCAGAGTGATCTCCTTAGAATTGCAATCTATGCATGCATGCTGCTCCGAGAGCCAGTCCATGCCGAAGATCACATCGAATTCAGCTAACGGTAACAACGATGCTTCCAAATCAAAATCTTGATTTCCGATCCGCACCTTCACACGGCTCCTCCTATCCGCAGACATGCGAGATCCATTGGGTAGCACTACTTCTAATCTATCCTCTACGAAGGTAGATGGCCCTCTGATTCGAGCCACGAAGTCCTCAGACAGAAAAGAGTGCGATGCACCCGTATCAAATAGAGCTCTCACCGGATAGTTGAGAATTAGGACAAAGCCTAATTGCACACAAAAAGAAACATACAGTTGCACAACGGTATAATCACAAATAGCTATGTAAAAGCTAATTTTTAATTCATACCTGTGACAACATCAGCTTGTCGTATGGCTTCTTGCTGGCCAAGCGAGTAGACTCTCGGCTGAGTCGGAGTAATGTGCTGGGAAGCCGAAGACTCCGCAGCTTTACCCTTTTCCGCAGCTCGAGCATAGTCCAAAGCTCGATTCTCTGTCTTCGGGGGACCACTTTGACACACTGCGGCCTTGTGTCCCACCTTCCCGCAGGTGAAACATGTGATTGGGCTCCGCACCGTCATTGCTCCCGAAACATTTGAGCGGGTTTGCTCCGCCGGTTTGAACTTCCTTTTGTTCTTCCTGAATTCTGACTTAGACTGAGAGACCGGCACATGAAACTCAGGTTTCTTTGCCACGGCTTTTGCTTGTACCCTCTTCATGTCCAACTCTAGGGATCTGGCAGTTTGGACCATCACCTGGAAACCTAACGTCATTGGGCCTGCAAGGAGCAGCCTCAACTCGTCCCGAAGACCTTCATAGAACTTGTTCGTCTTTGTCTCTTCGTCTTCCATCATAGGCCCCGCATAACGACCCAGTTTAGTGAACTCGTGCAAGTACTCATCCACTGAGCTGTCGCCTTGAGTTAACTTCAGAAACTGGTTCTGCAACGCAATGCGTTGGGCAGAAGGAATATACCTTTGAAGAAAAGACTTTGAGAACTCCGCTATCGTGATCTCGGTAATCTCCCTGCCTCCGAACTTGTGCACTTCCTGTTCAGCCCACCAACGCTCTGCCTCTCCGTTAAGGAGGAAGGTGGCTAAAGTGACCATCATAACTTCTTCTGTTGCTGTCGCCCTTAGAATCTTCCTAACCGTTGACAGCCAGTCCTCCGCCTCCGTTAAGGGATCCGGTCCCCGAGAAAGTTGGAGGATGGAAGCTTAGAAAGTGTTGCAGCTGTTGATCACGTGCTCGCGCAACAACTACACGCTCTACCGGACGCTCCACCCTTTGCACCGCCGCAGGTTCCACTAGCAGCCACTGGCACAGGGGCCTCAACCCTCGGTTCCACCGCAGGTTCCACTGCAGGTTCGATCACCGGGGCCGCATCTGTATTAGGCGTAGCAGGCTGTGCAAGCCTTTGCGGTTGAGCATTGATCATCGCGAAGACAGCTTCTGCGATTAACCTGATCATCTCAGCAGGAGGAGTGGTCGCTGGCACTTCAGCCGACCCACTACTTTCAGCGGTGTTACGGGGTTGAGACGGCCCCGCACCACTTCTAGTCGCCTATAATCGTGTAGACACAATTTTGTGACTTAAAACATAGCAAACAACAATCATGGAACGCTCAGGTTCCGCAAACAAGTATGTTTTCCCATTCCTAAGTGGACATTCTTATTAGTTTTTGTCGTTTTAGGTGAATGCACATCCCGTGCACACCACCCCTTAAAAGGAATTCGTCCCGAATTCGCTAAACTACGGATCGACGCCTTAAGTCCGATACCAAATTGTAACACCCTGCCAGTACGAATAATATAATAGTAGGTCCGGCCGGGACCCCACGCCATACTAACCACACTAGCTAGGAGTTAAAAGGTGATAAACAGAAAGAAACTACAACAGAGTAAACTAAACACTAGCGGAAGCATAAAGATTTAACATCTCCATTAGAATTGTCCACTATCATAGGAATGAAACCAAGAAAGAGAGTTATGGCCTTAAGGCCTTACATTTAGCAAATGTACTAAAACTCCAAAACATACATCGGCACGCAGGCCGGCAATACATGAGAAAGCTAAAAAGGGGCTGGCCTTCAAGGGCCAACTCAGCAAAAGGGGCCACCGCCCGCTATTTCCCGCTAGGCTCACCTGCACCTGCATAAGAACATTCCACCAAGCGGTGGCAAACAAGGTAACGGTCAGCACAGCTGACCAAATTATAACGACCCCACCCCTTTCCCGGGGTGGCGGAGATTCTACCCTGCAAGCAAGCCATAACAGCACAAGTACAAAAATAAAGAAAGTGCAACTACACAAGGTGAGGTTTCAAGCACATTCAATCTTCTAGGTTGAGCATCAAAAAGGAGGGAACCTAGGTATGCACATGATGTTGGTTGGGTTCACCCGAAGGTTCCCCGCAACCGCCTAAACAACCGCATGAGGCTAACAACATCAATTCCACAAACACTCCACCGTAAGGGCCATCGCCTTAGGTGGGAAAAAGAGCTTTTGGTCGGTCTAGGTAAACCACCTTCCACGACCTCTCCCATGATCACACGGCTACATGAGGTAGGGACCTCTTACCGATCTGCATGGAAACGGGTTCGGTTTAGCTTTGCCCAGTGCTCTAATCGTCGCGATCTGTCGCACGACGCGGGTACGGCTTCGCCTCGGCCCGTAAGGGTTTAGCACCTTCAAGTGCTACACAAATATAAGCTACGCACCTAATCCCTTCACAAGGATCTAGGCTTCACAAATACTCAAAAAGGGGAGGTATAATACGCTCCGCACCAATTTCGCGGTGAAGGTTTGCCTTCATCCAATCTCAAAGCATGGGGCTTTCGTTAGGATCTTCACAAGACGCCTACACTTAAATCCCGCACTACTATAGATGATTTCACGGAGTCATTCTCCGGCACGCATTCTTAGGCTTAACCTAAATGCAACGTCGCAATCCAAGCATCACCGATTCGGGCTCACGGCCACGAATAGGCTTCACACAAAATGCCTAAATCCGCACGACTACCGAATTTTCTACATGCAATATGCCGGGGACGGACACAATCGACCCGGAGTTCCGGAGAACTTGAGGGAATCCTACACTTCACCCATTTGGTGAAAGGGATCCCTCATGCAAGCATAGAGAAACGAAGGAGAGGACAAAAGACAAGTCCAAACAACGGGAGAAGAAATCGTTACCCTAGGAGCGTTCTTTTTCGCCATGAATCCGAGATTCTAGACGGAGGGAAAAGACCGCACCGGGCTTGCACTCTCCAGATCTGGAAACGGTTCGCGAAACGGAGCTCCAGAGCTCCGTCAATGGCGGAATCTCCCTTCTTCTTCCTTGGCTCCTCCTTCTTTCTCTAGGGTTTGGAGAGAGAATGACTTAGAGAATATGAGGTTTAACCCCCTCTCATCAGCCCTAAAGGTCTCCCGCAACTAAGCCTAGCCGTTGGATCAAGTTCCAAAAGATTTGGACGGTCCGATCTTCTTCTCCGCTCAAAATCGCGGAACTAGAATAAACAGGGCGCACGATCGCTGGCGCACGATCACTGGTCGTGTGCGAAGAGGGAAATGGTCAGTGCGCACTGTCCGAGACAGAACTCGATTCTCTTCTGAATTAACGCACGATCACCTGCGCACGATCACTGGTCGTGCGCGAAGAGGGAAATGGTCGTGCGCACTGTCCGAGACAGAACTCGATTCTCTTCTGAATTAACGCACGATCGCCGGCGCACGATCACTGGTCGTGCGCGAAGAGGATAATGGTCGTGCGCATTGACCTGATCTGGAATCTTGAGCCTATCCCGAGCGCAACACTACCATTCCGCCTACCTCGCTGAACCACGATCTTTGGGGTGTTACAGTTTTACTCTCATATGGAAAACCCCCTACTCCATTCACATTTTCGGGGACCAAAATACTCTTTGTTTTATTTGTTTGTAACATTCCAAAATTTTGGCCCGACCCATTGAGCTACCTAGGGGACCTAATCGGTTTAATCGACCTCTCTTGGTGGGCCTATACGGGACCAGAGTGACCTTGTTGGTCCGGTGAACAGATTACAATTGGTTTAATCCAAATTTTGAGCTATAATGACTCAAATAAGATTTTTGAGCAAATGAGTACATAATGAACTCTGACCAAGTGATGTTACACTCATAAGACCAATATGAATTCAACAATTTTAATTTCATCGCATTTCAATGCATATGTACGAAGTTGACCAAACCGGTTGCCTCGAGCTACGCGATGCCTCAAATATGATTTTCGAGCAGATGACCTGGGAATTCACCCCAGTCAATTTTGTTAGACTCGTGAAGCTTATAAGAGTTCAAGAAAACTGTCAGCACTTGATTCCGATGAGTATCAACGAAACTATAGAACAAACATGAGTTCAAGTAATAAAATCTTCCAAAAAGGTGATATCGAGCAAATGACCATGGAATTTACCTCAGACAATTTTGTTAGACTCGTGAAGTCAATACGAGTTCAACGAAACTATCCGCGCTCTATTCCAATGAGTATCATAAAAACTATAATACGGATGCGAGTTCAAGTAATGAAATTATCTCAAAAGAAAAAAAACCGAGGAAACAACCTCGGAATTTGTCTCAGTTAGTTTTCTTTGACTCGCGAAGCCTATACGAGTTCAACAAAACCATCCACGCTCAATTCTGATGAGTATCAAAGAAATTATAACACGCGCATGAGTTTTAAATAACGTAATTATTCAATGAAGCAGAAAGCAGAGCAAATGGACTCAGAATTGACCATTGTCAGTCTCGTTAGACTCATAGTAATTTTCTGAGTGTTGGAACATGATTTCCACATCTCTTCGTTTGAGAATAACAAATCCCATTGCATTTGATTATACTTGCCATGTGTTTATACTGTACAGGAACTCCAACTTTCAAGACCCTATGAGTATGATACAGAAAGAAAACAATGCTCTGTTGTTAACGCAGTGTGTTAATGCTACTGCTGGTGATAGCGTCAGCATATTTGGAAACATCATTGAGACTGCAATATTGTCGAGAATGGAATGTCGGTGAGACTCAGATATAGCAAGTACAATCGCGACTCATTAATGCTAACGCCCGATGGTAATATATGGAAGGCCTGCCATCATGTTGCTGATTAAGGAGAAAAAAAGGAAGGAGATTCGATGGCGAGAAAACATATTGTGCTAACACGACGCATTAGTACTGCCACAGCGCGGTAGGAGGAACTGCCAAAATTGGAGCAACAAGGTTGCCAAATTTGACTCAATCCACGTGCCATCCTATTTCCTAAAGAGGCTACCCCTCGGTGGTAGCACTACTGTTGGCGCTAGGATTCGAGTCTATTTAAAGAGCGGTCCTCCTCCTTTCAATGTTACGATGAAGGAAGCAAGAACAAAGCCACAACTCCTGTACTTTCGTGAGAGCCTCCTCCCTGCAGCCAAAAGAACTACATTAACGTTCGTGAACACTAAGAATCTAAAGAAGGATTGATCATGCTTATTCTACGTGAAGGCCATACACATCGAATCCAATGAGTACTTCGACGCGCCTTCGACATTTTTCTTCGAGTTCAACCTATAAGGGAGTTTTTGGTTTTAATTTTATCATTGTAGCTCTTATCTTTTATCGGTTGATAAATTCGCTCGTGGTTAGCAACTAGGGCCTTGCAAGTAATAGGGAGAATTAACAGCATGGGTGTGGCAACTAGGTATATGGTTAGATCTAGGGGGCAGCTCGAGGCCTCATGTGGGAGAGATTGCTAGAAGACAATCGGTCCTTGGGAGAATGGTCGGTATATAAAACCAAAAAGGTTTGTATGTTTGCCTCAATTCCAAGCATCATTGGGATCAAGTTTGTTTACCCGGAAGACCGCTTCCCGGGTAATACCTCTCTCAGACCGGGCGGTTTGCTGCATCAAGTCGCGCAGCTATAAAACCAATAGGTCTCTCGGTTCAGCCTGAACAAACTGGGCGTTCTAATAGTATCCAGACCGCCTCCCAGGATTGAAGACTGCCAAGGCGCAAGTCCAGAAGGCAAACTGCGGTCTCAGGTCATAGACCGCCCGGGCTACATCATAATCTTGATCGCAGCGCACTCCGACTCCGACCAGTATAGATCAAATGCCCAAGCCGCCAAGCCGCGTGGCTTGTTTCTTTTTCCTTTCTATATCTCGTCACCCCCTGCCTGATTCTCTTGTACCCGGGCAGGCGGTTATTTTATCCCTGCCCGTTTGGGAAGGCCCCCGAGCCTATAAATAGGGGCAGGCGATGTTCCCAAGACACGCACACTCGAATCCAGGAGTTCGCTTGTCTGAATTGTGGTCTCGAATTAACTGTCTTGCGACTTTTCTGCTCGGCTGGCTTCATATGTAACCCGCTGTAACCGCTTCACTTTAATCAAAGGAAAGCCCGCCACAAGAGTGGCATTTGCCGTGACGGGCGAAATTTTGGCCTCGACTGCTGCCAGCGGTCTAATCAACCTAAATCATTAAGTCGGATCGTAACCGATAGCTTGAAACCCTTCATTTTCCTTGCTTTTCAAGCAGTGATCGTGGAGGCGCATTTTCGGCCTCAATAGACACATGCGACCTTCAGATCGCAAGCTGTCGGCGAACACTCTGACAATATGTCAGACTGCCAGTTCATCCACGGAGATCGCTTTGATCGCAGTGAAGACGCTCTATGGGAAGCACTGGAACAATCCATACTGGAGGTCGAGCGGTCTCGTAAACAAACCGATCAGCATTTAGATGCCATCGGTCAAGCTCTAGCCCTTCTCACTGATCGGCTAACCGCTCAACAAACCGCGGTTAGCCCGGTTGTAACTCCAGCTCCACCGCCGCCTCCCTATACCGGGTTCTCGAGTTACAAGGTACGACTTCAAATGCAGCCTGCCTCCCATATCCGGCAGCCTGCCCGCCGGGAACCACAACCCGTTTCGCCTCTCCGGCGGCCTCCCCGCAAATAACCCCGGCTATAGCGGTCTATTACCCGCTCCCCCCCCCCCCCACCCTCTATGAGGATACAAAAGAGATCTCTCCATTCAAGAATGAAATTCGTGGAGAGTCAGCCCCAGATAATTTCAGAGAACCATGTTTGCCGGCAAATCATGGGGAGTCCGATCCGGTAGTAAATTTGCAAGCCTTCGAGTCAGTTGTTGCTCTGAAGACTCTTACAGATGCAACCAAATGTAAACTTCTTGTCACGTCTTTTGACGGGCAAGCAAGAGAATGGTTTTATGGATTACACCCCCAATCCATCGGATGCTTTGCCAAACTCAGGAGGGAGTTCTTACTAAGGTTCTCAACTTCAAAGAAGAGAAAAGACGGCCCAGCGGCTCTTTTTGAGATCAAGCAGCGTGAAGGCGAAACATGGGGTCAATTTGTTGATCGATTTCAGAAGGAAATCATGGGAATACAGAATGTGGATCCAGAAGCTGTATCGAGTGGCATTGATTCATGGCCTGAGAGAAGGGCCATTAAAATTCGAAGGGCAATTCAGAGAACCAAAAACTTATCAGGAGATGATTAGCCTAGCCAACATGTTTATTAGAGGCGAGAGTGGGAATCCTGGTTATATTGCTAAACTGCTTACCGATAAAGAACCATCCAGATCTTCTACCAATCACCAACCGTACCACCATCAGCCAAGACAAGATTTCGAACCTCGAGCTCAAAGGGAAAGAAATTTCAGGCATAGGCAGCCTCCGTTTAACCATCAACAGTTTCAGGAGCAGAAACTGTCGCTGGCCATCACGCCCGCTCCTTCCGTGCCAGTCCAACAAATAATGCTGGTGTATCTGCCACAATACACTGTGTCTCCACCTCAAGTCACCTCATATGATGATTCACAGGAATCTTTTACTCCTTTGAATGTAACAATGAGCGAGGTCGTTCAAATTCTGCAGAAGAGGCCCGATTTCAAGAAGCCAGCTCCTTCGAGGTCTGATGTTCGAAACCAGAACCCAAACCTCTACTGTGAATATCATAAGGAGGGAGAGCATTTGGCCGAGGACTGTCGGGCCCTTTTCTTGTTAGTTGAGAAACTCCTGGGGGAAGGAAAGCTTCGGGGTCTAGTTCGGAAGGAGGTGTCTGACAAACCCTCCACTTCGAAGGCTAAAGAAGTAGCTAAGGTCAGTTGGGAATGTGCGGATGTTGAAGATATCGGTCATTATGGTGACATTCATCCAATCGGAGAATGTGTAGAAGTAAATGATGATGGCCCTCTTGGCCATGTTTACTGCATTCATGAGGGAGCCGGGTCTGAATCCTCCAGAAAATCAAGTGTCGCCAGAGTATTCAAGCAGGAAGTGGCAACCGCTTCAACTTCCTCCCCGGAGAGATCAGTCGTCACTTTTGTCCAAGACGATCTCTCTCAAAATGCAAATCCTTTCGATGATGTCATTGTAATCAAGGCCATCATAGAAAATTGTATAGAGCATAAGATCTTGATCGACACAGGAAGCTCCGTCAACCTCCTTTTCCGTCCAACTTTTGAAGCTCTGAAAACCGGAAAGCCTCTACTTTCTATCGAAGGGCCCCTCTACAGCTTCTCGGGAGAGAAGAAGGAGGTAGAAGGATGCGTGAAGCTTTTGGTGACATTGGGAGGAATTATAAAGATCGTCAACTTTGTGGTAGTGGACGCTCTGAGCAGTTATTGTGCCATATTGGAAGGCCAATTCTAAATACTTACCGAGCAGTGGTGTCAACTTTCCATCTGGCTATCAAGTTTGCTGCATAGGGGAGGCCATATCAGATCCAGAGTGATCCAAAAGTGGCACGAGAATGTTATGTCAAAACACTCATTATGATCATAGATTCTCCACTCACCGAGTCTCCAGCTGTTACTCTTGAAGTGGCCATGCGTCCAGAAGTTGCTGAGGAGAGTAAGGACCGTAAAAGGGTTCACCTTGAACCTGCCCAGGAGACCCAAGAAGTCCCCATTGCTGAGAGGGAAGAGAAGATGTTCATTATCAATTCTGAACTTCCTGAAGAGGAGAAGCTCCAGCTGATTACTTGTCTCTTTGAAAATCTGGACATCTTTGCCTGGTCGGCAGAGGATATGCCGGGAGTGGACCCAGATATAGCCTGCCATCATCTCAACATCTCCCCCGAATTCATGCCAGTTCAGCAAAAGAAAAGAGAAGTGGCAACCAAGCTGGCGGTTCCTATCAGAGAAGAAGTTGCAAAACTTCTTAAAGCGGGTTTATTTCTGAAATCCAGTACCCCACCTGGATGTCAAATATTGTAATGGTAAAAAAGCCAGGGAGAAAATGGCGTATGTGTGTGGATTTCATGAAACTTAATAAAGCGTGTCCCAAAGATTGTTATCCCTTGCCTCAGATAGATATATTAGTTGATTCCGCGGTTGGATACTATTTTATGAGCTTTCCCTGGTTACCATCAAATTAAAATGCACAAACCCGATATCCCCCAAACGTCCTTCATAACGAATGATATGTGTTATTGCTATTTGGTAATGCCTTTTGGTCTCAAGAACGCGGGTGCCACTTACCAGAGAATGATGGACACTGTCTTTAAACAACAAAAAGGGAAGAATCTCGAAGTATATGTCGATGATCTCCTGTTAAAAAGTAAAACTTTTTCTACACACTTAGAAGACCTTGCAGAGACGTTTGTTACTCTACGAAGGTTCAAATTGAAGTTGAATCCGTTAAAATGAGTCTCTGGAGCGAATAAGTGGAAATTTCTTGGACATCTTCTCACCCCTGATGGCCTTGTACCAAATCCCGATAAGGTGAAGGCTATCCTCGATATGACTCCTCCTCGCACACCGAAGGAAGTTCAAAATTAGGAGAAAGGTTGGCCGGCCTAAGCCGATTTATCTCTAAGTCAGGAGATAAAAGTGCTCCGTTCTTTAAAATACTTCGAGGAGGGTCTAAGTTTGAGTGGAACGAAGAATGCAACAATGCTTTCGAACATTTAATGAAACAGTTGACGTCGACTCCTTTGCTCCAGAGTCTTCGAGAAGGGGAGACATTGTTCTTATATTTAGGGGTCGGTCCGGATGTTGTAAGCTCCGTCGTCATTCGGGAGGAAAAGAAGAAGCAGTTTCCTATCTACTATGTTAGCCATATCCTAAAAGATGCGAAAACTAGATATTCGATCTTGGAAAAGCTAGCCTTAGCTTTAGTCATGTCATCTCGCAGACTTCACCCCTATTTTCAGGCTCATCCTATTCAAGTAGTCACAGATCATCCTTTGAGGAGTATATTGGAAAAGCCAGATCATTCGGGAAGGCTGGCTAAATGGGCAATTGAGTTAAGCGAATTTGAAATGTCTTACATCCCAAGAACAGCAATCAAGGCACGGGCGTTGGCGGATTTCCTAGTTGATACTACAGAAATTAGCCCAGAAAAAGCAGAAAGATCTCCATTATCCTGGATAATATATGTGGATGGGGCTTCATGTAGAAACTCTGCGGGAGTAGGAGTTGTCTTAATCAACCCAAATGGCATCAAACTGGAACAAGCTATCAAATTCTTCTTTCCGGTTACGAACAATCAAGCAGAATATGAAGCACTATTGGTTGGGTTGAGGATCGCAAAAGAATTGGGCATAGATATGTGCACATAAAGACAAATTCTCTAGTAATGGCTTCATAAGTGCTGGGAAACTTTGAAACTAGGGAACCGATACTAAAGAAGTATTTAATAATCGTAAAAGAAGAGATTGGAAGATTTAAATCATTTATTATCGAACATATCCCAAGATCCCAGAATGAGGAAGCAGACGAGCTGTCAAAGTTTGGACTCCCATCAGGGGGAGTAACATCAGAGTTGTTTCATCCGGCAATAGAAGAAGGGGAGGTAATGCAGATTGATCAGCAGCCTTCCTGGAAGGATCCATTTGAGTTATTCTTTTCCAAAGGGGAATATCATCCATCGGTCAAAGATAATAGAAGATTCAAAAGAAAAGTGGCCCATTATTATCTTATAGCAGGAATTCTTTACAGAAAGGCATTCATCTCTCCTTTAGCAAGATGGGGTTTAGAAGAAGAGGTTCCCACCATACTCCAGGAAGTTCACTCAGGGGAATGCGGAAGTCATTCCGGTGCGAAGAATCTGGAGAAAAGAATCCTAAGACAGGGGTACTTTTGACCGACAACGACGAAATACGTAGAAGCCTTCGCTAAGCGATGCATCAAGTGCCAGAAATTTGCTCTGCTTTAGCTCCGTCCATCCCAGACACTCCGATCAATAACCGCACCATGGTCATTTGCGGTTTGGGGAATGGATCTTGTTGGACCTTTTCTAACTGCTAGCGGTCAATGTCGCTTCATAATTGTGATGATAGATTATTTCAGCAAGTGGATTGAGGCAAAAGCATTGGCCAAAACTACTACACAGATCATCAGGAATTTCATTTGGGGGGAGATCGTTTGCCAACATGGGATTCCGCTAGCAATTGTCACTGATAATGGCCCGCAATTAAACAATTTAGAAATGATCAATTTCTATGACCAGGTTGGGATTGAACTTCGATTCTCATCTGTTCATCATCCCATGAGTAATGGGCAAGTGGAGGTTGCTAATACACAAATTCAATATCTTCTGATGAAAAGAGTTCTCAATCATAAAGGGAACTGGGCTGAACAACTTCCGTCCATTCTTTGGATTCTATGCACCACACCATCTTCGGCCACGGGGGAAACTCCGTGCAGAGGCAGTTGTTCCAATAGAGTTTGAGGTGGTCAGTCCCAGGGTAATTTATGCACATCAAAGTGGCGAAGCATGGATAGAGGCTAATGATGAAGGAATAATGTACAGTTTGGACTTTATTAAGGAACTCCAGGCTGAAGAAGTAATTAGACAAGAGGAGGTGAAAAGGAGGATGGCACGATATTTTGATAAACACGTCAGAGTCAAGCAATTCATGGTGGGAGACCTCGTGTTGAAGAAAGTGGATGTTGCAGCCAGGTCAGGTTCTGTGGGAAAGCTAAATCCGAACTGGGCAGGTCCATTCATTATCAATGAGGTACTCAAAAGTGGAGCTTATCGTCTTCAAATAAGTAATGGAGAATACATCCCGCATACTTGGAGCGGCGATGACTTGAAACGGTTCTATCCTTCAAAATTGCTTCTCTTTCATTTATTGGAACTTTCATGATTGATTGAATGGAGGAACCTCATACTGACACTTTTCCTTATCTGGTGACTTGTTTGTTTTCATTACTCATTATAAAACTCATTGAACCGTGGAGACATCGCCATGTTCTGCTTGCACCCCCTCAGATTGTAGTCATTAGCATAATACCACGATGACCACATGTAGCGGGGAGATTTCGCACACGTGCAGTGGAAGCTTGCTAATTCCCGTGCGGTGGTCTTCAGAACTTTGGATCCCGGCTGGCATCTAACACACCTTTGCATCAAGGGAGGTCCAAGTGACTGTTAGCTCTGTCGTGACCCGAAAGGGATATGGTTACAGTTTTGATGATTTTTCTGAGGAAAGCAATGTTCGCCGCCTAGGCCCACCTGCCCAACTGATCATCTTAGTCTGTGACTAGCGAACACTCCTAGGTATTCTCAAGCGGTGCCTAAAGGGGACCCACAACTGAGTTGATCTCTCTTAGGAAAGCAATGTTCGCCGCCTAGGCCCACCTGCCCAATTGATCAACTCGGCTTGTAACCCTAGGCAGGAGAGAAGTTGAGTCGTTTACAGCCCTTATGACCACTTGAGAAAAGCAATGTTCGCCGTTTAGGCCCACCTGCCCACTTGGTCATCTGGGTCTGTACTTTCTTGTTCTTTATTTCTACAGCTCTTATGACCACTTGAGGAAAGCAATGTTCGACGCCTAGGCCCACCTGCCAACTTGGTCATCTGAGCCTGTAGCCATTTCTTACTTTGTTACAGGAAGTTATCTCATCTCACATGGTCCTTCAGGACCATTTGGGAGAAAATAGGATTTAACAGGTATATAACAGACCGGGCGGTTTGACCTATTAAATTGACGGGTTTGAGATAAGCAGGTACATCGGCATAATATATCAGGCAGTTTGGAATTATCCTAGTCGTAAAAGCTGGAACGGGTTATCATAAAATGTCATAAGGCAAGGTCATGTTATCAAGTATAACCAAGACCGATCAGTTTTCTCATTCGGTTTATGATTCAATCATGCTTATGGGTATCTATTTTATTCGCTCGGTTAAAATCAAGTCCACAGAAAAGTGATTATGATTCTTATGAGGATGAATATTACTAAGCATCAAGTCATTGACCGCCCGGGTTATATATATTACTTATCAATTGATGCTTATGTTTACGAATGTCACGAAAATCCAAATTATAGGTCATCCGAATTGAATACTTACCGCGCGACTTGTTGGTTATTCTCTTATGGCTTATGGGTATTCATTATTGTCACAACCCGCATTTTCTCCATATTTAATAATACGCCAGAGTAAGAGAAAATATGCGTCATGATGCCACATAGTGCAGGGGACAACTGCAGACGCTCAGGCAATTCAAACTTCACACTTTTCTTTAGAAAGTCATGAACTTTATGTTAAAAACATAATTTAAGTTTAAGGTTTCAAATACCGTGTCCCTCGTTTTAATGGATCATATAGTCCATAAATAAGAAAGTATAGATTTACGCAGCGAAAAATACATAATTTACTTTAATTCACCATATAAGAGCATGATGAATTAACCAACATTCTAATGATATGCAATCTCTATATTTAGTATAAGTAAAAAGAGTTCTTTTGCGAGTTTCAAAATAGAAGGATGACAATTTTAAAAAGAGATGTCATGTAGGAAAATTTATGCAGTTTTGTATATAAAGTAACTACCCTGCATCTTAACGTAAAACCTTCCCAGAGAACAATTGTATAAATAACGACGGTAGTAGCATAAAAATAGCAAGAACAAGTCTAACGCAAAAGAACTCAGGCTATGGGCGTCAACAAACTGACGCGAACCCATAACCCTAACAAGTCTGAAAACAACAAACTACCTCTCAAAGTGAGAGTAAGGAAACAATAACTACAAATCTGAAGAAGACAGATCTCGGTCAGCTCCACCTGCTACTGATCCGAACCTGAGGCATTCAAAAGAAAGGAATGTCTCAGCACAAAGGCATGAAAAAACATCATAATCAAAGAGCAAGAGAAAACTCAACAAAAGAGGGTTACCAACCCAATCAAGAATAGCTGTGAACATCAGCAAATATAATAATGATGTATTAGCATCCAACAGTAAGGAACTACTGGCACAAAGTGCGGTCAAAGTTGCATTGTAACAACATTCAAAAGGAAAGGTGTCGAGTTGTCCAAGAAGTGAATTCATATCCCAGCCATACCACAGTACTGAGGCAGAGGCATTATTTCCAACCAACCATCAGACCAAAACATCCGAGGCACAAAAGCACTATGACGGCGGTTACAGCCCACACAACCAACAGTCTACACGTCCACGGAAGAAAACAAATAGGCACTGGGGTAGTGGGCTCATTGCTCAACTACACTAACAGTCCAAAAACAACCAACTGTGAATAGAAACCCATAACATCCTGACCAAACAGACACCACAGAAAAACCCGGAAACAATTCCAAGAGAAACCCGACCTTACGGAGAATTCGTCGAAATGAATTCGACGGATCCAAGGAATATCGACGAATTCGTCGAAATACATTCGATGAATTACGAAGACAATCAGCAAAAATAACTATCTAAGGCAATCGACTAATCGGCGAATCAGATTAACTATTTCATGAAAGTTTAGATCTATTCGAACGAGCCTAATACCAAACGAATAATTCGTCGAAATGAGTTCGGCGAATTCGACTTATCCGATTTAACTTACACGAAATCATTTCTTCGAATCCTAAGGTATTCGACGAAGTCGACGGAACATACTTGACGAATTCGGTGGAACATAATCGACGAATTATGACTTAGAGGGAGATCGGCGAATTCGTATATTTTGACAAACTTGATAAAATACTTGACTACTCGGTCGAATAGACGATTTTTCAGCATAAAATGATATATAATGCATCTTGTCTAAATTAGATACGAGTAAAAACGGTAAAGAATGAACAATAACGTGGCAACGGGGAAGAGTCCACCACTTGCCTCAAACCTTTCGAAGAAGACGGCCTCCGACTCGCTCCACGTCGCAGATCGACCGCTAGAACACCTCGAGGGACGATGTCTGAAACTTTTGGGGCGAAAAAGAGGGTTAGGGTTATCGGCTCTTACCTCGAAAATCTACGAAACATAAAATGCATACCGCAAACGCGAAGACCTCAGCGAGTGCTTTCCAGATCTATGCTCCGGCGAAGATTTCGTGCTCCGGAGCTCCGGTGGCGGCGATCAGAAGGTTCACGAAAATAATGCCTCCACTCTGATTCGGGTCGGGAAAGGAAGAAGATAGGGTTTTCGGTTTGTTTTCTCAGGAGGAAGAAGGATATGCGTGTGTGTGTGTGTATATATAAACATAATTATGTTAATAATAATATAAATAATGATAATAACAAGGGTAGAAAAAAAAAACCCGGTTCATCTAAAGAGAACGATTCTTATATATAATAATAATAATAATAATAATATATTATTACCAAAATTAAACGAATGCCGAAATCGACGAAATTCGCACCAAAGGTGAACTTCGGCGCTACGAATCCAACGGCGAAGTCTGAATCAAAATCCGGCGTACCGTTCTCGAGATATAAATTTCCGAAGTTTACGACGAAGCCAAAAACATGCAAATCTTCTAAAAATCACTTAGGCTCTAATATCGCTCGGATCACCACGAAACTTTAAGGGTCTTTCTAAAATTAAATAATCTAATTTCCTAACGTAAAATTTTCCAATTCCGGGTCGTTTCAAAATTTGGCCAACTTGATCGAACGGACGCGAACACGCGCAAACGGCGGCGCACTACTACCTCCGCGCTAACGTAACGCCCTACGCCATAATGACGTCATCAATATAATTAAATTAATAGCCGAAAATTCAGAGGCGTTACAGCCACTCCCCCTAAAAAGAAGTTTCGTCCCGAAACTTTAACAAATAAATCGAATACAACTGGCAGAAGCGAGTAACTAAAAATTCACGAATGAAAATACTCACCAAAGAGGGCTAGGAGAAAAGATGAGGATGAGATGTCCTCATAACAGATTTCAGTTCCCAAGTCGCGCTCTCGACGTCTTGGTTTCGCCAAAGGAATTTGACCATTGGAATCGTCTTCTTCCGCAACACTCAGTCCCGAGTCTCCTGAACACGAAAAGGCTCTCCAACTTAAGACAAATTAGGTTGCAACTGGGGCACCGAGTCAAGGACATGACGATCACTACGCACGCACTTTCTCAACTGGCTCACATGAAATACATCATGAACATATGGGAAAGAAGCGGGCAACTTCAGCCTATAAGCTGACACTCTGATGCACTCAACAACCTGGAAAGGTCCCACTTACCGGGGATCCAACTTGTCGATCCTTCCAAATCTTTTAACACCTGGCATCGGAGAAACTTTCAAGAACACCATGTCCCTAACTGCGAACTCCAGATCAACCCTTCTCCGATTAGCATACTTCTCATATCGCTCAAGAGCAATGCGAAGCTTCTAGCGAATATGAGTCACAGCAACATTCATCTCTTCCAAAGCTTCTGGACCTAACAGCGGACTCTCACCAATCTCGGCCCAAAACAGAGGAGTTCGACAACGCCTCCCATACAAAGCCTCAAAGGGTGCCATCTGCAAGCTCTCCTGATAACTGTTGTTATATGCAAACTCCATCAGTCCAAGATGCTTATCCCAAGCTCCACCATGATCCAGAATATAACATCTGATCATATCTTCCAAAATCTAATTTACTCTTTTCGTTTGACCATTGGTCTGAGGGTGATAAGCGGTAGAGTATCTAAGGTCAGTGCCCAAAGCTCCCTACAAACTCTGCCAGAAGCGAGACATATTCCTGGAATCCCGATCTGACACAATACTCACGGGCACACCATGCAATCTGATAACGTCATCCAAATAAAGCTCTGTTATTTTCTCCATAGAATAACCAATCTTGAAGGGCACAAAGTGAGCACACCTTGTCAATCTATCCACTATGACCCACACAGAATCATGTCCTCCAGGAGATCTCGGCAAACCGATAATGACGTCCATCAAAATACTCTCCCACTTCCAGCTTGGAATATCCAAAGGGTTTAATTTACCTCCATGCCTCTTATGATCTGCCTTAACACGCTGGCAAGTAAAACACTCTGAAACATACTTAGCTATATCATTCTTCATACTTGACCACCAAACAATCTGCTTCAGGTTCTTATACATCTTTGTGGAACCAGGATGATAAGTAACACTAGAGTCATGTGCTTCACTACAGATCTTTGTTCTAATATCCTCAATCGCGGGAATACAATACCTACCCCGAAACTTCAAGGTATTTTTATCATCAATTGAAAAATCAGGTAATTCCCCATTCTTAGTTCTATTCCGGAGATGCTGCAAATCAGGATGTTGGAACCTAAGTTTTCATTTGAGTTAGGATCCATCCTTATGATCATAACACATATTGTATAACTTAGATCAAACTCTTTTAATTCAGAAGACTAAGAAACTAATATAAGAAAATAATTTAAATATGATGCGATCGAATCGGAGAAAATAATATAAGAGAAAGATAAAAATTATACATTTTCTCTGCGTTCGACGAACGGCTATCTGCATTCGACGAACGACGCTCTGGGGTCGACGAAAGATGTTCATTCTGCACTCGACGAAGAACAGCATCTCAGCGCTCGACGATCCCATCTCAGCGGTTCAGCGGTCGACGAACAGATCCCGTCTCAACGGTCGACGAAAAGCTGCATTCGATGAACTCAAGTCTACGTTCGATGAATCTTCAACAGAAGCTCAGAACAATGAATCAAATGTTCAGATCGAAGAACTTTAAGCTGAGCCCCGACGAAAATATTATCAGAAATTATAATTCTCCTTTCTCAGCTCGACTAAAATTATATATATATATATATGTTGTCAGATTTATTAAAGCAATATTTTATCATTTCTATTTGTATATTGCTATATATATTGCTGCCTTAACATTATAGCCGTTGCAGCACTAAATGAAAAAGCGGTTGCAGAAAATCCTAAAAGATAGTAGTTTATCTTCTCGAGGAGTCAAGATAATTAAAGAGACTTTATCTTTTTCCCTTTCCCAAAAAGAGGAATTCAAAATAAGAGAGAAGCTCTTCAGATTATATAAAGACAGAGAAAAGAGAAAGAAAAGAAGAAGCAACGAGGACACACAAGCATAAACAGAGAACAACATATTATTCTATCTTGTTTGTTTTGCTAACTCTTCTCTGCAGATCTTCTTCATCCCGAGACACCTATCAAGATCATTTGCTCAGGATCTTAACTGCAGAAGAAGAAGAAAGAAATACTACATCCAAGAGAAGAAGCTTCACCACCTAAACATCAACTCTAAACAAATCAGGGGGAGCTCTTCAACATCATTATCAAGATCCATTCTTAACAACCCATCAGGATCATCAAGAGTCTTCTCAGAAAAGAGAAGAACACATTAACTTTCTGTTTTCTTTATTTATTCCTTCCTGTACAAAGGGTTATAACTCCCTTCAAAAGTTAACTCTCGGTGACAGGGCACCTTAGCAAAAACCTGTGGTTTGGTTAGAGTTACTTGATCAAAAGCTCACTTGGTAGCAGGGCACCTGATCAAAAACCTGTAGTGGATTCCTACCAGTGGGTAGAAGAGTAGATATACCCAGGTTGATTGGGGAACTACTATATTTCCTTGTGTCTTCTGGTTTGCTTATTTTATGTTCTATTTCCTTTTGTTGTGTTGCTGTGTTGCTGTGCCTTTTTTAGTGTTTATTGTTATTACACACTCAGCACTACACACACATATATATATCATTATTTTGAAACAACCTAAAAAGATATTAAGAACTAAACTCCCTTTCAATTGGTATCAAAGCAAGGCTGATTATACTAATCACCTTCAACTGATACTCAATTGCACATTCAATTGGTATCAGAGGTATCAATTGGCTTTCAATTGGTATCAGAGGGTAGTTGATTTTATTTATACAGGCTAACACCTGAATCACAAAGATCATTTAGTTCTTAATTTTTTTCTAAATCTAACGGCACAAGAAGATTTTTTAAACATTTCTTTCACTAACTGTATTTATGATGCAAAACCATTTTCAAGTCTAAGTGAAGAAGAAGAAGAGGAAGAACAAAAAGCCAGAAGATTCTGCATGTTGGCTATATATGGCTCAAACCACTACTCAGATGCAGGATCTGAATCAGAAAAGATAAATGAGGTAACTTCAAATCCCAACTCTACCTCTAAAAATTACAAATCAGAATTTAAGTTAACATATAGAGATTTAATAAAATTTGACAAAGAAATAAAGGAATTAACAAAAATAAATAATTTGACTTCTGAATATAACTAGCTTAAAGAAGATTTAAAAATATCAGAAGAACAAAATATGTATTTGAAATATAAAATTGAACAATCTTTTAAGGAAAAAGAAATATTTTATGTTCAGCAAAATCAAAATAATTTTTCAAATTTATATTTTAATGAGATAAAAAGGCTTAATCAGTTTTTCACCATTGAACTCCATTCCTAATCAAACAGATTTAAATTCTAAGATTTAAATTAATTTTTCTATCTTAATAGCAAAGTCAGATAACTTCATGTTCTTACAGACTTTTTCTCCAAAATCTTGTTTGAGCATTCTACTCAAGTTGCATTGATTAGAAATAATCATAGCACTGAGTGTGAGTCTCTTCAGATAAGGATATTCTGCAAGAAGGAAGATATCATGCAATGTTCCTAAAAAGTATTTCCTTAGAATCCATTAACAGCTGTAGCAATTCAAGATTTTAATGGAATCAAAATCTAAGAAATCAGAATCCATCAAAAGCTGTAGAAATTAAAGGAAATGGAATTAAAAGAAGTGAAATTAAAAGAAGATGAAATTTAGCATCCTAAAACCAAATAGGGGAAGATTACCAGACCACTTGGTTTGATCCCTGTTCATTTTACGGGGAGACTATAAATATGTATCCTAAACCAAATAGGGCGAGATTGTTAGAACACCCAATTTTAATTTGGCTTAAGATCACAACTCAAATAGGGGGAGATTGTTGGAACCTTAATTTTGATTTGAGTTAGGATCCATCCTTATGATCATAACACATCGTGTATAACTTAGATCAAACACCTTTAATTCAGAAGACTAAGAAAATAATATAAGAAAATAATATCATAAAATAATATAAATATGATGCGATCGAATCAGAGAAAATAATATAAGAGAAAGATAAAAATTATACATGTTCTCTGCGTTCGACGAACGGCTATCTGCGTTCGACGAACGGTGCTCTGCGGTCGACGAAAGATGTTCATTCTGCGCTCGACGAAGAACATCATATCTCAGCGCTCGACGATCCCGTCTCAGCGATTCAGCGGTCGACGAACAGAGCCCGTCTTAGTGGTCGACGAAAAGCTGCGTTCGACGAACTCAAGTCTGCTTTCGACAAATGTTCAACAGAAGCTCAGAACGACAAATCAAATGTTCAGATCAACGAACTTGAAGCTGAGCTCGACGAAAATATTATAAGAAATTATAATTCTCCTTTCTCAGCTCGACTAAAATTATATATATATATATATATATATATATATATATATATATGTTGTCAGATTTATTAAAGCAATATTTTATCATTTCTATTTATATATTGCTATATATATTGCTGCCTTAACATTATAGCCATTGCAGCACTAAATGAAATAGCCGTTGCAGAAAAGCCTAAAAGACAGCAGTTTATCTTCTCGAGGAGTAAAGATAATTAAAGAGACTTTATCTCTTTCCCTTTCCCAAAAAGAGGAATTCAAAATAAGAGAGAAGCTCTTCAGATTATATAAAGACAGAGAAAAGAGAAAGAAAAGAAGAAGCAACGAGGACACACAAGCATAAACAGAGAACAACATATTATTCTATCTTGTTTGTTTTGCTAACTCTTCTCTGCAGATCTTCTTCATCCTGAGACACCTATCAAGATCATTTGCTCAGGATCTTAACTGCAGAAGAAGAAGAAAGAAATACTACATCCAAGAGAAGAAGCTTCACCACCTGAACATCAACTCTAAACAAATCAGGGGGAGCTCTTCAACATCATCATCAAGATCCATTCTTAACAACCCATCAGGATCATCAAGAGTCTTCTCAGAAAAGAGAAGAACACATTAACTTTTTGTTTTCTTTATTTATTCCTTCCTGTATAAAGGGTTATAACTCCCTTCAAAAGTTAACTCCCGGTGACAGGGCACCTTAGCAAAAACCTGTGGTTTGGTTAGAGTTACCTGATCAAAAGCTCACTTGGTGGCAGGGCACCTGATCAAAACCTGTAGTGGATTCCTACCAGTGGGTAGAAGAGTAGATGTACCCAGGTTGATTGGGGAACTACTAAATTTTCTTGTGTCTTCTGGTTTGCTTATTTTATGTTCTATTTCCTTTTGCTGTGTTGCTGTGTTGTCGTGCCTTTTTTTGGTGTTTATTGTTAATACACACTCATCCTTTCTGATGCAGTCTTGTAAGGGTAATCCAAGAAGGCTCTTCAGATTCTAAACTCGAAGGCGTGGTACTACTACCAACTGAGATATCCATCAACATAAACTCCTCCACTAAGGATTGCACAGAAAGATTGAAGACATGCACGGTATTTCTACTCAGGGCATCGGCCACCATATTAGCCTTACCCGGATGATACAGGATATAAACTTCATAATTCGCAACATACTCCAACCATCTGCGCTGATGCAAATTCAGTTCTTTCTAGGTAAAGACGTACTTCAAACTCTGGTGATCCATAAAAATCTTGCCTGACACTCCATAAAGAAGATGTCTCCAAAGCTTTAAGGCATAAATCACTGCCGCAAACTCTAAGTCATGGGTATGGTAATTCCTTTCATGAACCTTCAGTTGTCTCAATCCATACGCGATCACCTTTCCTTCTTGCATCAAAACACAACCAAGACCAACGCGAGATGCATCCACAAAAACGGCATACTCTACTCCTTCGGTCGGTAAAGCCAAAACAGGAGCGGTGCACAACTTCCTTTTCAATTCTAGAAAGGCTTCCTCGCACTTATCGCTCCAAACAAATGCTGCATTCTTGTGGGTAAGCTTAGTCAGAGGTGCCGACAACACCAAAAATCCTTGCACAAATCATCTTTAATAAGCTGCCAACCCTAAGAAACTCCTAATCTCCTTAGGAGTTGTAGGCGTCTTCCAATCCAAAACAGCAGAAATCTTTGATGGGTCTACAGAAATTCCATCCTTTCCCACTACATGACCCAGGAAAGACACTTGTGAAAGCCAGAATTCGCATTTACTCAATTTCGCATACAACTTGTGCTCTCTTCGAGTAGACAATACTAAGCGCAAATGCGTAGCATGCTCCTCAGCACTTCTTGAATACACCAACACATCATCGATGAAAACTACTACGAAATGGTCTAAGAAGTCGTTGAACACCCAATTCCTAATATCCATAAATGCAGAGGGTGCATTTGTCAAACCAAATGACATCACCAGAAACTAAAAATGACCATAACGGGAACGAAAGGCAGTTCGAGTGATGTCCAACTCACGGATCCTCAACTGATGGTAACCTGAACGAAGATCAATCTTTGAAAACACCGAACTACCACGCAATTGATCAAATAAATCATCTATTCGCGACAACGGATACCTGTTCTTGATGGTTACCTTATTCAATTCCCTATAGTCTATGCACAACCTCATAGAACCATCTTTAATTTTCACAAACAACACTGGAGCACCCCAGGGTGAAGAACTTGGCCTAATGAATCCACACTGCAACAATTCATCTAACTGGGTATGAACTCTTCCAGCTCACGCGGGGCCATACGGTACGGTTCCTTAGCAATAGGACGAGTATCGGGCGCAAGATCAATAACAAACTCCACATCTCTCTCAGGCAGAAGTCTGGTAAGACTAACAGGGAAAACATCAGGAAACTCTCGCACCACGGGAACATCCTCGATACGCGGCAAACCACTAACAATTTCTAACACAGAAACAATGTAAGCAAAACAACCGGAATCTAAAAGTTTCTGAGCACATACCCCAGAAATAAATCGGGAATCCTTGCGCGGAAAGCCATACACACTCATGGGTTGACCGTTGTCTATCTTGAAGTCCAAACATTTAACCTTGTCCATGCCCAAAATCATATCTGGACAACCATTCCATGCTCAAAATCACATCGAAATCTTCCAGGTCTAGCACCTTTAAATCAGCAAAAGCTAAAAAGTCACCTAGGAGGATAGAGCAATTTTAGATACCTTGGTCCGACACCACAGAGTCGCCAGAAGGAAACTTAACACGAAATGCATTGCCAATCTGATCGAGGATCAAACGATGACGCTCTACAAAAGTCCTAGCCACGAACGAGTGGGTAGCACCTGAATCAAAGAGAACGCGCGCCCAACAGTTCTATACCTTAAATTCTCCTATAAAATCGAATAAATAACTAGCCGAACGGAAAACGAGATTAAAAACAAGACTAAGAGTTAAATTAAGGTCTAACCTGAAATAACTTGGGTGGAATTCTGCGCTTCTTCCCTAGTCATCACATTCAACTTACCATTTCCTCTATCCTGATGCTGCGGCTGCGGTGGCGGCAAAGCCTGAAGTGGCACTGGCTGTAGAGTAGGCTGAAAATGTGGGCCTTTAGAATTAACGTGCCCCTTTTGTATGCACTAAAAACACACCTTATCTTTCGACCAACAATGGGCAATATCGTGCCCCTTTCGCTTATAGAAGGTACAGGTCAGATCTCCTCTGGGAGCGCTCTGTATTGCCGACACTTGCTGCTGCTTCTTGGCTCCCAATCTCTTGAAGCATTTCTAAAACGGATGGCCAGGGCGACCATAGAAACTACAAACTTCGCCACTCCTTTTCTTTGGAGCAGGGTCAGATACCTTGGGGCTTTCCCCCTCTTCGACCTTTCTCTTATCCTTCCTCATCAACGCGGGTCTGTTCTTGGCATTGTCGATGGCCTCAACTTTTAGCGCGGCTTCTACTAATTCAACATAGCTTTTACATCTGTATGCGCTAGCCAATTGCTGAATGTCGCTATGAAGTCCTTCGAGAAAACGCTTCACTCTTCCTAACTCTGAAGCGACTAAATCTGGAGAAAATCTGCCCAGCTTGCTGAATTCAACCTCATACTCACTACCCGTGAGTTGCCTCTGCTTCAGGTGTAGGAAATCATTCATCAGACGGTCTTGCTCGACCGACGGCAGAAACTTGTTTAAAACCATTGCCTTAAATGATTTCCATGAACATCCGTCTGCAAGACTTTCTCTCTCCCGGATCCACCAGCTTTTAGCAAGTGCCTTCAGCTGTTAAGCGACGACCATCACTTTTTTGGTCCGCAGAGATTCCCGAGTACGCGAACATCTCTTCAATGGCGACTAGCCAGTCATCCAATGCCATGAAATCAGCTCGTTCGTCATACGTAGGAGGTCCTAATCTTTGGAAGTGCAATATGAAGTTCATCTCTGGTGGCAGCAGAATTGGAGGCACCAAAGGAGCGGGAGGAACATGCACAGTCTGACCCATACTACAGGGTCCTGCACCACACGCTATAGCACGACGGCTGCATCCATCAACGTTTGAATCTGCGATTACATCGCAACTAACTGCCTGGACAGAGCCTCATTACTTTGTCACAGACTCTCGATCATAGCTTCACTCTGCGCCCCTGAAGACTCACCCTCCGATTGGGGAGTCGACCTCGTCGCAACACGCCTCGACGGCATATCTATAAATACAAATAGACGACTCATCAAAACCCTAGTTTGGAACTAGAACTACACAACTCAGCTCGAACCGAACAGGAAAAGACACTTGCTCTAGCTACTACCTTGCTCTGGGATTTTATACAAATGACGTTAAGCTTTAACTTGGGATGATATACTACCATTATTTGACTCGTGTGCATGTCACATGGATGTATGAATGTTTAAACCTTCTTTTTAAATCATGTGTGTACGAGTGTCATCATCTAAATCTTTAGCTTGGCACGGGTGCTTTGTGCGATGTTATGATATGTATGGTGTGCAATGCATTCTAAGAGAAGCCTTAATGCATGTTATGAGCGGCGTACGCATGAAATATTATGCACCCCATAATACATAATATCGCATGCAACGAAAAAGGAAAACGTGCTAATGGGCATCCATGTGATGATGGTTATGCATCCCATACTACATAACCGTCACATGTTGTCACCTATGTTGGATCCATATAAAAACACATATTATGCATCCCATACTACATAATATGCCTCGTATACTTATTGTCATGCTATGAGTGTAGTGTTCATGCTTCAGCCAAGATGTACGGATGACACTTCGGTGTGTGTATGCAATGAGACAAGATAATTAACACCTGATCAGAAAAGTCTTTCGACCAATTTGTCAAACAAACCTCCGCTCTGATACCAACAGTCACAACCCGCATTTTCTCCATATTTAATAATACGCCAGATTAAGAGAAAATATGCGTCATGATGCCACATCATGCAGGGGACAACTACAGACGCTCAGGAAATTCTAACTTCACACTTTTCTTTAGAAAGTCATGAACTTTATGTTTAAAACATAATTTAAGTATAAGGTTTCAAACACCGTGTCCCTCGGTTTAATGGATCATCTAGTCCATAAATAAGAAAGTATTGATTTACGCAGCAGGAAAATACATAATTTACTTTAATTCACCATATAAGAGCATGATGAAATAACCAACATACTAATCATATGCAATCTCTATATTTAGTATAGGTAAAAAGAGTTCTTTTACGAGTATCAAAATAAAAGGATGGCAGTTTTAAAAAGAGATGTCATGTAGTAAAATTTATGCAAGTTTTGTATATAAAGTAACTACCATGCATCCTCACGTAAAACCTTCCTAGAGAACAATTGCATAAATAACAATGACGGTAGCATAAAAATAGCAAGAACAAGTCTAACACAAAAGAACTCGGGCTATGAGCGTCAACAAACTGAAACGGACCCACAACCCTAACAAGTCTTGAAAAGAAAACAACAAACCACCTCTCAAAGTGAGAGAAAGGAAACAACATCTGCAAATCTGAAGAAGACAGATCTCGATCAGCTCCACCTGCTACTGATCCGAACCTGAGGCATTCAAAAGAAAGGAATGCCTCACCACAAAGGCATGAAAAGACATCATAATCAATAAGCAAGAGAAAACTCAACAAAAGAGGGTTACCAACCCAATCAAGAATAGTTGTGAACATCAGCAAATATAATAATGATGTATAAGCATCCAACAGTAAGGAACGACTGGCACAAAGTGCGGTCAAAGTTGAATTGAAACAACATTCAAAAGGAAAGACGCCGAGTTGCCCAAGAAGTGAATTCTTATCCCAGTCATACAACAGTACTAAGGCGGAGGCATTATTTCCAACCAACCATCAGACCAAAACATCCGAGGCACAAAAGCACTGTGGCGACGGTTACAGCCCACACAACCAACAGTCTACACGTCCACGAAAGGAAAAAAAATAAGCACTGTGGCAGTGGGCTCATTGCTCAACTACACTAACAGTCCAAAAACAACCAACTGGTAATAGAAACTCATAACATCCTGACCAAACAGACACCACAGAAAAACCCGGAAACAATTCCAAGGAATATCGACGTATTCGTCGAAATACATTCGACGAATTACGAAGACAATCGGCAAAAATCACTATCTAAGGCATTCCGACTAATCGGCGAATCAGATTAACTATTTCATGAAAGTCTAGATCTATTCGAACGAGCCTAACGCCAAACGACGAATTCGTTGAAATAAATTCGGCGAATTCGACTTATCCGATTTAACTTACACCAAATCATTTCTTCGAATCCTAAGGTATTCGACGAAGTCGACGGAGCATACTCGACTGAATTCGGTGGAACATAATCGACGAATTATGACTTAGAGGAAGATCGGCGAATTCGTATATTTTGAAGAACTTGATAAAATACTTGACTACTCGGTCGAATAGACGATTTTTCAGCAGAAAACGATATATAATGCATCTTGTCTAAATTAGATACAAGTAAAAACAGTAAAGAATGAACAATAACGTGTCAAGGGGGAAGAGTCCACCACTTGCCTCAAACCTTTCGAAGAAGACTGGCTTCCGACTCGCTCCACATCGCAGATCGACCGCTAGAATACCTCGAGGGACGATCTCTGAAACTTTTGGGGCGAAAAAGAGGGTTAGGGCTACCGGCCCTAACATCGGAAATCTACGAAACTCAAAATACGTACCGCACACGCTTAGAGCTCGACGAGCGCTTTCCAGATCTATGCTCCGGCGAAGATTTCATGCTCCGGAGCTCCGGTGGTGGCGATCGAAAGGTTCACCGAAAACAACGCCTCCGCTCTGATTCGGGTCGGGAAAGAAAGAAGATAGGATTTTCGGTTTGTTTTCACGGGAGGAAGAAGAATATGTGTGTGTGTATATATATATATAAACATAATTATGTTAATAATAATATAAATAATGATAATAACAAGGGTAGAAAAAAAACCCGGTTCATCTAAAGAGAAGATTTCATCGAATGCTTTTATACATCCGCTAATAGCCTATAACCGAATCGTCCAAAGCTATCTAAATTCATTCAGTTAAATTCAACATTCTTATATATAATAATAATAATAATAATAATAATAATAATAATAATAATAATATATTACCAAAATTAAACGAATGCCGAAATCGACGAATTTCGCACCAAAGGTGAACTTCGGCGCTACGAATCCAACGGCGAAGTCGGAATCAAAAAATCCGGCGTACCGTTCTTCGAGATATAAATTTCCGAAGTTTACAGCGACGCCAAAAACATGCAAATCTTCTAAAAATCACCTATGCTCTTATATCGCTCGGATCACCACGAAACTTTAAGGGTCTTTCTAAAATTAAATAATCTAATTTCCTAACATAAAATTTTCCAATTCCGGGTCGTTTCAAAATTTGGTCAACTTGATCGAACGGACGTGAACACGCAGCAAACGGCGGCACACAGCTAGTGATCGAACGGATGTGAACACGCGCAAACGCCCTACGCCATAATGACGTCATCAATATAATTAAATTAATAGCCAAAAATTCAGGGCCGTTACAATTATTCTGTGAAGTAATTACGCAAAGCCGAAAAATATTTGCGCGGCTTGATCTCAAATATATGGAGCTATTATGCGTACAAGATACATTCAAATCGCACAACTCGTAATCAAGATTTAATTATTATAGCGGTTTAAAGTTGCGTTCGGTTTCTGATTGGCTCGAGACATTCATATTGAGATCCTTCGGGGCTTGAATTTCTATCTGCTCAATTATCTGTTATAACCACGTCAATTATTTGTCAAGATCTATCATGACTGACATTTTTCCGGGTTAAAGCAAGTTCGCCGAGTCAGGATCGAGGAGATAAGTAGCCCGAACAGCCTTTACATTATTCAAGTTTATTCAAGTGGCTATCTAACTGAGATTTTAAAAACTCAAAGTTCTGACCGTCCGGGTTGATATTAAACCGCGCAACCTGATTAAAGGGACTTGCGGTTTTAAGAGAAAGAGATCGCAACAATCACAAGTAAGTCGCAAGGAATAGACAACCAAACAGGTAAAAACATTTCATTCATTATCAAAATGTCTTTACATCATTTAAAACTGACCGGCTAACAAAATCAAACCGTCGGTTATGCAAAATAAAAACAAGTACAAGAAAAATTACAATCATAACTACTCGTCCTCGCTCCCATCAATGATTACTTCGGGCGAATCGCCTTCACTACTTGACGAAGAGCTTGATGAATCACTGCTTGAGCTACCTGAGCCGCCTGACATCCGCCGCTTAGACCGCCCGGCTTCTTCTCCGAAATCGCTGGACTCTGAGCCTGAGCTTCTTTCCTTCTCATTGTCAGCAGTGGCCTCCTGCTCTGCAGCTATCCCGTCAATCGTCGTGGATTCTCTACCCGTGGTGGCCTCATCATCTTCATCTTCAGCTTCTTCTGAGCTGCTAGACTCAACCTTATCCTTTCCTTTGGCCTTGCGGTTCATCTCATCAAATTGGCCCTTCAGACCAGGAAAGATGTCCGGGAAGGTGGAATCCTCGAAATCCCGCAGCCAGACCGTCGCGATCTCTCAGACGATTGAGGGCGGCGTCAATCCCCTTGGCCACATGGGGAAAGACCTCGTCCTGAAAGTCCGGATTGTCCATATCATATTGATGCTGTAAAAGAAAAAAAAAGAACGGGTTTAGATCGCACGGTTTGAAGAAAACAGGTCGCACGAGTACTTGTCAGATGACTTACCGCCACGATCTCCCTTGACCGGGCGATCTCCTCGGCCTGCTCGGCACTTTTCATTTCCAAGTATTTAGTGGGCCGAGACTAACCGCTTGTATGACAGAGCCATAAAGTGGTTAGCCGCGAAGCCCCACGCAACGGCTTAGTGCGGCTACTCGGGGAAGATCCTCCTCTGGAACCTTCTTCAATCTTTTCAGCGTTTTCCGACCATACATAGTTGCTCCGACGGCTAGTGCATGATGGCTAACTCTCTCGATCCCCCAGAACTGGGAGCGCAATTGAAACTTGTACACAATCCCCGTTTTGGTGGCAGAGGATCGTCGATTTGCCCTTCAGGTCGCACGGGTTGCTGCACGAGCGAAGGAGCTCAAAATCGCCTGAAGAAGCCAAGCTTTCCTCCTCGGACAATTGCAGTTTGGTCTTCCTCTTCCGCTACTCCCTCTGGGTCAAGACCGGGACGTCCGAGCTAACCGATTTGTTCAGCGGAATGACGGTGGCGGCTGCAAAGCAAAGTAAAAAGTTTAACAAAGCAGTTCGGGCGGTCACAATGCAGTTAGTTGTGAGAAACTTACTATCTTCAGGTCGGGCATCCTCCAACTCTGTGAACAACGGTATGTAGTGGTTCACATCAAGCTGCTCGTTCTCCTGGTATTTGAAGATCTTCAACTCGGCCTCTCCCATCTTGACTGTCTAGAAAGCCGCCTCACTTCGCACCTGCGGGTTGACCTGCAACAACCCGAGGTGGCCTTCAAACATCACGTATCATTCCGACCAGCTTGTCACCTTGTTCGCAAGGTTGACGACCTTCATCCCCCGACACCCGAAAGTAAAGGTGACCTCTAAAAATCGAGGTTCCGGCGTCTGGGATAGACCGTACAGAAAAGAATTTCATGAACAGGTCAATCAAAAATCTGACCCATTCAGACCGCAGATATGAGATGAAACTGTAGATGGAGGTGATGGAGTTCGGCGGGAGTTGTCTGGGTACAACCCCATAGTGATTAATGATCGAAATTACTTCAAGGTGCAGTGGAAACTTGAAGTCGCAGTCGAAATGATCGATTGGGATTAGTGATCTGATTTGGGTTGGACGAGTTTATCCGCTCATCGTGGAGTGGAAGCCGCACGAGCAAGGAACTCCCTGCCATGTGCCTTTCGATGAACTCATCTAACTCAGCCTTGGTCAGATGGCACTCCTTGTGATCAGCAGAATGAAAGGCGGAAGCCGCATCAATTCGCACGGCCTTAACCTTCTCAGTACACTTCGATTTGCTCTTAGCCCGCGCCATTTCTGGAGTGAATAAATGAACATCCGGGATGGCTACTACTTATAAGGGCCAACGATCTGCAAATAGTAAAATCGTGCGGCGGATATATGGTCTAACCGCGCGGTTAGAAACCTGCATGATTAGTTTTACAAAGGAGTATTATGAAGGGAATATTTACAACACAGACCGCGTGGTTAGAAACCTACATGATTAGTTTCACAAAGGAGTATTATGAAGGGAATATTTACAACACAGGCCGCGCGATCGGCAACCTGTATCATCATATTAATTAAGTTCAACAGAAAAGCTTCAAGCATACATCACAAGTCGCGCGACCTGTCAAGCAGTTCAGATAATATTTAAGAGATTCAAAGGCAGACAACAAATATTCAAAAACAATCCGCACGGATTGAGCAAACATTAAAAGACAGCAAAAGATAGTAATATCAAACAAATATTCAGTAAACAGATTATCCAAAGTATCCAACAAATAATATCACACATTGCTTTTAAAGGACGCTCACGGTCGGCGATTCTCAACAGAAGGGTCTTCTCGATGAAGCCGAGCGACTTGATCACTAGTTTGATTAAGAAGACTATAAATCTGGCTTGAATGGTAGTGAAGATGATTGATTGTACTGTGAAGCCACCCGACATCCATCTCTACCCGCATAGCAGAAATTACGCGAGCAGGAGGAATCCTAGCGGCTTCGTCAATCATAGGATCGGCCGCCCTAACTGGGGGAGAATCTGAGGTCGCTCCAACAGTCGGGCGGCTTGACAGTTGTACCCTATCATTATTCACAGGTCACCGACTTCCGCCGGCTTCCCTAGTCAAGCGCAGATATTTTTCTGGGTAGTAATGACAATCACTATCCAGCTTCGAGACCGCTTTCCTATCTCTCTCAAGCCGCGTGGTCAGAGTGGCCCTCTGCTCCAGTCGTGCCCTCTTCTCGGTCTCCAGGGCAGCCCGAGCGGCTTCCAACTGAGTCTCCAGTGCCTTCTCTCTCTCCGGTCGTGCCTTCTTCTCGGCCTCTAGTGCAGCTCGCAAGGTCTTTAGCTGGGCTCCGAGCATCTATTGCTCCTCTGAAAGTGCACAGTTAACCTCACTAGAATTCTCTAGAGGGGGGGGGGGGGGGTGAATAGAGATTTAAAATATTTTTGTGCAAAGTTAATAATTATATATATATGGGTGCAGTGATCACATATTAGAGCTTCCCACACACCAACAAGAATTAAACAAGTAAAGAAAATAAATGCAAGAAGAAAAATAACAGCACAACACAAAGAAATATAGTAGTTCCCCAAACTTTGGGTAGTCCACTCTTCTACCCCCTTGGTAGGAAATTCACTATCTTGCAATGAGTCTTTTGATAAGGAGACTCTTAGAACCACCCTGAGTCTTTTGATAAGGAGACTCTTAGAACCAACCTGAGTCTTTTGAAAAGGAGACTCTTAGAACCAGTACAACTGAATTTTTTGAAGAGAGATTCTAAAAACTCTTTTACAGTATTTGAAAGTGAAATAAAGGTAAAGAAGTAAGAGAGATAATAAAAAGACAAGAAGGAATCTTCTTCCTAGCAAGAAGATTAGAAGCACAAGAAGTAGTGAATGAAATCTCTCTTCTATAGTGAGAAGGAGATTGTAGGCCTATTTCTCTCTTTTGTGAGAGCTATCAGAGTATGCAGCAGAGTGGCTTCAGAAGCAGGAGAAGATGGAAGCTTGATCTTTGCTGCAGCACTATTTCTCAATTCTCTCTCTTTTCACTTGGGATCTCTTCCTCTTTTTCAAATGTAAAATGGTGGATCACTTGTGTCAAGCTCTCTGCCGACCACCTTGTTATTTATAGCTTTGTTCATTAAAATAACACTATAGGAGAGTAATCAATTAGCAGGCAGAGAATTAGAAAGAAGGAGAATTTTCCATAATTATATCTATAGAAGGAAAGTATTCATTCTAATTTCAAATAGTGTCCATAATGGATTTAATCAAATTAGCCAAGAATTCATTAGAGGAAAGAATAATTCAGAACGACTATAAAGAATGATTTGATTCCATATAAATCAGATCTATGAAAGAAGGAAAGAGATCTGGCGATTTTTGAATTAATCATAGAAATCGACGTGCGTCGATTACTATTCAACGTAAGCGTCGAATTCGTCCTGGCTGGACGTCGAGAGGAGAATAAGGAAGGTGCGTCGACTTCTCAAGATGCGTCGACTAGAATTCAGAGCTACGTCGACATAGGATACGTCGAATTCTACTTGGAGCTACTTCGACTCATTCTGATAGAAATGTCGACTTTATTTCGACGTTGCGTCGAATACTATTCGACGCATATTTACTTTCCTAATTCTTCATCTTTAGAATTTATATTTTACTCATTTCTAGGGGTTAAGAGAAATCATTTCCCCAACAATCTCCCCATATTTATCTTAACCCTATAGGAAAGAAAGCATATAATTAACACTTCACAGCATTTGTAAAGATAAGAAATATATTAAATAATTAGAAGAGAAATTAGAATAAGAAAGCATATGACAAGCATTTGTTTTTCATAAGAATTAAACCAGAAACTTCTTTCTGTACATGAAGTTGACAAAAGCAGAATAAAGTTTCCTAGATAAGTTTTCAATAGCATCAAAAATGTAGCCCCTGGCTCTATCAGGATGTTCCTGGACATTCCTGATGATTGTATGCAGTTTCTCCAAGAGTTTATCACCATCAGGGATAGTGTCATTTATGGAGTAGCCTTTGCTGATGATGATTGCAGCCTTTTCATCAATCATCTCAATTGTAATGTTTTGTGTTTTCTGTTGAGTAAGCTTGAGCTCAGGTGGTCCCTTGCTATCAACCTTGGGCCTATACTTTGTTTTCTTTTCTGATTCCCTGTTTCTCAAGAATTTTAGTCATCTTTCCTTTCCCTTTCCACGGTTTGTCAAGCCATTTGTCTAACTTTGCAGGACCTGTAGGCTTCTTATAGGGAATGTAGGTATCTTCAGCACACCCTACAAACCTCTTGTGTTTTTGTCCCTTTTCTAGAATGACCCCTGCCTTAGGGTTTTTCTTTTGATAGGCTTCAATATCAAACAACTTCTTTGGAATTTTGATAGAAGATTCAGCAAGGATTTGTTCCTTGGTCATTCCCTTGTTGATCTTTTCCATCCAGGCATTCCTTTTATCTTCTACTTCTTTCCTAGCTGCTTCATATTCATACAGCTCTCTTTCTCTTATCTCTTCATGCCTCTTTTCCCTGTCAGGGTCATGGTACTCCTTCACAGGGCTGTTAGGAGTGATAATAGGCATCTTTTCAAATCTTTTTATTTCCTCACATGCTTTTCTATACTTCTTTTCCTTTGCATACTCTTTCCTTTCTTCTTTGGAGAAGTTTTGCCAGTAGGGAATGGCTTCTCTTTTCCTTTTCATTTGTCCTTCTGTACTTTGCCTAATTCGGATCTGCTTAGTGAGTTTTGCTATTGGAGGAGGTAAAGGTAGCAGTTGAGGTAGAGAAGAAGGTTGAGGTGGAGGTAGAGGTAGCAGAGGAGAAGGAGTTTTCTCTTTAGGTGGAGAAGGGATTTGTTCAAGAGGGGGAGTTTGTTCTGTAGTGAAAGGCAGAATGACCTCTGGTAGAGTAATCTTTGCTGAGGGATGTTTGTCACCTCCAAGCTCTTCTGAAGGGATGTCCTCAAGTAGAGGTGTCTTCAGTTTGATGTAACTGGCAGAGAAGCCAGGAGAGTGATGCTGAGTTTCTTCCTCACATGGGATTGCTTCAATCCACACTTGTCCTCTCCAGTCATCAGAGTAGGCTGCTTCTTCCTCCCCCTGGACTTCATCCTCCCCCTGGACTTTTGTGTTCTTTACCACAGCAATCTCCCCATGGGTATGTGGGGCATCTATTCTGAATGCTGAATCCACAACATGCTCTCCTTCAGTATGGTAGGAGGAGGTTTCTTCAAAATTTTTGTTGAAGGTGTAGTTAGAGTGATTGGAGAAGATTGGAGCCTATTGTAAGAAGAGAAGTTGGAGTAATACTTTAAAGATAATAATATTTAGAGTTGAAGAGGAAATTAACCCTGAGCTCTTAAGAGAGATGGATAATCTGACAAGGGGGGTTTCTGGAGCAACTCTCCCCCTGGTTTATATCCTGCATACAGGATTTAAACCTTTCTGGCGTCAGAGGCCGTTCTTAAATGAGAGCATTAAGCTCAGGAAGAGAAGAAGAGAGGGTTGCCAGTTTGGCTGCACAGGTGTTGATCATGGCAGCACATTCGTTGGCGAAGTGATTCAGGCGATTTTCGGAAATCATTTACTAGGTGTTCGAGAGCATCGTTCATCGTTTTGATGAGGGCCGATTGATCAGGAGTTGGTGCCATTGTTGCAGAGAGAGAGAGAGAGAGAGAGAGAGAGAGAGAGAGAGAGAGGTAGAAGACGAAGTTTTGGCGGGTTTTAGGAGAGTATATGTTATGAAATAAGAGGTATTATTTAAAGGAGGTGAAACGTCGAGAAAGGAAACAGAAATCAAGGTATATCGGGTAATCCAATCGTCAAAAGAGGAAGTAAGGATTTGATTCTAATTGTAACCAGATGTCGACGTTACGTCGAATTGATGTCGACATATGCGTCGATATAAAGTCGACGCTCTGTGGAGATTTGTCCACTTAGTGTTCTATCAACGTGTTCATAACCCTGCGTCAATATCAATTCGACGGTGCGTCGATAAGTTATCGATGTAACTTTGCCGGGAAGAAATCAACGCCAGCGTCGAGTCCTTCTCGACGGTTCGTCGATATGTATTCGACGCATCTTCAAATACTTTCTTAGATTTCCTGATTTCTTTTAGATTTCCCAACAATGGTGGTTACAGACTACCATCAAGCATTCCTAAGGTGTTGATGAAATAATTATGCTTAGTTTCATCTAAGGGTTTTGTGAAGATGTCTGCTCTTTGATTGTCCGTGGGAATATATTCTAAGGTTATCTTACCCTTTTCAACATTGTCTCTAAGAAAGTGATGTCTGATCTCTATATGTTTGGTCCTACTATGAAGAACTGGGTTAGATGCTATAGATATGGCACTAGAGCTATCACAATAGATCTTAGAGTTATTAACTTCCAATTTGTAGTCAAGAAGTTGATTTTGCATCCATAGTATTTGTGAACAACATCTCAATGCAGCTATATATTTAGCTTCAGCTGTTGAGGTTGAGATAGAAGTTTGTTTCTTACTGAACCATGAGATTAATATGTCACCTAGGAATTGGCAAGTGCCAGATTTGCTTTTTCTATCAACCCTACATCCAGCATAATCTGCATCTGAAAAACCTATTAATTCAAAGTTGGTTTCTGCTGAGTACCATAGACCTAGTTCAGGGGTTCCCTTTAGGTATCTAAGAATCCTTTTTACAGAGGTGAGATGGGATTCCTTAGGATCAACCTGAAATCTAGCACATATGCAAGTGGCAAACATAATGTCAGGTCTGCTAGCTGTTAGATATAGAAGGGATCCTATGATGGCCCTATATGTCTTTTGATCTACTGATTTTCCTTATCATCTTTTTCTATAATGGCATTGGTTGCCATGGTTGTTTTCATGGTAGATGTTGATTCCATACCAAACTTTTTGATTAGCTCTTTAGTATATTTGGATTGTGAGATGAAGATTCCCTCACTACTTTGTTTTACTTGTAATCCTAAGAAATATGAGAGTTCTCCCATACTACTCACTTCAAATTTAGATTGCATTAGATTAGCAAATCTTTTACACAGTTTAGGATGAGTTGAGCTAAAGATGATGTCATCTACATATATTTGAACAAGGAGGAGTTGGTTTTTATGGGTTCTAGTAAAGAGTGTCTTGTCTACTTTTCCTCTTTCAAAGGAATTTTCTGAAAGGAAGTTAGAGAGAGTTTCATACCAAGCTCTAGGTGCTTGCTTAAGACCATATAGTGCTTTGTTAAGTCTATAAACAAAGTTAGGAGTAGAGGGATTTACAAAACGTGGTGGTTGCTCCACATATACCTCTTCTTGAAGGTCACCATTTAGAAAAGCACTCTTGACATCCATTTGGTAGACTTTCATCTTCATGAAGGCTGCATAGGCAAGAAAGGGCCTGATTGCCTCCAATCTGGCTACTGGAGCAAAGGTCTGGTTGTAGTCTATCCCTTCTTCTTGTCTATATCCTTGTGCTACAAGTCTTGCCTTGTTCCTGACAATTACTCCAGTGGAATCTAGTTTGTTCCTGTATACCCATTTTGTACCAATCACAGGGTAGTTTCTTGGTCTTTCAACTAAGTTCCACACCTTGTTTCTCTCAAATTGGCCTAGTTCTTCTTGCATTGCCATAATCCAGTGAGGATCACAGTTTGCTTCCTCAAACTTCTTTGGTTCAACTTGGGATAGGAAGCATTGGAGCATCATCCCATTGGAGACCCAGTGTCTTGTTCTTACTCCTGTATTGGGGTCTCCAATTACTTGAGTTTGTAGATGATCTTTCAAATTGATCCTTGTCCTTCCTGGACTTGTCAGATGGTCTTCTTCCTCATTGGTGATAGGATCATTGTCCATCTGGCCTTCCTGAACCATGTTCTCTTGTGGGAGTTGGTTTTGAATGTTCTTTTCTGAATCTTCTTCATGTTCTTGTTCAGATTCCTCACTTGATTCCTCTATCTGGTTTTCTTTTCCATTATCTGTGTTCTCTAGAACCAGTTGCTCAAGCTGTGTTTCTATGTTGCTGCTTTCCTGTGGAAAAGAGCTGGTGGGAGTTCCCTCTCCTTTAAACAGTATGTTAGTTTCATCAAATATAATGTGCATAGACTCTTCAATTTTAAGAGTTCTCTTATTATAGCACCTATAGGCTTTACTAGATGCTGAGTATCCCAGAAATATTCCATCATCGGATTTCCTGTCAAACTTGGCAAGATGATCTTTTCCATAATTTAGGATAAAACAAGCTCATCCAAAGATCTTAAAATATTTAACTATGGGTGTTTTTCCTTTCAGGAGCTCATATGGAGTTTTTGATTTAGTTTTGTATATTAGGCTTCTATTTAGGACATAGTTGGAGTATTGACTACTTCAGCCCAGAAAGATTTTGGTAAACCTGATTCTGCAAGTAAGGTCCTTCCTGATTCAATTAAAGTTCTATTCTTTCTCTCAAGCAACTCCATTATGTTGAGGGGTTCTAGGGGCTGAAAAACTTTGTTTGATACCTATATCTTCAAAGAAACTACTCATGAACTGATTTTCAAATTCAGTCCCATGATCACTTCTGATTATGGAAACCTGACTATTGAGTTCAGATTGAATTTGTTTTATGAATCTTGAGAGAGTCTTGTGGGTTTCAAACTTAGTCCTTAGAAAGAATACCCAGCTGAATCTAGAATAGTCATCCACAATTACTATGGTATAGGATTTTCCACCTAAGCTTTGAGTGGATATGGGACCAAAGAGATCCATGTGTAGTAAGTAAAGGACCCTGGGAGAGTCATCCTTACCAATTGGTTTGAAGGATGATTTGGTTTGTTTTCCTAGTTGGCAAGGTCGGCATGGAGAATCCTTAGAGTACCTACCCTTTGGTAAGCCTCTAACTATGTTATTATTTGCTAAGTTTACTAATGGTTTTGTAGTTTAGATGACCTAGTCTTCTATGCCATAATTCACTTTTATCAATAATATTGTTGAATAAACAGACTTCTGTAGGTGAGGAGCTAAAGTCCACTACATATACTTTTCCTTTTCTAATTCCATTGAGTACTGCGCACCTGTCTTGATATCAATAATATGGCAGAATAGTGTGGTGAATTTTACCTCATACTTACCATTTTCACATATCTGACTTATACTTATCAGATTGTGCTTCAGTCCTTTAACTACTGCCACATTCTTGAAGGTGACTTTCCCTTCTTTGAAGTCTCCAAAGCCCCTGGTTTGCCCACAGCTAGAGTCTCCAAAGGTCACTGATGGTCCAAGTCTATCCTCAAAGTTGATCAATAGATTTTTGCATCCTGTCATGTGCATGGAGCATCCACTGTCCAAGTACCACACCAGCCTGGAGATGTGATACATCTGCACATAATGTTTTACACATTAGTTTGGACCCTGCTGAGCTGTGGTCACTTCCTCCCATCAGTGAAAGATTTAATGAAAGAATAAGTAGGTTTTTCTGAATATCCTTCCTCCTTTAGGGGTATTGGTTTATCATACCAATTTTCTTTGGTGATGTTACAGAAATAGTGGTCATAGTAAAAGGAAATGGATTGAGAGAGCTGTTTGGAAGAGGAGAAATTTCTGTCTGATTGGTTGCGTCGATATGGATTCGACGTACGGTTTATGGTTGCGTCGATATGAAGTCGACGCTTTCTCCATTCTGCGTTTATTTTCAGTCGAAGCATGAGAGAGGTTGCGTCGGGTAGGAGTCGACGCACTTTAGTGCAAGCGTCGATTAGAAATCAACGTGCGTTGATAAGAATTCGACGCATGTTTGACTCTTTTCTGAGGATATTTTCCTAGGATTCCTTCATATGTAATGGGATTAGTTTTATTAAAGACAGTGGTTGTTTCTGGATTATCCTGTGATCTTTCTCCTGTCAAATGACCTTCCCTAGTGAAGTGAATGGGATGTCTCCAAACAGATTTTCTAGGTGATTGAGTTTTTGGTTCTAAGTTAGTATTATCTTCTAGTTGTCTAAGTCTTTCAGTAAGATTTCTAGAGATGTTCTTGAGCTTCTGACTTCTCCCATTTAGAGAGTCTTCAAAGACCTTTGCCTTTGCTAGCTCATTTTTCAGTGTTAGATTTTCTGTATAGATTTTGTCTAATTCCTTTAGACTAAGCTCATAGTTATTATACTGTGTATTTACTTGTTTGAGATTGTTTAATTCATTTCTTAGTTTGTTAATTTCTTTTTAAGATTTGATTAGATTTAAACAGAATTCTTTGAAATTGTTTTTGAAATCAGTGGAAGAGAAATCTATATCATCAAGCATATTTACTATAGATGTATCATCAGGCTTCTCAGTGGCCATCAAACAGGTTTCCTCCAGCTTGGCCTCTTCTTGATCATTGTTTGATGAGGTGCTTTCTTCAGATTCAGAATCACTCCATGATTGAGCAATGAGACCTTTCTCTTTCTTCTTTTTCTTCTGTAGATCTGTTCTTTTCAGATCTTTCTTTTTGCTGATCTCCTTAGGACATTCAGGTGCAATATGTCCAGGTTTCCTGCAAGAGTAACATATAATCTCTTTAGTAGGTGTTTTATTATACCTGGTTTTTGAGTCTCTTCCTCTGGATCCTTCTGTTTTGATCTACTTCTTGAATCTTTTGGCCAGTAGGCTGATCAGCTCCTCATCACTTGTAGAGGGTTCACCTTCAATAGCCTTCAATGCAATACTCTTTTCTTTTAAGAGTGAAGGAGTCTTTTCTTTCACTTCTTTCTCAGCTCTTGTTTTCAACAGATGTTCATAAGATTTTTAATTTGCCCAACAGGACATCTGTTGAGATTTCTCTTTGACTTCTGGAGTCTCTAATTGGCCAGATTCTTGAATCCCAAGAGCTAGGGAAGCAAGTTAGCAGTTTGTCATTTATCTCAGTGAGAGATATGTCCTTTTCAAGTGTTCTCAACTCATTCACTATGAGGCTGAATCTGGCATACATGTCAGCAACACTTTCACCTTCTTTCTTCTGAAAGTTTTCATATTGAGAGATGAGTAGTGCCTTTCTATCCCTTTTCTCATCAGCACTTCCCTCTACCATTTTTGTGAGAGCTTCCCATACTTCCTTAGCTGACTCACAATCAGCAATCTTTTGGAAGATTTCATCTGAGAGGGTTGAGACTAGGATATTCATAGCCTTGGCATCATATCCTTGGGCTTTCTTTTCTTCCTCTGTCCACTCAGCTTTTGGAGCAAGTGTTTCAGTCACTTTTCCACTTGAGTCCTTTCTGAATGGCTTGTGGGGACCTGTCAAGATTAACATTAAACAATTCATCATCAATAGAGTTTAAATAAATTCTAATTCTTGTTTTCCAAAGTGCAAACTTTTCAAGGTTGCAAATTGGTGGTCTGGTGGAAGCATAATCTTTGATTTGTGCCATGTGAAAAATAATTGTTAGAAATATATATATATATATATATATATATATATATATATATATATAAGAGGTAGGATATTTTTGATCAAGGAGTTAACATTTTTAGATCAACCTCCCTATGATACCAATTGAAAGTGCACAGTTAACCTCACTAGAATTCTCTAGAGGGGGGGTGAATAGAGATTTAAAATATTTTTGTGCGAAGTTAATAATTATATATATGGGTGTAGTGATCACAGATTAGAGCTTCCCACACACCAACTAAGAATTAAACAAGTAAAGAAAAATCACAGCACAATACAAAGAAATATATTGGTTCCCCAAACTTTGGGTAGTCCACTCTTCTACCCCCTTGGTAGGAAATTCACTATCTTGCACTGAGTCTTTTGATAAGGAGACTCTTAGAAACACCCTGAGTCTTTTGATAAGGAGACTCTTAGAACCAACTGAGTCTTTTGAAAAAGAGACTCTTAGAACCAGTACAACTGAATTTTTTGAAGAGAGATTCTAAAAACTCTTTTACAGTATTTGAAAGTGAAATAAAGGTAAAGAAGAAAGAGAGATAATAAAAAGACAAGGAGGAATCTTCTTCCTAGCAAGAAGATTGGAAGCACAAGAAGTAGTGAATGAAATCTCTCTTCTATAGTGAGAAGGAGATTGTAGGCCTTTTTCTCTCTTTTGTGAGAGCTATCAGAGTATGCAGCAGAGTGGCTTCAGAAGCAAGAGAGGATGGAAGCTTGATCTTTGCTGCAGCACTATTTCTCAATTCTCTCTTTTCACTTGGGAGCTCTTCCTCTTTTTCAAATGTAAAATGGTGGATCACTTGTGTCAAGTTCTCTGCCGACCACCTTGTTATTTATAGCTCTGTTCATTAAAATAACACTATAAGAGAGTAATCAATTAGCAGACAGAGAATTAGAAAGAAGGAGAAATTTCCATAATTATATCTATAGAAGGAAAGTATTCATTCTAATTTCAAATAGTGTCCATAATGGATTTAATCAAATTAGCCAAGAATTCATTAGAGGAAAGAATAATTCAGAACGGCTATAAAGAATGATTTGATTCCCTATAAATCAGATCTATGAAAGAAGGAATGAGATCTGGAGATTTTTGAATTAATCATAGAAATCGACGTGCGTCGATTACTATTCGACAGTAAGCGTCGAATTCGTCCTGGCTGGACGTCGAGAGGAGAATAAGGAAGGTGCGTCGACTTCTCAAGATGCGTCGACTAGAAGTCAGAGCTACGTCGACATAGGATACGTCGAATTCTGCTTGGACCTACTTCGACTCATTCTGATAGAAACGTCGACTTTATTTCGACGTTGCGTCGAATACTATTCGACGCATATTTACTCATCCTAATTCTTCATCTTTAGAATTTATATTTTACTCATTTCTAGGGGTTAAGAGAAATCATTTCCCCAACATCCTCTTACTGCGCCTTCTTTTCTACCTCCAGAGCAACCCGGGCGGCTTCCTCCCGGCTTTCAATCTCCCTCACCTTCCCTTCCAGGTCGCAAAGAAGGCATTGAAGGTTGTCCAACTCGTCCTGCCCAGAGTTTGAGCTCTGTGCAAGGCTCGGCTCCTAAGACAGCAGAGGCAGGCTAGAAATGAGGTCGCCCGACCTCACCGCTTCTTCCGGTTTATCTGCAAAAAAGGGTGTTGTTAGCACAGCCGAAAGTGAATAATACGACAGAGTATTACAAGATAAAATGCTTGGGTGCACAGACCATCACGACTGTTCAGGGTCCATCCTGTGGCGCTGCTCCTTCCAAAACTGCTCATTCTGCCTTCTCTTGATAGCAGAAATTTGGGTCCCGGGTGGAAAATAACCCAGAAGCGGGTTCAATAGCAAAGCGTTCTTTCGAGGTAGCGGAACGAAGTTGCGGACAGGGTTACAACCCCCATCATGCTTACCTGGTGCGAAAGGATTTGGCAGCTGCGGCTTTTCCAGAGCACATCTCCTCTCCTCCACCTTCGCTTTAATCAAGCGCACCCGGTCATCATCGGGTCATCTTCTTTTGGTGCGTACTCTTTAGGTTTACCCGCATCCTCACCAGGAGAGTCTGCACAATTTGAGGTCACAGGACTGTCAAGAAGTTTGTCCCTACTCTGGATGGTCATCAATGTTGTTAAAAATATCGCTAAGGGTCGTACTATCCTTAAAATCGGGAGTTAAACCGTCCTGTTTGGCAGAAAGGGATGATCGGCTCTTCAACTTCTTCCTTTATACGCGGGTTGGTCTGGAACAAGGCCTCTGCTGGTTTCTTGTAGAGTTCTTTGCTCTTGGCTCTCATCTTCCACACCTTCTTCGCTATCCGCTCCACTATTGTCTCGGCTCTCTTCCTTTTCTTCTTATCCGTCTCTGGCTTTGCTGAAGGAGAGGGGCTGGAGTTGTCATCCACCACTATCAAAGGAGTGGTCAACTCGACCGGTTTGGGAGAGTTGACCAACCCTTCTTCTCTCTCATGTATCATGAGAAGGGGATTCCCAGAAGGGGTTATTTCAATATCAAAGGACGCGGCTTCTCCGGCCTTTGGTGCTGCATTGCTCGAGCCCGCCTTGTCAGAAGGGGCGGACTCCCCGGCCTTCGACTGAATGGCTTCAGAATCCATCTTATCGGAAGGTGCTGGTGGATCGTTCGATGGTTTAGAACTGCCCGCTTCGGGCTCTTCAAGAACCTTCGGAGGCGTCAAGGTCCACAGAGGGTTTTGGGCTAACCGCTGTGGGTTTCCCGGACCGGTGGCTTTTCTTTCGGTCTTTCTTCTTTCGGTCCTCTTCCTTCTTCCGATCTCCACTTTTGTCCACGCAGACTTGGAGATGGTCAAGGAAGTTCATTTTGATCAAAGGATTGCCGGCATTGAAAAAGCCTAACCGCAGTTGGCGAGTAGCTCCCCGTGATTTCAAAGAAAGTATTCAGAATGAAGGGCCCTCAAGGTTTTTTATAAGCTTCAGAACAAACCGGGCGCGGTCTACGGACTAGAACTAATATTTTCGAAATTTCCTCGAGATTTGAAAATATGCTGGGGATCATGTTTACCTGGAAGAACGCTTCCCGGGTAATACCTCTCTCAGACCGGGCGGTTTGCTGCATCAAGTCACCCAGCTCTAAAATTATCAGGTCTCTCGGTCCAGCCTGAACAAACTAGGCGGTCTAACAGTATCCATTCCGCCTCCAAGGATTGAAGAGTACCAATGCGCAAGTCCAGAAGGCAAACCGCGGTCTCAGGTCATAGACCGCTTGAGTTGCATCATAATATTGATCGCAGCACACTCAAACTCTGGCCAGTATAGATCGAATGCCCAAGCCGCGCGGCTTGTTTCTTTTTCCTTTCTGTATCCTTTCACCCCCTGCTCGATTCTCCTGTGCCCGGGCGCAGGCGGTTATTTTATCCCTGCCCATTTGGGCAGGCCCCCGAGCCTATAAATAGGGGCGGGAGACATTCCCAAGACACGGACACTCGAATCCAGGAGCTCGTTTGTATGAGCTGCGGTCTCGAATTAAGTGTCTTGCAAATTGTCTGCTCGGCCAGCTTCATATGTAACCCGCTGTAACCTGCTTCACTTTAATCAAAGGAAAGCCCGTCAAAAGAGTGGCATTCACCGTGACGGGCTAATTCTGGCCTCGACTGCTGCCAGCGGTCTAATCAACCTAAATCATTAAGTCGGATAGTAATCGATAGCTTGCAACCCTTTATTTTCCTTGCTTTTCAAGCAGTGATCGTGGAGGCGCATTTTTGGCCTCAAAAAGGTTTTGTAAATGTTTTTAATGCAATAATATTATCTTCTACTCTAGTCTTGACTACTTATCACTGATCATTGGAATATATAAAAAAGGGATGTCTCGGTCACTAATGTCGAACGATAACTTCTAGCGCTAACGGTAGAAATAGAGACTCCATCTCTCTTGTCTTGTACAACACTGTTTCATAAAAGCATATATCATTATCTTTAGAGAAATATTTCGTAAAATATATTCATCATTTAACTATAATTTCACTTAAGCACTAAAAGTTTTAAAACCCATATTCACCCCCTCAAAGACCGCCTACAAATCCAACAAGTGGTATCAAAGGTAGGTTATTCCAAAACGGTCTAACAACTAGGAATAATGGCGCTCCATTATCTCGCTTTTCTTGAGGGGCAAGGGATAAGTAGACCTCCATTTTTCACTAGAATTGATTATAACTACTGGAGAACACAGATGCACTAATTTCTAAAACATTTAGATATAGATGTTTGGGCTTGGGTAGAACAACATTATACAACTCCTACGTATGTAGTTGGAGATTTAACCATGGAAAAGCTTATAGATAAATGGGATGAGGGAGATAAAAGTAGATGAAAAAATAACGCTAAAGCAATGAACGCCTAATTTTGTGCTTTAGATAGAACTGAATTCAATCGAGTTAGTGCTTGCGAAACTACTTATGATATCTGGAATTTATTAGAAATAACTCATGCGGGTACTTCGCAGGTTAAATACGCAAATCTATTCCAACTGGAATTGGAGTTTTAAAGATTCAGAATGGATACAGACTAGGACGTAGACTCAGTATACACTCTCTTCACCAATACCATTAACACCTCAAAGATACTCATGTAAACTTTCTCTAATGGTGACTTGGTGAGGAAAATCCTTTGGTCTCTCCCTCCGAAGTTCAATACAAAGGTGACAGACATATCCAAGTCATATGATCTAAGATGTCTCCAGATTGAGAGCCTCATTGGGAATCTCAAAACCCATGAGGTTGAACTCAAAATCCAACACAAAGAATATAACAAAGAGCTGAAGAAGAAAGCCTTGGCACTAAAGGCAAGGAAAGAGGACGACGATGAGGAGGTGGATAAAGAGAGCCTTTTCATGAAAAATTTCACAAAGTTCATGAAGAACCCAGAAAGGAGAAACACCTTCCGGAAGTATCTCCGAAAAGACTCAAGAAGGAAAGGCTCATCATCCAAAAAGGTGAAATCAAGCGATGACGATGACGAGCGGCCTCCACCGGAAAGCTTCCACTGTAGGAAGACCAGACATATACGAAGTCAGTGTCGAAAGTACCTAAAAGAACAAAAAGAAAAGCGGCACAAAGGAAAAGAGAAGAAGAAAGTTCTGAAGGCAGCAACATGGGATGACTCTTCATCCGAAAGCTCAAACGACTATACTTCCAGCAACGGTGAAGAGGAAAATATGGGCCTAATGGGAAGAAGACATGATTCATCGGTCGACGATTGCAGTGTCCATAGCGACACTGAGGTACTTCCTTCTACTTATGAAAATCTTTATATTGAATATATGAAAACCTGCAAAATTTTCAATAAAAGTCTAAAGGATCTTGATCTTTTAAAAACTGAAAATAAAATTCTCTTAAAACAAAATCAAAAGTTAACTAAGGAAGTAAAATCTTTGGGAAAAGAGAAGGTGTCTTGTATAGAGTATGATTACTACTTGGCAAGGATAAAAGAACTAGAAAATGATATTTCTAAGGCTCTCTCGAATATTAATTCTCTTACAAAACAAAAGGAAGAATTAGAAAAAAGTTTATAAAACTCTCATTCTCAAATTGAAGATGGAAAGAAAAGTTTTGCAAATAGTTGTGGAAATGTAATTAATGAAAAGACTTTCTTAAAAGCCAGGTTCCATGACTTGAGCATGGCTATAGAAAAGTTCGTAGTTGGCCAGAAGACCCTTGACATGATTTTGGCCAACCAAACGCATACAATTGCAAAATATGGGCTAGGTTATGACTCAAGAATGTATCACCCGGCTATACCTTTTACCGCTGGCGGTAGTAACATAAAAAATAACCCTTATAGCAACAAATCTACACTATATTTTGTTGGTTCCCCACCCTTCAGCAAGAGTCCAAAGAAATATTTGAAAAAGGTCTCAACCCCTTTTGTGTCTTGTGATAAGTGCTTTCACTTTGGACACAACATGAACTCTTATAGGAAGAAGGGATGATGTGCGTTCAAGCAAATCAGGGCACCTAAGGCTTCCACCTAATCTATGGGAGGATCCTCTTGGGTATCCGGATCTTTACTCTCATCTTCTTTTTAGGTCTATTGGCAGGCTAAGGAAAAGGAAGACATATGGTACTAGGACTCGTGTGTTGGTACTAGGCGCCCTTAGAGGGAGGGGTGAATAAGGGTTTTTAAACTTTTCAATGCTTAGGTGAAATTATACAAATAAGTTGAATATATTTTATAAAAATATTTCAGTCAAGAAAGTGATATAATCTTGTATGAAACTGTGTTGCACGAAGCAAGAGAGATGGAGACTCTGTTGTTACCGCCAGCGGTAGACGTTACTGCTTGGCTTCAGTGACAAAAAACTCCCTTTTCGTTTAGATTCCAAAGATCAGCGATAACAAGTCAATACTAGAGAAAAAGATAATATTAGTGCTTTAAACATGATTACAAAATGTAATCCCAATGACTCTTGGAATTGAGATGAATGTAAAAACCTTTTTGATTTTCTATACCAACCCTTCTCCCAAGGACCGGTTGGCTCTAGTCTATCTCTCCTAGATGAGTCCACGAACAACCCCTAGATCTAACCATAGAACTAGTCGCCATACACATACAACGAATTCTCCCTAGCCCTCACAAGGCCCTAGTCACCAACACACATGCGAATTTCTCTACCGACAAAAATAAGAGTTACAAACAATAATGAAACTAAAGCATCAAAAACTCCCTCATATATTGAACTTAAAGATGATGTAAGTGTGATTGATCCTTCTTCAAGTTCATAGCGTTCACAAGCGTTGATGGAGTTCTCTTGGCTTGCAAGGAGGAGACTCTCACTAAGGTATATGCATTGTGGATTTGTTGCAACGTCAATCAGCACCGCTAAATGAAGGAGGACCGCTCTTAAAATAGACTCGGATCCTAGCGCCAGCGGTAGTGCTACCTCTGAGCGATAGCCTCTTTAGGCAATAGGGTGGCACGCGGATTGAATCAACTTTGGCAACATTTTGGCTCCAAATTTGGTAGCCCCTCCTACCATGTCGTGGTAATACTAACTTGCCGCAATAGTAAAATATGTTTCCTTGCAATCAGATCTCCTTCCTTTTTTGCTCCTCAATCTGCATCAAGATGGCGGGACATCCATAAGTTACCGACGGGCATTAGCCTTAACACGACATGGTAGTACTTAATATATTATAGTCCCGTCGACATTCCTTTATCGATGATATTTCCTTCTCGACGTTGTTTCCAAATATGCCAACGCTATCTCCAGTAGTAATGTTGACGCGTCGTAGTAGAACTTGTTATATGTGAGTCACTTCGAGATTTCATTCTCAACCATATTGCCATCTCGACAATTTTTCCAAGTATGGAGAAGCTATTGTCAGCGGTTGCGTTAACACGTCGTGATAGCAATAGAGTGTCGTAATGATAGAGGATCATCATCTTTCTTTATCGTTCTCATAGGGGATTGAAAACAGAAGTTCCTGCACACTATAAACACATGACAAGTATGGTTAAATACAATGAGATTTGTTATTCTTAAACCAAGCGATGTGGAAAGCATGTTCCAACAAACTCCTTTTTTTAATAACAAATCCTCTTAGAAAGAAATCATTCAAATATAAGATTTGTGTTTATAGTAAAGGATAAGCGTGATAGTATGAATATGCTCACTTATATAGATGCTCCCCCTATATGAGTGCTACCTACATCAAAGCATCATATGGATTTTACTCCCCTTAAGTTTGAATTGCTTTCAAAGTTATTCTCCCTCTTTTGGTATTATCAAAAGAGGGTGGAGAGAAATTATATCGTTTAAGAGTCAATATGTTTGTATAGAAGGGAATGAGCATAACAATGATTTATGACTTAGTGATACCACATGGTGAATGAGTAAAAGAGATTTGATTTGCAAGTGTGAGGTACCATTAGATTCGTATACACAACCACTTATTGGGTAAGAAAATATTCATGATCGAGCTTACAAGTTGTAAAATTTGTGGAAAGCATGTTGAAGTATTTTGCAAAGAAACATCTTAATAAGAGTTTGAAGCATAATAAATGAGTAAAAGTTTTAGTCTAGTAGAAAATAAATGTTTTAGCAATTGAAGACCAAGATCAAATATCACTTGTTATCAAAACATAATAGCACTTGTTTAGAGAGTAAATTATCAAGATTGAGTATGCAAGGCGTAGCGGAAAATATGTTTTTTTATTAAAAAATAGGTTAGCATGATTTACTTTATCAAGACAAGATAGAAAGATACAATTTTTTTAATTGGTAATTCAAGTAAACTTATATATTGCAGAGATCATACAATGCTATCTAGTGCATCTAGTAAAGATTGTAAAGAAGAAATGTAGATATGCATTAGACTCCAATTCTCATGAGTAGAAGTCTTATAAGGGATAATGATGTGTATGAATAATATTTTTGATAAGAGTATACAATAGATTTAATCAAAATACATGACATGTATATTGGAATAAGCACAACATTATCCAAAATGCATTTTTAGAATTACTTCCACCCAAAGAACTATATTTGATTTCAATGCAAATAATAATAGTACAACTACGAAGGTGCTCTGCACACACAATGTTCATTCAGACTTATCAGGGTGCAAAGTAGTGCTTGAGGGATCACATATATTTTGTTTTCTTTGATTTATTTGTGATTTGGTGTACAAGAAGAAGTAATATATATAAGTGTTTCCACAAGACACTTTACAATTCTCTCTAAGGTGCTCAACCTCACAATGCTCATTAAGGCTTATCATGGGGGTGAGTAGTGCTTGGTGAAGTTACCTTCTTCAATTATTCATTTGAATTTTAGCTTAATGACAGAGATCTCTGAATTCACTTGTTTCTGCAAACATAGAGTTTTTGAATGAACACACTTCTTCAAATATGGATGCATGAAAGAGATTTTTATTATGGTGTACGTAAGCTAATCACACATCCAACAATGTTAAGTTGTTACACTACACAATCATGCAAGAGTAAGAATAAAATCATATGTAGATTATCAAATATGTGAGTGAGTAAATCATTATCAAATATAAAACATTACTCATACTTAAAGGCATGCTAAGCAATCCTACACATGATTTCTATAATCAACTTCATTGCACATTACAAGATAATGTTCAAGGCATGACACAAAACAATGTGTTAAGATACTTGAAATTTGAATTTAACATTGTATTTTAATCTTGAAAAGATAAACCTAATCATCCTTGAAACATTTCAATGAATAACAATTAGTTTTTATAAATTATTAAATTTTTGAAGAAAATATTAAAATTATTGAAAATATATTATTGTGTTTTTAGTTTGTTTTTTTATTTTGTATTTGATTTTTGATATAAAAAAGAAAACATGTTTTGTTTGATTTTTTATCTGTTTTACTTATTTTTTGTTTTTAGTATTTATTGAGTAATAATAAATAAATACAAATACAGAACTTTTAAAATAAATAGCAAATTCAGGATTTTTATACTACCGCCGCGCGCTAGAAACAGAAGTCGTGTTTTTAGGGAAAATGTGTGTATTTTGAAATATTTTGCTTGATTATGATTGTTCAGTGTAAGGTCTATATATTAGAGCAAATAAATCGGACAAGAACATACACAAAATACGGGTTTGTCATTTTTAAGCTAAGAAGTCCAAAACCCCTAATTCTAGCCTAAGTAAAGCAAATCGTGCAGCGGGTAGAGGCTTGTTAAAGATGCCCGCAAGTTGGGATTTAGTTCCTATTAAGTTTACATGAACATGTTCTTTCTTTATGTGATCCCTAATGAATTGATGTCTCATGTCTATGTGTTTGGATTTTGAGTGATGAACGGGGTTGTTTGTTAGGTCAATAACACCATTGTTGTCACAATCTAGTTTAATATTGGTTATATGAACTCCGAAGTCTTCTAAGGTTTGAGTCATCCATAACACTTGTGCACAACATCTTAGTGCGATATATTCGTCCTCGGTGGTGGAGAGGGCAACCAAATTTTGTTTTATACTTGACCATGTAACTAGTGAAGGGCCTAAGAAATGATATGTGCCACTAGTGCTTTACCTATCTAATGAACACACCACATAATCAGAATCAGAATTTCCATGTAAAAGAAAAGAATCATTGTTTGGGCACCATAGACCTAATCTAGATGTTCCTATTAAATATTTATAAAATTTGCTTCACGTCTTTTAAATGAGATCCTTTTGGATGAGCTTGAAATTTAGCACATAAACATACGACAAACATAATGTCGGGTCTAGAAGCACTCAAATACAATAATGATCCAATCATTCATCTATATAAAGTTTGATCAATTGAAATTTCGGCTTCATCCTATCCTAATTTTAGTGATGAACTCGTTGGTGTACCAGCTAGTTTTAAGTTTTCAAATCCAAAATGTTTTAGCATATCATGTACATATTTAGTTTGACAAATAAAGATTCTATCATTTCATTGTGTGATTTGAAAACCTAAAAAATATGTGAGTTCTCCAACTAAGCTCATTTCATTCATTTTGCATCACTTTTACTACTTCATTACACAACTCTTCAATAGTGGCTCCAAAAATAATATCATCAACATAAATTTATAAAATGATCAAATCATTATTAATATGCTTGATGAAGATTATGTTATCGGCACTACCCATTTTATAATCGTGCTTTAATAAAAAGATGCTAGACGCTCATACTAGGCATGTGGCGCTTGCTTTAAACCATAAAGCTCCTTTTCTAATTTATATACATAATTATGAAATTTTTCATCAATAAAACCGGGAGGGGTTGTTCAACATAAACCTCTTCATTAATTATCCCATTTAGGAAAGCACTTTTTACATCATTTGAAATAGTTTAAACTTCTTATAACTCGCAAAAGCACAAAAAATTCTAATAGATTCAAGGCGAGCAACGGGTGTAAACATTTCATCAAAATCTACCCCCTCGATTGGAGAGTATCCTTGTGCTACTAATCTAGCATTGTTCCTACTGATTATAGAATCTCCATCTAATTTGTTTTTTAATATCCATTTACACTAATAATTGGGTGATTAGATGGTCTTTCTACTAACATTCAAACCCTATTTCGTTCAAATTGATTTTGTTCTTCATTCATAGCAATAAATCAAAATTCATTATTTAAAGCGGTTGAAACATTTTTTGGTTCAATTTCGGAATCAAAGCATAAATTATAAAAGGATTCATGAATGTAAGAACGTGTCGTTACCCCTCTTGATGGTTCTCCAATGATAAGCTCCCTTGGATGATCTTTTGTAAATCTAGGCACGCTTGGAGGTAAGAAATCTTCTTGCACCGCCTATATTTGTGTATCAACTCCAAGTGGTTCATCATCCACATGCTCCAAGGGTGAAAGAGGTTCCTCTTCTTTTCCTACAATATTAGAATATACACAAGGAACAAGTTCATCAAACCTAACATGAATAGACTCTTCAACCTTTTTAGACTTTTTATTGCATATTCTATATGCTTTACTAGTTGAAGAGTATCCAAGAAAAATTCCTTCATCATATTTCTCATCAAATTTTTCTAAGATATCTTTGGTGTTTAAAATAAAGCATTTACACCCAGAAACAGGAAAGTAAGATACATTAGGTTTCTTTTGGTTGTATAATTCATATTGTGTCAATTTTAAAATTGGGCGAAGCATGGCTAGATTTATTACATAACAAGAGGTATTTACCGCTTCGTCCTAAAAAGATCTAGGCAACCCATACTCCGATAACATAGTGCATATAGGTTCCTGAAGGGTTCTATTTTTCCTATCCAACACACCATTTTGTTGAGAGGTGCGTGGAGCGAAAAATTTGTGTTTAATGCCTAGATTATTGCAAAAAGTGGAGAAATTTTGATTTTCAAATTCCCCTCTACGATCTGAGCGAATGAATTTAATTTTTAAATCTAACTCATTTTGAATACGATTGCATAATTTGTAAATTCAGAAAAAGCATTGGATTTGGAGGTAATAAATAATATCAATGTAAATCGAGAATAATCATAAATCAATACAAACATGCACTTTCTACCTCCTAGACTACAAGTTTTAATTGGTCCAAATAGGTCCATGTGAATTAGTTGTAAGGGTCTAGTGGTAGAAAATTTCCCTTTTTGGCAAGGCGGGCAAAGTGTAGATATGTTTCCATTAAGCATTGACAAACCTCTTATTATTTAATTTTTCTTACAATTTTAAAATCAACTTGGTGCTAGAGTGACCAAGACGCCTATGCTATAATGCCAGTTCTTCATTTTTTGAGATTAGACATTCTAGTGAAGCAAGTGAAAGATCATGAAAAGCAATCAAATAGACATTGTGAGTTCTTGGTGTAGTGAGTACAATATCATTAGTTGTACGATTTATAATTTTACACAAATTTGCAGAAGGCTTAAAACATAACTTTGCAGTGATACCATATAAAACATTTGTAATAGAGAAAGAGTCGTTACCCACTGTACCGACGCATAAGATTATTCCCTTTCCATTGCCACCAAAATTCACTATTCCTCCTTTGTTCTTTGTGAGGCTAAGGAACTTTGCTTTGTCGCCCGTCATTTGTTTGGAACATCCCGAGTCCAAGTACCACATGTCTTTCTTTTCCTTAGCCGACCAACAGACCTAAAAAGAAGATGAGAGTAAAGATCTGGATACCCAAGAGGTTCCTCCCATTGAGTAGATGGAAACCTTAAGCACCCAGATTTGCTTGAATGCACATCTTTCCTTCATCCTACAAGAGTCCATGGTGTGTCCAAAGTAAATGCACTTAGCACAAGACACAAAAGGGGTTGAGACCTTTTTCAAATTTTTCTATAGACTCTTGCTGGATGGTGGGGAACCAGAAGAAAATAGTGTAGATTTATTATTGTAAGAATTATTGATTCTGTTACAACCGTCAGCGGTAAAAGGTACCGTCGAGTGGTAACTTCCAGAACCATACCCAAGCCCATATTTTGTCACATCCATGTCTTTGGTTGTCCAAAATCATGTCAAGGTTCTTCTGGCCAACTCTGAATTTTTCTATAACCATGTTCAAGTCATGGATCTGGGCTTTTAAGAGAGTGTTTCCATTAACTAGATTTCCACACCTATTTGCAAAATTTTTCTTTCCATCTTCAATTTGAGAATGAGAGTTTTTTAAACTTCTTTCTAATTCTCCCTTTTGTTTTGTAATAGATTCAATATTTGAGAGTGCCTTAGAAAGATCATTTTCTAATTATTTTATCCTTGCCAAGTAATGATCATTCTCTTGTCAAGACTCCTTTTCTTTTCCCAGAGATTTTACTTCCTTAGTTATCTTTTGATTAAGTCTTAAAAGAATTTATTTTCAGTTTTTAAAAGATCAAGATCTTATAGATTTTTATTGAAAAATTTACAGGTTTTCATATATTCAATATAGAGATCTTCATAAGTAGAAGAAAATATCTCAATGTCACTTTGGACACTGCAATCATTGTCTGATGATTCCTGGCTTCTTCCAATGAGTCACAGATTTGTCTCTTCGCCGTCACTTGATGTAGAGCCATTTGATCTTTCGGATGAAGAGTCATCCCATGTTGCATCCTTCAGAACCTTCTTCTGTTCTTTTCCTTTGTGTCGCTTTTCATTTTTTTTTCTTTCAGGTACTTTGGGCTCTAGCTTCGTATATGCCCGGTCTTCCTACAGTGGAAGCACTCCGGTGGAGACCGCTCGCCGTCGTCGTCGCTTGCTTTCTCTTTTTCTCCCTTTTGGATGATGAGCCTTTTTGGAAATACTTCCAGAAGTTGTTCCTCCTTTCCGAATTCTTCAGGATCTTTCTGAAATTTTTCACAAAAAGGCTCTCTTCATCCTCATCGTCGTCCTCTTTTCTTGACTTCAACACCAAGGCTTTCTTTTTCAGCTCTTTGTTGTATTCTTCATCTTGGATTTTGAGTTCAACCTCATGGGTTTTGAGATTCCTAATGAGGCTCCTAATATGGAGCCATCTTAGATCATGTGACTCAGAGATGGCTGTCATCTTTGGAGTTAACTTCAGAGGGATAGACCGAAGGATTTTTCTCACCAAGTCACCATTTGAGAAGGTTTTTCTGAGTATCTTTGAAGCGTTGACGATCTTGGTGAAGCGAGTGTACATCGAGTCTACATCCTCACCTATATCCATTTTGAACCTTTCAAACTCCGACTCCATTTGGAATAGCTTTGATTCTTTAACCTGTGAAGTGCCCTCATGAGTTATTTCCAATAAATTCCAGATAACATAAGCAGTTTCGCAAACACTAACTCAATTGAATTCAGTTCTATCTAAACTGCAAAATAAGGCATTCATTGCTTTACGTTATTTTTGCATCTACTTTTATCTCCAGGCTTTTCCATGATTACATCTCCAACTATATATGTAGGAGTATTAAAATGTTGTTCTACCCAAGTCCAGACATCTAAATCTAAATTCATTAGAAAATACCGCATACATGTTCTCCAGTAGCTATAATCATTTCCAGTGAAAAGTGGAGGTCTACTTATACCTTGGCTCTCCTGAAAAGTGAGATCATGGAGCATCGTTATTCCTAGTTGTTAGATCGTTTAGGAATAACCTCCCTATGATAATACTTGGTTGATCTGTAGGGGCCCTTAGGGGGGTGAATAAGGGTCTTAAAACTTTTCAAAGCTTAAGTGAAATTATCCAAATAAGTTGAATATATTTTATGAAAATATTTCAGACGTGACAATGATGTAAGCTTTTAAGAAACTGTGTTGCACAAAGCAAGAGAGATATAGACTCTGGTTCTACCGCCAGCAGTAGAATTTACCGCTCAGCATTAGTGACAGAAAACTCCCTTTTCGTTTAGATTCCAAAGATCAGAGATAGCAAGTCAATACTAGAGAAAAAGATAATATTATTGCTTTAAACATGATTACAAAACTTAATCCCAATGACGCTTAAAATTAAGGGAATGTAAAAACCATTTTGGTTCTCTATACCGACCCTTCTCCCAAGGACCAGTTGGCTCAAGCCTATCTCTCCCAGATAAGGCCTCGAGCCGCCCCTAGATCTAACCCTAGACCTAGTCGCCACATCCACATGGTGAATTCTCCCTAGTGCTCACAAGGCCCTAGTCGCCAACACACGGGCAAGTTTCTCTACCGACAAAAATAAGAGTTACAAACAATAATGAAGCCAAAACGTGCGAAGACATTGTGTACTCTTGCTCGTGGTCAAACAGAGATAGTGGAGCGGGCGTCTCCACTACTAGGTGGGTATGCATTTTACCAGAGCTAGGCCCTACGTATGCCTCAATGCGTGAACATGCAGAGACACAGTGTACTCTTTCTCGGCTTTAACCAGACGACACCTCCAAGGCAAGTGGAAGGGTCATTGGGAAAAGAGTCGCCAAGACACCAGCTAAGCTGGCCCACTAGACCTAAACCCACTAGCCAAGTCTACACACTTCTGTCAGCTTGACGATCAGACAAGTATCGTAGACCCACCACAAGTAATCCTATCCTTAGGATCAATATGCACATGCATAAGTAAACACCCCCATATCATATGTATAACAGAGCTAATAGCTCTCAGGGACTATAAACCAAGTCGTCATTATATTCATCCACCATAATAAAAGACAGCTATGGTTCAACTCCAATGTGAAATGTGGTAAATTGATCGTGATCCTATGGAGTACTTATGGTACTATACAAATATTGAGTTTCTAATATCTGGTTAATATGTTTATCTTATGTTGACATAACAGTTTCCGTTGAATCTTGGACTTCTTGAGGTCTATCCCGTGAAGGGCCTCTCAACGGTATGAACTTCTTTGATCTCATCTTTCATTTCTTGATAATTGCAAATCTTTTTTTCTTCGGAATGAACTTCTTTGATCTCATCTTTCATTTCTTGATAATGCAATGCAGGTTAAGGAGGTGAAGACTCATAAACAATATAACTTTCAAGTGTTTAATGACATATTTCAGGTTCGTGTCTTTTGATTTTTTTGGAAACATCTGAATTTGGTTAAACAACATAATCCTTAATCTCATACAATTTATTGATTACTTGCAACATTAATATTTAATAAGCGGCTCGACTTTTCTCCAATTTTATTTGCTTTGATTTTTATAATCATTTTGGTGGTATGCTGATTTAATTTTGTTCTAATTTTCTTGGGTATTCTTATTTTGTTCTGATTTTCTTGGGCATGCTTTTAGATTTTGGTAATGGATGTCTGAAAAAACCAATTTATTGGGAGATTTCTGCTCCAAAGTTGTCCAGAAACCCTCCAGTCCTGTTTGACTCCAATTTCAGGTTTGATTTTTTTCACATTTGAAGTAGCAATCTAAATGGATACATACAATATTTTAAAATAGTTATTTTGTCCAGGCTCCACTTATGAAGTCAGGTTGTTTGTGCATGTTAAGCGATCTGACAAGGTTCGATCCATTTCTTCCTTATTAGTACTCTCCTTCCATTTCTCAGTTGTCCATTTCTCAATTGAGACTATTAAATAGCTTCTGATGAGATTATATTTTTTAACCATAATGCATATATGTCAAATGAGGCAATGAAACACATACCATAATATTGCTAGAATATCACATGCAGCTCAACAACTTACTTACCTTCAACTCCATCAAAAAACTGCAGCTTGTAGTGGTTTTTACAAAAACTGCGAGCAATTTATTGCTCCCGACTTCAGCAAATAGCTACAAGGAACACCCATTTGCTGCTTGCATTAATATATGTATGTATATATTTGTATGGTTACATTACTAGCATTTCTATTAACACATATACTCTTGCATTGTCCATACCCTATCTGACTTGGAACGTCGACAAGTTCAAGGTTGCATGCACTCATAGATGGAATGCATTTCAGAAATGGAAATGAAATGACTCAATTGAATATATATAATTTTTTGGTTTGGATTTCCTGAAGGGTTATTGGACATGAGTTATATATATATATATATATATTTTGGTTTGGAGTTCCTGAAGCATTCCAATATTAGGAATGAGTGTTTCTCATTGGAAGATAACATGATTTAAGACAAATTGGTGCTATGGAGAGTACTTTGGCGGTCCGGTCACACGAATGTCGCCGCCCCCCCTGCCCCCACATACAACGAATGTAACTTCCTCGACTGGAAATGAATTTCTTGGAATGCTTAAGAAATTCAGAAGTCTTATTAAAGTAGGTAAATTTGAATTTCTTTATCCAGATTTCTCAAAAAAAAAAATTTGTACTTCACTTCTCAACTTTATTTTTGTTTATTAATTTACTGGAATGCTTAATGTGAATTTGTATTACTTCAGAGGTTTGTTATAGATAAATTGATTTTGGGAAGTAATGGTTGTGGAGATTCACTCATTTCAGAGGCTTGGATGTTGTTTTCCATCTTTTTAGATGTTGAGATCTTTGTTTATGCTGGTTGATCTTATGACTATTACAGTTTTTGAACTGAAATTTCTCTTTGTTTAACCTTTATCCTTCCCTCATCTGAGTGCGGAAGCATTCCAGGGACTGAAGCATTTGCATTAATCCAGGACATTAATGTAATCTCCCTCTCTTTCTCTTCTCCTCTCACCATCTCTCTCGCAAGGGAAGAATTTTTGGGTTATTTTTGGGGCGGAAGCAGAGTTATGAACTTATGATTGTTAATTTAACTTAGGTACCAAACTTAATGATTAGTCCACTCTTTGATCCATGTTATTTTGTTGATTTTCTAGGTGTTGCATGTGGACGTTTTCTAACTTAATGTTTAGGATTTATGGGTATTTTGACTCATGCAATCCAGGTTTTCTAACATAATGTTTTGACTAAATCTTTTTTGGTTAATGCCATTAATTTGTTGAAGAGCCATCTTCTAGCTAAGCTTGCTGAGATCATGAACTTTTATTGAAGGAAAGTTGAGGTACGGCTCCATCCTGGCAACTCTATACCTGTCTATTTATAATTTTAGCTTTCCATAAACAGTAGGATTTGCGTGAAATTAATTTTGAATATGCATTACTAATTTGATTAGATTTTCCATAATGTATTGCCAATTTTATTCATTATATTCATATGTATTGATAATTTTATAGATCTTCCTTATAATGGCATTTTCTTCTTGGTTAATGGCATTTTTCATTCTACATTCTTATGGCATTTTCTCTACCCCCCCCCCCCCCCCCCCCCCCGACAAATGGCGCACCCACGGAAAACTGTCGCCACCCACGAAAAATATCGCCCCACATGATAAATGTTGCCCCCACGACAAATATCCCCCCACGACAAATGTCCCCCCACAACAAATGTCACCACCCACGATAAATAGTCGCTACCCACGACAAATGTTGCACCCTCAAAAAATGTCTCCCCCACGATAAATATCGCCACCCACGACAAATGTCTCCCACCATGACAAATGTTGCCCCCCCACCCAACAACAAATGTCGCACCCACGACAAATGTGCTACCCACAACAAATGTCTCCCTCACGGAAAATGTCGCCCTGATGACAAATATCACCCTCACGACAAATGACGCCCACCACGACAAATGTCGCCCCCACGACAAATGTCGCCCCTACGAACTGTCACTCGTATATATATATATATTTATATATATATATATATTTATATATATATATGTGTGTGTGTGTGTGTGTGTGTGTCTATGTGTGTGTGTGTGTGTGTGTGTGTGTGTATGTGTGTTTGTGTGTGTGTGTGTGTAAAAGGGGTTGCAAATCCATTTCCACTAAGTCAAGTATTCTAACCTTTTAATCAGAGGTTCAATTGTGATCTAAGAGTGGAATTACAAAAGTTGTTAATTTTTGATAAATATGCAGAGAAATATTCAAGGTATCATGATTTTCTATTAACACACCACAAGTAGATTTCATGTGTGGTTCATCAAGCCCCACTCACCTAAATGATCTAACATTTCTACCAGAGGTCTAATATAGGTTAATATAATGCCAGTAAAATTTAGTTAATTTTTAATGAGTACTAAGAGAATTATTCAAAGTATCAAGAATTACTATTAGCACACCACAAGTAGATTTCATGTGTGGTTTATCATGTTCTGTTTAACCAATTGACCTAAAATTTCTACCAGAGGATCTAAGATAGGTTAAATATAATGCCAACAAATTTTGGTTAATTTTTGATGAATATTAAGAGAAATATTCAAAGTATTAAGAATTATTATTGGCAGCACACATGTGGATTACAAGTATGTATCATCATGTTCTATTTAACCAATTGAACTAAATTTTTTACCAGAGATATAGCATGGTGAAAGTAAGGTGTCCCCACATATTTGGGATTTCTTAGAATAATTTAGGCATAATTATTTCATTAATACCATGGTGTGACATACTCTAAATAATTTCATGAACTTAGGAAATTTTGGCTCGAAAAATTCCATAATTTTTTGGAGCCCATGCTAGTGGTGTGCTACTGTCATGGAAAAGTTTTCAGCTAAATTGGATTAGAAATCAAAGATATTCACAAGGTCATAAATTTGCTAGCTCACCATAATTCAAACTATAACAAACATGCAAAATGAGAATTACCAAGATCCACATAACAAAATGGCCTAAATTTTTATACCAGAGATATAGCATGGTATAAGAAAGGTTTCCTCATAAATTTGGGTTTTTTCAGAATAGTTTAGGCATAATTATTTTATTAATATGGTCCATGCATTATTTTCAAATAAGCACCAAAAACTTTAAAAGAATGTTTGCAAAAAATCCTCAAATTTCTAAGAGAGGTGCATTTATGTTTCATTACTTTGTTCTGGCTTGCATGCTAAGGTAGCATAGGAATGTTATTAGCTTTTGCTGTTTTGGTGTTGTTAGGTGTTGAATTTTTGAAGTGAAAGGGGGAAGTCGGGTAGTCTATTCTTAGGATACCGCAGAGACCGCGCGGCCTGGTTGGCGGCTTGTCTCTGATTATTTGCGGCCTGTATTGGTCTGCTGGTTTGCCCAAGTAATCTTGTTCTGGTTTAGACCGGGCGGTCTGCCGGGTTGTTTGGCGAGGTGTCCTTCTTAGAAAATTGTGCCTTAGTTCAATAAGGTCTTGAAGAGACCGCAAGGTCTGGTTCTGGAGACCGCGTGCTTCAATAAGGAAAGTTGATCGCGGGTATGCTTCTAGGCTGGGGTTGCATTAGACGGTTGATGTCTAAGTGCTTGTGAGACCGGGCGTTTCAAGACCGCATGCGGGTTGATGGGAGGTTATTGCATCTCTCTTTCGGTGGTGACGACATTCGTCCTCTTGCCTATAAATAGGGGTGCAGGGGCCATCATATCTAACAGAGAACTGTAAGAACTAAAGCTTGGATTGTTTGTGCAGGTCTCAATTTGAGGTCGTGCGGTCTTGGAAGCAGTTTGACCTTTTGTTGTGTTCTCAGGTCTGCATCCAGTGGCGAGCGGTCTAGTTTCCTTGGTGACTTTCCAGCGGCTTGAATAATCAGTTCGTCAGCAGGTCTCCGTCTGCGATCTAGATTGTTAGTTCTTGTGCTGTTCGCAGCAAGCTTGGCGATCAGGAGACCTCGGTGCTCATGCGATCTCGAGTTGCAGGTAGGCGACACCTAGAGCAGTTTCTTCTGGTTCTGTTCGCGGGTAGCTTCAGTGATCGGGCGACCTCCTGGTCTGGCGCTCTAAAGTGCGGACAGGTTTTATTTTCAGCAGTGAATAAAGCAGCAGTCTGTGATGTCTGGAATTGCAGTCTGGCAGCTCGCAGGTCATCTTGCCTGCCTCTGTTCGCGGGGTCTCAGGTGTAAGCCATGCGGTCTGGCGGTCTCAGGTGTAAGCCGTGCGGTCTGGTGTATACCTCGCATTGTAAAGAAAGAACTGTAGCCAATTTTCAAGTGCATTATCTTGTCTTCTCATTCTCATTGTTTTGCTACACTTGTGGAAAGTTGTGAAGTGTTTAGCTTAATTTGCTTCACCTCCAACCCTCTCAAACTTTTAACATGGTATCAGAGGGAGGTTGCTGAGCAGTTGTCGCTGTTACTTCTCTCGGGTTCCTCAAGGTGGTTAGCAATCAGTGTGATAGCATTGGAAGGAAGTTATGCGAGAGTTCTTGGAATTTAACTCCTGACGCAGACTAACTTTAAGAAGTGGAAGTCTTGCATGGAGAGTTATCTTCTTGGCGAGGTTATTTGGGAGGTGATTGCAGGAGAAGCAAGACAACCTATTGTTCCTGCTGAGGGGAATGCTGAGCTAGTGAAGGCTTGGAAGAGAACAAATGCTAAGGCAGAGTTCACTCTCAAGAGAGCTATCATTCCAGAGTTGTTCGACCACATCATTGGATGTAGGTCTACTGTTGAGATTTGGACAGCCTTGGATGGCTTGTTTAACAAGAAGAATGTAGCAAGGCTACGGTTCTTGGAAAATTTGTTGGCGAAAGCAACTCAAGGAGATTTGTCTATCTCTTCATTCTTCTTGAAGATGAAGAACCTATGTGCTGAAATTTCAGCATTGGACCCAGATGAGCCAATCTCAGAAGCGAAGCTGAAGAGGAACATAATCCGCGGCTTGTGGAGGGAATATGTTGCCTTTGTTACTTCTATCCAAGGCTGGGATAATCAGCCATCGTTGCTTGAGTTGGAGAACTTGCTTGCTTCGCAGGAGAGCTTAGTAAAGCAAATGGCTGGGATGACTGTCTCTGGAGGAGATAGTGAGGTTCTCTTTTCTGGGAAGAAGAAGAGATGGGACAAGAAGAAGAAGTCGCCTGATAGTGATGGGCCTTCAACTTCATATCAGCAAGAGAGGAGCAAGGCTCCTAAGCGTGATGGGAAGAAGAAGGAAGGACCAAGATGTTACATGTGCAATCAGCACGCTCACTTCAAAAGAGACTGCAGGGTTAATCTTCAGCCAGGTCATACTGCAGGAAAGGGAGAGATGGATTCAAATGCTGATTGTAGTTGGAAAGATGGAGCTTCATGACAGGAACGTTTGTTCAGGCCATGGATTCCATTAACTATAAGGATGATTGGATCGTGGACTCTGGGTGTGGTCATCACCTCACCGGGGATGAGTCAAAGTTCTCTTCATTGCATGCATACTCAGAAGTGAAGTTCCTTCGGAATGTATCAGCTGTGAAGGCCGATGTCATGTTAGAAAAAGGGTGAAGCACTTGTTTGTTTTGTCAACAAGTTCCTATGTTGATAAGATGCGGGCAAATGATAGCGCTGCTATCTGGCATAAAAGACTTGTGCATGTCAGAATGGATAGGCTGAAAGCAATGTCGACAATAGGTCTGGTGAGAGGCCTGCCTAGTCTTTCATCCATGGGAGATGGTCATGTTTGTGCTGGATGTTAATATAGAAAATCTCATCGTCTTCCATTTGACAAGTCACAAAGCAGATGTAGAGTGTCCATTGGAGTGCATCCATGGTGATCTATGTGGACCAACCGAGAATGCCAGTCTTGGGGGTCGCAGGTATATACTGATCATGGTTGATGATTTCACCAGGTACACATGGGTATACTTTCTGAAGGAGAAGTCGGAAGCGTTCAGAAAGTTTATGGAGCTTAAGTAGCTAGTGGAGGGTCGGCTTAACCAGCGGATCAAGAAGTTGAGAATGGATAATGGAGGGGAGTTCACCTCAAGTGCCTTCTTCAACTTTTGCAGGAAGTATGACATCCAGAGAGAGCTTACTTTTGCTCACACTCCACAACAAATGGAGTTGCTGAGCGGAAGATCTATCACTTGACGGAGACCATGAAGTGTTGGCTTCATGCCAAGAATATTCTTAAGTCCTTTTGGGTGGAGGGCATGTCTTGTGCAACTTTTGTCATAAACAAGATGCCCCATTGTCCAATCAACATGAAGACTCCACATGACCTGATGTTTAATGAGAAGCCTTCTGTGGAACACTTTTGAGTGTTCGGATCAACCTGCTATGTGCATGTTCTGGATGCCCTTCGAACGAAGCTAGATGCGAAAGCAAGGAAGCTAGTCTTCGTCGGTTATGATAACCGGAAGAAAGGGTGGAGATGCATGGATCCTGAGACACGGAGATATGTGGTCTCAAGGGATGTGGTATTTGACGAGTTGACATCATACCAGGGAAGCTCATCTGTTGAGCTACAGGAGAGCAAGTTGGATGGTGGTCAAAGTGAAGCTATAGGTGAAGTTCTGGTGGAGTTGCATGTTTCTCCAGGTGCTCCAGGTGCTTCTAGCTCTGAGTCAGGTGCTTCAGGTTCTGAAAGCAGGGGGAGTGATGCTCCAAGCCTACCTGAGAAGAGAGTTAGTTCAAAACAAGTAGCTAGAGAAGTGGATCAGAGTAAAGCTCTGAGGAGGTCCAAGAGGACCATTATTCCACCAGATCGGTATAGGAGCAGAAATTTGGTGAGCTTCATCTCATGTTTCTTCGCAGGTCCCCTGGATGAGAGAGAGTCATCATGTTATGAAAATTCCGTTGGAGTCAAGGAGTGGGAAGGAGCCATGGATGAAGAGATGGCTGCCCTCAGGATGAATGAGACTTGGGACTTGGTGCCTAAGGTTGAGGGAGTTACTCCGGTGACTTGCAAGTGGGTTTTCAAACTGAAGAAGGCTGACGAAAGTATTGAGTGGTACAAGGCTCACCTTGTAGCTCGAGGTTTCTCTCAGAAGTATGGGGAGGATTATGAAGAGACATTCAGCCCCATTGCCAAGATGACTTCGGTCCGGGTGGTGATCGCGTTCAAAGGGTGGAAGATTTGTCAACTCAATATGAAGAATGCTTTCTTATACGACGAGGTTTACAAGAATATCTTCATGGATCAGCCACCTGGTTATGTTTCCGAAGAATACCCAAGACATGTTTGCAAGCTCAAGAAGGCTCTTTACGGCTTAAAGCAGGCGCCTCGGGCATTGTATGGGAAGATTGCAGAATAACTCCAGTTCTGTGGATATCTTGCTTCTGATTCTGATTCGAGCTTATTCAAAAAGAAGATGGGGGAGCTTCAGGTCTTGGTGCTGCTATACGTTGACGATATGATCGTCACGGGAAATTCTGAAGTGGAGGTACCTAGGCTTCGTGTTGAGCTAGCTATCAGATTAAGATGAAGGATTTGGGTGAGCTCCACCATTTCCTTGGACTTGAGGTGGAGAAGAATGAGAGCGGTGTGATTGTTTCCCAGAAGTATTATGCTGAGAGAATCGTGAAGCGATTTGGCATGGAAGGAGGGAAGAACAACTCTACTCCACTGGAAGTTGGGATACATCTTCGACGAGATGAGGGGAAGGTTTTACCTGATCCCTTGGTTTTCTGGGCTTTGGTTGGGAGTCTGATATACTTGATGATCACGAGGACGGATATTGCTTTTGTGGTGGGTCGGGTGAGTCAGTATATGGCAGAGCCGTGGAAGCCTCATCTGTTGGCGGCAAGGAATATTTTGTAGTATGTGATGTCTAGCTCTAATCTGGGTATCTTCTATGGGAAGAACTCATGCTTCTGTTTGCACGGGTACACGAATGCTGATTATGGGCGAGATTCAGATGAATAGAAGTCAACTTCTGGATACGTCTTTATGGCGGGGCCTTCAGTGATCTCGTGGTGCAGTAAGAAGCAGGATTCTGTGACTGTCTCTACTACAGAAGCAGAGTACAAAGCATCGGCTTTGGTAGCTCAGGAAGCCATCTGGCTTAGGAGGCTTGTAGAGGACATTCAAGGAGATGTGTGAGGTCCTACTCTGCTTCGGGTTGACAACAAGAGTGCTCTCAAGTTGGTGAACAATCCTGTTTGTCACGCTCGGACCAAGCATATTGAGATTCATCACAATTTCATTCGTGAGAAGGTGTGGAGGGATCTCTAATTGTGGAGCATATGCAGAGAAAGGACAAGATCGCGGATATCTTTACTAAGCCGTTGTCGAAGGGACCGTTTACACGATTAAGGAGTTTATATGGGCTGACTTCCACTTCCCACTTCAGGGAGGAGTGTTGAATTTTTGAAGTGGAAGAGGGAAGTCGGGCGGTCTATTCTTAGAGACCACAAAGACCGCGCGGCCTGGTTGGCAACTTGTCTCTGATGTTGGCGGCATGTATTGGTCTGCTGCTTTGCCCAAGTAATCTTGTTCTGGGTTAGACCGGGCGGTATGCCGGGTTGTTTGGCAAGCTATCCTTCTTGAATAGTTGTGCCTTAGTTCAATAAGGTCTTGAAGAGACCGCGCGGTCTAGTTTTAGAGACCGCGTGCTTCAATAAGGAAATTTGATCGCGGGTATGCTTCTGGTCGGGGTTGCCTTAGACAGTTGATGTCTAAGTGCTTGTGAGACCGAGCGGTCTATTTCGAGACTGCGTGCGGGTTGATGGGCGGTTATTGCATACCTCTTTCGGCGGTGATGACATTCGTCCTCTTTCCTATAAATAGGGGTGCAGGTCCCATCATATCTAACAGAGAACTGTAAGAGCTAGAGCCTGGATTGTTTGTGCCTGTCTCAATTTGAGGTCGTGCAGTCTTGGAAGCGGTTTGACCATTTGTTGTGTTCGCAAGTCTGCGGCCAGCGGCCAGCGGTCTGTTTCCTTGGTGACTTTGCAGCTGCTTGAATAATCAGTTTGTCAGCATTCTCCGTCTGCGATCTGGATAGTTAGTTCTTGTGTTGTTCGCAGCAAGCTTGGGGATCAAGCGACCTCGGAGGTCAGGCGATCTCGAGTGTGGGTAGGCGACAGCTAGAGCAGTTTCTTCTGGTTCTGTTCGCAAGTAGCTTCAGTGATCGGGCGACCTCCTAGTCTGGCGGTCTGAAGTGCGGATAGGTTCTATTTTCAACAATGAAGAAAGCAGCAGTCTGTGCGGTCTGGCAGCTCACAGGTCATCACGCCTGCCTCTGTTCACTGCAGTCTCAGGTGTAAGCCATGCGGTCTAGTGGTCTTTTTGCTTTTGTTGTTTTTTGCTTCCTTCTTTCGCGATTATTATGAATCATGTCTCGCCATGTATACCTCGCAATGTAAAGAAGGATCTGTAGTCAATTTTCAAGTGCATTATCCTGTCTTCACATTATCATTGTTTTGCTACACTTGTGGAAAGTTGTGAAGTGTCCGCTTAATTTGCTTCACCTCCAACCCTCTCAAAATTTAAACATTAGGTTGATGTTTTGAGCAATGGTTTTGTAAGGCCTTAAGGACATGATACTCCTATGTAGATGTGGACAACTTCTATGTTTTGTTAAATGTTTCCATAGTGTTTGTTCTGAGTTTTGAATTAGGTAGATTCTATATCATCTTATAATACTAAAGTTGTGGCGATTATATGTTGTGGGGTCCCGGTCGGACCCATATTATATGGTTATTACTGTGGTGGTGTTACATCTCTAAGTATGACTAATGTTTTTTGTTTGATAATGATATACACATTCACATCTTAGATAACCTGTAAGATCCCTCTCCCGCACCTGGAGAGCTTCCGGATCTTATGCCCAGAACCGCCTCCTTACGGTGACACTAACACACGCGTTAGCTGCCTCCACAAGACATCGATCCTACCGGCAAGAATGATTAACAGACCAACAAGAGATAAGAAGACGAATAAGTAATATATCATAAACCAAGTCCACAATCACACATATATACATCGTAATATGATACGTCCACCAATGAGTGCAATAAGTAAAGGAGAAAAAAAGGCTTATTCTCGGTACATGTCTAAAATAAAGAAACAACTCTCTCACTTTACATCTATGCGGGAGCTACCGAACTCTTGTCATCATGTGTCTGTAGCTGCTGTTGCAACCATGGGTAGAGGCTGCATTGCTTCGTCGCATCCTCCTGATCAATCTCCTGTATGGGGTCCTGTTGCTCCAGCATACCACTCCTAAAATGATGTGGTCCACCAACCATTAGTCAAAAGACTAAGCCAAATTCCCCTTCCCCTCCCCAGGTGGCTCCTAGGAACCGGGCGGGAGGAAGAAGCGGAGGACAATAAGGGGTAACAAATATCAAGCAGGTGACAGGGACCTAACTATCAAGTATATATGTATACATCAAGCTTCTTTTCTCTAAACATGTTCATACGGTTCCAAGTCCAGTATAATGAACTCTATCAAATATAGTAACATGTCTAGAGTATATAAAAGCACGGCATCATGTAAGAGAAGCTATAGAAGTAACACATATAGAATGTATATAAAAAGGCAGTAACATCATACAAGAGAAACTATGAAAGTAACCTTAACTAATATGTGTACACACAAAGCACATAAGCTAAGGGATCGGGCACTACGCTAAACTCATTATATAAAAGAGCCCATACTAATTTATATGATGGGGTCTTATTATTAATGATGTATGTTATGCTATACAATGCAATGATGCATCACACGCACTCTGCTCTGTATGTATAGACCTTTTGTAGTTCCCTCTGTTCGAGTGTGTCAACTTTGGTACCCGGTTGAGGCAAACATGGCAGTGGATCAGGATTGTCCACTTCTAGGCTTATGTCACACATCTCCCAGCCTAGACCTTACGTACGCTGCTAAGAACGCACAGGGTATCTGCATACTATCTAGTAAGCACCACCTCTATCCCGCTTTTCGAGTCTCCACTCAGGCTACACCTCGTTGAGGCAAACAGGGGCAGTGGATTGGGTCCTCCACTCCTAGCCAGTATGACACCTCCGAGCCTAGACCTTACGTATGCCCCTAAGAACACACAGGGTATCCACGTACTGTCTGGATTAACAATGCCTATAAGTGAAACACTGAGCCTAGCACTCGCAGGACTGACCCGTCCTTCTAATATATCGAGCCTACCGCTCGCAGGACTTAACCCGTCCATCTACTATACTGAGCCTACCGCTCGAAGGACTTTACCTTTCCTTCTAACTATGTCGAGCCTACTGCTCGTAGGACTTAACCCGTCCTTCCATTATACCGAGCCCACCGCTCAAAGTACATTGACCGTCCTCCTACTATACTGAGCCTACTGCTCGCAGGACTTAACCCATCCTTCCATTTTACTGAGCCTACCACTCGCAGTACATAACCCATCCTCCTACTATACCTAGACTACTGCTCATAGAACTTAACCTGTCCTTCCATTATACTGAGCCTATCGCTCGCAGGACTTAACCCGTCCTTCCTTTATACCGAGCTTAACGCTCGCAGGACTTAACTCGTCCTTGGTCAACAATAATCTATCCCAAATTTGGGACGGGGATTGTCCAATCCAGTTTTCCTATTTAAACTACTCGTGTCTACCTTTTAGTTATGCTTAGAAGTTTAGGGTGAATCCTGGACTTCCCTAGGGTTACCCGGTGAAGGGCTCATAGTGGTACTAGAGGATGTGAAAGGCTGAAGCCCAAATATAATCCCCCTTTCCAGGATATTTACTCTTTTTGGTGGCTACCCATTATTATATGCCCACTTGCTCTTTAATTACTCTAAAATCCTAGGATGGATTAACAATTTGACTCGGCAGACAAGCGTCGGTGATCTATTGAGCACTGAACCCTGCCTTCCCTAGTGACCGGCTATTTCTTGTGTATCTCTCAATCACAACTTGTACCTCCTGCTGGGTCACTCCTCACCTACTTAAGGTCCAAATTCGTACATAAAGCACACTTATACTTGCTAACGGTTCAATCCTCTTATCGTATCATTGTAAACCACGAATTGTTGTTTTACTAATCGCACGCCAACCTCTTTCTTCTAATAAGATCACTAATGGTTAATCCCTTACACAATCTATGACTTCAAAATGACCAATGAATTAATAATTCCATAGGTGATGGTCTGGAGTGGTCTACATCACTTAATCAGTTTTTACTATTCGCGGACCGACATGCCTTAAAGTGAAACCCCATGTCCTACAAGTTGGTCTATATGAATACTAGCTAAGTATGGGGTCATTTCAATTCCAGAGATTTGTATTGATGTCAAGGTTCTATATTCAAAATTTCTATAATATTCCAACAATTATAATTCATTAATTAATTTCTCAAGTCATGATTCAATTACTATTTTGTGAAGGAAGTATGTCATATACTCAAAGAATAATTCTAACAAAATTCTCAGAGCTTCCTACTGATATGAAAGGTCTATGTACAAAGTTTCACAATATTTTAGCAGCTATACTTCATGGTATGAATTTCACAAGTTATAAACTCAAATTGTACTTTATGAAGGAAGTATGTCATGTACACAATAGTTAATTCTACTAAAATTCTCAGAGCTCCCTACTTATATGAAAAGTTTATGTACAAAGTTTCACATTATTTCAGCAACTATATTTCATGTTATGAATTTCTCGAGTTATAAACTCAAGTTGTACTTTGTGAAGGAAGCATGTCATGTACTCAATAATTAATTCTAATAAAATTCTCAGAGCTTCCTACATGTGTGAAAAGTCTAATTACAAAGTTCTATAACAATCCAGCAAGTATATTTCATATTATGAATTTCTCAAGTTATAAACTCAAATTGTACTTTGTGAAGGAAGCATATCATATACTCAATAATTAATTCTACTAAAATTCTCAGAGCTTCCTACTGGTGTGAAAAGTCTAATTATAAAGTTCTATAATAATCCAGCAAGTATATTTCATATTATGAATGTCTCAAGTTATAAACTCAAATTGTACTTTATAAAGGAAGCATGTCATGTACTCAATAATTAATTCTACTAAAATTCTTAGAGCTTCCTACTGGTATTAAAAATCTATATACAAAGATTAACTACATTTCAGCAACAATATTTCATTGTTATGAATTTCTCAAGTTAAAAACTCAAGTTGTATTTTGTTAAAGAATGATGGCGCGACCCCGCCACCACTTTCTGATGACGACCCGGTTGCCGAAGCGCAACACTACAAGGACTTGAGGCGCCGTGACGATGCTAACGGAAACCGGAGTTACAACCTCCGCCCGCGGCGTACCAAACCCGCTTGAAGACTTCTATTTATTTTTAGATCGTTTATTTCATATTTGCGGATATAAAATTATTTCATATCTTGGAAATAATTTTATATTCATTTTGCTCTTGTTTATTTGTCATTTTCTAATTTTGAACAATGGTGTGCGTTTAGCCATTTGGATGGTGGATTAGTTAGCCATCATGATTAGAGGTATTTTGTAAACTCCTATTTAAAGGAGGCTTGATGAGAGTAAAGGAGACCTTTTGAAGACAAAAAAAAACCTAATCTCCCCCTTGTGAGATTTCGGCCAAGAGGAGAAACCCCCCTTGCCGCCCGCCCCCACCCCCCCCCCCCCCCCCCCCTCTTGGTGTGACTCCAAGGCCGCCCCCTCCATCCTCTTCGGTGCGACTCCGGCGAGACTTCCGCGGTGCGACTCCAAGGAAGAAAGGGTGCTACTCCATTCGTTGCGACGCCGGTGGAACCATGGAGAGAGAGATTCTCCCACATCTATTTTGAGTGCATGCATGTTCTTGGTTTGGTAACCCCTCCCCTTTCTAGTGATTCTTCTATGTTTATTTTGTGGAGGTTTTGTCGAATCGTTTTATCCGTGATCATAATCTACTCGCTTGCGAAAATCTGAAATATAAGTGTTGTTATTGAACCTCTAGTTGTCCAAATTGAGAAGATCCGTTGCGGGGCAAAACTCAGCCTAGCCTTGGTTTGCTCTCCAAGATTGGCGCACTTGGCGTTAACAAGGGAGTTAATCTCAACTAAAGCTTTATCGCCACTTGAATGTTCACCGCCGCACCAAGAAAATTGCCGCTGCAGTTTGAAACGAATCGATTGATGGAATAGATGCTTGTGTAGGTGCGGTGAGTTGTGTGCTTGTTGGAGAGGTAGGTCTTGTCTAAGGACGTGGTATCGAGTCCGGTTGTGAAACTTCTTGTTTTATTTTGTTATTCGGATTTGGGAGCCCACCCGACCTCTTTATTTTCCGCTCTTGGTCGGAGTACTCTTGGAACGAGATCTTTGAGAGCAAGCACGACCCCTTTCCATTCGCTTATGGTCGGAGCCCCTCCCTCTTATTTTATGTTGAATGTTATTTTTCGTTTCTGTTAGCATAGCGAGCACGTATTCACGATAGCCCTACATCAATTTGTTATCAAAGCTGGTCGTTTCAACTCCCACGTTGCAAACATCCTCGCTGCGTTCCTTGTTGGTCAGTTCGGATCATTAGAAAAAAAAAAATCGGTGGTCTGCGAATAGCGGGCTAAAATTGTCAATTTTCAGCGAAATTCAGAAAAAAAAAAATTTTAACGATCTACGTATTATGCACAGCAGGAATCTATAAAAATATCCTATGTTAACTCTAGCTACAGCCCTAGGAAAAATCATCTTTCAAAACTTTTTCCTAAACCTGAATGCGCACTAGGCTAGGAACGGAGTACACGACACCGTCTACGTCTAGGATGGCTGCGAATCAGCACAATGATCCCAACACCGAGGCCATAGCAAGTCTGCGTACCGAAATTACTGAGCATAGGACGATAGAACAAATTTTACGGAATCAAGGAGGACTGCCACCACCACCCGGTGATGTTGAGGGGCCCAACCGGCACCAACCGGTCACTGATTCGGATTCTGATGGGGACCATCACCGAGTGCCCCATCGAGAACACCGTCCTGAGCGTGGTTTCGATATCACTAGAGCCATTAAGATTGATTCCCCCACCTTCGATGGCATGGGAGACCCCCTAGGTCTTCCTTAGCTGGGTAGTTGATATGGAATGTTACAGTGGCACAATCTCACGGATCTCCAAAAGGTCCAAGTCGCCCGCATGAAGTTGACAGATCGTGCGAAAACCTTTTGGCTGAATGGGGATAGGAGGTTGGGAGCCGGACAGGGAGTCCCACCTATCGGATGGGCAGTGATGAAAAATTTGCTCACCAACCAATACGTTCCCGCTTACCACCGAACGCAGATGTTCGATGAACTAGCCACCCTGCGGCAAGATTCAAATTCAGTGGCCGAGTATATGGGAGAGTTGAAAGACCGTATGGTGCATTGCGAGCTTAGGGAACCCCCAGAGGTCACATTATCCCGGTTTCGTAAGGGGCTTCAACCCGATATCCAGCGGAAGCTCTTGTGCTATGGGCACACAGATCTGAACATGACTTTCAATGCCGCCCTAGACATTGAAAAACACTTAGCCGCCAAGGCTCACTCCCGTTATTCCCACACGAGGAATAAGACCACCGTTGGAGCGTCTTCTTCCACCTATCCAGGACAAGGGAAAGTCTAGAACCACTGAGTCTAAGTCCGTCGTGATCACCGCTAGGAACACTAGGAACCCCACGAGTGAGCGTGTTCCCATTGGGAAAGTTAGCAAGGCCAATACCACATGTTATTCTTGCGGTGTTCAAGGCCACTATGCCTTTGAATGCCCAACTAAGACTAAGGTCGTTGCCCTCTTAGACATGGCCGCCGATTCTACTAACTATGTGTATGAGGCCGCCGAGGAGAGCGACCCCGAAGGGGTCCCAAGCGATTTGGAAGACGATCCCCCCTCATGGTGATGCGTTGTATTCTGACCACTCCATATCTGCTAAATGACTGGAGGAGGACGAGTATCTTCTCTCTGATCTTTAAGAGTGGTGAAAATTTGTTCAAGCTCATTATAGATAGCGGTAGCTGTGTGAATGTTATCTCTGAGAACGCTGTTAAATGTATGAATCTGACCACGGAACCACACCCCACACCCTACTAGGTAGCTTGGATTAGCAAGGTTACCGTCCCGGTTAGCAAGCGTTGCCTAGTCCCTCTTACCTTTAAATCTTACACGGATGAGGTCTGGTGTGACATCCTCCCCATGGACGCGTGCCACGTGTTATTAGGCCGCCCTTGGCTTTATGACCGTGACGTCACACATTTCGGTCGAGCCAATACTTATGAATTCAAATTCAACGGTAAGACCATCACATTGAGACCGACCATTTCGAAGGAGACGGTAGCTTTGGCTAAGGACACTACCGTCCCTGACCGAGAGGAAGGCTTTGAGCCTAGTTGGTAGGAGATAGTTTATGAGAGATCCTTTTCTTGAGGGAGTATTGTACGCATTAGTTCTTATGGGTGCGAAGGAAGAAACGGATGCGTTGAATGAGTTGCCTAGGGCGTTACGAGCACTTTTGGACGAGTATAAGGACGTGTACCCAGAAGAGTTGCCTTCTGTGTTACCTCCATTGAGGAACATACAGCATGTGATAGATCTCATTTCGGGTTCGTCCTTGCCGAACCATAGGCTTCATCCCGCGGCCCACAAAGAGCTACAGACTCAGATCGAGGATTTGATGAAAAAAGGATTCATCAGGACTAGCATGAGTCCTTGTGCGGTGCCAGCCCTTCTTGCCCCCAAGAAGGTTGGTATGTGGCGGATGTGTGTTGATAGCCGCGCTATCAACAAGATCACCATCAAGTACCGATTTCCTATACCGCGCTTAGATGATCTTCTAGATGTCTTGTCTGGCGCCACCATATTTTCTAAGTTAGATTTATGAAGCGGCTATCACCAGATAAGGATCCGCGATGGAGATGAGTGGAAGACGGCGTTTAAGTCTAAGGACGGGTTATACGAGTGGCATGTGATGCCCTTCGGGCTATCCAATGCCCCCAACACATTCTCCCGGATGATGACGCATGTCTTTCAGCCATTCATGGGGAAGTTTGTGGTAGTCTACTTTGATGATATCTTGGTTTACAGCACTACTACCACCGAGCACGTCTCCCACATGAGAGTGGTTCTTTCCACCCTACGGAAGGAAACTTTATTTCTTAATCTCAAGAAATGCACTTTCCATGTTACGAAAGTGGAGTTTTTAGGCTACATCGTTGGAACGGAGGGCATTAGAGTTGACCCTAGCAAGGTTAAGGTGATTAAGGACTGGCCCAAGCCGACCACGATATGTGAGGTGAGGAGCTTCCATGGGTTGGCAACTTTCTACCGCCGTTTCATCAAAGACTTTAGCAGCATCATGGCCCCCATTAGTGATTGCATGAAAAAAGGTGAGTTTACTTGGACGAAGTCCGCCACCTTCGCTTTCCAACGCATCAAGGAGATTATGACTGAGGCACCCGTCTTAAATCTACTTGACTTCTCGAAAGTCTTTGAGCTTACTTGTGATGCTTCGGGCGTGGGAATAGGAGGTGTCTTGAGCCAGGAAGGGCACCCTGTGAGTTTCTTTAGTGAAAAGTTGGCGGGCGCTAAATTGAATTTTTCCAACTATGATAGGGAATTTTATGCGGTCATTAGATGCTTGCACCACTGGCGCCATTATCTCCTCTCTAAGGAGTTCGTGATCCTCTCCGATCACGAAGCATTACGATTTATCAATGGCCAACATAAAATCAGCCTGCGTAATGCCAAGTGGGTATCCTTCCTACAGGGTTACACTTTCAATCTCAAACACCTTAAGGGAGCGGACAATCGGGTTGCGGACGCTCTTAATCGCCTAGCCCTTCTAGTCATCACTATGAAGGTTAACGTTGTCGGGTTCGAGCGAATCAAAGGTGAGTATGCTACATTCCCGGATTTTCAGGATTCTTTCCTATCTGCCCAAGATAGTTCCCCCACCACTATTACTGCGTTTGCTATCAAGGATGGTTACCTTTTTAGGCATGGGAAATTATGTATTCCGCAGTCATCTCTACATCTCCATATCATCTGGGAACTGCATAGTGGCGGGTTGAGTGGCCATTCGGTAGAGATAAGACTATCACCCTGGTTGAGGAAAAGTTTTATTGGCCAAATTTGAAGGCAATGGTAGGATGGGTAGTGAGTAGTTGCCGTACTTGCCAAGTTTCCAAGGGCACCAAAACCAACATCGGGTTATATACTCCATTGCCTATACCATCCGTACCTTGGGAGGACGTGAGCATGGACTTTGTCTTAGGCTTACCCACCACTTTTCATCGTCACGATTCCATCTTCGTAGTTGTGGATATGTTCTCCAAAATGGCATATTTTATACTGTGCACTAGAACCAACGACACCTCTCACATTGCAAAGCTATATTTTAAGGAAGTCGTTAGTCACCGGGGAGTGCCGAAAATAATTGTCTCGGATAGGGATGTTAAGTATACGAGCTACGTCTGGAAGACACTTTGGATCCTAATGGGTACCGAACTATTGTTTTCCTCCGCCTATCATCCTCAAACCGATGGGCAAACTGAGGTGGTTAACCGGAGCATAGGGAACCTTCTTAGATGCCTCGTGAGTGATCATAAAGGCACATGGGATCTTCTTCTTCCCCACGCTCAGTTAGCCTACAACAATTCCAAAAATCGGTCCACCGGTCTGTCACCAAAGAGATTGTCCACGGGTACAAGGCCCTTGTGCCTCTTGACTTGGTTCCCTTGCCCCCAACATACAAGGCAAGTCAATTTGCACAATCCTTTTCCCAACATATTCACGACCTTCATGCCCGTATACGAGCTACCTTGACTGCTCAGTACGATTCTTATCAGGCGCACGTCAATATACATCGGAGAGTGTCACACTTCAAGGTTGGCGATTTGGTTTTAGTACGATTAGTTCCCGAGCGTTTGCCATCTGGCACCGTTAAAAAGTTAGCACCTAAGCGCCCCGGCCCTTTTCGGATCCTCAAGAAAATAGGTGACAATGCTTTTGTTTTGGATTTGCCTGCCGAATGGGGAATCTCCCCTATTTTTAACGTCTCGGATTTAACGATGTTCGTATCGCCTTCACATGAGTTGAATTCCTTGACGTCTTCTCCTTCCACCAAATCTTCTGATGAGTTGGGGAGTGGTAGTACGGATGACCTCTCTCTGTCGGTCCCCACAGGTATTTCACCGGATGGTAAGTCGCATACTTTTATTCCTACTGCTGATATGTTCCCCAGGTTTCCGAAGACTTTTCTCACTCCGGACATGATACTTGCTATGGAGCCACTTACTACCTCGGAGGGTGCTACTTACCGATTCCTCATTCGTTGGCGTGATCGCCCTCCTTCAAAAGATTCATGGGTCCTCGCGACGGAGCTTCAACGACTGGATGCCGATCTTGTCCGTCGCTACCTCTCGGACCACGCATCGGAGATGCTTGATTTTGAGTGGGGGAGGATTGATGGCGCGACCCTGCCACCACTTTCGGATGACGACCTGGTTGCCGAAGCGCAACACTACAAGGACTTGAGGTGCCGTGACGATGCTAACGGAAACCGGAGTTACAACCTCCGCCCGCGGCGTGCCAAACCCTCTTGAAGACTTCTATTTATTTTTAGATCGTTTATTTCATATTTGCGGATATAAAATTATTTCATATCCTGGAAATAATTTTATATTCATTTTGCTCTTGTTTATTTGTCATTTCCTAATTTTGAACAATGGTGTGCGTTTAGCTATTTTGATGGTGGATTAGTTAGCCATCATGATTTGATGTATTTTGTAAACTCCTATTTAAAGGAGGCTTGATGAGAGTAAAGGAGACCTTTTGAAGACAAAAAAGAACCTAATCTCCCCCTTGTGAGATTTCGGCCAAGAGAAGAAACCCCCCTTTCCGCCGCCCCCCCCCCCCCCCCCCCCCCTCTTAGTGTGACTCCAAGGCCGCCACCTCCATCCTCTGCGGTGCGACTCCGGCGAGACTTCCGCGGTGCGACTCCAAGGAAGAAAAGGTGCTACTCCATTCGGTGCGACGCCGGTGGAACCGTGGAGAGAGAGATTCTCCCACATCTATTTTGAGCGCATGCATGTTCTTGGTTGGGTAACCCCTCCCCTTTCTAGTGATTCTTCTATGTTTATTTTGTGGAGGTTTTGTCGAATCATTTTATCCGTGATCTTAATGTACTCGCTTGCAAAAATCTGAATTATAAGTGTTGTTATTGAACCTCTTGTTGTCTGGATCGGGAAGATCCGTTGAGGGAGCGAAACTCGGCCTACACTTGGTTTGCTCTCCAAGATTGGCGCACTTGGCGTTAACAAGGGAGTTAATCTCAACTAAAGCTTTTTCGCCGCTTGAATGTTCACCGCCGCTCCAAGAAAATTGTCGCTGCAGTTTGAAACGAATCGATTGATGGAATAGATGCTTGTGTAGGTGCGGTGAGTTGTGTGCTTGTTGGAGAGGTAGGTCTTGTCTAAGGATGTGGTATCGAGTCCGGTTGTGAAACTTCTTGTTTTATTTTGTTATTCGGATTTGGGAGCCCACCCGACCTCTTTATTTGCCGCTCTTGGTCGGAGTACTCTTGGAACGAGATCTTTGAGAGCAAGCACGACCTCTTTCCATTCGCTTTTGGTCGGAGCCCCTCCCTCTTATTTTATGTTGAATGTTATTTTTCAGTTTCTGTTAGCGTAGCGAGCACGTATTCACGATAGCCCTACATCAAGGAAGCATGTCATGTACTCAATAATTAATTCTAATGAAATTCTCAGAGCTTCCTACTAGTATGAAATGTCTATGTACAAAGTTTCACAACATTTCAACAAAAATATTGCATGTTGTGACTTTATCAAGTTATATACTCAAATTGTACTTTATGAAGGAAGCATGTCATGTACTCAATAATTAATTCTAATAAAACTCTCAGACCTTCTTACTGGTATGAAATGTCTATGTACAAAGTTTCACAAAATTTTAGCAAGCTATATTGCATGTTATGAATTTCTCAAGTTATAAACTTAAATTGTACTTTATGAAGGAAACATATCATATACTCAATGATCAAATCTAGCAAATTTTCCAGAGCTTCCTACTGGTACAAAAGGTCTATGTACAAAATTTCACATTATTTCAGCAAGCTTTGACCCTATATTTACTCGCTTGGGGTCTATGCGACCAAATCATGTGAAGACTTCCCTAGGGAAACTAACCCAATTGTTGATAATTTTCACTACAGAGTATTGTACTATGATCCTAAGTGCATGGTTTAAATTTCATGAAAGTTGACCAAGGGAAAACCCCTAAACTCTCATGTAAACTCTAGTGTTCCATGGTCATGTTATATGCACCCCAATTCCTTTGCACTTGCATGTGAAGAAACTAACATGCAGAGGTCCAAATGACCTAAAATTTTAACCAGAGCCTATTATGTATATGACCAACCTCCCAAAGGAGATTTGGGGTGATTTGAGCCCAAATCACCCATATTATACACCATATGTGATTTATTAAATTTCTACTAAAACCTTATAAATATTTGCTCCAAAAATTCTAATTTTTGGGCTAATAGTAGATCTAGGGTACATTCACACATGGTTAAATTTTTAGCCTCATATCAATTACTAAATAGAAGTTATTCACATTTTAAGGTATGTCCTTCACTAGGACAAGCCTTACTAAATCTGCCCTATAGAGAGTATAGGGCTCCAAATGGTGTGATCTCACTTTCTAAATATTGTAGACACAAAGGCCAACAAAAGTTGTCTCTGCCTACTTTTCATTTTACGGCCTCTAAGGGTCTCAAAATTAGTGTACAAAATATCTATTTCACTAGGGCAGAAATCAACATTTAGTGTGACCAAAAATGAAGGTTTCCTATGACTCATTTAGCCATGGATCTACTCATGTGCAAGGATCCAATTGAGCCAAAAGTTTACCAATGACTAATATACTCATAACCAACCTCTCAAAAAGATTTTGGGTGATTTGAGTCAAAATACCCTACATTATACACCATGCATGATTTATTGTATTCCTACAAAAACCTTAGAGAAGTGTGCACCAAAAATTCCAATTTTTGGTTAGATGATGTATTATATCATCATAGAGGTGTGGCTAAATTTTTAGAGGCTAACACCAAGTAAAAAGAGCTAGGGCCACATAATACCCATTTGGGCTATATGCACCCCACACCTTAACCTTAGCACAACATGCAAGTGGGTTAGCCCAACATGAAGTGGTCCAAATGGCCTAAAATTTCTACCATAGACTATATTTGGCCTGATCTACCATCCAAATAAAATTTGAGTGGATTTGGACCATTTTAACCCAAGATCTAGGCTATACAAGAAAAATGAAATGTTGTACAAAATCTTATAAAAATTATTTCCAAAAATCCTAATTTTTGGAAGGGGTACTTTACGGCATGACTCATGCATGTCCAAAATTTCATCCTACTTGGAGTTGTAGAACTCCAAATTTTACTAAATTCAACTTGGGTGTTATATGCACACCACTTCCCCTACACTACACCTACATGCATATGGACATTCCCAAACATGCACATGTCAATTTGGTCTAACATTTTTACCAGACCTTTATCATGATAAGGCTATTCCCTCAGCCCAAATTTGAGGTGATTAGGAGGCATTAGCCCCCATAATTGCTACATGCAAGCTTAATTAAACTCCTAAATAATTCTTCGGGAAATTAATTCTAAAAGTTCTCAAATTTTTACAGGAGGTGTAATAGGGCATGGCTCATGCATGCCCCAAAATTCAAGCTATTTAGAGTTGTGGAACTCCATGAATAAATTTCCAAAGATTTAGAGCCTCATATGTACATGCTACACTAAAATGGATGCTCAGGGAGCTACAATGCTCCAAATTGAGTGAAATTAATTTCTAAATGTAGAAGACTCAATGGGCTACCTTTTTCATGTTGAGCACTTTTTATGATTTTGCTTTAGGTATTTGCTATAAATATCTCAAGATCAGATAATTAATTTAATAAAATAGTTAAGTATTAAAGGTGGTCTGCGATTAACTAATTATCCAGATCCAACGGCCAGGGGGTCATCTTACTCCTCCAGCAGACGGCCACGATTTCTCCTTCCTGGGCCGACTTCTCTTTGCTATTCCGGCCACCTGAGGTCGTCTCCGTCCATTCCCTCAAGCCACCACCTCTGGCAGAGGTTTGGCTATCCAGCGACGGTGAGAAATCGGTCGGAGGTGACCTGAGCAAGCCCCCTGAAAGGGTGGGTTTAGTTCTTATTTATCTTATTAAAAGATCTTGCTTAATTTTTACTTTCAAAGTAAGTGATATATAGATATATATATAAGTGAGTTTTCTGATTTCTGTATGAGCAATAAAATCAAACAGTTAGAGTGCATATAAATAACAGCACAAATAAAAACAGAAATAAAAAAGCAAACAAGAAGCATAATCCAGATGACACAAGATGTATAGTAGTTCCCCTCAACTGGGTACATCTACTCTTCTACCCACTGGTAGGATTCCACTATGAGGTTGTTGATAAGGTGCCCTCACACCAGGTGAGCTGTTTATAATGTGCTCTAACCAAACTGCAGGTTTTTGCTAAGGTGCCCTGTCACCGAGAGTTAACTTTTGAAGGGAGTTATAACCCTGTACAGGATGGGGTGAAGTAAGGAATAATAAAAGCAGAAATTAAATTGTTCTTCTCTGTATAAGAAGACTTTTGAAGATCCTGATTTGAAGTTAAATGGATCTTGATGAAGATGTTTGAAGAGCTGCCCTTGTCTTATGAGAGTTGATGACAGTTCTGGTGCCCTCTTCTCTTGATTGTACAAATACTTCTTTCTTCCTAGGCAGAGATGATCCTGAGCAAATGGTTGTGATCGGTGTCTCAGGATATATGTGATCGACAAGAAGATGTTAGTACAGAAGAAGAATAATAAGATGAATTTTCTCTTTTCTGTCGTGTGTATGTTGTATATCTATATTTTTGTGAGTACTGCTCTGTTCCTTTTATAATCTGAAATCCTTTGCTCTTAATTTGAATTCTTCTCTTGGGAAGAAGGAAAGAGCTTAGGTCTCCATCAATGATTTGACTCCTCGAGAAGATAACCTGTCGTTATTTTTTATTAGAGATGGTCTGCAACGGCTAATAGTATTGATTGATCTGCAACGGCTAAGAGGAATAGTCGAAAGATAGAAAAGAAAATATAAACTAATTTAGAGAGAAATTCGTCGATCCCGCTTGATATTTGTCGGGCTGTGCTTGCCATCTTATGTACTTGAGCAAATTGTCTTTATCTTGGAATTCGTAGACCGCTGAAATGGCTAGATTGAGTTTGTCGAGTGCCGTTCAGAGAATGCCTGCCCGCTTCAATTGTTCTGACTGGATTCGTCGAGCGTCGTTCGCTATTTGTCGAACGTTGTTCTGATGAATATTTGTCGAGCGCTGTCTGGCTATTTGTCGAGCGCTGTCGGGCTATTTGTCGAGCGCCGTTCGACATTTGTCGAATGCAGAGAACTTATATTATTTGCTTAAGTATATTCTCCGATTCGATCGCATCATATTTAATTTATGTTAATTTAGATTGATCTAAATTATTAGATGACTTATTAACAAAAGGATGGATCCTAACTCAAATCAAAAGCTATGGTTCCAACCATCTCCCCCTATTTGAGTTGGGATCCTTAATCAAATCAAAACTAGTGACCTGGTGGTCTCGCCCCTATTTGGTTTAGGATGCCGACAGTTTTAATTTTTGTATTCTCCTTTTCTCTCTCACTTGGTTTCTCTGAATTTCTCATTTTCTCTTTCACTTGGGCTTTAATAATATTTTCATCCTTTTAAAATTATTTGAGCAACTCTGCTTTCCTAGATTTTAATTTCTTAAAATCTGAATTAAAATTTTCAATTGCAGCAACCTTTGTAATTAGAGAGATTAAGTTTTATTTTGGGGTTTTGAGCTTCTCATTTTCTCTCTCACTTGGTTAATTTTATTATTCTAGAAGAATTTTAATATATGAGTTGCTACAGCTGTTAATGAATTTTAAGGAATGTTTGAGATTATAAGAACATTGTCAGACATCTTCGTTCTCATAGAGTCCCTTTTATCAGAAGAAACTCACACTCAGTGCTATGATCATTACTGATCAATGCAGCTACAGTAGAATGTTTAAACTGACTCGGAGAAGTCTGTAAGAATACAAAGTTGTCTTAACATTGTTTTTATAATGGAAGCAATCCATGTAAATTTTAGATTTGTTGTTTGAGTTGGGATGGAGTTTAATGGTGAGAAACTTATTAATAATTAATTAGAAAGTTTCTTAAAATATATTAGCCTTTTTATTTCATTAAAATATAAGTTTGAAGATTTTTGTTGATCATGATTAATTAATTTCTCTTTAGAAGGTTGTTCAAACTTTTTGGCCTGCATTTTGAGATTTCTCCCATTAGTTGTGCTTGCCATATAAAATTTGTTTTTAAGAGAAATAGTTTGTTCTTCTGAAGATTTCAAATTTTCTTGAAGTTTATTATTCTCAGGAGTTAGAAAATTTATATTTGTTGACTCTTTTAAAGGATTATTTTCATATTTTATTAATTCTGTAAATGTTAATTTATGATTAGTTTTATCTTGAGTAGATGTAAAATTATAAGTTGGAGTTACCTCAGTTACCTCAAGTTTTTCCGATTCGATTTATGCATCTGGAATTTGAGATGAGCCTCCATATATGGCCATCATGCAGAAAGCTCTAGCTCTAAATTCTTCTTCCTGTTCTTCTTCACTTAGGTTTGTTGATAGTTCTGCATCAAAAATATAGTTAGTTGAAGAAATGGAAGAAGGTTCACGTTTTATTTTGGCAGTTTTCTTTGAAGAAGATATATCAGCGCCAACATAAACAGGCCCTTTCATTGCTCTCGAAGGAGACTTGAGACCCATGGACCTAGGTAATGCAGGTGTAACTGCCTTTGATGATATGAGGGGAGGTCCTGTCAAAATAAATTTGTAAGTTTCTTCATCCGTGGCATTTGTATATATCTTAATTCTATCTTGCCATAAAGTAGATCTATCTAGATTACAAATAAGTGGATCTGAAGATAAAAGATCTTGTGTCATTTTTGAAAAACAAAACAACAAAAAAATATAAGAACTAAGTGATCTTTGTGATTTCAGGTGTTAACCTGTGTGACAAATCAACCTTGCTTTGATACCAATTGAAAGGGTGGGTTTAGTTCTTACTTATCTTATTAAAAGATCTTGCTTAATTTTTACTTTCAAAGTAAGTGATATATATTTATATATATAAGTGAGTTTGCTGATTTCTGTACAAGCAATAAAATCAAACAGTTAGAGTGCATATAAATAACAGCACAAATAAAAACAGAAATAAACAAGCAAACAAGAAGCACAATCCAGATGACACAAGATGTATAGTAGTTCCCCTCAACTGGGTACATCTACTCTTCTACCCACTAGTAGGATTCCACTATGAGGTTGTTGATAAGGTGCCCTCACACTAGGTGAGATGTTGATAAGGTGCTCTAACCACACTGCAAGTTTTTGCTAAGGTGCCCTGTCACCGAGAGTTAACTTTTGAAGGGAGTTATAACACTGTACAGGATGGGGTGAAGTAAGGAAAGATAAAAGAAGAAATTAAATTGTTCTTCTCTGTATAAGAAGACTTTTGAAGATCCTGATTTGAAGTTAAATGGATCTTGATGAAGATGTTTGAAGAGCTCCCCCTATCTTATGAGAGTTGATGACAGTTCTGGAGCCCTCTTCTCTTGATTGTACAAATACTTCTTTCTTCTTAGGCAGAGATGATCCTGAGCAAATGGTTGTGATCGGTGTCTCAGGATCTATGTGATCTGCAAGAAGATGTTAGTACAGAAGAAGAACAACAAGATGAATTTTCTCTTTTCTGTCGTGTGTATGTTGTATATCTATATTTTTGTGAGTACTGCTCTGTTCCTTTTATAATCTGAAAGCCTTTGCACTTAATTTGAATTCTTCTCTTGGGAAGAAGGAAAGAGCTTAGGTCTCCATCAATGATTTGACTCCTCGAGAAGATAACCTGCCGTTGCTTTTTATTAGAGCTAGTCTTCAACGGCTAATAGTATTGATTGATCTGCAACGGCTAAGAGGAATAGTCAAAAGATAGAAAAGAAAATATAAACTAATTTAGAGAGAAATTCGTCGATCCCGCTTGATATTTGTCGGGCTGTGCTCGCCATCTTATGTACTTGAGCAATTGTCTTTATCTTGGAATTCGTAGACCGCTGAAATGGCTAGATTTAGTTTGTCAAGTGCCGTTCATGAGAATGCCTGCCCGCTCCAATTGTTCTGACTAGATTCGTCGAGCGTCGTTCGCTATTTGTCGAACGATGTTCTAATGAATATTTGTCGAGCACTGTCTGGCTATTTGTCGAGTGTTGTCTGGCTATTTGTCGAGCGCCGTTCGACATTTGTCGAACGCAGAGAACTTATATTATTTTCTTAAGTATATTCTCCGATTCGATCGCATTATATTTAATTTATGTTAATTTAGATTGATCTAAATTATTAGATGACTTATTAACAAAAGGATGGATCCTAACTCAAATCAAAAGCTATGGTTCCAACACCCCCCGCCATTTTCATTTTTCGGCCAAGAACGAAATTTCAAAAATGGTGATACCACCATTACACGGGCTATTTTATGAAATGGAAGATAAGGATCACTAGCACAGGAGGAGGAGGTGAGGAAAACATGCCTTCAACGTGCTTGTCGACGACCATTTGCCCAGATGCCATTGTCGATCCTTGCTCCGACGGCCCTTTCTATTCCCTCCATTCACAGACGATTCGTTCAATCCAGTATAGCAGATTGACTCCTCTAGGCCCTCTAAAGCTGATGGTCTTGTCGAATTGGGTTGAGGAGGCGTGTATATGGGGCTGCCATTGGGGGAGGAGTTGGCCAAGCCTTGGAAGCTCTTCCTTGGCTTCACTTGGCACACCTCCTTCTGGAATTTGATAAGTTATTACTTCTGGAGTATAGTGGGAGGCTTGTGCAGAAGAATGGAGAGCTATGTGGCCTCCATTCCTCAAAATCTTCCTTGTCTTCACTTGAATTTGGGCGAAAACTCAAATTCATCCCCATGCATGCCTTTCCATGTCAATTTCAGAGGGCAATTAAGGTCATTTGCTCTTGGGCTGCAGAATAGGCTGGGATCGAGGGCCTTAGCCCATTGGAATTGGTTTAGGCTTTTAATTTCTTCTTTATGGCTTAGGTTTGACCATGGTTGACTTTGGGGTTGACCTGGTCAAAGTGACGGTTTGACTGGTCCCATATGTTAGTCTTGGTCCCTTGACACCACCCAATGTTGATTGGGTCATGGTGATTCCCCAATTGGTTTAATTTTGCTAATATGTGTGGTTTTGACCATAATTGGTGGAAAATTGACTTTAGTCAAATTGGACCAATTGATGACAACTTGATGGGGCTTTTGGGTCCATTGGGTCACCTATAATGTTATAAGATTAGAGATGAAGTCAATTTTACGCTTTGGGGGTCAATTGGACTTATTGGTGAAGGATTGACCTATGTTGACCTAAAGGGTACTTTAGTCAATTTGGGCTAATGGCTGACCCCATGATGGGGCTTTTGAATCCATTGCACCCCAATTAGGGTTTTTAATACATTGGTCGGATCAATTTGATCATACCAAGTCTAATTGACCCAATTTGAGATGAATTGGCCTATATTAACCTATTTTAACCTAAGGTTGACTTGGTCAAATAGGTTACGCCTTTGACCTCTCGTTCGCTCTCTATGGGCGCGAGAACGTGGGGTCTTATAAAGATGAGACTGCGAGAACTCTCGCTTTCGGGAGTGCGAGCTCGCAGTTGCGTTCTGCCGAGCTCGCCCATATGACAGGGAGGCGCTGCTTACAGCTGGAGCTTCAGAACGTGGAGCTCACGAGGGCCTATGAGGGGCTCCTTGCCGAGAACACGCAGCTGAAGGAGAAGCTGCTCGCCGTTAGAGGACAGTCTGGTGAGTTTTCTATACTTCCACATCTTCCTTTCCTTTGGCTATTTCGCTTCTTTAATTGAATTTACATTGCAGAATGTCGAGGCCGCCGGAAGAGCAGACGCTCGCATCAAGGACTTGGAGGGCGAGGTGGACGGGTTGAAAGCCCTAAACTGCGATCTCACCAGTGCCGTCGTTCCCCCCTTCCCCCGCCGTCTAAAGGAAGAGCGGCGAGCGCGATACGAAGAGGTCCGCTTGGAGTCTCTGAGTTGGCTCGCTACATCTTCCAGATAATGAAGGCGGCCGGCCTCCTAACTGCCGACGTGGCTGACCTGATTCTGGAGGATATCGTCCCTGGGCTCTTCCTCCCGCTTCCGTCAGTGAAGAGCAGCGACGACGAGGAAGTGCCTGCGTGCGATCAATGAGGCTTACAACTTGATTTTGTTCTATTTTGTTTCGGGCTGGCGAAATCGTCTCCATATGTAAATCAAACTATGAAATGAATGGATACATTTTTTTGGCCTTGCGTTGTGTTCGCTCTTTTCGCTGTATTGTTTTTTGTGTTGATATCTCGCTCTTGCTTATCTCGATGTTCATTTGTATGTAGGTTATTCCCGCCGATGTCCGTTCTCGCATATTACGTTGTTGAATAGACGGGTATAGGACCTTTTTGGCTGCTCTGGCCTTTCGTTATTCGCCTTAGGATTATTACTCTTCTGGTAGTGCATTTTTCTCTAGGTCTCGCGGGGTGTTTTCTTTTTGGCGAGAGCTCGCCTGTTACCCTACGCCGGCGACCTTTCGGCCGAGCGCCTGGATACCCCAGGAGCGCATGGGGTTGGTTCTCGTCACTCGCATACTATCGTGCGAAATCACTCCTTGCCGAGCGAGCAGGCCCGCCGAGCGAGAAGGAAAGGGTAAGCGCCGAAGCCTTGCTAACCTGATGCATTTCATCCTGACCTTATAAAGAACTCACCTTCTTGTATGGGAGCGGAATGGACCCGATGTCTTCCAGCATTGAGACTCATCACTTTGCCAGCCTCTCCTGAAATAAACATTTGTCACCGTGCCAGCCTCTCAAGAGATCAACCTGAACCCCCCATCTAGTGGGAGCCCAGGGAGCGGAATCGATCTGGTGCATTCCAGCATAAAAACTTGTCACCCTGCCAGCCTCTCCAGAGATCAACCTGAACCCCCCGTCTAGTGAGAGCCCGGGAGCGGAATCGATCTGGGCATTCCAGCATAAAACTTGTCACCGTGCCAGCCTCTCCATAGATCAACCTGAACCCCCGTCTAGTGAGAGCCCGGGAGCGGAATTGATCTGGGGCATTCCAGCATAAAAACTTGTCACCCTGCCAGCCTCTCCAGAGATCAACCTGAATCCCCCGTCTAGTGAGAGCCTGGGAGAGGAATCGATCTGGGGCATTCCAGCATAAAACCTGTCGCCCTGCCAGCCTCTCCAGAGATCAACCTGAACCCCCCCGTCTAGTGAAAGCCCGGGAGCGGAATCGATCTGGGGCATTCCAGCATAAAAACTTGTCACCCTGCCAGCCTCTCCAGAGATCAACCTGAACCCCCCTTCTAGTGAGAGCCCGGGAGCGGAATCGATCTGGGGCATTCCAGCATAAAAACTTGTCACCCTGCCAGCCTCTCCTAGAGATCAACCTGAACCCCCCGTCTAGTGAGAGCCCAGGAGCGGAATCGATCTGGGGCATTCCAGCATAAAACTTGTCACCCTGCCAGCCTCTCCAGAGATCAACCTGAACCCCCCGTCTAGTGAGAGCCCGGGAGTGGAATCGATCTGGGGCATTCCAGAATAAAAACTTGTCACCTTGCCAGCCTCTCCAGAGATCAACCTGAACCCCCCGTCTAGTGAGAGCCCGGGAGCTGAATTAATCTGGGGCATTCCAGCATAAAAACTTGTCACCGTGCTTGCCTTCACATAGTAGTTATAATTATCAAGTGAGGAGGTAAAATATTCAACTAACATCATCATAAAATTTTCAATTGATAGAATCGTTTCAAATCGTCCCCACTTCTTGCTCGGCCTAGAGGTACCCCTTCCACATCTCGGAGGTGATACCACCCTGATTTGAGCACTTCACTTACAATGTATGGACCCTCCCAATTGGGGTTGAGCTTACCTACCGCGGCCCCTCTCCCAGCCGCGTCGACCTTCTTCAAGACCAGGTCCCTTTTTGAAAGTGTTTGACTCATATGTGTTTGTCAAAATACCGGGCCATTTGCCGCTTAATTTCCTCCTGCCTGATGGTGGCCTAGTCCCGGAGTTCCTCCACCAGGTCTAAGGATAGCCTTTGTTCTTCATCGTTGGCCACCAGCCGCTCTTCATCCCCTTCACCTGCGGCGATCACCCTGGGGGTCTTTACTTCGAACTCGATGGGAAGGACTACTTCGGATCCATAGGAAAGTTTGAACGGGGTCTCCACGGTGGCGGTGTTAGGGTAGTCCTCAGGGTCGCAGAGAACGGATGGTAGTTGCTCTACCCAGTTCCCTCGGAGGTTCTCCACCTTCTTCTTCAGTAGGTTGACGATTACTTTATTTGCCGCTTCCACCTGGCCGTTGCTTCTTGGGTGGTGAACCGATGCGAACCTGAGGTCGATGCCAAGCTGGGTGCAGAAGCTAACGAATTCTTCGCTAGCAAATTGCGGCCCATTGTCCGTCACTATAGCCAGGGGGAGGTCGTGCCTGCAAATTATTTCTCCCCATACAAAATTCCTCACAACTTGAGATGTTACCTTGGCGAGCGCCATCACTTCTACCCATTTGGAGAAATAATCGATCATGACCAGTAAGAACCTTCTTTGGCCGCTAGCTTGAGGGAAAGGGCCAATTAGGTCCAACCCCCATACGGCGAAGGGCCAGGGAGCAGTGATGGTTCGGAGCCTCTGAGCTGGGAGGAGTTGGAGTGGAGCATACAGATGGCACTTTGAACACCTACTTGCGAATTCTGCCGCATCCTTGCTGAGGGTGGGCCAGAAATAGCCTTGTCTCAACACCCTCCCTTCCAGAGTTCGACTCCCGGAGTGACTCCCACACTCCCCGGAGTGAATTTCTTCTAGGACTCTCGGAACCTCCTCCTCTGAAACGCAATGGGCCAGGAGTCCCGAGAGAGTCTTCCTGTACAGCCCTCCTACATGAAAAGAGTAATAAGTCCGACTTATATCTGAAGCGTCGCCTGTCTATGTCTCCTTCAGGGAACATCCCTGATGACATGAAGGAGATGAAGGGATCCATCCACGAGACCCGCTGATCCACCTCCATCAGTTCCCCTTCCTCGAGGGAGGGTCGAAAGAATTCTAAAACCGTCCCTCCTGTTCGAGGACTGAACCTGGCTAGGAGGTCCGCGGGGGTGCTCTCTTCCCTTGGCACATGTTTGATGGAGAAAGTGTGGAATTGCCCGATGAATCCCTTGACCTTCTCCAAGTACCGCAGGAGGGTCGGGTCCTTTGCCTCAAACTCTCCCTTGTCTTGGCATGCTACCACCATGGAGTCCGTCGAGACCTCCACATCTTGCACTCCCAGTTCTCGAGCTAACCGCAGGCCCGCTATCACCGCCTCGTACTCCGCTTGGTTGTTGGTAATCAGAAAAATGGATGTTCAAGGCTTGCTCGATCTTTGTCCCTTGGGGACTCACTAGGATGATTCTCCCTCCATAGGAGTGCTTTCCTGAGGCACCATCCCCTAACATCCTCCATGCCGCTAGGGGAGGTGGTACAAGTTCCCCCACCTCGGTCGTGTAGTCGGCCATGAAGTCCTCCACCGCTTGGGCCTTGATTGATGTCCTAGGTACGAACATAATATCGAACTCGCTCAGCTCCACGGACCACTTCGCCAGTCTTCCCGAGTGTTCCACCCCTTCCATGATTTTGCAAAGCGGGTGATCCGTCACTACCCTGATGGAGTGTGCCTGAAAGTAGGGTCGGAGCCTCCGAGCCGCCACCACCAATGCGAAAGCCAACTTTTCCAAGATTGGGTATCGGAGCTCCGCCTTCTTCAGCACTCGGCTGACATAGTAGAAATGGAATTGCTTCCTCCCCTCCTCCCAGATCAGCACTGCACTCACTGCTTCAGACCCCACTCCCAGGTATAGGGATAGGTCTTCTCCTGATCTTGCCCCTTGAAGTAAGGGGGTTTGGGTGAGTTGATCTTTCAAGGCTTGGAAGGCTCCCTCACATTCCGAAGTCCAATCAAATTTTTTGTTCCCCCTTAGCGCCTTAAAGAAAGGCGCACACTTCTCTCCTGCCTTAGAGAGGAACCTGCTAAGTCCGGCCAACTTCCCCGTGAGGCTTTGGACGTCCTTCGGGCTTCTCGGCAACCCCAACTCCATTATCACCTTGACCTTGTCTGGGTTAGGTTCATCTCCTACCGAGGTGAGTAAGTGGCCTAGGAACTTCCCCCGGCTAGCCCTGAAGACACACTTCAAGGGGTTGAGTTTCATCTTATACTTCCGTAGGGTCCCGAACGTCTCCTCAAGGTCTCGGAGGTGAGACCCAAGGTCCCGTCTCTTTACCATGAGATCATCGACATAGACGTCCAAGTATCTTCCCCTTTGTTCGTGAAAGACCCGATCCATCATCCTTTGATAAGTGGCACCTGCATTCTTGAGCCCAAAGGGCATCATCTTAAAACAGTAGCATCCGTCCCCCGTGATGAAAGAGACATCTTTGATATCTGGGGGGTGCATGCGGATTTGATGATAACCTAAAAAAGCATCTAAGAAAGACATTACAGAGTAACCAACAGGCTGAGTCAACTAGCGCGTCGATTCTGGGCAGGGGGTAGCAATCTTTCGGGCATGATTTATTAAGAAGTGAAAAGTCGATACACATGCGCCACTTACCTCCTCCCTTCTTCACCATGACTACATTGGAGACCCAGCCTAGGATACTGGATCTCCGATACAAAACCTGCCTGCAGGAGTTTACCCACTTCCTCTCGGATGGGATCTTCAACTTGTCCGCTACGACCCTCCTCTTTTGACGGATGGGGCGGGTGCCGGGGTCGAGGTTGAGGTGGTGGCAAGCCACATCCGCATCGATCCCGGGCATCTCCGCGACACTCCAAGCGAAGACGTCCACGTTCTTCTGCACGCAGGCCAGGATCTCGGCCTGCTCCCCCGGACTGAGCTCTCCGCTGACTTGGACCTTTTCCACCACCCCAAGCCGAGTGGTGACATCAAGCTCCACGACCTCTTCCACGGCCTCCAGCCTAGATTGCTCTCCCCAAGCATTTTCCTTCTCCCCACCGCAAGCGAGCGCTTGGGCTCCTTCTTTCGTCTCTGCCTCTCCCACCATCATCAGGTCCTCCTCCCCTCCTTCTCGGGCACCCTTCCCTTTCCCCTCTTCTTCTCCTCTCTCCGCCCTGGGCCTCTCAGCAACCCCTTCCTGGGTATGAACTTTCCTCTTCCTCCATCCTCTCGTCCACTCCATTATTGCATCCGGCCTCCGACGCCTCCTCCATCATTTTATCGAACTCCTCTGCTTCTCCCATCCAGGTGATGGTGTTGACAGCCGTCACATAGCATTGTCTCGCCATCTTGGGGTCTCCCCAGACCCGGACCTGGATTCCACCTGCGTTGAACTTAAGACATTGGTGGAAGGTGGAAGGTATGCATCTGAACGCGCTGATGAGAGGCCATACGAAGATGGCGCTGTAGATGCTCGAGGCATCCACTATCACGAAGCGGCAGTTCCGATACTGCCCTCCGAGAGTCACATGGAGTCCCACTCCACCTTCTACCTCCTTCCTTTCTCCAGAAAAACCGAATAGGCGGCCATCCGAGGCGAACACCCTCTTGGACTCTACCTTCATCTCGTCAAACTCCCTCTTGAAGACGACGTTGACCGAGCTCCCATTATCGACTAGAATTCGTGAGACGGTGAAGTTCTCGATGGCGGTCTGGATGACCAGCGCATCGTAGAACGGGTCTTCATAGCTTGGCATGTCCTTCTGGGAGAAAGTAATTCTTTCCACTGGGGGCGGAGCGGTGGATGTTGAGGCCACACTCCACTGATAGATGGTATGGAGGCTAGCATTGCGGGTTGCCTCCACCCATACCGCCCCATGGATCACCCCTGATCCCTCCTCTACTCCCCACATTCGACTCTATCTTCGCACTTTTCTTCCTCCTCCCTTCGAGGCTCGACCTCCTCAATTCTCACCTACTGCCTCGGTGCGGGCACTCGGCCCCTTTTTGTTTCTGGGAACTCTGGGCATGTGGCCATCGCGTGACCTTCCTCATCGTGGAAGTCACAATACGGTAACGTCACCTCCCCTGCCTCACCTTCCGCCACCCTATTCCTCCTCCTTCTTGCTCCCGCTTGTTCTCTCGCCTCTTCTCTCCTTCCTCTTCCTCCTCTTCCCCTCCTGATCGTCATGGCTTGCTGAGGTGGGGGAGGCAATGGCCTCGGACCCTGCCTCCATCCCAGCTGATGGGGTCTTCCTTGACCACCATAGAAGTTGCCCCTTCCCAGGCCGTAACCTCTTCCCTGACCTTGCATTCCTTCGGCACGCTGCATCCACTCCCCCTCCGGGGCCCTGGGCTCTTCCCTTCTCCTTACCTCTTGTTGTCTGACCTCCGGCTCGCTGAGCTTTGCTAGCCTCTTGGTGAGCTCCGGATTGGCCTCCTCACTCTCAATCTCCTCTACAACCCTCTCCATCAACTCCTCTTAGGAGACGGGGGCTTTCCTCTTCAACGACATCTTAAAGAAACTTTCCCTCAGCCCGACCATGAAGGCGAGCTGGAGTGCAAACTCAGGCATCTCCTGGGTGAGTAGCACTTCTTCCTGGAACCGATCCTGCGTAGCGAGCCAACGACTCTTTTGGCTCCTGCTTCACTTTGAAGAGGGACTCAGCGTCCTTCTTCCTCTTCTTTGCAGTTGAGAATCGCAACAAGAAGCTCCTGCGCAAATCCTCGAAGGCGTAGATCGACCCTGTATAGAGTTGATGGAACCAGTCCCTGGCCTTTTCTTTGAGAGTGACGGCGAAGAGCCGATACTTGAAAGCATCTGACATCAGCCTGATGGAGACCGGGTCCTCAAAAGACTGGAGATGTTGGACAGGGTCATCCCTGCCGTTGTAGTACAACATGTCCCATTCTCCGAACCATGCCAGGATAGGTGCAGAAAGTACCAACTCGCAAAAGGGGCTTCCCCCTTCTACCACCCTTTCTCGCTCTGCTCTCCCCCCAAGCTCTCTCGCCATACTCGAGCTCGCGGGGACTGCGCTCGCAAGAACAGCATTCGCCTAGACCACTCCCACAGTCACTGCATCCTCTGGGTGCTCACTCCCCCAGTGCCGCGCTCGCCGGCACAGAGCTCGTTGGCACAATGCTCGTCGGGCTGGCGAATAGCACTCGCCCCTCCAAGTCCTGAACTGAACTTCCTGGCGATTTCTTTTCCGGCTCTTCCACCCGGGGCATTCTCGCTGACCGCCGCTGGGGGAGGGGTCGCTTGAGGTGCTAGGGTCGCGAACTCACTCTACAGCGCCGCGACCGTGATTCCGAAAGTGTCAAGCACCTCCCTCCTGAAATCCACGAACATCCTCAGCGTCACCACCTGTGGTGACTCACTGAACCCCTCACCTTGATCCTCGCCTCCCGTCATATCTGCTCTTTGGAACTTTCTTGGACCAGCCACGCTCCACGCTCACCGCACCAAAATGTTGAAACCGATTTCTCGGCCTCTTGTGGAGTTCGGGGCCCTCGCTGAAATGAGAGGCGGCTAGCCCTTACTGATCCCTCGAAGAAGGTAGACTGAAGACTAGGAAGAAAACTAAGACCTTAGTCACAGTGAGGAGGTCCCTCCACTAACCCGGAAGATCGTTGAGCGCTTTCCCTCCCAAGCCAAGGCTGAGACTCGAGCACCTTGGAGAGCTCTGAAAATGCTAACCAAAGAAAGCCTGAGGATAGAGAAGCTGAAGTGGAGTCCTCTCCAAAGGTGCCCTTAAGGTCCTATTTATAGGTTTTCTGATACGGCCTACAGATAGCAGGATCCCTCCTTCTGATTTTACCATCTACACCCCAAATAGGTCTGCTAACAGCCAAACTTCGCTGTTTGGAGAGGCTAAAGGCAGACCACCAAGAGTAAAAGGATAATTTGACCCTATCGGCTTATGGGCAAGGAACTGCGAGAGCCTTCCTGCGATATGCTCTCGCGGGCCCCCTCGCGAGTCCCCTCGCGAGTCCTGCTCGCGGTGCCTCTCCTAGGCGATCGCCCTGCTGAGGACCTCTCTGGCCCCTCCTAGGTGTTCGCCCTGCGAGGACCTCGCTGCCCCCCCCCCCCCCCCCTTTGGTGGTACCGGCCGAGGCCCCGTCTCGCGAACTTTCCTGCAAGACCGTCCAGGAAGCCGGGGGAGCTCGATGAACACTGAAGAGTTCGTCGAACACACCCGCGAGCGGTTGTCTCGCCACCCCTTCTCGCTCGCCTTTCAGCGGGCCCCCCGAGAGGGAAGATTCCCTTCCTTGCGACCTCCTTTCCCACTGCTTTCTTTGAACCGCGTCTCCTTGCCTGGCGAATATCGGGGTTGTACAATACACCAACCATGGTGTACAATTATAATGTCAATTATTATCATATAATTCATATACATGTGATAGAGATAGTTGTTTTTAGATGATTTTTTTATATGAATTATGATATATGATTTTTTGAGAATTTTATCAAAGGACATCAATAGATCATGGTGGTGCGAGTGGCATTAGTATTTAAGACAATTAATCTTTCAATATGTCTTTTGTGATTTTCTTTATAATTTAGATAAATATCTCATAACAAATTTAGAGTTTGATTCATATGGATAATATAAGATATTTAGAAGCAATGAATATATGAATAAAAGATAGGTCATCAAAATAAAATCATATTTTGAATTTTGATCATTTGATTTATAAGATCATATTTCCTATAGTATATAAGATGACTATAACATGATAGCTTAAAAAGAAAAATAGAAAAATTAGAAAAGACATTAAAGCACATCATGATATAGAAATTTGTATATTTCAATTTGAAAAGTTTCTACTTCATGCATTTGATGATACCTAATGAAAAAGTGTTTTAGGTATCCAAAGGGGAACATGTGGGATGGTTCCTTTGGGTACCCAAATATAGAGAGATGGCTTTTGGGGAGACAAGTACGAATGAACCCTTTCAAGTGGAGTTAATGTTTCATCTTTAATTTTGGGTCTCCACTCATACTTTGGTTTAATATTATAATTTTGCATTAAATTTCCATATTAATTAAATTTAGGCTTAAAATAATGATGACAATTGAAATCATTTTTCATAGGAAATTTTTGCATATTTGAATTTAATTTAGGAGATACACAATTTTGTAAATAATGGTGATTTTGATTTTGATTTACAAATCCTTTCTGTTTCTTACTCCCATTATTAGACTTAGTTACGATATTCATATTCATATTCAACTTGCTTTTAGATATTTGTTGATATTGTGAATTTTTATTTATAATTTTCATAAGCAAATTGATTTTTGATTTTAATTCATCATTCTTGATCTTTAGATTATGCCTAGCTTTATTATAAGCTATTGTGCTATTTTTAAGAGTAGAAACAATAGAGTCAATATGATTTTGATAGTCATTTCTAAATTCATCAAATATTTCGTCCATCTTCTTTGATTTCAATTTTATAACTTTTGCATGTAGCACTATCACTTTTTAAAGATGAATTTTCTAAAGATAATTTTTCATTATGTTCTTTTATACAAATAATTTCTTTTTCAAGTTCCTTAAATTTTTCTTTAATATCATTACAATCAAAACAAGGTTTTGTATTTTCAATTGAAGTGACATGAGTAAAGCTAGATAAATTAGATTTTGATTCTTCTTTAACTTTTGCTTTTGAATTTTTATTTTCTAAGCGCAATTTATAATTTGCATTTTTCAATTTCTTAATTTTGCGCTTTGTAATTTGTAGCAATTGTAAAGTAGAAATAGAATTACAAACAATAAGGGAATTTGATTTCCTTACAGTGCTATCGAAAGAGGCAATATTTGAACTAATAGTTCCTTTGACATCCTTTTGGCACTCCTCTTCCATTGACGCCATATCATCATCCCTTTCGCTTGATGTGCCTTCCATGGATCCATCATGTGTGGAGCTTTCTTGAATACCTGTGCAGGCTTGCATATTCTCCGGTTCTTGTGATTGTTCCATACCTACAGAAGGAGAATCATAAGTTTTTTCAAGAAAATTCCACATCTCGTATGCAGTAGAAAAAGTATGAATGAGTTTGGAAATATTATGATCTAACGCACAAAATAGACTATTCATAGATTTTGCATTTAAAACCATTTCATCATTTTTATTTAATACGCTAGGTGGTTTTTTGATAGTAATATTCCAAACTTTTTCATCTAAACGTTTAAGAAAATTTTCCATTACTATTTTCCATCCTTTATAATTTCTTCCTTCAAATAATGGTGGTTTAAGAGATTTTTCCTTCTTCATAAAAATTTACCCCACTAATAGAAGAGAGATCATGAGACGCCATTATTCCTGGTTGTTAAGCCGATTGGAATACAACCTGGCTCTGATACCACTTGTTGGATCGGTAGGCGCCCTTAGAGGGGGAGGGGGGGGGGGGGGGGTCAATAAGGGTTTTTAAAAACTTATATTATATTTTGGAATACTTGAATTAATAAGATATCAAACTAGTGATTTTGAATAAAGATCTAAATTGTTTTATAATGAAAGAGAGGATAATAAACAATTTAGAGAAATGAATATCAAATCAATTTTATTACTCAAGGAGAGACATGATTATCATTAATAAAATTGATTACAGAATTCAATTTTAATGACGCTAGAAATCAAGGCGAAATAGAAAAGACTCTTTTTGTTTTCTATACCGACTCGTATCCCCACGAACCGGTTGGCTTTAGCCAATCCTTCCCCGGATACGGCCTCAAGCCTGCTCTAGCCAACCCTTCCCCGTATATGGCCTCGAGCACCCCCTATACCTAACCTAGATCTAGTCGCCAACACGAGGCAAGTTTCTGCCCTAAGTCCTACCCAGACCTAGTCGCCAACACGAGGCGAGTTCACTAAATGATTACAGAAAAGATGTGAAATAAAAAGACAATAATATAAAAACTCCCTCTATGTGGATCTCTTGGAGAAGTAGCCGAAGACGCAGAGTTTGATCGTAGTCGATGCGGTCTTTCATCACGATGATGACGCGTGTTGAAATCTTCTCCACGGATCTCCTTAAGCCTTCATGGATTTGTGGGACTATCTCTCTGAACCTTCCTCTCTATGTTGTGGCACGAAGCTCTGGAATTTTTGGATCTGAAGATGATGAGGAAGACGGAGCCAAGAGGTCCTTTTGATAGACTTAGCGCTAGCGCTTGCGCTAGTGCTACCGTCGGCGCTTGCGCTAGTGCTACCGCCGGCGCTATCCCATTTTAGGACATATTCTGCGCGGCAGAATCTTCAATCTGAGGGAAACAATTCTCTCTTGCCTTCTAGTGCTTCCGCGCTACCTGCCTGCGCTTTCGGGTACCTGCCAGGCGCTATCTCCTTCTATATATGCTCCCGGAACTGCTCTTAAGCATTCTTTTCATCGATCGAATTTTCGTCGAACGCAGTGATGAGCATTTCATTGAGCGCAGCTTACAGTTCAGTCGAGCGAAAGCTAGCGCCAGCGCTAGTACTAGCACGTCGCGGTAGAGTAAGCAGTTCATTGAGCGCCACTTTTCATCTCAGCGATTCCTTAGCGCTAGCGCCAGGCGCTAGGTGATTCCTCCGGTGCTAGAAGGAGTGTTGGATTTGAAGGCTCAAATTTGGGGGCAACCTTCATATGTAATCCTTGAGTCATATGGACTTTGTTTTCCTGCACACTTAAACACACAAGATCAAAATCACATAGTATTTGTTATTCTTAAACCTAGTAGATGTGGAAAGACCATGTTCCAACAGCTACTTCACAACATGTGCAAATTAGGAATTATTTGGATTAACTATTTCAAGTGAGGCAATGTTTCCCTTAAATTGTTAAACTCTGTAATTAAGCTTTTCTGGTCATAATAGAGGTCTGGTAATTTTTCTATAATTTTGGCACAAGTATATTTGGTAGTTCCTTCATAAACCTTTAAGTTTGGATAGACGTTAGATATTAAAAATTGAGGACATTTCCTTACTGTAAAATTGTGATATTCATTATTTACTGTTATTTTGACATCATAGATTTTTCATAATTTTATGGGAGCCATATCATAAGAATATCTTACACTTCATGTTCAATTTCATACTTGGCCAATGTTGGAGAAATTATAATAATGCCAAATTAAATAAGGGAAAAATATGATCCTCTGGATTTAGTCTTAGAATATCATGATAGACTCTCAGTAATATTCTTGAGTCAGTTGGATGAATATTTGGAGTACCTCGTCTTATGCACTCATATAGATTATTTTGTCTGCGTATAGTAAAATTGTAAAACTAGGGTAAATTGAAGACCAGTAGGTGGGAATGGAGGGTAGATGGTATACCTAGTCTGATTGAGATGATTTGAGGTTACCAAAAGGAGTTATGAGATGAGAGTGTGCTTGGTGAGTTAATGGTAAAGTTGTGCCCGGGATTGACGAAAGATTGTCTTTCCCGTGGGGAGTCAGAAAACACTTAGGAGATTAATTCAAGTGAAATGTTAAAAGGGGTATTCTTATGGGTAGATACCAATAACATTAAGAGCCTTGGAAAGGGATCTTTATGTTATCATCCCATTATAGTTTCTAGTACCGTAGCGAGCTCCTTATAGGGTAATCCTTGGGAAGTCCAAGATTAACCATAAATCGTAGAGTAAGATATTGTACAAGAGTAATTAATAACACACTCACTCGCACCCCGTAGTTACGGGAGGTTAGTTTGTTTGGTTGTACGAGCGGTAGGCTCAGTAGTTGAGGCAGCGGACTAGTTAGTCTGGTGAGCTTGTGGCTCAGTAATGTTTGTTGTGCCGGGAGGAATGGCCGATGAGCTTATGGCTCGGAGAATAGATGGTAAATATGTTGCATGTACATAAGTGGTGGGTCCTTAGTGTTGATGGTCGTTGTACCGACATTAATGCTTGGGCTCGGTAAGAGTGGATAAACCTCTTACCAAGACAAGTCTGGTGGTCCAGCTAGTAAGAGTACGCAGATGCTCCGCGGTTTTGCATTGAGGCGTACGATAGGTCTAGGTTAAGTAGTGTGAATACCAACCTAGAGGTGGGTGAGGCCCAAACCACCACTTCCGTTTGCCACTACGGTAGTATCTTGGGAGTCTTGCTAGATCCAAAAAGGGGGAACTAAAGGTCTGTGCGCATAGAGTCGAGGTGTGTGAGTCGCACTTGTATGAACATAGCATAAACTTCATACCTCGCATGTCATAGCATAAACATTGCATTTCAACCCCTACCCCTGTCGTATAAATTGGTTATGGGACTTTTTATACGATAGGCCCTGCTAAACGACCCATTGGTTTATAGGTTTGTATGGGCATTCCTACAAATCAATGGTTACTTTTCTATTATATACATGTCTTTACTTACCGCACTTTACGTATTCTTTACCTGCTCTTACTATGCTCTTTTACTGTTTCAATTATATATATACATGTGTAGTGTAGAAACATTCCCTGTACCCCTGTCAACTGTTATTGTTTACGCCCCTTGTTGTCCTCCGCTTCATCCTTTCCGCATGGTGCCTAGGAGTCACCGGGGGAGCGTTGGGGGATTGGCTTAGTCTTTTTGTCTAAAGGTCAGTGGACCTTATCATTTTAGGAGACCACGGAGACGGAGCAACACCAGACGCCGGTGTAGATGGAGGCGGGGCAGTCTAGCATAGGAGCACCATTGTCGGGATCCGTGAGTGTTTCTACTAGTTGATTTTCTTCCGCGAGTTTTTTTGTAGTGAGGATTTGATGTATCGGGCAAGAGCCCTTGTTATTTCTGTCTTGATTTTAGTTATGATTAGGTGGACATCTCTGTATGACAGTTTATTTATATGTGATGTGGACTTATCTTCTATAAGTTTGTTTAAGCTTAACTTATTTGTGATCGATAAGGCCGGCAGGATCGGCGTTTTCTAGTGGTGACTGTTGATTCTTACGACGCCCTTAGAGGGGGGTGAATAAGAGAATAAAAAATCTTTTTATAATTCTATGGAAATTACTAAATTGTTTTATAATATGAGAAAGGCAAAATAACAATTTAGCAAATTTGTGAGTATATCATAATTTTCATCTTTAGAAATAATTACTAAATTGTTTTATGATTAAGAGATTGAAATAAACAATTTAGTTAAAGTGATTTGAATTTAAAGCTTTGTAACCAATATATTAAAGATAACGCCAAAGGAGAGAAATCAAGTAAACACAAATAGAGACATGATTGTATTTATATAAAAAGGTGTTTACAAAAATTGATTTCAATATCGCTAGAAATCGGAGGCGTACATATGTAAATAATTTTTCCTTTTCTATACCGACTCGTATCCCCACGAACCGGTTGGCTTTAGCCTATCCTTCCCCGGATAAGGTCTCAAGCCGCTCTAGCCAATCCTTCCCCAGATATGGCCTCGAGCCTCCCTAGATCTAATCACCTAGAACTAGTCGCCAACACAAGGCGAATTTCCCCCTAAGTCCTACCCAGACCTAGTCGACAACACAAGGCGAATTCTCTAAACGGTTACAAAAGTATGGAATGGAAATAATGAAAAACAATAATAAAACTCCCTATATGAGATCTCTGGAGTCGAGGATGAAGGATCGCTGTAGCATAAGCGAGGTAGAAGCGATCGTCCTTCGGATGTAGCGTGACGTAGTCCTCCTCCAGAATTCTCCTAAAGCTTTTTGTGGCAGATCCATCCTCGGCAGCATAACAACACTGGAATTTGTGGCACAAGCAACCTCTCTGGGATCTCTAGCCAAAACGAGAAGCAAAGCTCCAATTTATAGAACTTGGAGCTAGCGTCGGCGGTAGTGGCTAGCGCCTCCGGTAGCGTTCGTGTGGAGCGGTTGCGCAATTGTCCGCGGCTGTGGCGCTGTACACGAACTGGAGATAACGCCTGGCGGTAGTGATAGCGCTAGCGGTAGCGGGAGATAGCTCTGGCGTTAGCGGTAGTGGTAGAGGTTGCAGTAACCGTCACTGCGCACGAACTCAAGATAGCGCCTGGCGGTAGCGGTAGCGCTGGCGGTAGTGCTGGTGGTAGCGGTAGCGCTTGCGATAGCGCTGGCGTTAGTGATAGCGCTGGCGATAGCTCTGCTCCTTTCAAAAGTTTGTTCCAAGCTGCTTTCTACCTGTGGAGTATTGCACCTATAGTTCCTGCACACTATAAACACACTACAAGCAATATAAAATACAATATGTGATTTGTTATTCTCAAACAAAGGGATGTGACACACATGTCCAACAATCTCCCCCTTTTGATAATAACAAATCCTCTAAGCAAGAAATCAACAATAGTGTTTATTGATTAGTTAAGCAAGATAAAAGTGTAACTATAGTATATGATATGCATGATAATGTGCATACTCCCCCTATCTTAATGCCCCCCCTACATAAATGCAATTTATGTGTTACTCCCCCTAAATGATAGACTTCATGAGTTAGTATCCCCTTATTTATCTATATTTCTCATATATAGATTTCTTCAATTAATCTCCCCCTTTTGGTATTATCAAAAGAAGGTGGGGTGAGGGTAGTAAGGAGGCATTTATATAACATGATCGAGCTTTTCGAAATATAAATAATGATAAAGAGTTTAAGTATAGCATAAATAAGAGATTTCAAATATAAAGATAAGAGTTGTAAGCAAGCGGAAGATTATAATAAATATCTTTTTGTAAGCATGAAAAGCATAAGTAGGAATATGAGTTTTGGTTCAAAATTGAAAGATGTTTTAACCTTTTTGAAATCTCAAAGTTTTTCATAAAAATACCAAGCATGAAATGAACATATCAAAAAGAGAGATTAAACTACAATGTTACTCAATTTGTAAATTCAAGAAATACCAAAAACATTGTAGAGATCATGCTAGGTTATCTAGTGCATTTTTATATAAAGAGTAGTATAGATAAAGCATTAGAATCCAATACTCATGAGAACAAGTGTTATGAAAGATAATGATGTGCACATAAGTGTATTTTGGGCAATGTTAACAATTGATTTAAATCACAAAATACAAGACATATGCAAAGTAAAGTGCACAATAAACACAAGTAAATTACTTTCACACACTTTTAATGCACATAGTTTTTAACAAAGTGGTGTAATAACCAAGGTTTGCACAAGTAACTTTACTATTCTTTCCAAGGTGCTCAACCTCACAATGCTTATGAAGACTTATCAGGAGGTTCAAGTAGTGCTTGGTGGAGTTATATTTGTCTACATATATATAATTTTTTGTTCATATTTGTGAGACAACATTCTCCGAATACACTTGTTTTGCAAACCAAAAATTTTTAACTTAACCACATTTCTAAATTTCACAAGTGGAATTCAAATGTAGTGTAGGCAATAAATTTATGTAAGTTTTAATTCATTGCACAAATACAATACACAAGCAAGCATTTTTAGATTTAGACACACATGTTGATTACCAAAATAAGTGAGTGAAATGTATCATTATCAATCATAAAACATTTACTCATACTTAGAGGCATGCTAAGCTTGGATCTACACATTTTGCAATACAATTGATGCACTTTAAATAGATATATCAAAGCATGATAAGCAAAACAATGTTCATAGTAATTTGAAAGAATATGTTTTAACATTGTAAATAATTCTAAATAATAGAATTCATACATGCTTGATATTGGCAATAAAGATCATACAGTTTTTTTTCGTTTTGAAATTTTTTAATCACACAAACATATTTTTGTATTTTTGAATTTTGAACTTATGTAGTTGATTTTTCAAAATATGGATAAAAACAAAAATAACAAAAACATATTTTTGTATTTTTAGATTTTGAACTTTTATAGTTGATTTTTTAAAGAATGAATAAAACACAAATAATAAAGAACATATTCTTGTATATTTGAATTTTGAATTTTTGTAGTTGATTTTTCATAATTCAAACATAACAAAAATAAAATAGACAGTAACACAAAAATAAATTGCACAAATAAACTAACATATTTTTGTTGAATTTTAGAAATTTTAAAAATCATAAAAATAACACACCCACACTAGCGCCGGCGCTAGCGCTAGCGCGGCAAATAGTACACAATTTTGTAAGAATTATAAATTTTTTTATTTTTGATATTGATTAAGTGTCCTTAGAGTAGTTCCATGCTGTAATTTCAGAATTTTTGGAGATCTCTAGGTGGATCAAATTTGCATGAAACTTTGACTTTTTCAAATTCATGTGTTTTACAAAAACATTTAAGCTCAAAAAGATAAATTATGCAAACACAAGAGGACATTTTTTTATTAAACAACCCAAAATATGCATGATTAAAGTGATAAGTAAATAAAATGATCATGCAAAGAGTAATATAAGTATGTCCTAAGATTAAAGACTACCCTACTATATGTCTACACCCTAGCCCCGTACTAAGTGACGGATGGGCATGAGGAGCTGCACACATGCCGTAGGTTGGGGTGTTAATCCCATATGCACATACTGGAGAACGCTCAACCTAGCACTATTTCCCCCCAGTGCCTCGCAAGGCCCCACTAGAACCCTCCCCGGTTAAGGACAAGACATGACTTAGAGGTTAGGTCTCTAATGCATACAACCCTACGCCCCCCGCTATTGTGAGATATGAAGTCATAGGTGAAATAATCTTTTGGACAACCTATGCTTTTAAATCTAAGGGTTGATATAAAAACTATGGGTTTTGTTTAATGTGATGAGTTATATAAATCCGCATAGCTTTTCTACTATTATGAGATGACGATATGAGATAACTAGCACAATTACTAATATTCAATAAGTGACAATGCTAGAATGATGAGTTTTGGGTTTAATGTCATGTCATAAGATTTATATTAATATTGCATGTATTCCAAAATGGAGTTTCAAATTATAGATCTAGAATGTAGTGATGATTAAGTTTGATGTATCTTTATTATTCCAAAATTGATTCTAGAATCTATATAAATGTGAGATACATGCAATCAATATCAAATCATATCCATACACCAACTAATGCAAAGAAAAAAAAATATTCATATTTGTACCATAAGATTCATAATTCCTATGTGATATTCTTGTTTTGTAGATTTTTCTTGATAGAACATGAATTATGATTTATGATTATAGAGATTTTGCATAGAATATATGTTAGATCATCATGATGAATGAGAATTCTAATTCTTCTAGACTTATGACAATATGATTTGGAGATTTTCTTTTGAATGAGCATGTTTGAATTGTAAGTCTAGAAAATGATGATCATGTTATCATATCAAAGACAAAGATCACAAATATATAGTTTTGAAATAGAATGTCATTCAATAATTGAATTTATTGATCTTTGGTTTTGCATGATAATATATGATTCATGATATATATACTAATGATTAATCCATAAACTATGTGTTTGTTGGAATTTTGGTATTCTATTATAATTTCAAAATCACATAGCTATCATGAAATTTGAATAACATTGTAAATATTATACCTAGCATATAGATTTAAGCATAAACTAAATGCGATGCTAGGATGATACGTTTGAATGCAATGTTATTACCTAGAATTAATGGAGATAATGTTGCATGTAATATGAGAAGTTTACAAATTAATTTTCTTTATGACCTATAATGGAATGATTAAACTTTTGATTTGATCTTAATGATATAAGATGATTCTAAGGTCTAAATTACATGCAAACAATGGTGACACACATCACACATAATATCTTAATTAATATATGAAACAATTATACATAGGATATCATGTGATGAAAAAATCCATAAACACAGAAATTTTTGAATAAAGCGAACTAAGATAGCATTTAAAAACGGAGTTAAAATTGGGCAAATTGACAGCACCAAACAAACTTAAATGGGCAAGTTTAGTTTGCTGATAGATGGAGATTTCTATGCTCTTTCCGAAAAGATATTAAACGCGAAAATTGGACGAGCGGATCAAAAGATATGGCTATTTGTAGTTTTGATCAAAAACTCGCTTTTTGAAAGATTAAGCATGCATTTAGATGAATTTTTGTTTTCGATTTTAATTTGATAATATTTTTCATAATAAGGGCTATCAAATGCAGCAAATAACATAGAAAATTATCAAACTGTTGCGCATTATAATTTTTAGCTTAAGCCCTTTAATAAACCATTTAAATCCAATTTTTAAAATAGTTTCAATAGTCTTGATAATAATTTCAAAATTCAATTTCTAATGATAATTCAAGACAATTAAGGGTAAATGATTTAAAAGGATAAAGAACAATCAAAGATGAGAGATAGATCACTTTGAGAAAATATATGACTTAATGTTCAATTTTAATTCAAATTTGAGTTGATAGACATTAGGCTTAATATATGAAAGTCATATTACATGATATATAAAGTGATCATAGCATGTTTGTTTTAAAAAAAATATAAAATAAACAAAAGAAAAAGAGACAAAAGCATATCATGAAGTAGAGTATTGATATTACTTTTTTATTTGTTTCTACTTCATGCAAATGAATGGATACTAATTAATAAGAGATTTAGGTATCCAAAGGGGACCAAGTGGGATGGTTCCTTTGGGTACCCAAATACATCGTGTAGGCTTTTGGAGAGTTAGTGATGAATGGGCCTTTACAAGTGGAGTTAGTGTTTCATTTTTAATTTTGGGCCTCCATTCATACTTTGGTTGTTTATATTTCAAATTCATATTATGATTATGTGACATCTTTATATGATTATATTTGTTTGAAAAATAATTCATTTGAGATTTATGTTTATTCAAATTATTTTTCAAAGTAGTTTGATGTTGATAATCATCATGAATTTTATTATATTGATTCTTTGAAAGTTTATAAGAGTGATTGTCTTTCTTTAGAAATGATTGTTGAAAGAGTGGGTTACAATATGTTTTAAATGATTGATTATTATTTTGATGATTTTCATTTCCACTCTTTTTTATAGACATACTCTAATAATATGAAGGATAATATTTTATAGTTTGATTTTCATGAAAAAGAGTTTTTAAATTTGAGTCATGATTGAAAATATATTGAGACTTATAATAGTGACTCTTAAGAATTTTATGAGGATCATAATTCTTTTTGAAACTAAACTCCTTTTGATTTAATGTGTGAAAATGATCCTTTTTAGAAATAATTTTGTAAGTTAATTTATCCTTGTTATTCAAAATCTTATGATGAAATTCATTAGGTGACATTTGAAATTTTTCAACAAAAGATTTTAATTGTTTTAACTTACAAGATAAAACATCATTTTCAATTAACACTTTTTCATTATGCCTTTTAGAAATTATGAGCCCTTTTTCAATTTCTTTGAATTTTTCTTTTAATAAATTGCAATTAAGACAAGGAATAGGAATTTTAACTAAAGAGCGTGAAAGAGGAATTTAACACATCAATATTTGATTCTACATTATCGTTTGCTTTTAAAGATTTATTTTCTAAACGTAATTTGGAATTAGCATATTTTAACTTTAAAATTTTATGTTTAGCAATTTTAAGCATACAAGAAGTAGAAATAGAATTTGTTACAAAAAGAGAAGATTTAGATTTTCTTACCTTGCTATAGTTTCCGTCTTCTCTTTTGCTTGATGTGTTGCCAACAAATGAGTCCAACATTGTGACGTTGTATTTTTCTTCCTCCAAGCATGAATCCTCATCGATTTCTTCTCTTGGATCCATAAGGAATTCCTCATCGATTTCTTCTCTTGGATCCATAAGGAATTCCTCGTCGATTTCTTCTCTTGGATCCATAAGGAATTCCTCTTGTTCATCATCTGTAGAAGGAAGACTATAAGTATTCTCAAGAAATTTCCAAACTTCATAAGCAGTAGGAAGTGTATAAATTAGTTTGAAAATATTTTGATGCAATGCACAATATAGACTATTCATTGATTTGGCATTTAAAAACATTTCATTTTTATTTAAAGTACTTGGGGGTATTTTAATAGTAATATTCCATACTTCCATATCCAAAGACTTAAGAAATTTTTCCATAAGAAATTTCCACCCATTATAATTTTTCCCTTTAAATAAAGGTGGTACTAAAAACTTTTCATTTATAAAAAAGTTTTCCCCATAAATAGAAGCGAGATCATGAGACGCCATTATTCCTGGTTTTTAAACCGTTTGGAATAACCTGCGCTCTGATACCACTTGTTGGATCTTACGGCGCCCTTAGAGGGAGGGTGAATAAGGGAATAAAAAATCTTTTTATAATTATATGGAAACTACTAAATTGTTTTATAATATGAGAAAGGCAAAATAACAATTTAGCTAATTTGTGAGAATTTTCATAATTTTCATCTTTAGAAATAAGTACTAAATTGTTTTATGATTAAGAGATTGAAATAAACTAATTTAGTTAAAGTGATTTGAATTTAAAGCTTTGTAACCAATATATTAAAGATAACGCCAAAGGAGAGAAATCAACTAAACACAAATAGAGACATGATTGTATTTATATAAAAAGGTGTTTACAAAAATTGATTTCAATATCGCTAGAAATCGGAGGCGTACATATGTAAATAATTTTTCCTTTTCTATACCGACTCGTATCCCCACGAACCGGTTGGCTTTAGCCTATCCTTCCCCGGATAAAGTCTCAAGCCGCTCTAGCCAATCCTTCCCCGGATATGGCCTCGAGCCCCCTAAATCTTATCACCTAGAAATAGTCGCCAACACAAGGCGAATTTCCCCCTAAGTCCTACCCATACCTAGTCGCCAACACAAGGTGGATTCTCTAAACGGTTACAAAAGTATGGAATGGAAATAATGAAAAACAATAATAAAACTCCCTATATGAGATCTCTGGAGTCGAGGATGAAGGATCGCTGTAGCATAAGCGAGGTAGAAGCGATCGTCCTTCGGATGTAGCGTGACGTAGTCCTCCTCCAGAATTCTCCTTAAGCTTTTTGTGGGAGATCCATCCTCGGCATCATAACAGCACTGGAATTTGTGGCACAAGCAACATCTCCGGGATCTCTAGCCAAAACGAGAAGCAAAGCTCCAATTTATAGAACTTGGAGCTAGCACCGGCGGTAGTGGCTAGCTGCCTGCGGTAGCAGTTCGTGTGGAGCGGTTGTGCAACCGTCGGCAGGCGTGGCGCTGTGCACGAACTGGAGATAGCGCCTGGCGGTAGCGATAGCGCTGGCGGTAGCGGGAGATAGTGCTGGCGTTAGCGGTAGCAGTAGCGGTTGCGAAACCGTCGCTGCGCACGAACTCGAGAAAGCGCCTGGCGGTAGCGGTAGCGCTGACGGTAGTGCTGGCGGTAGCGGTAGCGCTAGCGATAGCGCTAGTGTTAGTGATAGCGCTGGCGGTAGCTCTGCTCCTTTCAAAACTTTGTTCCAAGCTGCTTTCTATCTGTGGAGTATTGCACCTATAGTTCCTGCACACTATAAACACACTACAAGCAATATCAAATACAATATGTGATTTGTTATTCTCAAACAAAGGGATGTGACACACATGTCCAACAGTGACCTTCCCGAGTGATGATGCCACCACAAAACGGCGATTCTGGGCATAAGACCCCGAATTTGAAAAAGAAAAAAAGGGGTCTTACAGATCGTTCTTATCATAGTAAACTCAAACACTAGATTCTAAATCCAAAAAGTCATCGTCTAATATCTTTGGTTATTCATCATCATAGCTCCCAAGGTACAAGGTCTATTATTGTAGTTAAGATTTTCTACCAGAATAGGGCATGATTTTATAACAATTCCTAAGTTAATCACTTCCGAAAGCCCCAAACTACCAGAACTTTCAAATATAACTATAGCTTGCACAACCTAATTTCGGTTCCCAACTTCCAGAAAGGCATATGCATCCCTAAGTGACTAAACCTAGCAACTTTACATTTCTAATGCTTCAAATAAGGTCAAGTCATTGCTCGATCTACGATATCCTTTCATTGTCCTGGTAATACTTCAGATCATCATTCCAAACCTACTGTTACACCATCTCATCTTTGCCTGCGTAACGTTGAATAAGATCGACCTCAAAATCACTATGTTCGCGACCCAACATTTTTTTAAATTAAATCTAAGGGGAAACCCAAGTCAGTAACTAATTTTCCCAATAAACAAAAGATAATCCACTATCCTATTTTAGGCTGAGTATCTTCAATATCACCAAGTTATATTCATCCCATATTTGTAAACAATTCTTAGGGCACACAACCTTAGACTTGGGGTTCTATCTTGAGGCTCATTGGTATACTCAATACTTTAGATTCTTTTGAACTTGAATTCTCATCTGACCCTCGGTGGTTGTCGTGGTGGTTGTATCATGTTAATCGTATCACCAATATGAGGGCAGAGTGTATGAGTCCCCTAGCTTCTGGTTATGTGTCAATCTTTCTTTCTCTAGCCTCTTTGGGGTATCCTTGTACCTTTACCAACGTTATACCTACGGTCTATTTTCAGAATAGGGCATGGTACAAATTGTCATGGTAAGTCATGTGTCCTAGTGGGGTTGAGTATAACTCATTGACTAAAGGACTATCTAAAGAGATCTTTGTAGCCAGAGGTATTCCCTGCCGGGGGCAAGGTTCGACGCGGGCTACAAAAGAAAACTTGGCAAAAAGATTCAGTTAAAAGTGGACTTTTTCATGTGATTTCACCATATGGGCACACCATTGCTTCCGCTGCTTAGTTTGTCCTCAAACTAAACTCGCGCGGTGTGGATCAGGGTTTGTGGACTTCTTTTCTTCAGATTGAGGTTTCCTCTGATACCACTTTGTAAGACTCCATTTTTTTTTTCAAAAACTCGGGTCTTATGCCCAGAACCGCCGCTTTGTGGTGACACCATCACACGGGAAGGTCGCCACTACAAAGCGCCGATCCTGCCGGCCATATCGATCACAGAAGAAGAAAAGTATTAACGAACAATAGAAGTTCAAGTCCACAAATCACATGCTATATATAATAAATGTCCACATAATATAACTGAAATAACAAAGGTTACAATAATAAAGGGCCCATGCCCTGTACATCAAATCCTCACTACATAGACACTCGCGGAAGCATAAAAATACTAGAACTAAATGATGCTCATAGATCCTGCCAACGGTGCTCCCGTGCTAAGACTACCCCGCCTCCATCCGCACCGGTCTCTGGTGCTGTATCATCTCCTCGGTCCCTAAAATGATATGGTCCACCGACCGTTAGTCAAAAATACTAAGCCTTATGTTCCCCACCCCACCCCCAATGTCTCCTAGGCATCGTGTGGGAGGATGAAGCGGAGGACAGCAAGGGGTATAAAACAAAGCAGATGACGGCAGATTTTGTCTACAGGAAATGTCTACAACTACACATGTGTATATAGATAATTGAAGCAGTAAAAGAGCATAGTAAGAGAAGGTAAAGAATAAGTAAAGGCAGTATATAAAAACATGTATATAATAGAAAAATAACAATTGATTTATAGGAATGCCCATACAAACCTATAGACCAAGGGGTCGTTTTGCAAGGCCTATCGTATAAAGAGTCCCATAACTAATTTATACGATAGGGGTAGGGGTTGAAATGTAATGTTTATGCTATGACATGCAAGGAATGTAGTTTATGCTATGTTCATATAAGTACAACTCACACACTTCGACTCTATGCGCACAGACCTTTAGTTCCCCCTTTTTGGAGCTAGCAAGTCTCCCAGGATACTCCCGTAGTGACAAACGGAAGCGGTGGGTTGGGCCTCGCCCACCTCTAGGTTGGTATTCACACTACCTAATATAGACCTATCGTACGCCTCAACGCAAAACCGCAGAGCTTCTGCGTACTCTTACTGGTTGGACCAACAGACTTTCATGGATAAGTGCAAATTCCACACTTGCCGAGTCAACGTATTGACGTCAGTGTGAACGACCATCCAATACCAAAGACCCACCACCTTCATGCACAAGCAAACATGTTCTACTATATCCCGAGCCATAAATTCCCCGGCCTAACCTACCCGTCACTATAACCTTCTGAGCCAACGGCTCGCCGGACCAACCCGTCCGTACCAACAAGCCTTACTGAGTCACAAGCTCTCTGGACTAACTAGTCTGCTGCTTCAACCACCGAGCCTACCGCTCGTAAGACCAAACCGACTAATATACCCATAACAACGGGGTGTGATTGAGTGTATTATTAAGTTAATCTTGTACAACAACTTATCCCTACAATTTATGGTTAATCTTGGACTTCCTGAGGATTACCCTATAAGGGGCTCGCTACGGTACTTGGAACTATAATGGGATGACACCCCAAAGTTCCCTTTCTCAAGACACTTAGTTTTGTTGGTATCTACCCATAAGATTACCCCTCTTAACAATTCACTTGAATTACTCTACGTATTTTATGACCTTCTAAGGGGAAAGATGATCTTTCGTCGGTCCCGGACACCACTGTACCCTTAACTCTCCAAGCACACTCTCATCTCATAAACTCCTTTTGGTGACCTTCGATCTCTTCAACCTGGCCATGTGAACCAACTACATGCCACTTCCACTTGGTAGGCCCCTAAATACCCAAGTTTCACATTTTTACTATACGCAGACCAAACTAACTATATGAAGCTTGTAAGTAGAGGTACTCCAAATTTTCATCTTCATGACACAAGATTTTAACTGGAGGGCTACCATGTTATTTTAAGAATAAATCCAGAGAATCATATTTTTCCTCAACATTTTAACATTTATTTAAATTTCTCCAATATTTGCCAAGTATGAATATGTAAGGTATTCTCAATACATGATCCTCATAAAATTTAGATAAATCTATCATGACAAAATAACAGTAAATAATGAATATCACAATTTTATAGTAAGGAAATGTCCTCTATTTTTAATATTTAACTTCTATCAAAACTTGAAGATTTATGAAGGAGCTACCAAAAATACTTATGTCAAAATTATAGAAAAATTACCAGCCCTCTATTATGTTCAGAAAAGCTTAATTACAGAGTTTCACAAATTATGGGAATTATTTCCTCACTGAAATAATTAATCCAAGTAATTCCAAATTTGCACATGTTGTGAAGTAGCCTACTGATAACAATTTCCAAAAATTATATAAAAATTTCAAAGAGCTTCCCAGTGCTCTGAAATGTCCTATCACCAAGTTGCATATTTTTCCGGAGAGCTTTGGACCCTTATCTATATTTCTTAAAATTAAGACAAAATAGGTGCCTTGAGAATGAAATACTAGATAAATCATTAAATAAATTATACAAAAATTACCAGGGGTCAATATTATGATTATAAAGGCACCACCAAGATTTCATCTTCATCCATGATCATTTGTGCATGTAAATATCTCTTACAAGAAGTTTACATAAAGGGTTTATGACCTAATTTAGGGGGAATAAGTTCTCCACAAATTCTCTCAAAATTCCCTAGGGCATAAATACATCCCATGAACATATCACCTGGGTTCCATGTCCATTCTATAGCTTTGGGCCACATGTCCTTCACAAAGCTTTATATGCACCTCAAGGGGTAAGACTAGGGTTATATGGCATGCCCACCTCCACACCACCCCAAAACACTCATGGGGGTGTTTTGAGTGACCCTAAACCAGTGTCCATGGTTTCAACTCATGGTGATGAGTTTTGACCACCATACCCCAAGATATACACCATGCCCTAATTTTGACCTAATTTGACCTAACTTGGGTTGACAAATTACCCAACCAAATCAGTCCCAATTGGGATGAGATTTTTACCAGGGTCATGTGATAACCCTAAGAAGTTTCCACCAAAATTTGGAGGGCATTGGAGGTCATTTAACCCACTAAATATTTAATATTTGATTTATGAAATTATTACAAAAACCTTAAAAAAAGATTCTCCTAAAATTCCCATCTTTGGGTAAGATGTGTGGGTAGGTATAAATAGCGTAGGTTTCAATTTTCAAGTAAATCCCATAACCCAATCAAACGTTATTCAAGAAATGGTGGCTGTCCTACACTAGGGACCAGTCGTACCAAAATGGACCTACAGGGAGCTACAGAACTCTTTTTGGGGTGAAATTAATTTTAAAATAAAGTAGACTCCAAGGGATACAACTTTGGTGTTGACCACTTTTCATTTGAGGGATCTAGTATTTTTAATAATTATAATGAAATACTGTAGGAAGTATGACAAAATGGGTTGGAACAAGTCTCTACGTTCGACGAAATCCGATCTGCGTTCGACGAAATCTATTTTGCATTCTACGAACGCCGTGCTTCAGTGTGCTCGACAAAATCCGATCTTCGTTCGATGAAATATGTTCTGCGTTCGACGAATGCCGTGCTTCAGTGCGTTCAACAAAATCCGAGTTCAGCTCGACGAACTCAACTATCAGTTCGGTGAATTAATTTCGTTCGACGAAACTCTGGGTTCAGTTCGTCGAACTCAACTGTCAGATCGACGAACTGCAGAGTGTGTTCAACCAATGAATTCCGTTCTATGAACTCCGGGTTCAGTTCAACGAACTCAACCATCAGTTCAACGAACTCAAAATTTCTTCTACTCCGTACGACGAATTAATGAAATATGGTTATAACCTAATCATTTACTCCGGATTTAGTTTGCTGAATTAATTTAGTTCGAAGAATTAATTACGTTTGATGAACTCTGGATACAACTCGACGAATTACTTCTACTCAGATCGACGAATTAATAGATTAACGATATAACATAATCATTTAAATCTGAAGATCTTGCACAGATCTTGAAGCAGAACGGATGGCATCCGTTTGTCTTCTTCCTCTGGCCGACAGCCAGGATTAACCGCACTTGGAGCTCCTTCATCCTTGTTTTCCCGGACACCTAAGCGCCGCTGCGGCCGGACCAATGCCACCACCACCTTCGTTGAGGTGGTGGTCGGCGATTTGCGGTGGTTGGCCGGCCGGAGGTGGCCGGAACAGGGGTATGGAGGCGGGATTAAAGCTCCAAAAATGGAGCTCTTGGCCTACCCGATTGGGGACCAATTGGCCCTAATCCTTGCAGGAAACCTGATGGGATCTATCCATAGAGAGAGAGGAGAAGAACCAGACCTGTGTGAAGCCTTGAAGCTTGCCGATTGGGTGGTCCTCCATGGCCGGACTCAAGCATTTGGGTGCCATGTCAACTCCTGTCTTGGGGGCTCGAATTCTTCAGGTAAGGTGGGGAAACTCATCCTCTCCATCCACTGAAGGAGTTATATGGGTTAATTGGGGAGGGGGAAGAGTGTGACTCCTAATTGCCATGAATGGCCATTAATGGCCATTTTTGACCAAGTGAAAACTCCTCAAATCCCCCCCCCCCTTCTATGTGGCCAGGAATGGCCATTAAGCTCCTCCAAATTGATTGGGGAAACTGAATGGAAACATTAGAGGAGGAAATGGTGGCTATTGATCTCCCTAAGCCATGAATGCCATTAATCCCTCTCTTTCTCTCTCCTCAATTCTTGGAGAAAATGAGATTTCTCTCTCCTAATCACCATTTACAGAAATTGAGTAATAACTCCTGGTATTCATCAGTCTCCTAAGCTAATGGGCTACTCCAATTAGGCCTAGCCTAAGTAGATTGGGCTTGATTTGGGCAAAATAGGGAAATTTGACCTAAAATTAGGGTTGAGTTGACTTTAGTCAAATTGACCACTTGGGTTGACCCCAATGGGTGGTTAGTGACTCATTGGACTCCCCTAAGGGTTAGGAAGGCCTAGGTAGGGTCAATTTGGCAAGGCAGAGGTAAATTGACCCTAATTAGGCTACTTTGACCAATTTGGGGTTAGGTTTGACTTTGGTCAATTTGGCCTCTTTGGTTGACCCCAATGGGTTCTAGGTGCTCTAAGGGGACCCCTAAAGGGTTAGGTATGCTATGGTGGGGTCAAAGGGTCAAGGTGAGGCCCTAAAGTCCAACCTTAAGCTTGGTAACTGGAAATTTCTATTTGCAGACCAATGTGCTCTTCCCCTTCAAGCCTAAGGCCAAGTGATCTCTTCAAGCTTCCTAGGGTTTTGTCCTGATCTAGTCATGACAAAACCACTCTAGGGGTCTAGTTGTTTGGGGGATGTTACAGTATTAACCACACTTACCGAGCCACAGTATCGACGTTGTTGCGACGACCATCAATACTAATGACCCACCACCTTTATGCACATATAATATGATTATCATCTATCTCCAAGCCATAAGCTCCCTGGGCTAACTCGCCCATCACCATAATCTTCTGAGCCACCGGCTTGCCGGACCAACCCATCCATGCAAACAACCACCGAGCCTATTGCTCGTAAGCCCAAACCAACTAACCTCCCGTAACCACGGAGTGTGGGTGTGTGTATTGTTAAGTTAGTCTTGCATAATAGTTTATTTCTACGATTTAGGGTTAATCTTGGACTTCCCGAGGTCTATCCTATGAGGGGCTTGCAGCGGTACTAGGAGGTGCGATGGGATGATAACCCAAACAGCCCTTTCCAATGACACTTAATGTTATTGGTATCTACCCATAAGAATACCCTTCTTATCATTACACTTCTGTTAACCTAAGTATTTTATGACCCACTAAGGGAAAGACGATCCTTCGTCAATCCCGAACACAACCTTACCCTTAGCTTATCGGGTACACACAATATATAGACTCCTAATGGTGACTTCACATCTTCTCAACCAGACAAGGTACACTATCTTCCTTCCATCCCCACCTAATGATCCACAAGTTACTCAAGTTTTATAGTTTTACTATACGCAGACCAAATGAGCTATATGAGTTGCATGAGAGGAGGTACTCAAAATATTCATCCAAATGACCCAAGAAAATTACTAGGGAATCTATCCTGACATTATAAGACTAAATCCAGAAGGTCAAAATTTTCCTTATTTATTTGGCATTTACTATATGTTCTCCAAAATCGGTCAGGTATGAAATTGAACATGAAGTGTAAGATCTTCTTATGACACGGCCTACACAAATTTGTGGAAAATCTATGATATCAAAATAATAGCAAATACAGAATATCACAATTTTTTAGTAAGGTTTTGGCCTCTAATTATAATATTGAATAATTATCCAAAATTGGAGGCTAATGAAGGAACAGCCAAAAATACTTATTCAAAAATTGTGGTAAAATTACCAGACCTCGATAATGATCAGAAAAGTTTACTGATTGAGTTTTGTAATTTTCCAAAACCATTTAAATACACAAATAAATATTTCAAGAAAATCCAAACTAGGGCACATTGTGAAGTAACCTTTTGATAAATACTTCCAAAAATCATACAAAAATTAACAGAGCTTTCTAATGCCCTAAAATGCCCTATTACCAAGTTTCACAATTTTCCAAAGAATAATAAGCCCTTAATTAATTTTTCTCACAAATAGTTCACACAAAGGGTTTGTGAAAGAAGTACCATATAGATCATTTTAAAGATCACAACAAAACTACCAGGCAACATTAACACTAACACAAGCTAACTGACAAAGTTTCATGATCATCCTAGGTTATATGTACATGTAATTCTTTTAATAAGGAGGTGCCCTAAATAATTCTTAATTAAATCTAAAGGACTAAAAGTCTCCAAATAAAATTCCAAATAAAATATCTAGAGCTTGAAACCACCCTATGGGACCTCTATACCAAACTTTAGGTCAATCCAAGGACCTATAAGCTCGTGTCCTTCAATGAGTTCAATATATAACCCTAAGGTTAGATCTAGGTTTCTAGGGTACAACTACTCCAAATCACCCCAAATCTTAGGAGGAGGTGTTGTATGTGATATTAAATTAGTTGCCAAGGTCTCACATCATTTTGATGAGATTTGACCACTTAACCCAACAGTGCACTTTTGACCTTTTAACCCTTAGTTTGACCAATCATGGGAAAGTTAACTACCCAACCAAATCAATCCCAAGTGGGATGAAATTTTTTCCAGGAACATAACATGGACTTAAGGTCTACCCACCAAAATTTGGTGGTGTTTGGAGGTCACTAGAACCTATAATTAATTAATGCATGGATTATTAAATTTTTGTAAAAATCTTAAAAAAATGTCCTCGAAAAATTTTCATTTTTGGATATGTTAAGGGTGTAGGTATAAAAGCCTATGTTTCAAATCTTAAGTCATTTGGATGACTGGATTAATGGGGGCATACAAATTAAGCTCTAGTCAACCCTTTGTACATGTTGCACCATTTTGAGTGCTGAGGTCAGCCTATTAGTCCAAATTATGTGAAATAAATTTTAAAATAAAGTAGACCCAAAGGGCTACCAGTTTGTTGTTGAACATTTTTCCATCAGTAGGGCCTATGTATTTTCTACTAATTATTCTATGTACTGCATAAAGTGTGACAGAAATGCAAATATACATATAACTTAAATAATACATCACAGCACAGATCTTGAAGCAAGATGAGCGGACCCAGCTCATCTTATTACTCCAGTTGACAGCTGAGAACATCCCATCCTTGGGAATTTTGGGAGGCAATTTCCCGGCCACCTGAGCCCGTTCCTGGTTGGCCAATGCCACCCCCACCTTCATTGAGGTGGTGGCCGGCGATAGTCGGTGGTTGGCCGGCCGGAGGTGGCCAGAATCGAGATTTCGGGGAGGGGAAAGGAGCTCAAAAATGAGCCCCTTGGGATGGTTGATTTGAGCACAATTTGGCTCAAATCAAGCCCCAAATTGATAGGGATCTAGCACTAAGGGAGGAGAAGGGGATCAGACCTGTGTGGTGGCCTGATGTCACATATTCTGGCGGGTTGCCATGGCCGGAATTGGAGCTTTTGGTGCCATGCCTCTCCTGGTTTCCAGTGCACTATTCCTCTTGGAAAGTTGGGGGTTTTCTTCCTCTCTGATCACTGATGGTAGTGGGGGGTTCAATTGGATCCTTGGGAGGATTTATTCCCGAAAGCCATTAATGGCAATTATGTAGGAATTTTGGTTTCAGTTGGGGGAGGTGAATGGGGCCTCAATCCGACCGGGATAAGGCTGGAAACTCCTCCTCTCCCCAAGAGGAGATGAAGGCATTAAAGGGGGAGATTAAAGGTTTCTTCTTCCTCACCATTAATCTCCCCTCGCTCTCTCTCTCTTTTAAATTGGGGCTTTCTCTCTCATGGCCAAATTTCTTGAAATTGAATGGCCAATTCTGTATCACCCAACCCCATTAAGTGGTGGGCCACCTTAATTGAGTCTAGCCCAAGTGCATTGGGCTTAATTAGGTCAAAATAGGTCTTTTTGACCTAAATTTAAGGTTAAGTTGACTTTGGTCAAATTGACCATTTGGGCTGACCCCAATGGGTTCCTAGTTACCCATTGGCCTCTCTTAATGGTTAGGAAGGTCTAGGTAGGGTCAATTTGGCAAGGTGAGGGTCAATTGACCCTTAATAGGCCACTTTGACCAAAATAGGGCTATAGTTGACTTAGGTCAAATTGGCCAAATTGGTGGCCCCATGATGGGGATTTTTGGTCCATTGGGTCCCTAATATCCACATAAGGGTAAGGGGCAAGGTCAATTTGGCATGGTGGAGGCCAATTGAGCCTAAGTAGGCTACTTTGACCAATTTAGGGTTAGGGTTAACGTTGGTCAAATTGACCTCTTTGGTTCACCCCAATGGGTCCTTGGTGCTCCAAGGGACCCTTAATGGGTTAGGGATGATATGGTGGGGTCAAAGGGTCAAGGTGAGGCCCTAAAGTCCAACCCTAGGCTTGGTATCTAGAAATTGCTATTTGCAGACAACTGTGATTTTCCTCGCCTAAGCTCACATGGTCTTTTGTGTCTCATATGGTTTTGTCATGACCTAGTCATGACAAAACCATCTAAGGGGTCTGGTTTTTTGAGGGATGTTACAAATCCCAATACATAAAAATAAAAATTTCGTCCCCGTAATTCAAGTTAGGCCTACGGGGTTTCTACCTGCAAGCGATTAAATATAACATCCCAAAAATTTAAATGGATAATCTATGAAATCAGTCCCTAAGTTTATGCTTCTTTAAGATTTCAGTCCCAAACCTTTTTGCTTTTAGATTTCAGTCCCTAACTTTAATAAACATTATGATTTCAGTCCCACTTAACCCCCATATCTAACAGAAATAGCTATTTTAATACCAAAAATAGTATATATGAAAATTGATATTTAAATAGGCCAAATGGTGGTTAGTTTACTTCAAGAATACACTATATAAACTGATTTCCAAGACTTATATTCATTCAAACATAACACTTAGAATTTTTTTTCTTTTTTCTATTGAACCGAAAGGCTTCTATTTCAATACATGATTATAATAGCCAAGAATACATTCCACAACACATTCCATAAAAGCTCATCGGAGGAGAAGAATACAACCCATTTTAAGAATAGCCAAGATTCTAACATTCTACATCCCATTCCACAGCCAAGAATCTAGCATTATAAAATTCAGCCAACATTTAAAAACAGTCAAGAATCTAACATTCCAAAATGCAACCCATTTTAAGAAACTAACATTCTATAATTAGGCAAAAGCATTCCAAAATGCTGCCCAAAAAATATCCATCCTAACTTTCAAAACTTCCACAATTCAACTTAAACATTAAAAAATTCTGTTAACCAATATGCAACCCTTTTGCAGCCCATTTCAACAGGCAAGAACCAATATGCATGCCCTAAATAGCCCCATTCAACTTGATTGTGCCCTTCATACTCCTTAATTCTTGTTTTCAAAAATAACTTTAAATTAGACAATATATAATAACAAAATTGATATAAAAATGATTTCACAAAAAGAAGAGTACTCACTTGCTACTCTTCTTATTATGTCCACGGTTACCACATTTTGAGAACTTAACAGTGCAAAATTTGCACGATATTCTAGTTTGACTCTTTTCTTCGTCAGCTTCCATGCGTCTTTTTTTGGGGTCTACCCGGAGCTCGTTGACGAATAGGTGGAAGAATCTGAGTATCTCCTTTATGTTGGACATATGTGTCACATCCCTTTGTTAGAGAATAACAAACCCCAAATTGTATTTGATCTTGCTTGTCGTGTGTTTATAGTGTGCAGGAACTATAGGTGCAATACTCCACAGGTAGAAAGCAGCTTGGAACCAACAAACTGAACTTAAGCACTACCGCCAACTGCTAGGGGTTACCGCAGGTGCTAGCGCTACCGCCTAGCGCTAGCTCAAGTTCATGCACAACACCACGCCACCGACGATTGCTGCAACCGCTCTAAACGAATGCTACCACCAGCGCTAGGTGCTACTGCAGGCGCTAGCTCCAAGGGTCTATAAAAAGAGCCAATTTTGATCATTTTGATCATCCATCCCAGAGAGAATACAAGTGCCAAAATTCCATTGTTGTTATGCTGTCGAAGATGGATCTCCAACAAAAAGCTTAAGGAGACTTCTGGAGGAGGACTACTTCAAGCTACATCCAAAGGATGATCGCTTCGACCTCGCTCATACTACATCGATCCTTCATCTCCAACTTCAGAAGATCACATATAGGGAGTTTTTATTGTTGTTATCATTATTTTCATTTCATTCTATTTTGTAACCGTTTAGAGAATTCGCCTTGTGTTGTTGACTAGGTCCTTGCGCGGCTTAGGGGGAATTCGCCGCGTGTGTTGGCGACTATGTCTAGGAGATTAGATCTAGGGGGTGCTCAAGGCCATATCCGGGGAAGGATTTGGCTTGAGCAGCTTGAGGCCATATCCGGGGAATGATAGGTTAAAGCCAACCGATTCTTCGGGATACGAGTCGGTATAGAAAAGGAAAAATCGCTTTCATTTGTACGCCTCCGATTTCTAGCATTATTGAAATCAAATTTATGTAAACACCTTTTTATATAAATACAATCATGTCTCTATTTGTGTTTACTTGATTTCTCTCCTTTGGCATAATCTCTAAAATATTGGTTACTAAGTTTTCAATTCTAATTACTTTATCTAAATTGTTCATTTCAATCTCTTCATCATAAAACAATTTAGTACTTGCTTTTAAACTTGGATATTATGATATTCTATTAATTTAGCAAAATTGTTATTTTTCCTTCTCCTATTATAAAACAATTTAGTAATTTTCATAAAATTAAAAGAAGAATTTTATTCCCTTATTCACCCCCCGCCCTCTAAGGGAGCCTATCGATCCAACAAGTGGTATCAAAGCAGGTTATTCCAAATCAATTTAGAAACCGAGAATAATGGCGTCTCATGATCTCGCTTCTATTAGAGGGAGAAACTTTTTTATAAATGAAAAATCTTTGGCACCACCTTTATTTGATGGCGAAAATTATAATGGGTGGAAAATTATTATGGAAAAATTTCTTAAATCTTTGGATATTGAAGTTTTGAATATTACAATTAAAATGCCCCCAAGTATTCTTAATAAAAATGAAATGTTTTTAAATGTCAAATCAATGAATAGTCTATATTGTGCATTAGATCAAAATATTTTCAAACTTATTTATACATTTCCTACTGCTTATGAAGTTTGGAAATTTCTTGAGAATACTTTATAGTCTTCCTTCCACATATGATGAACAAGAGCAATTCCTTATTGATCCTAAGAGAAGAAACTTATGAGGACTCATACTTGGAGGAAGATCTATCTAAAAGAGAAGAATGCAATGTCACAACATTGGACTCAAATGATGGCAACACATCAAGCAAAAGAGAAGATAGAAATTAAACTATTAAAGAGGAATGCGAAGAAGATGTCAAAGGAACCCTTGGTTCAAATCTTGCCTCATCCCATAGCAATGTAAGAAAATCAAAAACTTCTCTTTTTGTTACAAATTCTATTTCTACATCTCGTATGCTTAAAATTGTTAAACGTAAAATTTTAAAGTTAAAAAATGGTAATTCCAAATTACGTTTAGAAAATAAATCTTTAAAAGCCAAACGATAATGTAGAATCAAATATTGATGTGTTAAATTCTTTTTCTTGCTCTTTAGTTAAAATTCCTATTCCTTGTTTTGATTGCAATCTTTTACAAGAAAAATTCAAGGATATTGAAAAAGTGCTCTTAGTTTCTAAAGAACATAATGAAAAATTGATAGTTAAAAATGATGCTTTAACTTGTGAGTTAATACAATTAAAATCTTTTGTTGAAAAATTTCAAATGTCAAGTAATGACTTTCATCATAAGATTTTGAATAACAAGGATAAATTAACTTACAAAATCATTTCTAAAAAGGGCCATTTTCACACATTAACTCAAAAGGAGTTTAGTTTCAAAAAGAATTATGATCCTCACAAAATTCTTAAGAGTCACTATTATAAGCCTCAATATATTTTCAATCATGACTCAAATTTAAAATTCTTTTTCATGAAAATCAAACTATAAAATCTTTTGCTTCACATTATAAGATTATGTCTATAAAAAGAGTGGAAATGAAAATCATCAAAATAAGATCCAATCATTTAACACATATTATAACCCACTCTTTCAACAATCACTTCTAAAGAAAGACAATCACTCTTATAAGCTTTCAAAGAATCCATATAATAAAATTCATTATGATTATTAACATCAAGCTATTTTGAAAAATAATTTGAATAAACATAAACCCCCAATGAATTATTTTTCAAACAACTATCATCATATAAAGATGTCACACAATCATTATATGGATTTAAGTGATAAACAACCAATATATGAATGGAGACCCATAAAGAAAAATGACATATCATCTTTAATTAAAAAAGCCCATTCATCATTATCTTCCCAAAAGCCACCACGATGTATTTGAGTACCCAAAGGAACCATCCCACTTGGTCCCCTTTGGATACCTAATCTCTTATTCATTAGTATCCTATCATTTACGTGAAGTAGAATCAATTTAAAATGAAATATCAATACTCTACTTCATGATGTGCTTTATTTCTTTTACTCTTGTTTGTTTTTTATTTTTTGATCCAACATGTTTATGGTCACTTTGTATTTCATAAGATATGACTTACACATCTTAAGCCTAATGTTTTAACAAATCAAATTGAATTAAAATTGAACATATATTTTTAAAAGTGACTTATCTCTCATCTTTTTAATTTTTATCCTTTTAAATCCTTTACCCATAAATGCCTTGAATTATTATTATTAATAGAATATTGAAATTATTATCAAGACTAATGAAATTATTTTAAAAAAAATGGATCTAAATGGTTTATTTAGGGCTTAGGCTAAAAATTAAAATGCGTAACATTTTGATTATTCTCTATTTTGTTTGATGCATATGATAGCCCTTATAATGAAGAATATAATCAAGTAAAATCGAAAACAAAAATTCACAAAATGCATATTTAATCCTTTAAAAATGCGAGTCTTCGATCAAAACTTCAATCGGCCATATCTTTTGATGCACTCGTTCGATTTTCGCATTTAATATGTTTTTCAGAAAGAGCACAAAAATCTCCATCCAACGGCAAACTAGGCTTCGCCGCTCGAGTTCGTTTGGTGCTAAAAATTGCCCAAATTCAACTTCGTTTAAAAGTTATTTCAGTTTTCTTATTTCAGCAATTTCTGTGTCTATGGATCTCTCATCACATACTATCCTTGGTATAATTGTTTCATTTATTGATTTAGGTATTATGTGACGTGTGTCACCATTGTTTGTATGTATTTAGACCTTAGAATCATCTTGTATCATTAAGTTCAAATCAAAAGTTTAATCATTCCTTTTTTAGGTCTAAAGAAAATTAATTTGAAATCTTCTCATATTACATGCAATATTATCTCCATTAAATCATATATAATATCTATGCATTCATACTCATCATCCTAGCATCACTTTTTAGTTTATGCTTAAATTTATATGCTAGGTATATTTGTCTTTAATGTGATTGCATGATCATCATTTTCTACACTTACAAATCAAACTTGCTCATTAAAAAGAAAATCACCAAATCATATTGCCATAAGTCTCGAAGGAATATAATTCACATACATCATGATGATCTAACATATATTCTATGCAAATTCTCTATAATCATAAATCATAATTCATGTTTTATCAAGAAATATCTCAAATCAATAATGTCTATCACCTAGGAATTACAAATCTTATGATAAAAATATGATTAATGTTTTCTTTACAATATTTGGTGTATTGATAGGCTTTACTATTGATTGCATGTCTCTCACATATATGTAGACTCTAGAATCAACTTTGTAATAATACAAATAAATCAAACTAAATCATCACATTATTCTAGATCTATAATTTGAAACTCTATTTTGGAATACATGCAATATTAATGTTAATCTTATGACGTGACATTAAACCCAAAACTCATCTTACTAGCATTACCACTCATTGACTATTAGTAATTATTTTAGTTATCTCATATCATCATCTCATAAAAGTAGAAAACTATGCGGCTTTATATTTTTCTATAATTCTTCACATTAAACAAAAACCATAGTTTATAAATCAACCCATAGTTTAAAAGCATAGGTTGTCCAAAGATTATTCACCTATGACTTCATATCTCACAATAGCGGGGGCGTAGGGTTGTATGCATTAGAGACCTAACCTCTTAGTCATGTCTTGTCCTTAATCGAGGAGGGTTCTAGTGGGGCCTTGCGAGGCACTAGGGGGAAAGATTGCTAGGTTGAGCGTTCTCTAGTGTGTGCATATGAGACTAAAACCCCAACCTACGGCATGTGTGTAGCTCCTCATGCCATCCGTCACTTAGTACTGGGCTAGAGTGTAGACATTTAGTCCGGGTAGTTTTTAATCTTAGAACATACTTATTTTACACATTGCACGAACCTTTTTATTTACTTATCACTTAAATCATGCATATTTTAGGTTGTTCGAAAATGCCCTCTTGTGTTTGCATAATTTATCTATTTGTGCTTAAATAATTTTATAAAAGACAAGCATTTGAAAAAGCCAAAGTTTCATGCAAATTTGATCCACCTAGAAATCTCTAAAAATTCTGAAATTTCTGCCTGACACTACTCTAAGGACACTTAATCAAGATCAAAAAGTAAAAATCTAAAATTCTCCAAAAATCAAGTAATGTTTGCCGCGCTAGCACTAGCGTCGGCACTAGCGTGGATGTTCATTTTTCTAATTTTTAAAATTTCTATAAATCTATAAAAATATGTTAGTTCATATGTACTACTTATTTTTTTGTGTTTCTGACTTTGTTATTTTGTTTTATTTATATTATAAAAAATCAACTACAAAACATCAAAATTAAAAAATTAAAAAATATGATATTTGTGGTTGTCTATTTTTTTTCATTAAAATTTTTCAAAACAACAAAAAAAACAATATGATCTTTATTGCTAATATCAAGCATGTATGAATTCTATTATTTAGAATTATTTACAATGTTAAAACTTATTCCTTCAAATTACTATGAACATTATTTTGTTTATCATGCTTTGATATATATATATATATATTTAAAGTGCATCAATTGTATTTAAAAATATGTGTGGAACCAAGCTTAGCATACCTCTAAGTATGAGTAAATGTATTGTGATTGATAATGATACTTTTACACTCAGTTATGTTTGGTAATGTACATGTGTGTTTAAATCTAAAAATGCTTGCTTGTGTATTGTAATTGTACAATGAATTAAAATTTGCATAAGTTTATTATCTACACTACATTTGAATTGCACTTACAAATTAAGAAAAGTGGTTGAATTTTTTTTATTATGTTGGGTTTGCAAAACAAGTGTATTCGGAGAATGTTGTCTCATAAAAGTGATCAAAAAATAGACAAATATAACTCCACCAAAGCACTACTTGAACCTCCTAATAAGTCTTCATAAGCATTGTGAGGTTGAGCACCTTGGAAAGAATAGTAAAGTGTCTTATGCAAACCTAGGTTATTACACCACTTTGCTAAAAATTATGTGCATTAAAAGTGTGTGAAAGTAATATACTTGTGTTAAATTGTGCACTTTACTCTACATATGTCTTGTATTTTGTGATTTAAATCATTTGTTAACATTGCTCAAAATACACATATGTACACTTCATTTTCTTTCATAATAATTCTTCTCCTGAGTATTGGATTCGAATGCTTTATCTATACTACTCTTTATATAAGAAATGCACTAGATAACCTAGCATAATCTATACAATGTTTGGTATCCTTTGAGATTCCAAAAAGGTTAAAACATCTTTCAATTTTGAACTTAAACTCATATTTTTACTTATGCTTTTCATGCTTACAAAACGATGTTTCTTATAATCTTCCGCTTGCTTACAACTCTTATCTTTTTATTTAAAATCTCTTATATATACTATGCTTAAACTTTTTATCATTATCTATATTACAAAAGCTCGATCATGCTTTATCATTTATAAGGAGTGCCTCCTTACTACCCTCACCCAACCTTCTTTTGATAATACCAAGAGGGGGAGATTAATTGAAGAAATCTAGAAGATTAAGGGGAGAGTAATTCTTGTAATTTAGGGGGAATAAAACATAAATTGCATTTATGTAGGGGGAGCTTTAAGATAGGGGGAGTATGCACTATTCTCATGCTTATCATATAAAATAGTTTCACATTTATCTCGCTTATTATATACCATAAACACCTTTGTAGATTTCTTGCTAAGAGGATTTGTTATTATCAAAAGGGGGAGATTGTTGGACATGTGTGTCACATCCCTTTGTTTGAGAATAACAAATCTCAAATTGTATTTGAACTTGCTTGTCGTGTGTTTATAGTGTGCAGGAACTATAGGTGCAATACTCCACAAGCAGAAAGCAGCTTGGAACCAACAAACTGAACTTAAGCATTGCCGCTAGCGCTAAGGGTTACCGCAGGCGCTAGCGCTACCGCCTGATGCTAGTTCAAGTTCGTGCACAATGACACGCCGCTGATGGTTGCGCAACCGCTCTACACGAATGCTACCATAGGCGCTAGGTGCTACCACAGGCGCTAGCTCCAAGGTCTATAAAAAGAGCCAATTTTCATCATTTTGATCATCCATCCCAGAGAGAATACAAGTGCCAAAATTCCATTGATGTTATGCTGCCAAAGATGGATCTCCCACAAAAAGCTTAAGGAGAATTCTGGAGGAGGTCTACTTCACGCTACATCCGAAGGACGGTCACTTCGACCTCGCTCATACTACAACGATCCATCATCTCCAACTTCAGAAGATCTTATATAGGGAGTTTTTATTGTTGTTATCATTATTTTGATTTCATTCCATTTTGTAACCGTTTAGAGAATTTGCCTTGTGTTGGCGACTAGGTCCTGGTACGGCTTAGGGGGAATTTGCTGCGTGTGTTGGCGACTAGGTCTAGGAGATTAGATCTAGGGGGTGCTCGAGGCCATATCCGGGGAAGGATTGGCTAGAGCGGCTTGAGGCAATATCCGGGGAAGGATTGGCTAAAGTCAATCGGTTCGCGGGGATACGAGTCGGTATAGAAAAGGAAAAACCACTTTCATTTGTATGCCTCCGATTTCTAGCGATATTGAAATCAAATTTATGTAAACACATTTTTATATAAATGCAATCATGTCTCTATTTGTGTTTACTTGATTTCTCTCCTTTGGCATAACCTCTAAAATATTGGTTACTAAGTTTTCAATTCTAATTACTTTTTTTAAATTGATTATTTCAATCTCTTTCATCATAAAACAATTTAGTACTTGCTTCTAAACTTGGATATTATGATATTCTCTTAATTTAGCTAAATTGTTATTTTTCCTTCTCCTATTATAAAACAATTTAGTAATTTTCATAAAATTATAAAAGAATTTTAAACCCTTATTCACCCCCCCCCCTCTAAGGGAGCCTATCGATACAACACTTTATTCCCCCCAAATATTTGTTCCATTGGTTGGCCAAATACTATGTTTGTAACATAGAGAATAAACCGATTGAGTTTGTTTTTTACCAGTACTCAATTCCCCTTCACTATCACTGTTAATTGATCGAAGAGAATCAAAGGAATACTCACTATTACTCCTATTTGGACTCAAAGGTGCATCTATCAGCTTCATTGTAATTGGGGGATTTGTGAATCCATCAATATCATCATTGAAAAGATCTTCACCATCAAACATTATTTCCAAGGCACTGTCACTGCTGTCGAATCCACTATCACTACTATCATAATAATTGTTTTCCTCTATTTGAACTACAAAAAAACATGAAATTAATCACAGGAAATATGATGAATACATGCATTGTAGTAAATAAGATCAGATAAAGCGTCAAGATTGGAATCGATGATTTACCCAAAGCTACATTGTTGTTTTTAGTATCGAAAATGGCACATACCAGTTTGAAATTTTGATAGATACGATCAAAGAAACTATTAACGACAAGTACCAATTAAAGTAATTGTAAGGTTTATCAACTAGTAGTGCAGTTATATGATGACTCTCATATGGTGTAAAGCCAAAAGGATAGATGAAGGTAAATCTATCATCAAAAGTAGTGAGTAAATGACAAAAAACATGCATATTCATTGGGAGCAAAAATTCTATATCGGGCAGAAATCCATCCCTAAATCGATTAAGCTTCTACTCGATCGACACCCACACAGTAAACAACATTACCTCCAGAAACGCCGCCGCCAGAGGAGTAGAAACCAAGCGCAATGAGCTCTTCTTTGATCGACTCCTAGTCAGCTCCTCCATGATCGAAGCCCAGACAACTCTTCCTGAATCGAGTGCTCCTCCTGAATCGAGACCTCCTAGATCAAAAGCTCCTCTGGATCAAAATCTACTCCTGGATCGAAATCACCTCCCTAGATCGAGAGCTCCTGCAGAATCGAGAATAAGCGAAATGGCTTCGGCTTTTGCGGGAGATGAGAGTAAACGCGAGCGACAAGAAAATAGAAACCCTAACGCGTTGGAGACAGAAAGAGTTATGTGCCGTTATTTTAGGGACTAAAATTAAAAGGAATAAAAGTTTGGGGACTTAAATCTTCAAAAAGAAACTTTTAGGACATGAAATCCTAAAGTTCATTAAACTTAGGGACTGAAACCACTATTTAGCCAATTTAAATTATACCTATCATAAAGAGCTCCAGGATACTTTTGCTACATCAAGTCCAGTGGCTCCCAGGTGTGCTCCTCCTATCCATGATTTCTCCACAAGACTTTAACCAGCGGGACCTTCTTGCGTCGCAAGACTCGCATCTTTGTATCGTCTATCCGGACCGGCTCCCGGTGAACCGATCGATCAGTAGCTACTGGACCCTCTGTAGTGGATATCTGCTACTCTGTCCAGTAGTAGATCCCTCCTAAGTGAGGAGACATGGAAAATGTCGTGCAACCCCGCTAACTCCGACAGTAGATCCAGCCTGTAAGCCAAGGGGCCGATCCGCTCCAGGATCCTGTAGGGGCCCATATATCTCATACTGAGATTCTTCCGCTCGTGTAGCCGCGAGACTCCATGCATCAGACGTATCTTCAAGAATACCCAATCTCCCACTAGAACTCTACCATACGATGTCGCGCATCATAATACTTGGCCTGCCTTTTCTGGGCCTCCATCATCCTATCTCGAATCAGTCACACCTGAGCCACCATGTCCTACATGAACACTGAGTCGAGTGCCTTGGGATCCTCATTCTGGATCCAAAACAATGGGGTCCTGCATCTCCGTCCATATAAAGCCTCATAGGGTGCCATGCCTATGCTAGCCTGGTGGTTGCTGTTGTACGAGAACTCGACCAACGACAACAGTTGCTCCCATGGCTCCCTGCAGTCTAGAATGCAAAGGCATAGAAGATCCTCCAAGGTCTGGTTGGTACGCTCCATTTGCTCATCTGTCTGAGGATGGAATGCGGCGCTGAATTTCAATCGGGTTCCCAGGTAAGCCTGCACCACTCTCCACTCCCTAGAAGTAAGCCGTCCATCCCGATCTGACACGATCGTCCTAGGAACACCATGGTATCAGACAAACTGCTCCATGAACCTCCGTACCAAATCACCGACCAGAACGTCCTTCCTGACTGGAATGAATCTGGCCACATTCATTAATTTGTCGACGATTACCCATATCGTGTCATTCCACGCATGTGATCGGGGGAGACCGTGTATAAAATCCATCGTGATGTCATCAAAATTCCACGCCGGCATTGGGTGTGGCTGCAACAGTTTGGCCAAGGTTCTTGCATTCCTCCTTTACGAGTTGGCAAGACTTGCAGTGGGTCACAAAGTATGTGATGTCTCTCTTCATGCCCGACCAATACATTGTCCTCTTCAAATCCACCGTCATCTTGGTGATACCCGGGTGCACTGAATACCTACTACAGTGAGCCTCTGTCATAATGTCATCCCAAATCAGGCCCCCTGCCGGTATATATACTCGTCCTCTAAAACTCAACAGCCCGTCCTTCAACAAATAATCTCTGACCAATCCTGCCTCCATGGCCGTAAATATCGGCACCGACTTGGCATCCTTCCTCTGCCCATCCCGGATACGGTCTCGTATATCATCTGTGGTACTCATCGCCGCCAGGTACTCCTTGTATAGCTCCAAATCATCCTCAGATACTAAGGAGATCTGCATGTCCTCGAGCATTCGTACCAGCTCCATGGCTATCAGCCGGGGCTCTGCTCCCGATATGGTAGTTCTCCTTCTCAGTGCGTCAGCCACCATATTCGCCATTCCCGGGTGGTAGTGCATGGTATACTGATAGTCTGATAAGAACTCCACCCATCTCCTCTGTCGAATATTCAGCTCCTTCTGTGCATCCACGTACTTCAGATTCTTATGATATAAAAATATGTCGCAGTGGACGCCATAAAGGTAGTGCCGCCAGATCTTCAGAGCAAATATGACCGCTCCCATATCCAAGTCATGCACCAGGTAGTTCCACTCATGATTCTTCAACTGTCGGGAGTCATATGTTATTACATGCCCATTCTGCATCAGAATGGCACCCATCCACTGGTAGGATGCATCTATATACACCTGGAATCCTTCCTTCCCCGATGGAAGGGCAAGGATGGAGGCTGTTGTAAGCTGACCCTTAATCTCCTGAAAGGCCGCCTCGCACTGTGACATCCAAATGAATGCAGTATCCTTCTTCGTCAAGGAAGTAAGCGGGAGGTATATCTGGGAAAACCCTTGTATAAACTTCCGGTAATAACCGGCAAGTCCCAAGAAACTCCGCACGTCGATGGCCGTCTTTAGCAGCGGCCAATCTCGTACTGCCTGGATCTTCGTTGGATCTACTGCTAGTCCAGCTCCACTGATAATGTGACCCAGGAAGGCCACCTCTTTCAGCCAAACATGACACTTGCTGAACTTTGCGTAGAGGCTGTGCTCTCAATGTTTCCACAAAGTCAGTGCTAGATGTCGTGCTTTCTCCTCCTCCGTCCTCGAATATATGAGGATGTCGTCAATGAACACGATGATGAAGATGTAGAGATAAGGCTCGAACACCCAGTTGATCAAATTCATAAATGTTGATGGTGCATTCGTGAGCCCGAAAGGCATCACGGTGACCTCATACCGTCCATATCGACTGCTGAAAGCCGTCTTCAGGATGTCCTCCTCCTGAATCCACAGTTGGTAATACCCTGTTATTAGATCCAGCTTCGAGAAGCAGTGAGCTCCTTCTAACTGGTCAAATAGCTCTTCTATCCTCGGTAATGGGTATGTGTTCCGCACCGTCAGCCAGTTCAGAGCTCTATTGTCGATGCACAGTCTGAGAGTCCCATACTTCTTCTTCATGAACAGTACCAGAGCTCCCCATGGTGGGGAACTTGGTCTTACGAACCCTGCTTCCACCAGCTCCTGCAGTTGGATACGAAACTCCACTAGATCCTTCGGGGCCATCCAATAAGGAGCTCTATACACCGGCTTAGCCCCCAACACCAGCTGGATTTGAAAATTCTTCTCGCGGTGCGGTGGCAGCCCGGGTAGCTTCTCTGGGAATATGTTGGCAAAATCCCGTACCACCGGGATACTGGACATATAATCCTTCTCCTCGATTGCCTCGAACATCACCTGATATACCTCGTCTCCCTGTAGATGGGCCTTGGCGGCCTGAACAGCCGATAATAAGATATGGGAGGGGGGTCTAATACCTTCGACTACCACTTCCGTATCCTCATGCTTCAGAACAATCCTCCTTGCCGGGCAGTCAATCCTTGCATGGTTCTCGTGCAGCCAGTTCATGCCCAGGATCAGGTCAAAGTCATTCATCTTCAAGAGCATTGCTGGAGATTTGAATAGCTTCTCTCCAATCTCCACGTTCATATTACACTTAGCATTCATTACTATCTCTGATCCGTCCAGGAATCGCACCCTCCTGTGGATGCCCTCGAATAGCTGGACTTGGTCCAGATCGTCCACGAATTCTTCCAAGATCAACGAGTGTGAGGCACCCATATCGAATAAAGTGTATGCGGGCTTGCCGCAGACGAGTACAATACCTGGGTGATTTTTTGTTTGTTTGGTTTAATGCTAAGGTAAAGCTATGGTTTGCAAGGTATTAGTAATTATTATAAAAGCATTAAGGTAACTATAATGACCCTTGCTCAATTCCAGGGCTATGCTAGGTCTAGGCCATACATCTGGTCCATGTTCTATCTTCGGTCTCCGCCCTGAAATGCACGACCTCATCCACATCCTCATACCTTGAAATGTTGGGCCTGTAGGGCAGCCTGTAGTGCTGGTGGTGCATTCCTCTAAGGGCAATTCCTCCGGATGTTGCCCGATTGATGACAGTGGTAGCACTCCTGTGGGGGAGGAGGACCACCTACTCCTATCCTCGGCACCTCCCACATCTATAAAGGTCGAGGGGACAACACTGTCAGCTCCCTCTGCTCCTGCCTCTCCTCCTGGCAGGGTCAGTCCTCCGTTCTTCTTTCCCCCAATGAATCATCCCCTCTGCTGGTCTCTCCTGCCACTCCTTCCCTGGTCTTCTGTCGGCCTCTTCCTACCTCGGACGATGTGCTGGTCGGCCTCCAGCTTCTTGGCCATCTCCAGTACCTTGTCTAGGCTATCGTTAGAAACAAAGGGGAGGGCCTCCCTCAAGGTCATCATGGAGGACCTTGTAGAACCTCTTTGCGTAGCCCACATCGTCCAACTGATATGAATCCGCAAACCAGGCTAGGTGTGTGAACTCTCGGTGATACTCCACCACTGTCTTGCTTCCCTGCCTCAACTACAAGAACCTGTCTTCTAGCTCATCTCTCACCTACTGTGGTACATAGTGCTCTAGCAGCGCCAATCTTGAACTCATCCCATGAGATGTCAGCCACCTCCAACATAGCATAGGTGGTGTCCAGTATTGACTTCCACCACCTCTTCACATGAGATTCCAAGCATGAAACCACCAAGGGTACTGCCATGTCTGTCGGGAACTGAATCCCTGCCAGCATCTCGTACATGATGTCTACCCACTCCTCAGTTTGAACAACTTTCTCCGTCCCGAGGTATGATGGAGGGGAAAGACCTCGGAAGGCACTCATCCAGTTGGCCCCAGGGTTTGGCTGAGTAGATGATGCTTGCTGGGCCTTGAATGCCTCCAGTAGTAGCAGTCAATGTTTGCCCCATCTTCGACTGCTGGAACTGGGGTAGGAGCTGGTGGTGGTGGGATGACGTTTGGATTCGAAAGCACTCCATGCTGCGGGGTAGGGCCCGTTACAGGCTATAAGAGAAAATTTGACACTCGTAAGGGGTTTTGTCAATAATATTCAGTTAAAAGTGGACTTTTCATGTGATTCCCCACATGGGCACACCATTGCTTCCGCTGCTAATTTGTCCTCAAACTAATCTTGCGCAGGGGTGGCCCAGAGTTTATGGACTTCTTTTCTTCGGATCGAGGTTTCGCTCTGATACTAGTTTGCAAGACCCCATTTTTTCTGCTTCGCTATCGGGTCTTATGCCTAGAACTGCCACTTTGCGGTGACACCATCACTCAGGATGGTCGCCACTACAAAACGCCATTTCTGCCTGCCATATCGATCACCACAAAAGAAAAGTATATATTTTTGATTAACTAGAAATCAAGTCCACATCACATGAATATAATATCTCAGAATAGAATAGGTCCACATATAATAACTGAAATGAAAATAGTAATAATAATTAGGGCTCCTGCCTAATACATCAAATCCTCACTACAATGCCACTCGAGGAAGCAAATCAACTAATTACACTCACGGATCTTGAGAATTGTACTCCTGTGCTAGACTGTCCCGCCTCTATCTACACCGGCCTCTGGTGATGTAGCGTCTTCCCGGTCCCCTAAAATGATAAGGTCCACCGACCGTTAGTCAAAAAGACTAAGACAATCCCCCACCCCTCCACCAGTGGCTCCTAGGCTCCAAGCGGGAGGAATGAAGCAGAGGACAGTAAGGGGTATAAACAATAGCAGATGGCGGTGAATCCTATCTACAGGAAATATCTACCACTACGTAGCATATAGTACAAGTGAGTAAAGCAGTAACTAATAAAGCAATAATTAGTAAAGCAATAACAAGTAAAGCAGTAAAAAGTAAAGCAGTAATAAGTGAAACAGTAATAAAGAAGAGTAACCTTGATTTATAGGAATGACCATACAAACCTATAGACCAAGGGGTCGTTTAGTAGAGACTATCGTATAAAAAGTCCCATAACCAATTTATACGATAGGGGTAAGGGTTGAAATGCAGTGCTTATGCTATAACATGCAAAGTTATGCAGTTTATGCTATGAGCATACAAGTGCAACTCACATACTTTGACTCTATGCACACAGAACTTTAGTTCCCCTTTTTTGGAGCTAGCAAAACTCCCAGGATACTCCCGTAGTGGCAAACGAAAGCGGTGGCTTGGGCCTCGCCCACCACTAGTTTGGTATCTGCACTACCTAACCTAGACCTATCATACACCTCAACGCTAAAAACACAATAGTGGAGCTCCTGCTGTACTCTTACTGGCTAGTCCATCAGACTTTTCTTTGGCAAAGTGTTAACCACATTTACCGATCCACAATATCGACGTCAGCGCGACGACCGTCAATACTAATGGCCCACCCCCTTTATGCACATAAAATATGATTATCATCTATCTCTGTACCCATAAGCTCCCCGAGCTAACCCGCCTGTCAGCATAACCTTCCGAGCCACCTGGCTCGCCGGACCAACCCATTCATGCCAACAACCACCGAGCCTATCACTCGTAAGCCCAAACCAACTAACCTCCCGTAACCACGGAGTGTGGGTGTGTGTATTATTATGTTAGTCTTGCATAACAATTTATTCCTACGATTTATGGTTAATCTTGGACTTCCCGTGGTCTACCTTGTGATGTGCTGGCAGCGGTACTAGGAGGTGCGATGGGATGATAGCCCAAACTGCCCTTTCCAAGGCACTTAATGTTATTGGTAACTACCCATAAGAATACCCTTCTTATCATTACACTTGGGTTAACCTAAGTATTTTATGACCCACTAAGGGAAAGACGATCCTTCGTCAATCCCGAACACAACCTCACCCCTTAGCTTATCAGGTACACACAACATATAGACGCCTAATAGTGACCTCACATCTTCTCAACCAGATAAGGTACACCATCTGCCTTCCATCTCCACCTAATGATCCATAAGTTACTCAAGTTTTACAGTTTTACTATATGCAGTCCAAATTAGCAATATGAGTTGCATGAGAGGAGGTACTCCAAATATTCATCTGAATGACCCAAGATAATTTCTAGGAATCTATCATGAAATTATAAGACTAAATCTAGAAGGTCATAATTTTCCTTATTTATTTGGCATTTACTATAATTTCTCTGAAATCGGCCAGGTATGAAATTGAACATGAAGTGTAAGATCTTCTTATGACATGACCTACACAAATTTGTGGAAAATCTATGATATCAAAATAACATTATAAGGCTTTATTTGGCACGGCGGTGGCGGGCGGAAAGGAAGACACAAACGCGGTACTCGAAACGGAGGCGCAGAGGCAGGGGTCGAAACGGAGCGGCGGCGGCGGGTTTGCTCCTTGCTGCGGGGCGAAATGCGGCAAACGCAAACGTCGTTCCGTTTGTTTTGCCGCCATGCGTACGCATTTCCTCTAAACGGCGCGTGTAAACGCGAAACCAAATGAAGCCTAAATGCAGAATATCACAATTTTTCAGTAAGGTGTTGGCCTCTATTTAAAATATTGAATAATTATCCAAAATTGGAGGCTAATGAAGGAACCACCAAAAATACTTGTTCAAAAATTATGATAAAATTACAAGACCTCTAAAATGATCAGAAAAGTTTATTGACCGAGTTTTGTAATTTTTCAAAACCATTTAGACACACAATTAAATATTTCAAAAAATTCAAACTAGGGCACATTGTGAAGTAACCTACTGATAAATACTTCCAAAAATCATACAAAAATTCACAGAGCTTTCTAATGCCCTAAAATGCCCTATTACCAAGTTTCACAATTTTCCAGAGAATAATAAGCTCTTAATTAATTTTTCTCACAAATAGTTCACATAAAGGGTTTGTGAAAGAAGTGCCATATTGATCATTTTAAAAATCACAACAAAACTACCACGGAACATTAACACTAACACAAGCTAACTGGCAAAGTTTCATGATCATCCTACGTTATATGTACATGTAATTCTTTTAATAAGGAGGTGCCCTAAATAATTCATAATTAAATCAAAAGGACTAAAAGTCTCCAAAAAAAATTCCAAATAAAATATCTAGGGCTTGAAACAACCCTATGAACCTCTCTACCAAATTTTAGGTCAATCCAAGCACATATAAGCTTGTGTCCTTCAATGGGTTCAATATATAACCCTAAGGTTAGATCTAGGGTTCTATGGTACAACTACTCCAAATCACCCCAAATCTTTGGAGGAGGTGTTTTATGTGATATTAAATCAGTGGTCAAGGTCTCACGTCATTTTGATGAGATTTGACCACATAACCTGTAACACCCCATTTTGTTTTTCAAAAACCCGAGTCTTATGCCCAGAACCGCCGCTTTGCGGTGACACCAACACACGGGAAGGTCACCACTACAAAGCGCTGATCCTGCCGGCCATATCGATCATAGAAGAAGAAAAGTATAAATGAACAAAAGAAGTTCAAGTCCACAAATCACATGCTATATATAATAAATGTCCACATGGTATAACTGAAATAACAATGTTACAATAATAAATGGCACATGCCCTATACATCATGTCCTCACTAAAAGATCACTTGCGGAAGCTAACTACTAATCACTCCCTGATCTTGAAACTTGTGCTCCTAGTACTAGACTGGCCCGCCCCTCACCTGTACTGTCCTCTAGTGCTGCTGCGTCTCATCGATCCCCTAAAATGATATGGACCACCGACCGTTAGTCAAAAAGACTAAGCCTTATGTTCCCCACCCCACCCCCAATGGCTCCTAGGCACCGTGTGGGAGGATGAAGCGGAGGACAACAAGGGGTATAAAACAAAGCAGATGAGGGTTAAACTAACTACGGAAAGTTCCACCACTACACGTGTGTAGTCAGATAGTTAAAGCTGTAATAGAGCATGGTAAGGAGCAAGTAAAGAACAGTAAGTAAAGACAAGTATATAATATAAAAGTTGTAACATCCCCCAAACATCTAGACCCCTAAGTTGGTTTTGTCATGACTAGGTCATGACAAAACCATAGGAAGAGCCCAAGACCATGTGAATTTAGGTGAGAAGGAGAAAACCCGAGTGGTCAATTTGACCAAAGTCAACCTTAGCCTACATTTAGGTTAAAATGACCTACTACCCCAACACACTTGAGTTACACCCAATTGGTGTGGTCCACCACCTAATGGGGATTGAATGCTGCTTAGTTGGCCATTCAATTTGAAGGATTTCGGCTAGGAGAGAGAAAGCTCTATTTTCCCCAAAAATGGCGGAGAGAGGAAGAGGAGGAGTATGGCATTTATGGCCAAATAAACCTAATTTATGGCACCATTCATCTCCCCTTGAGGAGAGGAGAAGTTTCAGCCCTATTTCCGACCTAATTGATGATCAATTCTTTTATTCCCATGAGAAACCGAAAAACACCATTAATGGTGATTATGGAAATTAATGCCAAGGCTCTCCCCCTCCCCCCTTTTGATCTCCTTAACACCTTCAGAGGACAGAAAGGAGTGAACCCCCCCCCCCCCCCCCACCCCTCTTCTTTGAAGAAATTGAGCCCAGAAGCCTAGATTGTCATGGCACCAAATGCTCCAGCACCGTCCATGGAAACTCGATGGAACACGGGCCACCAAGCCCCCACAAAGGTCTGATCTGCCTCCTCTCCATTAGTGCTAGATCTATTCATAATTTGGGCCTTGATCCGTGCTCAATAGGGCTCGGAATGTGCTCCCAAAAGGGTTCAATTCGTACTCTCTTTCCCCTCCGCTAAACCCCGATCCGACCACCTCCGGCCGGCCAACCCCCCCCCCCCCCCCCCCCCTATCGCCGGCCACCACCACAATGGAAGGTGGTGGTGGCATTGGCTGGACGGGAAGCGGCACAGGTGGCCGGGAAATCATCCCACAAAGAAGCCCAGGTCGGGCTGTCGCGCGCCGTCCTTTCCTCGGGGATGATGACTAAGAGCCGTCCGATCTGCAGTGATCAGCTTTCGCAGATGATAATTGTTTACATTATTTTATTTAATCCGTCGATCTGGGTAGAATAAATTCAGTCGAGCTGAGACCGACGTTTGTCGAACAGAGTTCATTCGTCGATCGCAGATTTATTCAGCTTGCGTCGAGCGCAGTTTAGTTTTCGTCGAACGCAGATTTATTCAGCATTCATCGAACGCAAATCTTATTTCGTCGAACGCAGATTTATCCAGCTTTCGTCGAGCGCAGTTTAGTATTTCGTCGAACACAGATCTATTCAGCTTTCGTCGAGCGCAGTTTAGTTTTCTTCGAACGCCGATCATAGTTCGTCGAACGCAGATTATATTTCGTCGATCGAAGAGTCACTTATATAATTAAATGTTTATATTAATTTCTAGTCACACATTATGCAGTGCTTCATTTTAATTATTTAAAATACTAGATCACCTCTGATGAGAAAGTGCCCAACACCAAAGTTGTATCCCTAGGTGTGTACTTTAATTCAAAATTTGTTTCAGCCCTAAAAGGAGCACTGTATCTCCGTGTAGAGCCAAAATGGTGGGACTGGTCCCTAGGGTAGGGTAGTCACTCTTTCCTGCATATATTTTTATTGGTAGATGTTATGGCCTTGATATTTAAAACCTAGGCTAGTTACATACACCCACACAACATACTTAAAGATGGGATTTTTAGGAGAACCTTTTTCTAAAATTTTTGAGATAATGTTCTTAAATCATTTACTAATTAATTAGTGGGTTAAAGGACATCCAATTATCTCCAAATTTGGGTGGGTGCTCCTTAGGGTTATGTTATGACCTTGGTAAAAATCTCAGCCCAATTTGGACTGTTTTGATTGAGTAATTTGTAAACCCAAGTTAGGTCAAGTAGGGTCAAAGTTAGGGTATGGTGTTTATCTTGGGATATTGTGGTCAGAACTCATCTCTATGAGTTGAAACCTTGGCCACTGGTTTAGGATCACCTAAAACACCTTCATGAGATGAGATGTGGTGGTGTAGAGGTGGTAAAGCCGTAGAACCCTAGTTTTATTCCTAGATGTGCATTTAGAACCTTGTGAAGGCCATGTGGTCAAAAGTCCTTTGATGGTGATGGAACTTTGGAGATATGTTCAATGGGGTGTAACTATGCCCTAGGGAATTTTGAGAGAATTTTAGGAGAATTTATTCCCCCTAAATTAGGACATAACCCCTTTAGGGAATTTTCTTATGAGAGATATTTACATGCCCAGAAGGTCTTGGATGAGGATGAAACCTTGGTAGTGCCCTTTATTATTATGATATACACCTCTGGTAAATTTTGTGCATTTTATTAAATGATTTAACCAGTACTTCATTCATAAGGAACCTATTTTGTCTTAGGATTAATAAAATTAATGGAGGGTCCAATACTCTTTGATAATTTGTGCAAATTGGTGATGGGACATTTTAGAGCATTAGGAAACTCGGTGATTTTTTATATATTTTTTGGTGACTTAAATCAGTAGGCTACTTCACAACTTGTCTTATTTGAGGTTTTCTTAAAGTATTTATTTAAGTAAGAAAATGATTTCCATAAATCCTGAAATTTGTTCAGTAGACTTTTCTGATGAATGCAAGATCTTGGTATTTTTCCCATAATTTTGGAGTAGATATTGTTGGCTGGTTACTTCATAAAACTACAAGTTTGGATAGATGATAAATATTAAAAATAGAGGACTAATTTCTTACTGTAAAAATATGATATGTTGTATTTCCTGTTATTTAGTCATCATAGATTTATCATGATTTTTGGAGAGCCATATCTTAAGAATTCCTTACACTTCATGTTCATTTTCATACTTGGCCAATGTTTGGAGAAATTAAAATAAATGCAAAATGATTAAGGAAAATTATGATTCCCTGGATTTAGTCTTATAACATCATGATAGACCTCTAGTAAATATCTTGAGTCAGTTGGATGAATATTTGGAGTACCTCTACTTTTAAGCTTCATATAGTTAGTTTGGTCTACGTTTAGTAAAACTGTGAAACTTAGGTTTTTAGTGGCCTACTAGGTTGAAATGGTGTGCAGATGGTGAACATGGGCTGGTTAAATAGTTAGAAGTCCATCCAATGAAGTGTATGTGATGAGAGTGCACTTGGTGGGTTAAGGGTAAGAATGTGCTAGGGATTGACGAAAGATCATCTTTCCCCTGGTGTGTCATAAAGCACTTAGGTCTAACTCAAGAGAAAGGGTAATAGGGAAGTTCTTAAGAGTAGATACCAATAACACTAAGTGTCTTGAGAAAGGGAACATTGTGGTGTCATCCCATTATAGTTCCTAGTACCGTAGCGAGCCCCTTACAAGGTAATCCTCGGGAAGTCCAAGATTAGCCATAAGTCGTAGGAGTAAGATGTTGCTCAAGTTTAATTAATAACACACTCACCCACTCCCCAAGGTCATGGCAGTTTAGTCGGTCTGGTATCCCGAGCTGTAGGCTCGGTGGTGGTTGGTGCAGATTATTGATCCAGTGAGTTTGTGACTAAAATTGGTTCTTGGCCGGACAAGTTAAGCCCAAGTGGTTTGTGGATTGGAGATTATAGATAGTTTGTGTTAATGCATGTGCATAAGGTGGTGGGTCCTTAGTGTCGAACGGTCGTTGCACCTGATGTGGATACTCAGACTCGGCAAGGGTGGAATTTGCACTTAGCCATAAAAGTCTAGTGGTCCAGCCAGTAAGAGTACGCAGATGCTTCGCGGTTTTGCGTTGAGGCGTACGATAAGTCTAGGTTAGGTAGTATATATACCAACCTAGAGGTGGGTGAGGCCCAACCCACCGCTTCCGTTTCCCACTACAGGGAGTATCCCGGGAGTCTTGCTAGATCCAAAAAGGGGGAACTAAAGGTCTGTACGCATAGAGTCGAAGTGTGTGAGTTGCACTTGTGTGAACATACCATAAACTTCATACCTTGCATGTCATAGCATAAACATTGCATTTCAACCCCTACCCCTATCGTATAAGTCGGTTATGGGACTTCTTATACGATAGGCCTTGCTAAATGACCCCATTGATCTATAGGTTTGCATGGGCATTCCTATAAATCAATGGTTATTTTTCTATTATATATGTCTTTACTTACTGCACCTTACTTACTCTTTACCTGCTCTTACCATGCTCATTACTGTTTCAATTATTAATATAAACACCTGTGTAGTGTAGAGCTTTCCCTGTAGATTATGCCCATGTCATATGGTTTTTGATTATACCCCTTGTTGTCCTCCGCTTCAACCTTCCAGCTCGGTGCCTAGTAGTCACCGGGGGAGGGGTGGGGGATTGGCTTAGTCTTTTGACTAACGGTCCGTAAACCTTATCATTATAGGAGATCGTGGCGACGGAGGAGCTCCACAGGCCAGTGCAGATGGAGGCGGGGCAGTCTAGCACTGGGAGCACCGATGATAGGATCTGTGAGTGGCTTATTAGTTCTAGTCGATTTGCTTTCGCGAGTGAAATTGTAGTGAGGATTTGATGTATCAGGGCAGGAGCCCTTGTTATCTTTATCTTTTATTTCAAGTTATGTTTATGTGGACATCCCTTTTGATGATTTATGAAAGTGCACAGTTAACCTCACTAGAATTCTCTAGAGGGGGGGGGGGGGGTGAATAGAGATTAAAAAAATATTTTGTGCAATGTTAATATATATATATATATATGTGTATGATCACAGATTATATCTTCCCACACACCAACAAGAATTAAACAAATAAAGAAAGTAAATGCAAGAAAAGAAATCACAGCACAACACAAGAAAATATAGTGGTTCCCCAAACTTTGGGTAGTCCACTCTTCTACCCCCTTGGTAGGAATTCACTATCTTGCACTGAGTCTTTTGATAAGGAGACTCTTAGAACCACCCTGAGTCTTTTGACAAGGAGACTCTTAGAACCAACTGAGTCTTTTGAAAAGGAGCCTCTTAGAACCAGTACACTGAATTTTTTGAAGAGAGATTCTAAAAACTCTTTTACAATGTTTAAGTAAAAATAAGAAAGAAGAAAGAAATAAGAACAAGAATGAATCTTCTTCCTAGCAAGAAGATTGGAAGCACAAGAAGTGAATTAAATCTTTCTTCTATAGAGAGAAGAAGATTGGTAGCTTTTCTCTCTTATGTGAGAGCTATCAGAATTTGCAGCAGGGTGACTTCAGAAGCAGAGAGAAGAAGAATGCTTGAATATTGCTGCAGGACTATTTCTCAATTCTCTCTTTTTCACTTGGGAGCTTTTCCTCTTTTCAAATGTAAAAGTGGTGAATCACTTGACTACTTCTTCTGCCGACCTCCTCTTTATTTATAGCTCTGTTTCAATCAAATAATACTAAAGGAGAGTAATCAATTCGCAGGCAGAGTATTAGAAAGAAAGAGAAATTCCCATAATAGTTATATCCATAGAAGGAAAGTATTCATTCTAATTTCAAATAATGTCCATAATGAATTTTAACAAATTAGCCAAGAATCTAATAGAGGAAAAGAAAGATTCAGAACGGCTATAAGACATAAATTGATTCCATATAGATCAGATCTTATAATATAAGGAAAGAGATCTGGAGATTTTGAATTCTGTCATAAAGATCGACGTGCGTCGATTACTATTCGACGCAAGCGTCGAATACATCCTGTCTGGACGTCGAGAGGAGAATAAGGAAGGTGCGTCGATAAAGGTGCGTCGACTACATTAGATGCGTCGACTAGAAATCAGAGTAACGTCGACAACACATACGTCGAAATCTTCCTAGAGTTACTTCAACTCAATCTGAAGGAAACGTCGACTATATTTCGACATTGCGTCGAATACTATTCGACGCATATTTACTTAGCCTTATTATTCATTCTTAAGAATTCTTCTTTAACTTATTTCTAGGGGTTAAGAGAAATCATTTTCCCAACAATCTCCCCCTATTTGTCTTAACCCTATTTAGAGGGAAATTGTACTAGCATATAATTAACTCAGCACAGCATTTGTAGAGATAAGAAATATATTAAATAATCAGAAGAGAAAGTGGAATAAGAAAGCATATGACAAGTATTTGTCTTTCACAAAAATTTAAACTAGAAACTTCTTTTTGTAAATGAAGTTAACAAAAGCAGAATAAAGTTTCCTAGATAAGTTTTCAATAGCATCAAGAATGTAGCCCCTGACTCTATCAGGTCGTTCCTGGACATTCTTGATGATTGTATGCAGTTTTTCCAATAGTTTATCACCATCAGGGATTGTGTCATTTATGGAGTAGCCTTTGCTGATGATGATTGCTGCTTTTTCATCAATCATCTCAATTGTAATGTTTTGAACTTTCTTTTCAAGTAGGCTTGATCTCAGGTGGTCCCTTGTTATCAACCTTGGGCCTATATATTGTTTTCTTTTATGATTGCTGCTTCTCTGGAATGTCAGCCATTTTTCCTTTCCCTTTCCAGGGTGAGGCAAGCCACTTGTCTAATTTTATCGATCTGTTGGGCTTCTTGTAGGGAGTGTAAGTATCTTCATGTACACCCTACACCCTTCTTGTGTTTTTGACCTTTATCTAGGATGATCCCTGCCTGAGGGTTTTTCTTTTTATAAGCATCAATATCAAACAACTTCTTTGGAATTCTGATAGAAGATTCAGCAAGAATTTGTTCTTTAGTCATTCCCTTGTTGATCTTTTCCATCCAGGCAATCCTTTTATCTTCCACTTTTTTCCTAGCTGCTTCATATTCATACAGTTCTCTTTCTCGTATCTCTTCATGCCTCTTTTCCATGTCAGGGTCATGGTACTCCTTCACAGGGCTGTTAGGAGTGATAATAGGCATCTTTTCAAATCTTTTTATTTGCTCACATGCTTTTCTATACTTCCTTTCTTTTGCATACTCTCTCCTTTCTTCTTTGGAGAAGTTTTGCCAGTAGGGAATGGCTTCTCTTTTCCTTTTCATCTGTCCTCCTAAACTTTTCCTAGGTAGGATTTGTTTGGAGAAGCTTGCCACTTGTGGAGGTAGAGGTAGCAGAGGAGGTAGAGAAGAAGGTTGAAGTGGAGGTAGAGGTAGAGGTGGAGAATAAGGAGAGTGAGTTTTCTCTTTGGGTGGAGAGGGAACAATATCAAGAAGAGGAGTCTGTTCTGCAATAGAAGGCAGAATGACTTCAGGTAGAATGATCTCTGCTGAGGGATGATTGTCTCCTCCAAGCTCTTTTGTAGGGATGTCCTCAAGTAGAGGTGTCTTCAGCTTGATGTAACTGGCCGAGAAGCCAGGGGAGTGATGTTGAAGTTCCTCCTCACATAAGGGTGTGCATCAATCCATATCTTTCCATTCCAATCATCATAGGTGACTGCTTCTTCCTCCCCCTGGATTTCTGGGTTCTTTACTACAGGAATTCTCCCGCTGGTTATATGGATTATCAATTCTGAATGCTGAATCCACAGCATGCTCCCCTTCAGTGTTGTAAGAGGAGGATTCACCAAGGTGTTTGATGAAGGTGTAGTCAGAGTGATTTGAGAGGAGTGGAGCCTATAATGGAATTGGAGTAATAGTTAGAGAGAATACTTAGAGTTGGAGAGAAGAGAGTTAAACCTGAGATTTAAGTGAGATCAAAGACCTGTCAAGAGGGGTTTCTGGAGCAACTCTCCTCCTGGTTTATATCTTTCATGAAGGATGTAAACCTTTGTGGCGACAGAGGTTCTTCTCGAAGAAGAGCATGAAGCTCAGGAAGAGAGGCAGATAGGGAGGCCAATTTGGCTTCACAGGTGGTGATCATATTTGCACATTCATTGGAGAAGTTGGTTAGACGTGTCTGGAAGTCAGTGAGAAGATTTTCCAGAGCATCGTTCATCGCTTTGATAAGGGCAGTTTGAACAGGAGTGGGCGCCGTTGATGTAGAAAGAGAGAGAGGTGGAAGACAAAGTTTTGGCGGGTTCAAAAAGGTATATGTTATGAAATAAGAAGTATTATTTAAAGAAGATGAAACTGTCGAGAAAGGAAACAGAAATCAAGGTAATCCAATCGTCAGAAGGGGAAGTTAGGATTTGATTCTAATTTTAACCTGAAGTCGTCGTTACGTCGAATGGATGTCGACGTTTGCGTCGATATAGAGTCGGCGCTCCATGGAGATTGGCCAGCCTGGAGCTCTATCGACGTGATCATTGTAATGCGTCGATATGAATTCGACGGTGCGTCGATATGAATTCGACGGTGCGTCGATAAAAGATCGACGTAACTCTGTCTGATAGAAATTGGTGTCAGCGTCGAGTTTGTCTCGACGGAGCGTCGATATGTATTCGACACATCTGCAAGAAGTTTTCTTAGATTGTCTGATTCCTTTAGAGTTCCCTAACAATGGTGTTTACAAGCTTCAATCAAGCATTCCTAAGGTGTTTATGAAGTAGTTGTGCTTCGTTTCATCCAAGGGTTTTGTAAAAATGTCTGCTCTTTGACTTTCTGTGGGTATATATTCTAAGGTTATCTTACCTTTTTCAATATTGTCTCTAAGGAAGTGATGTTTGATCTCTATGTGTTTGGTTCTACTATGAAGGACTGGGTTAGATGCTATAGATATAGCACTAGAGCTATCACAATAAATCTTAGAGTTATTGACTTCCAGTTTGTTGTCAAGAAGCTGATTTTGCATCCACAAGATTTGTGAACAACAGCTCCCAGCAGCTATATATTCAGCCTCTGCTGTTGAGGTTGAGACTGAGGTTTGTTTCTTACTAAACCAAGAGATTAATCTGTCACCTAGGAATTGGCAAGTGCCAGATGTGCTTTTTCTATCAACCCTACATCCAGCATAGTCTGCATCTGAGAAACCTATTAATTCAAAGTTGGTTTCTGCTGAATACCATAGACCTAGTTCAGGAGTTCCCTTTAGGTATCTAAGAAGTCCTTTTTATAGAGGTGAGATGGGATTCCTTTGGTTCAACCTGAAATCTAGCACATATGCAAGTTGCAAATATAATGTCAGGTCTGCTAGCAGTGAGATATAGAAGGGATCCTATGATTGCCCTATATGTCTTTTGATCTATTGATTTTCCCTTGTCATCTTTTTCTATAATGGCATTTGTTGCCATGGGAGTTTTCATAGAGGAGGCTGATTCCATACCAAACTTTTTGATTAGCTCTTTAGTGTACTTTGATTGTGAGATAAAGATTCCTTCACTACTTTGTTTTACTCGTAATCCTAAGAAATATGAGAGTTCTCCCATACTACTCATTTCAAATTTAGATTGCATGAGATTAGCAAATCTTTTACACAGTTTAGGATGTGTTGAGATAAAGATGATATCATCTACATATATTTGAACAAGAAGAAGTTGGTTTTTATGGGTTCTAGTAAAGAGTGTCTTGTCTACTTTTCCTTTTTCAAAGGAATTTTCCAAAAGAAAGTTAGAGAGAGTTTCATACCAAGCTCTAGGAGCTTGCTTAAGACCATATAGTGCTTTGTTGAGTTTATAAACAAAGTTAGAAGAGGAGGGATTAACAAAACCTGGTGGTTGCTCCACATATACCTCTTCTTGAAGGTCACCATTCAGAAAAGCACTCTTGACATCCATCTGATATACTTTCATCTTCATGAAAGCTGCATAGGCAAGAAAGAGCCTAATTGCTTCCAGTCTGGCTACTGGAGCAAAGGTTTGATTATAGTCTATTCCTTCTTCTTGTCTGTATCCTTGTGCTACAATTCTTGCCTTGTTCCTGACAATTACTCTAGTGGAATCTAATTTGTTTCTATATACCGATTTTGTGCCAATCACTGGGTAGTTTCTTGGTCTTTCCACTAAATTCCATACTTTGTTTCTTTCAAATTGGCCTAGTTCTTCTTGCATGGCCATAACCCAGTGAGGATCACAATTTGCTTCCTCAAACTTCTTTGGTTCAACTTGTGATAGGAAGCATTGGACCACCATCCCAGTGGATACCTGGTGTCTTGTTCTTACTCCTGTATTGGGGTCTCCAATTACTTGAGTTTGTGGATGATCCTTCAAATTGATCCCTGTTCTGCTTGAACTTGTCAGTTGTTCTTCTTTTTCATTCTCAATGAGATCATTGTTCAATTGTTCTTCCTGAACCATGTTCTCTTGTGGAAATGGGTCTTGAATGCTCTTTTCTGAGGTTTCTTAGTTCAGACTCCTCACTTGGTTCCTCTAACTGGTATTCCTCTCCATTATCTGCGTTCTATGCTGTTGTTCAAGCTGTGTTTCTATGCTGTTGTTTTCCTGTGGAAAAGAACTGGTGGGAGTCTCCTCCCCCTTAAGTAGCATGTTAGTTTCATCAAATACAATGTGCATGGATTCTTCAATTTTAAGAGTTCTTCTATTGTAGCACCTAAAGGCTTTACTAGATGATGTGTATCCCAGAAATATTCCATCATCAGACTTCTTGTCAAATTTGGCAAGATGATCTTTCCCATTGTTTAGAATAAAGCAAGCACATCCAAAAATTTTAAAATATTTAACAGTGGGTGTTTTATTTTCTAGGAGCTCATATGGAGTCTTTGATTTAGTTTTGTGTATGAGACTTCTATTTAGAACATAGTTTGCAGTGTTGACTGCTTCAGCCCAAAAGGTTTTTGGTAATCCTGATTCTGCAAGCAGGGTCCTTCCTGATTCTATTAAGATTCTATTCTTCCTTTCAGCAACTCCATTTTGTTGAGGAGTTCTAGGTGCTGAGAAGCTTTGTTTAATACCTTTTTCCTCACAGAAACTACAATTCATCTGAACCAACTGAGTCTTTTGAAAAGGAGACTCTTAGAACCAGTACACTGAATTTTTTGAAGAGAGATTCTAAAAACTCTATTACAATGTTTAAGTAAAAATAAGAAAGAAGAAAGAAATAAGAACAAGAATGAATCTTCTTCCTAGCAAGAAGATTGGAAGCACAAGAAGTGAATAAAATCTTTCTTCTATAGAGAGAAGAAGATTGGTAGCTTTTCTCTCTTATGTGAGAGCTATCAGAATTTGCAGCAGGTTGACTTCAGAAGCAGAGAGAAGAAGAATGCTTGAATATTGCTGCAGGACTATTTCTCAATTCTCTCTTTTTCACTTGGGAGCTTTTCCTCTTTTCAAATGTAAAAGTGGTGAATCACTTGACGACTTCTTCTGCCGATCTCCTCTTTATTTATAGCTATGTTTCAATCAAATAATACTAAAGGAGAGTAATCAATTAGCAGGCAGAGTATTAGAAAGAAAGAGAAACTCCCATAATAGTTATATCCATAGAAGGAAAGTATTCATTCTAATTTCAAATAATGTCCATGATGAATTTTAACAAATTAGCCAAGAATCTAATAGAGGAAAAGAAAATTCAGAATGGCTATTAGACATAAATTGATTCCATATAGATCAGATCTTTTAAGATAAGGAAAGAGATCTGGCGATTTTGAATTCTGTCATAAAGATCGACGTGCGTCGATTACTATTCGACGCAAGCGTCGAATACATCTTGTCTGGACGTCGAGAGGAGAATAAGGAAGGTGCGTCGATAAAGGTGCGTCGACTACATTAGATGCGTCGACTATAAATCAGAGTAATGTCGACAACACATACGTCGAAATCTTCCTAGAGTTACTTCGACTCAATCTGAAGGAAACGTCGACTACATTTCGACGTTGCGTCGAATACTATTCGACGCATATTTACTTAGCCTTATTATTCATTCTTAGAATTCTTCTTTAACTTATTTTTAGGGGTTAAGAGAAATCATTTTCCCAACAATTTACTTTTCTATGTGATATGGACTCGCCTCTTGTTTTAGTTTCTTTGTTCTTGCTTCTTTGTGATCAATTTAGCCAGCAGCATCGGCGTTTTGTGTTGGAAACCTTCCCGAGCAAGGGTGTCACCGCAAGGCGGCGGTTCTGGGCCTAAGACCCCGGGTTTGAAAAGAAAAAAATGGGGTCTTACAAGTGGTATCAGAGCAAACCTCGATCCGAAGAAAAGAAGTCCACAAACCCTGGGCCACCCCGCGCGAGCTTAGTTTGAGGACAAACTAGCAGCGGAAGCAATGGTGTGCCCATAAGGGAAATCACATGAAAAGGTCCACTTATAACTGAATGTTCTTTAGCTAAGTCCCTTACGAGTGAACATTTTTTCTTGTGTAGCCTGCGACGAAACCCACACCACAACATGGAGTTCCACTGACTCCAAACGTCATCCCACCACCACCGGCTCCTACCCCGTTCCAGCAGGCGGAGTTGGGACAGACACTAACTTGCATTCTAGAGACATTCAGGGCACAACAGGCACCGGCTGCTCAGCAAAACACAAGGGCCAACTGGCTGAGCATCTTTCGAGGATCTCTCCCTACCATCATACATTGGGACGGAGACCGTTGTAAGGACTGAGGAGTGGGTGGATATCATGGAGGAGATGCTGACGGGGATCCAGTGCCCGGCAGATATAGAGGTGCCACTGGTGGTCTCTTGCTTGGAGTCCCATGCCAAGAGATGGTGGAAGAGGTTCCTAGGTCACAGCTTATGCACGACTGGAGGCTGCAGACATTTCGTGGGATGATTTCAAGGCAGCACTGCTAGAGCATTTTGTGCTGCAGTCTGCAAGGGATGAGCTGGAGGACAGGTTTTTGCAGTTGAGGCAGGGCAGCAGGACAGTTCTGGAGTATCACTGGGAGTTTACCCACCTATCCCCGGTTTGCAGCATCGTATCAGCTGGATGACGCAGGATGCGCCAAAAGATTCTACAAGGGCCTTCGTGATGAGCTGAGGCAGGCCCTCCTCTTCGTCTCTGACGGCAGTATGACTAAGATCCTGAAGATGGCTAAGAAGTTGGAGGTAGACCAGCAAGCTGTTTGTGGGAGAAAGAGACTGATGGAGGAACAGGGACTGAGGAGGCAGAAGGGACTAGCCGAGAGGCCAGAGGCCGAGAGGCTCGGGAAAGAAGGACGAAGGTCCGACCCCGCCAGGAGGAGAGACAGGTGCAAAGAGAGCCGATAGTGCTAGGCTCCTCAGCCTCTATAGAAGCTGGAGATGCCGAGAATTAGAGGAGGCGGGCCACCTCCGGAGTGCTACCACTGCCACCATGACCGGCCACATCAGGAGAAACTGCCCTTAGAGGAATGCACCACCAGCACTACAGGCAGCACCACAGGGCCAGCATTTTGGGGGGCGAGGATGTGGACGAGGTCGTGGATTTTAGGGCGGAGACCGGAGATAGTACATGGAGCAGATGTACGCCCTAGACCTGGCAAAGCCCCGGGACCCAGCAAGAGTCATCTCAGGTACTTTGATGTGTTTCTTTTAATTGTTAATACCCTATAAGTTTTAGTTTTACCTTAGCATTGAACCAAACAACAAAACCCTCAAGTTTAGTACGAGTTTACGGCAAACCGCTTTTACCTTATTCGATTCGGGTGTCTCGCACTTGTTCGTCTCGGCTGAATTTATCAACGACCTGGACCAAGTCCAACACTTCAAGAGCGATTACAGGAGGGTGCGATTTCCGGACGGATCGGAGGTTCTAACAAATGCCAAGTGCAACATGAGGGTGGAAATTGGAGGAAGACTGTTCGAGGCCCCGACAACTCTGCTGAAGATGAAAGACTATGACCTGATATTGATCATGAGTTGGTTGTACGGGAACCAGGAAAAGATTGACTGCCCGGCAAGGAGGATCGTTCTAAAGCATGAAGATGGTGAAGTAGTATTCGAAGGTACTAAACCCACCTCTCGTCTCTTCTTATCATCTATTCAGGCTGTCAAGGACCACCTGCAGGGAGACGAGTTATATCAGGTGCTCTCTGAGGCGATGGAAGTCAAAGACTCGACATACAATATCCCGGTCGTGCGGGATTTTGCTGACGTATTTTCGGAGAAGCTACCCAGGACTGCCTCCGCATCGTGAGAAGGATTTCCAAATGTAACTGGTGCCGGGGGCTAAGCTGGTATCTAGGGCCCCCTAATAGATGGCACCGAAGGAGATGGTGGAGTTTCAGAGCCAGCTGTAGGAGCTGGTGGAAGCTGGGTTCGTTAGGCCGAGTTCCTCACCTTGGGGAGCTCCAGTGTTGTTCGTGAAGAAGAAGGATGGGACGTTCAGATTGTGCATCGACTATAGAGCACTGAATAGGCAGACGGTGCGGAACACGTACCAGTTACCAAAGATCGACGAGCTGTTTGACTAGCTGGAGGGAGCCCACTACTTCTCGAAGCTGGATTTGAGGTCAGGGTATTATTAGATGTGGATCTAGGAGGAGGATATCCCGAAGATAGCCTTCAGCAAGCCTATATGGATTATATGAGTTCACTGTGATGCCGTTCGGGCTCACAAATGCACCATCAACATTTATGAACCTGATGAACCGGGTTTTCGAGCCTTATCTCAACATCTTTGTCATTATGTTCTTTGACGACATCCTCATCTACTCGAGGACGGACGGAGGTGCACGACACCGTTGTCTTGGGATCAGGATGAGGATCCCAAGGCACTTAGTTCAGAGTTCAGTGGAGGACACAGAGGCTCAGGTGAGGCTAATTAGAGATAGGATGTTGGAGGCCCAGAGTAGGCAGGACAAGTATTACAATGCGCATCATCGTATGGTGGAGTTGCACGTGGGAGATCAGGTTTTCTTGAAGATACGTCTGATGCATGGAGTACTCGCGGGTTCGCGGGCGGAGGATGCTCAGTCCGAGGTATACGGGGCCTTATAGGATCCTGGAGCGGATCGGTCCCTTGGCTTACAGACTAGAGCAATCCGTCGTTGTTAGAGGGACTCCACGACTTTTTGTACATCTCCTCACATAGGAAGGCTCTACTTCGGCCAGAGCAACAGATATCTACTTCAGAGGGGCCAGTAGATTCTGATCGGTCGGTTCACCTGGAGCCGGTTCGGATAGACGACATGGAGTTATGAGTCTTGCGGCGCAAAAAGGTTCCACTGGTCAAGGTACTATGGAGGAATCATGGACAGGAAGAGCATACTTGGGAGCCACTGGACATGATGCAGCAAAAGTTCCCGCAGCTCATTACGACAGGTATAATTTAATTATTTGGTGATGTTACTTTTTCTTCCTTGTAGTAGAAACCCCACGGGCTTAACCTGAATTTTGAGGATGAAATTTTTATTTTTATGTATTGGGATTTGTAACATCCCCCAAACATCTAGACCCCTAAGTTGGTTTTGTCATGACTAGGTCATGATAAAACCATAGGAAGAGCCCAAGACCATGTGAATTTATGTGAGAAGGAGAAAACCCAAGTGGTCAATTTGACCAAAGTCAACCATAGCCTAAATTTAGGTCAAAATGACCTACTTTACCCAAATTGATCCCAACACACTTGAGCTAGACCCAATTGGTGTGTTCCACCACCTAATGGAGATTGAATGCTGCTGAGTTGGCCATTTAATTTGAAGGATTTCGTCCAGGAGAGAGAAAGCTCTATCTTCCCAAAAAATGGCGGAGAGAGGAAGAGGAGGAGTATGGCATTTTTGGCCAAATAAACCTAATTTATGGCACCATTCATCTCCCCTTGAGGAGAGGAGAAGTTTCAGCCCTATTTCCGGCCTAATTGATGATCAATTCTTTTCCTCCCATAAGAAACCAAAAATCACCATTAATGGTGATTATGTCAATTAATGCCAAGCCTCTCCCCCTCCCCCCTTTTGATCTTCTTAACACCTTCATAGGATGGAAAGGAGTGAACCCCCCCCCCCCCCTCTTCTATGAAGAAATCGAGCCCCAGAAGCCGAGATTGTCATGGCACCGAAAGCTCCAGCACCGTCCATGGCAACTCGCCGGAACACGCGCCACCAAGCCCCCACATAGGCCCGATCCGCCTCCTCTCCGTTAGTGCTAGATCTATTCATAATTTGGGGCTTGATCCGTGCTCAATAGGGCTCAGAACGTGCTCCCAAAAGGGTTCGATTCGTACTTTTTTTCCCTTCCTCTAAACCCCGATCCGACCACCTCCGGCTGGCCAAGCCCCCCTATCGCCAGCCACCACCTCAATGGAGGTGGTGGTGGTGTTAGCTGGCCGGGAAGCAGCACAGGTCACCGGGAATTCATCCCGTAAAGAAGCCCAGGTAGGGCTGGCGCGCGCCGTCCATTCCTCGGGGATGATGACTAAGAGCCCTCCGATCTGCTGTGATCAGCTTTCGCAGATGTTAATTGTTTACATTATTTTATTTAAACCGTCGATCTGGGTAGAATAAATTCGTCTAGCTGAGCCCGACATTCATCGAATGGAGTTCATTCTTTGATCGCAGATTTATTCAGCTTGCGTCGAGCGCAGTTTAGTTTTCGTCGAACGCAGATTTATTCAGCGTTCGTCGAACGCTGATCTTATTTCATCGAACGCAGATTTATTCAGCTTTCGTCAAGCACAGTTTAGTATTTCGTCGAACGCAGATCTATTAAGCTTTCGTCGAGCGCAGTTTAGTTTTCGTCGAACGCAGATCATAGTTCGTCAAACGCAGATTATATTTCGTCGATCGAAGAGTCACTTATATAATTAAATGTTTATATTAATTTCTTTCACACATTATGCAGCGCTTCATTTTAATTATTTAAAATACTAGATCACCTCTGATGAGAAAGTGCCCAACATCAAAGTTGTAGCCCTAGGTATGTACTTTAATTCAAAATTTGTTTCAGCGCAAAAGGAGTATTGTAGCTCCCTGTAGAGCCAAAATGGTGGGACTAGTCCCTAGGGTAGGGCAGTCACTCTTTCCTGCATATCTTTTTATTGGTAGATGCTATGGCCTTGATATTTAAAACCTAGGCTAGTTACATACACCCACACAACATACTCAAAGATGGGATTTTTAGGAGAACCTTTTTCTAAGGTTTTTGAGATAATTTCATAAATCATTTACAAATTAATTAGTGGGTCAAATGACCTACAATGTACCTCCAAATTTTGGCGGGTGCTCCTTAGTGTTATGTTATGACCTTGGTAAAAATCTCAGCCTAATTGGGACTGTTTTGATTTAGTAATTTGTAAACCCAATTTAGGTCAAGTAGGGTTAAAGTTAGGGTATGTTGTTTAACTTGGGATATTGTGGTCAGAACTCATCTCCATGAGTTGAAACCTTGGCCACTTGTTTAGGATCACCTAAAACACCTTCATGAGTGATATGGGGTGGTGTAGAGGTGGTTAAGCCCTAGAAACCCAGTTTTATTCCTAGGTGTGCATTTAGAACCTTGTGAAGGCCATGTGGTCAAAAGTCCTTTGATGGTCATGAAACTTAGGAGATATGTTCATGGGGTGTAATTATGCCCTAGGGAATTTTGAGAGAATTTTAGGAGAATTTATTCCCCCTAAATTAGGACATAACCCCTTTAGGGAATTTTCTTATGAGAGATAATTACATGCACAGAAGGTCTTGGATGAGGATGAAACCTTGGTAGTAGCCTTTATTATTATGATATACACCTCTGGTAATTTTTGTGCATTTTATTAAATGATTTAACCAGTACTTCATTCACAAGGCACCTATTTTGTCGGACGCTTAATAAAATTAATGGAGGGTCCAATACTCTTTGATAAATTGTGAAAATTGGTGATGGGACATTTCAAAGCATTAGGAAAATCCTGAAAGTATTTATTTGAGGTTTTCTTAAAGTATTTATTTAAGTAAGAAAATGATTTCCATAAATCCTGAAATTTGGTCAATATACGTTTCTGATGAATACAAGAGCTTGGTATGTTTCCCATAATTTTGGAGCAGATATTGTTGGTGGTTACTTCATAAAACTACAAGTTTGGATAGATGATAAATATTAAAAATAGAGGATAATTTCTTACTGTAAAAATATGATATGTTGTATTTCCTGTTATTTAGTCATCATAGATTTATCATGATTTTTGGAGATCCATATCATAAGAATTCCTTACACTTCATGTTCATTTTAATACTTGGCAAATGTTTGGAGAAATTAAAATTAAATTCTAAATGATAAAGGAAAAATATGATTCCCTGGATTTAGTCTTATAACATCATGATAGACCTCCAGTAAATATCTTGAGTCAGTTGGATGAATATTTGGAATACTTCTACTTTTAAGCTTCATATAGTTAGTTTGGTCTGCGTTTAGTAAAACTGTTAAACTTAGGTTTTAGTGGCCTACTAGGTGGAAATGGTGTGCAGATGGTGCAGATGGGTTGGTTAAATAGTTAGAAGTCCATCCAAAGAAGTCTATGTGATGAGAGTGCACTTGGTGGGTTAAGGGTAAGGATGTGCTAGGGATTGACGAAAGATCGTCTTTCCCCTGGTGGGTCATAAAGCACTTAGGTCTAACTCAAGTGAAAGGGTAACAGGGAAGTTCTTAAGAGTAGATACCAATAACACTATGTGTCTTGAGAAAGGGAACTTTGGGGTGTCATCTCATTATAGTTCCTACTACCGTAGCGAGCCCCTTACAGGGTAATCATTAGGAAGTCCAAGATTAACCATAAGTCGTTAGGAGTAAGATGTTGCTCAATATTAATTGTTAACACACTCATCCCAAACCTCGAGGTCACGGGAGTTTAGTCGGTCTGGTATCCCGAGCTGTAGGCTCGGTGGTGGTTGGTGCGGATTATTGATCCGCTGAGTTTGTGACTCAAATTGGTTCTTGGCCGGGCAAGTTAAGCCCAGGTGGTTTGTGGATTAGAGATTATAGATAGTTTGTGTTAATGTATGTGCATAAGGTGGTGGGTCCTTAGTGTCGACGGTAGTTGCACCGACGTGGATACTCGGGCTCCGCAAGTGTGGAATTTGCACTTAGCCATAAAAGTCTGGTGGTCCAGCCAGTAAGATTACGCAGATGCTCTGCGGTTTTGCGTTGAGGCGTACGATAGGTCTATGTTAGGTAGTGTATATACCAACCTAGAGGTGGGCGAGGCCCAACCCACCGCTTCCGTTTGCCACTACGGGAGTATCCCAGGAGTCTTGCTAGCTCCAAAAAGGGGGAACAACAGGTCTATGCGCATAAAGTCGAAGTGTGTGAGTTGCACTTGTGTGAACATAGCATAAACTGCATACCTTGCATGTCATAGCATAAACATTGCATTTCAACCCCTACCCCTATCGTATAAGTCGGTTATGGTACTTCTTATACGATAGGCCTTGCTAAATGATCCCCTTGGTCTATTGGTTTGTATGGGCATTCCTATAAATCAATGGTTATTTTTCTATTATATATGTATTTACTTACTGCACCTTACTTACTCTTTACCTGCTCTTACCATGCTCATTACTGTTTCAATTATTAATATAAACACCTGTGTAGTGTAGAGCTTTCCCTGTAGATTATGCCCCTGTCATCTGCTTTTTGATTATACCCATTGTTGTCCTCCGCTTCATCCTTCCCGCTCGGTGCCTAGGAGTCACCGGGGGAGGGGTGGGGGATTGGCTTAGTCTTTTGACTAACGGTCGGTTGACCTTATCATTGTAGGAGACCGCAGCGACGGAGCAGCTTCAGAGGATGGTGCAGATGGAGGCGGGGCTGTCTAGCATGGGAGCACCGACGATAGGATCAGTGAGTGGCTTATTAGTTCTAGTCGATTTGCTTCCGCGAGTGAAATTGTAGTGAGGATTTGATGTATCGTGCATGAGCCCTTGCTATCTTTATCTTCTATTTCAATTATGTATATGTGGACATCCCTTTTGATGATTTACTTTTTTATGTGATGTGGACTCGTCTCTTGTTTTAGTTTCTTTGTTCTTGCTTCTTTATGATCAATTTGGCCGGCAGCATCGGCATTTTGTGGTGGAAACCTTCCCGAGCGAGGGTGCACTGCAAGGAGGCGGTTCTGGGCCTAAGACCCCAGGGTTTAAAAAGAAAAAAATGGGGTCTTACAAGTGGTATCAGAGCGAACCTTGATCCGAAGAAAAGACGTCCACAAACCATGGGCCACCCCGTGCGAGCTTAGTTTGAGGAAAAACTAGCAGCGGAAGCAATGGTGTGCCCATAAGGGAAATCACATGAAAAGGCCCACTTATAACTGAATGTTCTTTAGCTAAGTCCCTTATGAGTGTAAATTTTTTATTGTGTAGCTTGCGGCGAACCCCACACCACAGCATGGAGTTCAATCGACTCCAAACGTCATCCTACCACCATCGGCTCCTACCCCGTTCCAGCAGTCGGAGTTAGGACAGACACTGACTGCCATTCTGGAGACATTCAGGACACAACAGGCACCGACTCCTCAGCAAAACCATGAGGTCTCTCCCCACCATCATACATTGGGACGGATACCATTGTGAGGACTGAGGAGTGGGTGGATATCATGGAGGAGATGCTGACAGGGATCCAGTGCCCGCCAGATATTGAGGTGCCACTGGTGGTCTCTTGCTTGGAGTCCCATGCCAAGAGATGGTGGAAGAGGATCCTGGTCACAGCTTATGCAGGACTGGAGGATGCGGATGTTTCGTGGGATGATTTCAAGGCAGCACTGCTGGAGCAATTCGTGTCGCAGTCTGCATGGGATGAGCTGGAGGACAGGTTTTTGCAGTTGAGGCAAGGGAGCAGGATAGTTCTGGAGTATCACCGGGAGTTTACCCACCTATCCCGGTTTGCACTATCATATCAGCTGGATGACGCAGGATACGCCAAAAGATTCTACAAGGGCCTTCGTGATGTGCTGAGGCAGGCCCTCCTCTTCATCTCCGACGGCAGTATGACTAAGATCCTGAAGATGGCTAAGAAGCTAGAGGTAGACCAGCAAGCTGTTTGTGGGAGAAAAGAGATCAATGGAGGAACAGGGACGAGGAGGCAGAAGGGACCAGCCGAGAGGCCGAGACGTTGGGGAAAGAAGGACGGAGGTCTGACCCCACCAGGAGGAGAGACAGGTGCAAAGAGAGCCATAATGCTGGCTCCTCATCCTCTACAGATGCGGTAGATGCCGAGAATTGGAGGAGGCGGGCCACCTACGGAGTGCTACCACTGCCACCAAACTGGCCACATCAGGAGAAACTGCCCTCAAAGGAATGCACCACCAGCACTACAGGCAGCACCACAGGGCCAGCATTTTGGGGGCCGAGGACATGGACGAGGTCGTGGATTTCAGGGCGGAGACCGGAGACAGTACATGGAGCAGATGTATGCCCTAGACCTGGCAAAGCCCCGGGACCCAGTAAGGGTCATCTCAGGTACTTTGATGTGTTTCTCTTAATTTTTATTACCCTGTAAGTTTTAGTTTTACCTTAGCATTGAACCAAACAACAAAACCCTCAGGTTTAGGACGAGTTTACGTCAAACCTGCTTTTACCTTGTTCGATACGGGTGCATCGCACTCGTTCGTCTCGGCTGAATTTATCGACGACCTGGACCAAGTCCAACACTTCAAGAGAGATTACAGGAGGGTGTGATTTCCGGACGGATCGGAGGTTCTAACAAATGCAACGTGCAACATGAGGGTGGAAATTGGAGGAAGTCTGTTCGAGGCCCCCACAACTCTACTGAAGATGAAAGACTACGACCTAATCCTGGGCATGAGTTGGTTGTACGGAACCAGGCAAAGATTGACTGCCCGGCAAGGAGGAATGTTCTAAAGAACGAAGATGGTGAAGTAGTATTCGAAGGTACTAAACCCACCTCTCGTCTCTTCTTATCATCTATTCAGGCTGTCAAGGCCCACCTGCAGGGAGACGAGTTATATCAGGTGCTCTCCGAGGCGATGGAAGTCAAAGACTCGATGTCAATTATCCCAGTCGTGCGGGATTTTGCTGACGTATTTTCGGAGAAGCTACCCTGGACTGCCTACGCATCGTGAGAAGGATTTCCAAATCCAACTGGTGTTGGGGGCTAAGTCGGTATCTAGGGCCCCCTACCGGATGGCCCCGAAGGAGTTGGTGGAGTTTCAGAGCTAGTTGCAGGAGCTGGTGGAAGCTAGGGTTCGTTAGACCGAGTTCCTCACCTTGGGGAGCTCCGGTGTTGTTCGTGAAGAAGAAGGATGGGACGCTCAGATTGTGCATCGACTATAGAGCACTGAATAGGCTGACGGTGTGGAACACGTACCCGTTACCAAGGATCGATGAGCTGTTTGACCAGCTGGAGGGAGCCCACTGCTTCTCGAAGATGGATTTGAGGTCAGGGTATTATCAGCTGTGGATCCAGGAGTACGATATCCCGAAGACAGCCTTCAGCAACCGATATGGATTATATTCGTTCACTGTGATGCCGTTTGGGCTCACAAATGCACCATCAGCATTTATGAGCCTGATGAACCGGGTGTTCGAGCTTTATCTCGACATCTTTGTCATTTTGTTCATTGACAACATCCTCATCTACTCGAGGACAGACGGAGGTGCATGACACCGTTGTCTTGGGTTAGCATGAGGATCCCAAGGCACTTAGTTTAGAGTTCGTGGAGGACACAGAGGCTCAGGTGAGGATGATTAGAGATAGGATGCTAGAGGCCCAGAGCAGGCAGGCCAAGTATTATGATGCGTATCATCGTATGGTGGAGTTCCAGGTTGGAGATCGGGTTTTCATGAAGATACGTCCGATGCATGGAGTCTCGCAGGTTCGCGGGTGGAAGAAGCTCAGTCCGAGGTATACGAGGCCTTATAGTTTCCTGTAGCGGATCGGTCCCTTGGCTTACAGACTGGAGCTACCACCGGAGTTGGAGGGACTACATGACGTTTTCCACATCTCCTCATATAGGAAAGCTCTACTTCGGCCAGAGCAATAAATATCTACTTCAGAGGGGCCAGCAGCTTCTGATCGGTCAGTTCAACTAGAGCCGGTTCGGATAGACGACATGGAGTTACGAGTCTTGCGGCACAAAAAGGTTCCGCTGGTCAAGGTCCTATGGAGGAATCATGGACAGGAAGAGCATACTTGGGAGCCACAGGACATGATGCAGCAAAAGTACCCGCAACTCTTTACGACAGGTATAATTTAATTGTTCGGCGATGTTACTTTTTCTTCCTTGTAGTAGAAACCCCTACAGGCTTAACCTGAATTTTGAGGATGAAATTTTTATTTTTATGTATTGGGATTTGTAACATCCCCCAAACATCTAGACCCCTAAGTTGGTTTTGCCATGACTAGGTCATGATAAAACCATCGGAAGAGCCCAAGACCATGTGAATTTAGGTGAGAAGGAGAAAACCCAAGTGGTCAATTTGATCCAAAGTCAACCTTAGCCTAAATTTAGGTCAAAATGACCTACTTTACCCAAATTGATCCCAACACACTTGAGCTAGACCCAATAGGTGTGGTCCACCACCTAATGGGGATTGAATGCTGCTAAGTTGGCCATTCAATTTGAAGGATTTCGGCAGGAGAGAGAAAGCTCTATTTTCCCCAAAAATGGCAGAGAGACGAAGAGGAGGAGTATGGCATTTATGGCCAAATAAACCTATTTTATGGCACCATTCATCTCCCCTGGAGGAGAGGAGAAGTTTCAGCCCTATTTCCGGCCTAATTGATGATCAATTATTTTCCTCCCATAAGATACTGAAAATCACCATTAATGGTGATTATGGCAATTAATGCCAAGGCTCTCCCCCTCCCCCCTTTTGATCTACTTAACACCTTCAGAGGACGGAAAGGAGTGAACCCCCCCCCCCCCCCCCTATTCTCTGAAGAAATCAAGCCCCAGAAGCATAAATTGTCATGCAACCGAAAGCTCCAGCACCTGTCCATGGCAACTCGCCGGAACACGCGCCAACAAGACCCCATACAGGTCCGATCCGCCTCCTCTCTCTTAGTGCTAGATCTATTCATATTTTGGGGCTTGATCCGTGCTCAATAGGGCTCAGAACGTGCTCCCAAAAGGGTTCGATTCATACACTTTTTCCCCTCCTCTAAATCCTCGATCTGACCACCTCCGGCCGGCCAACCCCCCCCCCCCCCCCCCCCCCACCACCACCACACCTATCGCCGGCCACCACCTCAGCGGAGGTGGTGGTGGCATTGGCTGGCCGAGAAGTGGCACAGGTGGCCGGGAAATCATCCCGCAAAGAAGCCCAGGTCGTGCTGTGACGTGCCGTCTATTCCTCGGGGACGATGACTAAGAACCCTCCGATCTGCTGTGATAAGCTTTCGTAGATGTTAATTATTTACATTATTTTATTTAATCCGTCGATCTGGGTAGAATAAATTCATCGAGCTGAGCCTGATGTTCGTTGAACAGAGTTCATTCGTTGATCGCAGATTTATTCATCTTGCGTCGAGGGCATTTTAGTTTTCATCGAACGCAGATTTATTCAGCGTTCGTCGGACGGAGATCTTATTTCGTCGAACGCAGATATATTCAGCTTTCGTCGAGCACAGTTTAGTATTTCATCGAACGTAGATCTATTCAGCTTTTGTCGAGCGCAGTTTAGTTTTCGTCGAATGCAGATCATAGTTGATCAAACGCAGATTATATTTCGTCGATCGAAGAGTCACTTATATAATTAAATGTTTATATTAATTTCTATCACACATTATGCAGTGCTTCATTTTTATTATTTAAAATACTAGATCACCTCTGATGAGAAAGTGCCCAACACCAAAGTTGTAGCCCTAGGTATGTACTTTAATTCAAAATTTGTTTCAACCCAAAAGGAGCACTGTAGCTCCCTGTATAGCGAAAATGGTGGGACTGGTCCCTAGGGTAGGGCAGTCACACTTTCCTGCATATCTTTTTATTGGTAGATGCTATGGCCTTGATATTTAAAACCTAGGCTAGTTACATACACCCACACAACATACTCAAAGATGGCATTTTTAGGAGAACCTTTTTCTAAGGTTTTTGAGATAATTTCATAAATCATTTACTAATTAATTAGTGGGTCAAATGACCTCCAATGACCTCCAAATTTTGGTGGGTGCTCCTTAGTGTTATGTTATGACCTTGGTAAAAATCTCAGCCCAATTGGGACTATTTTGATTGAGTAATTTGTAAACCCAAGTTAGGTCAAGTACAGTCAAAGTTAGGGTATGGTGTTTATCTTGGGATATTGTGGTCAGAACTCATCTCCATGAGTTGAAACCTTGGACACTGGTTTAGGATCACCTAAAACACCTTCATGAGTGAGATGGGGTGGTGTAGAGGTGGTTAAGCCATAGAACCCTAGTTTTATTCCTAGGTGTGCATTTAAAACCATTGTGAAGGCCATGTGGCCAAAAGTCCTTTGATGGTCATGGAACGTAGGAGATATGTTCAAGGGGTGTAATTATGCCCTAGGGAATTTTGACAGAATTTTAGGAGAATTTATTCCCCCTAAATTAGGACATAACCCCTTTAGGGAATTTTCTTATGAGAGATATTAACATGCACAGAAGGTCTTGGATGAGGATGAAACCTTGGTAGTGCCTTTATTATTATGATATATACCTCTGGTAATTTTTGTGCATTTTATTAAATGATTTAACCAGTACTTCATTCATAAGGCACCTATTTTGTCTTAGGCTTAATAAAATTAATGGAGGGTCCAATACTCTTTGATAAATTGTGCAAATTGGTAATGTGACATTTCAGAGCACTAGGAAACTCTGTGATTTTTAATATAATTTTTGGAGACATAAATCAGTAGGCTACTTCACAACTTGTCTTATTTGAGATTTTCTTAAAGTATTTATTTAAGTAAGAAAATGATATCCATAAATCCTGAAATTTGGTAAGTAGACATTTCTGATGAATACAAGAGCTTGGTATTTTTCCCATAATTTTGGAGTACATATTTTTGGTGGTTCCTTCATAAAACTACAAGTTTGGATAGATGATAAATATTAAAAATAGAGGACAATTTCTTACTGTAAAAATATGATATGTTGTATTTCCTGTTATTTAGTCATCATAGATTTATCATGATTTTTGGAGAGCCATATCATAAGAATTCCTTACACTTCATGTTCATTTTCATACTTGGCAAATGTTTGGAGAAATTAAAATAAATGCTAAATGATTAAGGAAAAATATGATTCCCTGGATTTAGTTTTATAACATCATGATAGACCTCCAGTAAATATTTTGAGTCAGTTGGATGAATATTTGGAGTGCCTCTACTTTTAAGCTTCAAATAGTTAGTTTGGTCTGCGTTTAGTAAAACTGTGAAACTTAGGTTAATAGTGGCCTACTAGGTGGAAATGGTGTGTAGATGGTGCACATGGGCTGGTTAAATTGTTAGAAGTCCATCCAAAGAAGTGTATGTGATGAGAGTGCACTTGGTGGGTTTAGGGTTAGGATGTGCTAGGATTGACGAAAGATCGTCTTTTCCCTGGTGTGTCATAAAGCACTTAGGTCTAACTCAAGAGAAAGGGTAAGAGGGAAGTTCTTAAGAGTAGATACCAATAACACTAAGTGTCTTGAGAAAGGAAACTTTGGGGTGTCATCCCATTATAGCCCCTAGTACCGTAGCGAGCCGCTTACAGGGTAATCCTCGGGAAGTCCAAGATTAACCATAAGTCGTAGGAGTAAGATGTTGCTTAAGATTAATTAATAACACACTCACCCACACCCCTAGGTCACGGGAGTTTAGTCGGTCTGGTACCCTGAGCTGTAGGCTAAGTGGTGGTTGGTGCAGATTATTGATCCGGTGAGTTTGTGAATCAAATTGGTTCTTGGCCGGGCAAGTTAAGCCCTGGTGGTTTATGGATTGGAGATTGTAGATAGGTTTGTGTTAATACATGTGCATAAGGTGGTGGGTCCTTAGTGTCGACGGTCATTGCACCGACGTGGATACTCGGGCTCGGCAATGTGTGGAATTTGCACTTAGCCATAAAAGTCTGGTGGTCCAGCCAGTAAGAGTACGCAGATGCTCCACAGTTTTGCGTTGAGGCGTACGATAGGTCTTGGTTAGGTATTGCATATACCAACCTAGAGGTGGGCAAGGCCCAACCCACCGCTTCCGTTTGCCACTACGGGAGTATCCTGGGAGTCTTGCTAGCTCCAAAAAGAGGGAACTAAAGGTCTTTGCGCATAGAGTCAAAGAGTGTGAGTTGCACTTGTGTGAACATAGCATAAACTGCATACCTTGCTTGTCATAGCATAAACATTGCATTTCAACCCCCTACCCCTATCGTATAGGTCGGTTGTGGGACTTCTTATATGATAGGCCTTGCTAAACGCCCCCCTTGGTCTATAGTTTTGTATGGGCATTCCTATAAATTAATGGTTATTTTTATATTATATATGTCTTTACTTACTGCACCTTACTCACTCTTTACCTGCTCTTACCATGCTCATTACTGCTTCAATTATTTATATTAACACTTGTGTAGTGTAGATCTTTCCCTATAGATTATGCCCCTGTCATCTGCCTTTTGATTATACCCCTTGTTGTCCTCCGCTTCATCCTTCCCGCTCGGTGCCTAGGAGTCACCAGGGGAGGGGTGGGGGATTAGCTTAGTCTTTTGACTAACGGTCGGTGGACCTTATCATTTTAGGAGACCGCGACGATGGAGCAGCTCCAAAGACTGGTGTAGATGAAGGCGGGGCAGTCTAGCACGGGAGAACCGACGACTGGATCCGTGAGTGGCTTATTAGTTTTAGTCAATTTGCTTCCGCAAGTGAAATTGTAGTGAGGATTTGATGTATCGAGCAGGAGCCCTTGTTATCTTTATCTTTTATTTCAGTTATGTTTATGTGGACATCCCTTTTGATGATTTACTTTTCTATGTGATGTGGACTCGGCTCTTGTTTTAGTTTCTTTGTTCTTGCTTCTTTGTGATCGATTTGGCCGGCAGCATCGACGTTTTGTGGTGGAAACCTTCCTGAGCGAGGGTGTCACCGCAAGGCGGCAGTTCTGGGCCTAAGACCCCGGGTTTGAAAAGAAAAAAGGGGTCTTACAAAGGTAACCATTGATTTATAGGAATGCTCATACAAACCTATAGACCAAGGGGTCGTTTAGCAAGGCCTATCATATAAAGAGTCCCATAACCAATTTATACGATAGGGGTAGGGGTTGGAATGCAATGTTTATGCCATGACATGCAGAGTTATGAAGTTTATGCTATGTTCATACAAGTGCAACTCACACACTTCGACTCTATGCGCACAGACCTTTAGTTCTCCATTTTTGGAGCTAGCAAGACTCCCAGGATACTCCCGTATTGGCAAACGGAAGCGGTGGGTTGGGTCTCGCCCACCTCTAAGTTGGCATTCACACTACCTAACCTAGACCTATTTTATGCCTCAACTACAAAACCACGGAGCATCTGCGTACTCTTACTGGCTGGAGCACCAGACTTTTATGGCTAAGTGCAAATTCCACACTTGCCAAGTCAACGTATTGACGTTGGTGTGAACGACCCTCCAATACCGAAGACCCACCACCTTCATGCACATGCAAACATGTTCTACTATATCCCGAGCCATAAATTCCCCGGGCTAACCCGCCCGTCACTATAACCTTCCGAGCCACCGGCTCGCCGGACCAACCTGTCCGCACCAGTAACATTACTAAGTCACAAGCTCACTAGACTAACTAGTTTGCTGCTACAACCACCGAGCCTACCGCTCGTAAGACCAAACCAACTAACCTCCCGTAACTACGGGGTGTGGGTGTGTGTATTATTAAGTTAATCTTGTACATCAACTTATTCCTACAATTTATGGTTAATCTTGGACTTCCCGAGGATTACCCTGTAAGGGGCTCCCTACGGTACTAGGAACTATAATGGGATGACACCCCAAAGTCCCCTTTCTCAAGACACTTAGTGTTGTTGGTATCTATCCATAAGAACACCCTCCTTGTTATTACACTTGAATTACCCTAAGTATTTTATGACCCGCTAGGGGAAAGACTGATCCTTCGTCAATCCCGAGCACAATTTTACCCTTAACCTACCAAGCACACCCTCATCACCTAAACTCCTTTTGGTGACCTTCAATCTCTTCAAACTGACCATGTCCACCAACTACATGCCACTTTCACTTGGTAGGCCCCTAAATATCCAAATTTCACATTTTTCCTATACGCAGACCAAACTAACTATATGAAGCTAATAAGTAGAGGTACTCCAAATATTCATCCAACTGACCCAAGATATTTACTGGAGGTCTATCATGGCATTATAATACTAAATCCAAAGAATCTTATTTTTCCTCAACATTTTAGCATTTATTTAAATTCTCCAATATTTGCAAAGTATGAATATGAATATGAAGTGTAAGGTATTCTCAAGACAGGATCCTCATAAAATTAAGATAAATCTATCATGCCAAAGTAACAATAAATAATGAATATCACAATTTTACAGTAAGGAAATGTCCTCTATTTTAAAATATTAAGCATCTACCCAAACTTGAAGATTTATGAAGGAACTACCAAGAATACTTATGCCAAAATTATAAAAAAATTACCAGACCTCTATTATGTCTAGAAAAGCTTAATTAAAGAGTTTCACAATTTATGGGAATTCATTTTCTCACTGAAATTATTAATCTAAATATTCCTAATTTGCACATGTTGTGAAGTATCCTACTGATAACAACCTACAAAAATTATATAAAAATTCACAGAGCTTCCTAGTGCTCTGAAAGGTCCTATCTCCAAGTTGCATATTTTTCCAGAGAGTTTTGGACCCTTAATTATTTTTCTTAAGATTAAGACAAAATAGGTGCCTTGAGAATGAAGTATTTGTTAAATCATCTAATTAATTACACAAAAATTACCAGAGGTACATCATATGATTATAAAGGCACTACCAAGGTTTCATCGCCATCCAAGACCATTTGAACATGTAAATATCTCTTATAAAAAATTTCCCTAAAGGGGTTATGGCCTAATTTAGGGGGAATAAATTCTCCTACAATTCTCTCAAAATTTTCTAGGGCATAATTACATCCAATGAACACATCTCCTAGGTTCCATGGCCATTCTATAGTTTTTGACCACATATCCTTCACAAGCTCTATCTGCACCCCAAGGGGGTAAATCTGGGATCCTAGGGCATATCCACCTCCACACCACCCCATCTTACTCATGAAGGTGTTTTAGGTGATCCTAAACCAGTGGCCAAGGTCTCAACACATGGTGATGAGTTCTGACAACCATACCCCAAGATAAACACCATGCCCTAACTTTGACCCAATTTGACCTAACTTGGGTTGACAAATTACCAACCAAATCAGTCCCAATTGGGCTAATATTTGTACCAGGGTCGTGTGATAACCCTAAGAAGTACTCACCAAAATTTGGAGGTCATTGGAGGTCATTTGACCAAATAAATAATTAATATTTGATTTATGAAATTATTACAAAAACCTTTGAAAAATGTTTTCCTAAAATTCCCCTCTTTGGGTATGATGTGTGGGTAGGTGTAAATAGCCTATGTTTCAATTTTCAAAGTCAATCCCATAACCCAATCAAAAGTTACTCAAGAAATGGTGGTTGTCCTACACTAGGGACCAGTCCCACCAAAATAGACCTATAGGGAGGTACAGAACTCCTTTTTGGGTGAAATTAATTTTAAAATAAAGTAGACTCCAGGGGCTACAACTTTTGTGTTGACCACTTTTTCATTTGAGGGGTTCTAGTATTTTTAATAATTAAAATGAAATACTGCAGGAAGTATGACAAAATGTGTTAGAACAAGTCTCTGCGTTCGACGAAATCCAACCTGCGTTCGACGTAATATATTTTGCGTTCGACAAACGCCATGCTTCAGTTTGACAAAATTTGATCTGCGTTCGACGAAATATGTTCTCCAGCTAGTTCATCTGATTACCTCTCTGTTCGACTGAACTCCAGATTCAGTTCGAACGAATTAATTCATTCGGCGAATTAATTCCGTTCGACGAACTACGAGGTCAGCTCGACGAACTCATCTATCAGTTCGGTGAATTAATTCCGTTTGACAAACTCTGGGTTCAGTTCGACGAACTCAACTATTAGTTCGGTGAATTAATTCCGTTCGACGAACTCCTGGGTTTAGTTCGACGAACTCAACAATGAGTTCGACGAACGCCAGAGTGTGTTCGACGAACTGAATTCTGTTCGACGAACTCCGGATTCAGTTCGACGAACTCAGCCTACAGCTCGACTAATTTCTTCTCCAGCTCAGATTGACTATTGCCTAAGTATTTTTAATAAACTAATCTATGTACAGCAAAATATGTGACAGAAATATATATCATAACATTTATTATGAAGATCTTGCACAGATCTTGAAGCAAAATGGACGACATCCATTTGTCTTTTTCATCTGGCCGACGGCCAGGATTAACAGCACTTGGAGATCCTTAATCCTTGTTTTCTCGACAACCTAAGCACCACCCCGTCCGGCCAATGCCACCACCACCTTCGATGAGGTTGTGGCCGGCGATTTGCGGTGGTTGGCCGGCCAGAGGTGGCCAGAACAGGGGTATGGAGGTGGGATTAAAGCTTCAAAAATGGAGCTCTTGGCCTACCCAATTAGGGAACAATTGGCCCCAATCCTTGCATGCAACCTGATGGGATCTATCCACAGAGAGAGAGAGGAGAAGAACCAGACCTTTAATCGGGCTCGAGGGTGGTTGTTTCCCGGATATGCCATGGTCCGCCCCCTTCAATTTGTGCTCCTTGTCGATCTCTTGATTCTCCACCAAATGCAACAATATAGGACTCGATTTCAACTGATATCCCCCTTCTGAAGGTTATGGAAGGGTCAATTTGAGGAGGGAAAGGCTTAATGGTGGAGTGCCATTAATGGCCATTTTGGTTTCACTTGAAACCTCTTGAATCCTCCACCGGATGGCATGGGAAAGGTTGTAAAACATCTTAAAATTCAATGGTGAGATGAATGGAGGGTGAAGGGAGATGAATGGGAGTCAATTTGCCTTGAATGCCATGAATTCACCTTGAATGACCACTTTCTCTCTCTTCAAATTGGGGGAAAAATCCCAATTTCTCTCTCCTAGTCACCCGCTCCAGAAATTGGATGGCATTTCATGTAATCTAAGTGGTGACTAATCATTTGGGCCATTGAAATTGGGCTTAGCCCAAAGGGATTGAGCTTTGGGCTTAATTAACCCAAGTTGGGCAATATTGACCAAGTGTTGACTTTGAACAAATTGGTGAAATTAATTAAACCCAATGGGACAATGTTGACCCATTGGCCTCCCTTAGTGACCAATGGAACTTGGGGAAAGTCAATTGGTCCAATTGAACCCTAATTGACCCTAAATATGGTGGTTTGACTTATTTGAGGCTAGGGTTGACTTTGGTCAATTTGGCCTCTTTGGTTGACCCCAATGGGTCCTAAATGCTCTAAGGACCCTCCAAAGGGTTAGGTATGCCATTGGTGGGGTCAAATGGTTAAGGTGAGGCCCTAAAGTCCAACCTTAAGCTTGGTAACTTGAAATAGCTATTTGCAGACCAAGGTGCTCTCCCCCTTCAAGCCGGCCAAGTGATCTCTTCATGCTTCCTAGGGTTTTGTCATGACCTAGTCATGACAAAACCACTCTAGGGGTCTAGTTATTTGGGGGATATTACATAACTCTACAAGTGCACTTTTGACCTTTTAACCCTTAGTTTGACCAATCTTGGGATAGTTAAATACCCAACCAAATCAATCCCAAATGGGATGAAATTTTTACCAGGGACATATCATGTCCTTAAGGGCTAACCACCAAAATTTGGTGGTGTTTGGAGGTCACGAGTCCCTATAATTAGTTAATAAATGGATTATTAAATTTTTGTAAAAACCTTAGAGAAATATCCTCCAAAAATTCTCATTTTTGGATATGTTAAGGGTTCGGGTATAAACAGCCAATGTTTCAAATCTCAAGTCATTTGAATGAATGGATTAATGGGTGCACACAAATTAAGCTCTGGTCAACCCTTTGTACATGTTGCACCATTTTGAGTGCTAAAGTTAGCCTATTGATCCAAATTGTGTGAAACAAATTTTAAAATAAAGTAGACCCACAGGGCTACAAGTTTAGTGTTGAACATTTTTCCATCAGGTGGGCCTCAGTATTTTCTACAAATTATTCTATGTACTGCATAAAGTGTGACAGAAATGCAAATATACATATATCTTAAATAATACATCACAACACAAATCTTGAAGAAAGATGAGCGGCCCCTGCTCATCTTCTTCCTCCAGCCGACGGCTGAGAACAACCCGTCTTGGGGCATTTTGGGAGGCGATTTCCCGGCCACCTAAGCCCGTTCCCAGCCCGCCAATGCCACTACCACCTCCGTTGAGGTGGTGGCTAGCAATATGCTGGTGGTTGGCGGATCGGAGGTGGTCGGAATCGGGATTTTGGGGAGGGGAAAGGAGCTCGAAAACGGGCCCCTTTGGATGCTTGATTCGAGCCTGATTTGGCTCGAATCAAGCCCCAAATTGATAGGGATCTAGCACTAAGGGAGGAGAAGGGAATCAGACAAGTGTGGTGGCCTGATGTCGCGTATTCCGGCGGGTTGTCATGGCCAAAATTGGAGCTTTCTGTGCCATGCCTCTCCTAGTTTCCAGTGCCCGATTCCTCTTGGAAAGTTGGGGGTTTTCTTCCTCTCTGTTCACTGATGGTGGTGGGGGTTTCAATTGTAGCCTTGGGAGGCTTTATTCCCAAAATCCATTAATGGCAATGATGAGGGAATTTTGGTTTCACTTGGGGGAGGTGATTGGGGCCTCAATCGGGCCGGGAGAAGGCTGGAAACTCGTCCCCTTCCCAAGAGGAGATGAATGTGGCCATTAATGGGGGAGATTGAAGGTTTCTTCTCCTCCCCATTAATCCCCCCTCTCTCTCTTTCAATTTGGGGCTTTCTCTCTCCCAGCTGAATTTCCTGAAATTGAATGTCCAATTTAGTAAAACCCAACCCCTTTAAGTGGTGGACCACCTTAATTGAGTCTAGGCCAAGTGGATTGAGCTTAATTAGGTCAAAGTAGGTCTTTTTGACCTAAATTTAGGGTTAAGTTGACTTTGGTCAACTTGACCATTTGGTTTGACTCCAATGGGTGCCTAGTTATCCATTGGCCTCTCTTAAGGGTTAGGAAGGTCTAGGTAGGGTCAATTTGGCAAGGTGAGGGTCAATTGACCCTTAATAGGCCACTTTGACCAAAACTGGGCTATAGTTAACTTAGGTCAAATTCGCCAAATTGGTGGCCCCATGATGAGTCTCCATTATATACATGTATGTTTTAGGACTCATTTAGGCTTATTATCATGCATAGGTACTGCATATTAGGTGGATTATCGCTCATATTAGATTAGTAGTTCATTTGCGTAGATAGTACCTTCCAAAGCCTTATTCTGTGTGTTATCTTGGATGCTCCCCTTTTATTCTTTTTGGTGCATATTTTATGTCGCTAGCGGAGCTTTGTTTCTATGCGCCAGCGGGTATGTTTGAGTTTTCATGCAGGCTAATGGGTCGTGCGACGTTTGGAGTTTGTTTAGGAGTAGTTTATGCCTGAAATACCACTAATCGTGCGTTTCCTTCACGCACGATCAGTTGATCGTGCGTGTTCATCTTCTACCCAAAAACAGCTTCAGAGTTTGGTCGTGCGTTTGCTACGCACGATCGTGCGCACGGTCGTGCGATTTATAATTTTCTGTAGTTTTGCCTTGCAGGTTTCTGGCTACAGCGCGCACTTCCACTAGCGGCCCAGTGCGCACGACCCCTGGTCGTGCGCCACTGGTCGTGCACACAATTTATTCCAGCGCTTATTTATAGCCCGACTCCGCGATTTTAGGGCAGGGAGCAATACCGGGGCGCGATTAGCCCGTCGTTTTGGGCGATTTCCATCACATCTTCATCCCCATTCCATTCTGATCATCCGGGAGACTCCTCCGGCTGACCAAGAGTTGTTTCTCTACCATCGGGGAGCCCTTCCGGCCGTCAGCAAAGCTTTCCTAGCGAGTGTTCTTTAAGTTATTGCGGAGAAAGTGAAAGATCACCGGAGAAAGTGACATATCTCCGGCACCGGAATCACCCCTCGACCGAGTTCGGAAGCGGATTGACAACCCGCTATTCCGGCCGTGACCGACGGCTCTCCTTTTTGGGTGGTTTTCTCTTAACTTATCTTGTATAACTAGATGAATATTTGTGTAATGAACTTGAATGATTTGTTTGTCTATGAATGAATTATTTGGTGTTTACATAATCTCCATTGTATTGCTCTGTGTTGCAGTCTGCCTCCATTCCACTACACTTCCACACACATGTTCTAGCTAGCTCACTCTAGCAAAAGCTAGAAGTGAGAGTGAAGAGATGCTTTCGACCCTCATCAAAACCCCGCACTGTAGCCATTTCACCCATTTACCGAAGCACGGCATCGCGGCCGCTGCACTCACCCCCACTTTGCGAAGAGGTGTGTGCGAACCTCAATCGTCACAGTTACTTTCCGTCCACGCGCCTTCCGAAGCACGGCATCGCGGCCGTTGCATCCATCCCGCCATGCGAAGCAGAGTTTTCACCCGCATCTCTTATTTCTGCAATAGTCTAGATCACCCATCACGAAGCCCTTGTTTTTTTACTTTCTTTCACTCGTCATAACAATCGCCTCACTCTATTTTCTTGTCACCACATCCTGCATTCCTTGAGAGATCGATACTTTGGGATAACTTCCCATTTTTATTACTTGAGCGACCGGTGCACTGCCGTCGTATCGCATTTCGTGCCTGCTAATTAGCAGTGCCGAAATTGCGCATCAAGTTTTTGGCGCCAGTTGTCGGGGAATGCAGGCGTGATGAGATGTTGTTTGTGAGTCGATTATTTTCGAGTGAGTCTTTTATTCTTTTTAATTTATTCCTTTTCATGCTATTTTCTTCTTCTATATCATGTGGGCGCATTTGAATATCCGATGTCGTTGGTGTGGGGACACATCCCACGCTAGTGATAGGTGTCCCAAGGAGTATGGTGTTGTTCAGAAACCGTACGGAGCCCATAAGTCTTTTGGCTACTCTACTGCACCTTCGTTATCACACCTTTACACAGCTGCCGCACCTTTTGTGCCGGCAAAGCCGACAAAGAAGTGCTTATTTTGCCAAAGTAGAGAGCACGACTTGAAGGACTATGCTGCTTATCTTCGCGAATTGGCGGATGACGATGAGCCGAATATCCGGATCGTCCCATCTTAAAATTCTGCGAGCACTAGCTTCTTCCTCTGATTACGTGTCACTTCCACCTTCAACTTTTGAAGGCTTTGGAATAGACACGTACGTCAGTGTCCCTCATGACTCCGTTTCTGACGCGACACCACATACTTCTTCGGTTCATGTACCACTTTGCGTGCATTTATGCCCTTGCGTGGAGAGTGAGCCCGAACTCTTACGAAGCACGTCCTCTCCCGCCACGCACGAAATTACATCTGTTGCTGATGTTTTTATTGAGGTCACTTTGCAGGATGTTGCGGACCTGCGCAATGTGGTGCCCACTCTCATGGAGGAGGACAGCCTTGATTGTGCTGAAGCAACTGCTTCGGTCCAGTGCGTGGAAGTCCAAGTTATAGAGGAGGCCATTGCGCGCGCTGTGGAGTCTAGCGAAATCTTCGATGATATCATCAGTTTGTCATTGCCGCACCCCATGGGGGATGAAGCCGGGATTGTCCCCTCATATGAGATTTCTTTTACTTTTTCTTCCAATTTATTTCCTGAACCCCCTTTCTTTATGTACAAGGATGCAGGATGCCCCTCCTCCGGTTGATCAGAACTTATGCATGGAGGAGCTGAAAGCCTGGCGGGATGAGGAAGACGCAGTGAAGGAACATTTTGTTCCCTCATCTTCGTTGGTGCTTCCCCTTGAGGATTGGTTACAAGGGGGAAAGCGGTTTTTCTTTGAAGATATAATACTGGAGGAGATTTGGGGTTGGAGGCTGAGCATCTTACTTATTTTCCACCCCTACTACCAGTTCCCCGGACCTTTTTCTTTCATCAGCTGTTACTACTTCAAATCAGCTTATAGCTGATTTGTTTTAAGCTTGTAATAATAATTAGGATTTATTGACCTTTGTTCATTCCTAGACTTTATAAACTGCTTTAATACAGGTATTTGGTCCACCTTTAAGGACGTTAAACAAAAGGGCTGCTTGGGAGACAACCCATGGGAACCACCCGGTTCCGTTTGCTTGATTTAATCTCTATCATGTTTTGTTTGTTTTTGCTTTTGTTTTTAGCTATGCAGGTGTGAACCTGATTGGATGAAGAGGAGGAGATCATTGAAGAAGGATTATATCGCTCTTCTGGCATGCTCTTAGGAGCATAGGTACTCTTAACCCAGCTCTTAGTTTGCTTCAAAAGATTATATTTTCTTGTGTTTCAATGCAAGTCTGGGGGGGGGGGGGGGGGGGAGCGAGCATGTGCTTATGCTACATGCATATACATGCTAGAATAATAGTGTTAGGAAATTTACATTTATTGTCTCATTGCATAACGCACACCACATGCATTTTATTTTTACCCGTGCGCAATTATCGTGTAAATGCTTGATGAATATGTTTAGAAGTTTGATTGTTAGTTTAGGATTGTGTGGCTGAACAGGATGTGACCCGTGTGGTGCTACTAGTAGAGCGCTCACGCAGCTTAAAAATTCACGTAGAATATATTTAATTACAAAGTTATAGTTTTATTTACTTCATTTGTGTAATTACTTAATACTCTACTCAAACGGTGAATTTGGTGAATCTAGCGGTAGCCCTTGGTCGAGTGTAGAAGAGCTGTTAGCCTCGTGTTGTTCGAGTTGGAAGGAGAGGAGACCTCGCTCGGTGGTTAAGAACTTGCCCCAAGCTATTTTCAAAATGAGTGCGTTGAATGATCTTGTTGGGAGCATGACGTAGGCCATCATTTGGTCCGGTTGAGCTTTGATTTCCCAACCTAACGTCATCCTTTGCTAGCCCCATTGAGACTTACCCTTCCTATTTGTTAAACTCTACTAAACGTTCACCAAGGCCCCATATCCTAACCTAAAACGCACTAGAGTCAAGCTTTGAAACTTATACATATTGATGATTATTGTGCGAAGCGGAGAACAAATATGTGGTTGTGTGATGTGGTGTGTGCGCGCAGAAAAAGATGATGAGATTGAAAAAAATTTTTGATTGATCATAAATTATGTCTCTATGGATCTAAAAAAGGAGTAAAAGATCTCTAAAAAGAATCGAACCACAAGTGTGGTAGTCTCGCGCACACCATAATGCTTAAATGAAGTCTGGGGGAGTGTGCTTCAAGGTGAAGATGTTAAGGTTGAGTTTTGTTTATTTTCCGGAGGTTGAGTGCGTTTAGCCTACAGTTCTTCTACTTCATTAGCGTACCTTAACCCAAGCCCAAGTCTAACCTAAAAGTCCTACTGATTCTTGATGAGATCGTCTCATGCAGTGGAGAAGGTGTGAAAGGGCAAGCATATGACCATCGACCTTGATGGATTTCTTGGAGAGCCCTTTATTGAGATCCAATTTGAACAACGCTCACCTCAGCAGCTCACGCTATTTTCCCTAGGGCGTGACTGTACGATTCACCAATAATTCACCTTAGAGTAGTGGTATTTTGTATTTTACACTTGTAGAAGTTCTTAAAATATACTCTTAGTTGTAAAATCTTTTCTACTTTATTTTCACTCTCGTTAGTCTTTACTTCCCATCGTGTTTCGCCTGCACAGTTGCTTCCTTAATGTTCATTTTTCTACCATAGGATCGAGTGTTTGCCCGAGACGTGCAAACGAGTAAGTCTGGGGGTGTGATGAGTCTCCATTATATACATGTTTTAGGACTCATTTAGGCTTATTATCATGCATAGGTACTGCATATTAGGTGGATTATCGCTCATATTAGATTAGTAGTTCATTTGCGTAGATAGTACCTTCCAAAGCCTTATTCTGTGTGTTATCTTGGATGCTCCCCCTTTATTCTTTTTGGTGCATATTTTATGTCGCTGGAGAGCTTTGTTTCTATGCCCCAGCGGGTATGTTTGAGTTTTCATGCAGGCTTATGGGTCGTGCGACGTTCGGAGTTTGTTTAGGAGAAATTTATGCCTGAAATACCACTAATCGCGCAGTTTCCTTTATGCACGATTCAGTTGATCGTGAGCCTCTGGTTGTGCGCGTTCATCTGCTGCCCAAAAACAGCTTCGGAGTTTGGTCAGTGCTGTTTGCTATGCACGATCGTGCGCACGGTCGTGCGATTTATTATTTTCTGTAGTTTTGCCTTGCAGGTTTCCTGCCTACAGCGCGCACGACCACTAGCGTCCCAGTGCGCACGACCCCTAGTCGTGCGCCACTGGTCGTGCGCACTATTTAATCCAGCGCTTATTTATAGCCCGACTCCGCTATTTTAGGGCAGGGAGCAATACCGGGGCGCGATTAGCCCGCCGTTTTGGGCGATTTCCATCCCATCTTCATCCCCATTCCATTCCGATCATCCGGGAGACTCCTCCGGCGACCAAGAGTTGTTTCTCTACCATCGGGGAGCCCTTCCGGCCGTCAGCAAAGCTTTCCTAGCGAGTGTTCTTCAAGTTGTTGCAGAGAAAGTGAAAGATCATTCGGGAGACTCCTCCGGCGACCAAGAGTTGTTTCTCTACCATCGGGGAGCCCTTCCGGCCGTCAGCAAAGCTTTCCTAGCGAGTGTTCTTCAAGTTGTTGCGGAGAAAGTGAAAGATCACCGGAGAAAGTGATAGATCTCCGGCACCGGAAGCACCCCTCGACCGAGTTCAACAGCAGATTGACAACCCGCTATTCCGGACGTGACCGACGGCTCTCCTTTTTGGGTGGTTTTCTCTTAACTTATCTTGTATAACTAGATGAATATTAGTGTAATGAACTTGAATGATTTGTTTGTCTATGAATGAATTATTTGGTGTTTGCATAATCTCCTTTGTATTGCTCTGTGTTGCGTCCGCCTCCATTCCACTCCACTTCCACACAAATGTTCTAGCTAGCTCAATCTAGCAAAAGCTAGAGGTGAGAGTGAAGAGGTGCTTTCGACCCTCATCAAAACCCCGCACTGTAGCCATTTCACCCACATACCGAAGCACGACATCGTGGCCGCTGCACTCACCCCCACTTTGCAAAGAGGTGTGTGCGACCATCAATCGTCACAGTTACTTTCCGTCCACGCGCCTTCTGAAGCACGGCATCGCGGCCGTTGCATCCATCCCGCCTTGCGAAGCAGAGTTTTGACCCGCATCTCTTATTTCTGCAATAGTCTAGATCACCCATCACAAAGCCCTTGTTTTTTTAATTTCTTTCACTCGTCATAACAATCGCCTCACTCTATTTTCTTATCACCACATCCTGCATTCCTTGAGAGATCGATACTTGGGGATAACTTCCCATTTTTATTACTTGAGCGACCGGTGCACTGTCGTTGTATCGCATTTCGTGCCTGCTAATTAGCAGTTCCGAAATTGCGCATCACCCCATGATGGGGCTTTTTGGTCCATTGGGTCCCTAATATCCCCTTAATGGCAGGGGCAGGATCAATTTTGCATGGTGGAGGCCAATTGACCCTAATTAGGCTACTTTGGCCAATTTAGGGTTAGGGTTGACTTTGGTCGAATTGGCCTCTTTGGTTGACCCCAATGGGTCCTTGGTGCTCCAAGGGACCCCTATTGGGTTGTTATGCTATGGTGGGGTCAAAGGGTCAAGGTGAGGCCCTAAAGTCCAACCCTAGGCTTGGTATTTGGAAATTGCTATTTGCAGACCCCTGTGATTTTCTTACTTCTTGCCTAAGCTCACAAGGTCTTTTGTGTCTCCTATGGTTTTGTCATGACCTAGTAAAGACAAAACCATCTTAGGGGTATGGTTGTTTGAGGGATGTTACACTCCAAGTTCGACCTGAGATCAGGGTATCATCGGCTGAGGATCCAGGAGGAGGATCGTGCTATGGATTGTATGAGTTCACAGTGATGCCTTTCTGGCTCACGAATGCTCCCTCCACATTCACGAGTCTGATGAATCGTATCTTCAAAGCCTACTTGGACATATTCATCATAGTATTCATCAATGACATCTTGATCTACTCCAGGACCTGGGAGGACCATACCCAGTACTTGACACTGGTGTTGGGCAAGTTGAGGGAGCTCTAGATATAGGCTATCAGCGGAGCTGGGTTGGCGATAGACCCGACCAAGGTGGAAGCAGTTAGGGAGTGGCCAGTAGTTGAAGTCGGCATCAGATGCCCATAGCTTCCTCAGATCGGCGGGCAACTACCGCAAGTTCGTGCAGGGATTCTCGAAGGTAGCTCTCTTGCTTACATCTTTGATGAATAGGGATGCCGCATTTACCTGGACAGCTCAGTTCGAGGAAGCATTCCATGAGTTAAAGGACATGCTTACATTAGCCCCAATCCTTGCCCTTCCATTTGGGATGGAAGGATTCTAGATCTACACTAACGCATCATACCAGGGGATGGGTGCATGTATTGATGCAGCACGAACATGACATTGCATATGCATCAAGAAAACTTAAGAAGCACGAGTAGAACTACCCAGTACATGATTTAGAGCTCGGGGTTGTGATCTTCACCTTGAAGATTTGGAGGCATTACCTTTATGGGGTTCATTGTGAGATCTTCTCAGATCACAAGAACCTCAAATATATAGATACACAGAAGGACCTTGAATCGATGTCAGCGGAGGTGGTTAGAGTTCTTATGCGATTATGACCACACCATGCACTATCATCTTGGGAAGGCAAACATGGTTGCAGATGCCTTGAGCAGGAGAGCCGACACCTTTGGAAAGGAGCCCTGAGTGATGGCTATGGAGCTGGTGAAGACGCTAGAGGACATGGAGATCACACTAGTATCTAGGGTCGAGCCTGACATCTATAAGGAGTACCTAGCCTCCTTGAGCATTACTTGGTGATATCCAAGATCGCATCAGGACATAAAAGAGATAGGATGCAGCACTAGAGATAGTATTCAGATCCCAAGAAGGGGCAACTCAGGAGATTACTCATTGCGGGATGACCTCATTCATTTTCAAGGCCGTATCTACATACCCACGGGAGGTGGGATCCGGGAGGACATACTCAGGGAGGCACACTGCACTCGATATTCAGTGCACCCTGAGATCACCAAGATGATGGCAGACCTGCGGAAGACCATGTACTGACCTAGGATGAAGAGGGAGATCATATCTTGATTGACATACTGCGAGACCTGCCAGCGGGTGAATGCTGAGTGCAAGAGCACTGGAGGTTTACTACAACCATTACCCGTTCCAGAGTGGAAGTTTGAGGACATAGCCATGTACATGGATTACCGCAGTCCCACGCCGGGCACGATTCCATTTGGGTCATATTGGACAGATTGAACAAGGTGGCCAGATTCATTCCAGTCCGGAAGGATGCTCCTATTGTTGTGTTGGTGAGATTATTTGTGGAGTAGTTCGTCAGGTACCACGACGTGCCCAAGATGATTGTTTCAGATAGAGATGGTCGCTTCACTTCGAGGGAGTGGAGGACAGTACAGGAATACTTAGGATCTCAACTTACCTTCATCACCGCCTTCCGTCCACAAACCGATGTCCAGACAAAGCGCACCAATAAAACTATGGAGGACTTGCTGCGCTTGTGTATTCTGGACACCAGGAAACCCTGGGAGAGGATGTTACCATAGATAGAGTTTTCCAACAATAACAGCCACCAGGCGAGCATTCAGATGACACCATATGAGTCCCTTTATGGGAGGAAGTGCTAGCCGCCATTATCTTGGGTCCAGGACAAGGATCCAAGGGCACTTGAATCAGAGTATATTGATGAAACGAATGCATTTGTACGGATGATCCGTGATTGGATGCTCGAGGCTCAGAGCCGGCAGGCCAAGTATTACAATGCGAGACATCGGAAGGTGGAATTCCAAGTAGGAGATATGGTTTTCTTGAAGATACGGCTGGTGTATGGTGTCTCGCGGGTGCGAGGACAGAAGAAGCTCAACCCTCGATTTATGGGGCCTTATATGATCCAGGAGCGGATCGGCCCCGACTTATAGGTTGAAGCTACTACAGGAGTTGGCAAACCTGCATAACATATTCCACGTCTCCTCACTTTGGAGGGCCCTACCTTGGCCAGAGAAACATGTTATGACTACAGGAGGCTCGATAGCATCTGAAAGATCTGTCCGTTTGGAGCCCATCTGTATCGAAGGTAAAGCCGTCCGAGTCCTGCGAAGAAAGAAGGTCCCCCTCATTAAGGTGTTTTGGTCTAATCATGGAAGAAATGAGCACACATGGGAACCAAGGGAGCTCATGCAACAACAGTATCTGGGACTATTCACCTCAGGTACAACCTAAACATCTCTAAATGTTCTTATTCTCATCTTGCATAGAATCCCGTAGACCCAAACTTAAATTTCGAGGATGAAATTATTATTTTTTGTTTATTGAGATTTGTAACAACCCTAATCCTACTAGACCCCATGAAAGTGTTAATGCATGACATGTGGTGAGTATGGGGAGTAGAGACAAGGAGATGACCTTAGAGTTCACTAAGTTGAGGTGAACTTACATAGTGCTCACAAGTGAGCACAAAACAACTTAGGTCAAATTAGACAAATTGAACTCACAGGTACCAATTGACGTCACCACTATGTTACTAACCCTAATAAAGACTCACTTGACCAAAAGCCCTAGCAATTGGCCAACCAAATAGGCCAAATCGACCCAAGTCAAACTTAGGTCAACATAGCCCTATTCAACACAATTAGACTCAATTGACCCCCAACACCTCAAATGGACTTCACCTAGGTCCTCCTAATCACTAAGGGAGGTCGTAAGGTCAATAATCACTAATTGGTTCCACTTAATTTCAAGGAATTGACCAAAGTCAACTCTTAGTCAAAAAAAATCCAAATCAACCCAATCAAGGATCAATTGACCCTCAATTGGCCAATTTGACTTCACCCTTAACCTTATGACCCCATTAAGGATCCATTAGACCCAAAAGTACCATCAAGTGGTCAATCAATCAATTCAATTTGACTGATGTCAAACCTAGGCTAATTTGGGTCAAACTCACACCTTATAGATCAATTAACTCAATTGGAGCAACACCAAGGTCAATGGCCTTTGGGTAAGGTCCCATGACTCATGACCATCAAGTGGGGGTAAGTCACCCACCAATTTGACCAAGTCAACCCAAAAGTCAATCATGGTCAACATATGGCTTTATGGATGAAATCAAAAGCCCAAATGGAATCCAAGTGGACAAAGGCCCCAACCCATGCCTAATCAGTAGATAACAAGTCTATTGGCACACCAAACACTTGAAATTCGAGAGAGAAGGTGAGCATGGAGGCAAAAATGTCATTTCCCCCAAAAACCTTAAGTGAAGAAAAGAATTTTTGAGGAATGGAAGCCTCATGGCCCTCCACTCCTTTGCCCAAGCTAGTAGCCAATGTCCTCAGGCATGAATAGTCACCATCATCAGATGGCAACCTGCTTAGCAGCCCAAGGGAAGGCAAGGTACCCATGGCCAACATCCCATGCTTCCCATTATCCCTATACAGCCATCACACTCTTCAATTAACACTTCCATCATCTTCAGAGGGCCCTTAGGAGTTGACCCAGCCACTGAGAAGAAGGGCATTGGTGGAGAATTGGAAGATCGAGCAAGCTCGCCAAAGAAGGAGAGAAGAAAGGCCAGCCTCCAGAACACCCATCGTCGAGCACCAATAGAGGTCCATTTCTCCTCCTCTCCCTCTGTGCTAGCTGTTTAGATCCTTAAGCAGAAAAATCAGGCTCAATTGAGTCGTGATCCATGTGAGAATGGAGAGAATTTTCAAAGCTTTTCACCCCGCTTGGGCTCGCCGGAGAGGCAATCTCCGGTCGGCGTCTAGCCGCCAATCGAAAGCCCCACCTCAACAAAGGTGGTGGTGGTGGCCGACTGTGGAGGTGACCAAAAGGCCGAGAATTTGGCTTCGAATAAGGCACAGAATGGGACAATCTGGTCCCTTGGTTGGAGGTAGGAGATATAATCACAACCCTTGATTTAACGGCTTAAAGCTACCCGCAGACCATATTGTATTAAATAGATTAATTGTCACACATTTAGCACATACTTATTCCCCAAAATTAGACCACTTAGATGCCATTTCTAGCAAAAGAGCCTGAGACAAGGTTTGTAGCCCTTGAGGTCTACTGTCTATAGGGCTTTGGATCACTAGGTTTGGTGGCATACAACTCCTTGTTAGGCCATTATCCTGAGGTGTGTCCTAAATGGAGACCAATCACTATTTTGTAGATCTAATTCATATAAATGCTTGGATAGGACTAATACTTTGGATATAAGGTTATATTGTAATGACCTGGTGCAACCAAGGCAAGGCGCCCTTCCGGCATCGTACAGGACTGCAGTCCATGCCACACCAACCAAGTCACTGAGCCTGTCTCTCAGCAATAGTAGGCTGTTGATGCCGGGTTTGTGAAATTTTTCGTAGATCTTGGAGTGAGCGGGAATTGTCCAACTTAAAGTTACAACCAACAACCAGAAGCACATGAAACAAAACAATCTTTATTGATAACAGCAGGAATCTTCATTACAGAGCGAGGTTTACATGGCGAGACACGATTTCGCCAGTACACAAAACCAAAAGGAAAAATACAATGCTGAAGAAAGATAACTGGCGGTTTGAACACAGAAGCCGCCTAACCGCGCGGCCTGGGTGTTCGCGCGACTAGAAGAGGAGACTGCGCGAACAGACTGCCGGCAACTTGAACAACACCACTGAAGCTCCACGACCTCCCGAACTCAACTGATTCTCCCGAACTCCAGCAACCCACACTGCAAGCCGAAAGACCGCCCGGACACTTTAGAAGAAGAGGTGACCACTGCTGTCCGAACTATCTGCAGAAGCTACACACAGGAAATTCAATCAGCAAACTGGGCGGTCACAAAAAAGGAGACAGCAAGTTCTAGGCGTGAGTTCAGCTTACACTTGGTGCGATTAATATTGCTGCTACAGTGACACCTATTTATAGGAACGGGACCATATCCAGTCACCACCCTATGAGATAGATTCACCGCCCTGACCGCGCAACCAAGATCAGTCAACCCGCGCGGTCAGCAGAAGATTGCTCTGCGCTTAGTGAGCTCGCCGACTTCAACCCTGACCAGGAGAGCGCCACTCCTTCAAGAAGCCGCGTGATCATGACAAACCGCACGGTCATGACGCCCACCACCAGTGTTCACATATACGAGACTTCCTCCAGAGACCGCGAACGCAGGCAAGTCGACTAAGGCAACAGCCCGCCAAGTCGACCAACACCAGTGTCCGCATACATCAGCAGACCGCCAAGGGATCAGCTTATGCGAACACAAAGGAGAGACTGCACAACTAAGAAAACCTTAGTCAGCGCGCACTACCAGGAACCCAAAAAGTCACCAGACCGGACTATCGAAAACCAGAACAGCAACCATGTGCGGTTAACAGCTTGACCCGCACAGTACTGAAACTTCTCGCCACGAGGTCACACGATCCATACCGCGCGTCCTAACCTCGGCAGCCTTGGACAAAGATAACGACGGTCAGACCGAATAACCTGCGGCTAAACTGAATAGGTCAGACCGCAGAGGAGACCGCAAGATCGTGCGGTTTGACCAGAATGTGCGATCACCTCCCAGACCGCCAACTTCACACTTCAACATTTTCAACACTCCCCCTTGAAGTGGGAAGTTGAAAATAGCCCAAGTAAACTCCTCAGCCGAGTGAACGGCCCCTTCGCCAACACCTTTGTGAATATGTCAGCAACGTTGTCCAGACTCCGAACATGCTCGAACGAAAGAGACCCCTCCAGCACCTTCTCACGAATGAAATGATGCTCGATCTCGATATGTTTGGCCCTTGCGTGACACACTTGATTAGTAACAAGTTTGAGTGCACTCTCATTGTCGCCGCGGAGCAGAGTCGGACCATGAATCTGTTTATGGATGTCTCCCACCAACCTCCTAGTCCAGATGGCTTCTTGAGCTGCCAAGGCCGAAGCCTTGTATTCCGCTTCCATGGTAGAGACAGACACAGAATCCTGCTTCTTAATGCACCATGATATAGTCGTAGGGACCGCCATGAAGACGAATCCAGACGTCGACTTTCGATCATCCGAATCTCCCCCGTAAGCAGCATCCATGTACCCATGCACCTCGAAGCTCGCATCCCTCTTGTATAGGAGACCCATATCGGAAGTTGCCTTGACATACTTCAAAATATTCTTGGCCGCTAGTAGATGAGGCATCCAAGGTTTCCGCCATATAATGACTCACCCTGCTAACTGCATACGCAATATCTGGCCTAGTGATCGTCAAATAAATCAAGCTCCCAACCAGAGCTCGGAACAAAGTCGGATCTTCCACAATCCTCCCCTCATCCTTCCGAAGTTTCATGGCCTTCTCCAGAGGTGTAGAAATGCATTTCCCTACCTTCATGTCGAATCTCTCCATGATTCACTCCGCATATCTAGCCCTGGGACACCAGCACTCCACTTTCCTTCCTCTGCACTTCGAGTCTAAGGAAATGGTGGAGTTCACCCAAGTCATTCATCTCAAATCTGATAGATAGCTCAGCATGAAGCGTTGCTACCTCCTCCTTCAAATTCCCCATCACAATCATATCGTCGACGTAAAGCTGCACGATGACTAGAAGCTCCCCGTTCTTCTTGACAAACAAACTTGAGTCAGAGTTTGAAGCACAGAATCCACAGAATAGGAGATATTCTGCAATCTTCCCGTACCACGCCCTCGGCGCTTGCTTCAAACCATACAGGGCCTTCTTCAGCTTACATACTTAGTCTGGAAAATCTTCAGATAAGAAGCCTGGCGGCTGGATCATGAAGATATCCTTGTCAATCTCGCCGTACAAGAAAGCATTCCTTACATCGAGTTGCCAAATCTCCCACCCATAAAATGCATCCAAGGCAATAATGAACCGTACTGAAGTCATCTTCACCACCGGACTAAATATCCCTTCATAATCTTCACCGTATTGCTGCGAGAATCCACGAGCCACAAGGCGAGCCTTGTATCGCTCGATGCTGCCGTCTGCCTTCTTCTTGAGCTTATAGACCCATTTGCATGTCACTAGGGGTGATACCCTTGGGCTTTGGCACCAAAGACCAGTTCTCATTCTTCTCAAGAGCTGCCATCTCTTCTTCCATAGCCGAATCCCACTGTTTCACTGCCTTTGTCCTTTTCAAAGCTCACTGGTTCCCGCTCATCCAGGGGACCTGCGAAGAAACACGAGACAAAGCTCACCATGTTTCCTCATGTATATTGATCAGGGACAATGATCGTTCGCTTCGATCACCTCAACACCTTCCTCTGACTCGCATTATCCTCAGCTTCTTCTTCCTTAGTTCCCCTTCCAGACGTACTAGAAGCATCGCTCCCCCTGCTTCCTGATCCAGAAGCCTCTGTCTCAGAACTAGAAATGGATGGACCACTTGGTGACAAAGGCAGCTCCACTTGAAGATTTTCCACAGCTCTCTCTGGCTCCTCCACCCTGCTTTCTAGTAACTCAACACCAGAACTCCCCTTGTACGATGTCACCTTGTCAAACACAATGTCGCGAGATACAATAAATCTCCGCATCTCCGGATCCATGCACTTCCAGCCCTTCTTCCGATCATCATATCCCACGAAGACTAGCTTCCTTGCTTTTGCATCTAGCTTCGTCCGAAGCGCATCTGGAACGTGCACATAGCAGGTGGAACCAAACACCCGATGGTGTGCCACGCTTGGATTTTCCTTGAACATCATCTCATGTGGGGTCAACATGTTGATGGGACTGAGAGGCATCCTGTTGATGGCGTAGGCGGCACAAGACATTCCCTCTGCCCAGAAGGACCTTGGGATACTCTTGGCATGCAGCAAACACTTACAGGTCTCCGTCAGATGATGGATATTTTGCTCTGTAACTCCGTTTTGTTGTAGAGTATGCGCACAAGTAAGCTCCCACCGGAAGCCCGCCTTCCTGCAAAAACTAGTGAACTCACCAGAGGTGAACTTCCCACCCGTTATCAGTTCTCAGCTTCTTTATCCGCTTGCCTAGCCGACCCTCCACTAGCTCCTGAACTCCACAAACTTGTCAAATGCCTCCACCTTCTCCTTTAGGAAATAGACCCAGACATATCTGGTGTAATCATCGATCAACACCAGCATATACCTGCTGCCTCCGAGGCTTGGGGTAGCAGTCGGTCCCTTCAAGTCACCGTGGATGCACTCCAATGGCACACTACTCCTTGTATGCGACTTATCAAATGGCAGTCGATGATACTTGCCGAACTGACATCCCACGCAAACATGATCGTCACCGTAGGAAGATAGACTAGGCAGGCCCTTGACTAGACTTTTTATCGCCATATCCTTCAGCTTATTCATCCCTACATGCCCCAACCTCTCATGCCATATAACGGCACTATCATTTGTCCTCATCTTGTCAACATAAGAACTTGTCGATAAAATGAACAAGTCTTTTGCCCTTCTCCCGACATGAACGACATCGGCCTTTACCGCCTAAACGTTTCATAGAAACCTTACTTCTGTTGGACCGAACAGAACGTGATAACCAGCATCTACAGCGTTGGTCACGGAAAAGAGGTTTTTCCTCATTCCAGGCACACGATAGACACGCTTCAACGTTAGTGGCCCCCTATCACTGCCCAAAGAAACATCCCCCACCTTCTCGACAGTATGCACAGTATCATCAGCAGTTATGATAGCATCATTACCTGAGTAAGGCTGTGCTGAAGAAAGCTTTGACTCGTCCCCGGTAAGGTGATGACCACACCCCGAGTCCACGATCTAGTCCTCCTGATAGTTGATAGGAGCCACAGCTCCGACAGAAGCCGAGAAGGCTCCTCCCCATCCTCCATCATTTTTCCTGGCTTCAGTTTCCTCCTTCCCTGCATCAGCATGCCCTGGCTAAAGATTCACCCAGCAGTCCTTCCTGATGTGACCAAGCTTTCCGCACTTAAAGCATTTGGGTTCTTCTCCCTTCTTCTTCCCTTCAGCCTTAGGAGCATAGCCCCTCTCCTGCTGTCCAAAAGTTGAAGGCCCATTGCCTCCAGCGGTCTTCTTCTTCTTATCCCATCTCATCTTCTTCCTTGTGAAGAGTACCTCGCCTTCTCCCCCAGACACTGACACCCCCACCATCTGCCTTGCCAGGCTCTCCTGCAACGCAAGCAGATTCTCCAGCTCCAGCAGAGACGGCTGATTTGCCCAACCCTGCACCGACGTCACAAAGACCACATACTCCTTCAGCAAGCCACGGATGATGTGTCTCTTCAGCTTTGCCTCAGAAATTGGCTCATCAGGATCCAGTGCTGAAATCTCAGCGCACAGGTTCTTCATCTTCAGGAAGAATGTAGAGATAGACAGATCTCCCTGAGCCGACCTAACCAGCTCATTTTCCAGGAACTGTAGCCTCGTTACATTCTTCTTGTTAAACAGCCCGTCCAGGGCTCTCCAGATCTCGGCAACTGATCCACACCCTAAGATGTGATCGAATAGGTCAGGTGATATTGCCCTTTTCAGAGTGAACTCTGCTTTCGCATTAATTCTCCTCCAATTCCTCACCTCATGACCATTATCCCCAACTGGGACAACTTCCTGCGTACTATCTCCTCCAACAACCTCTCAGAGGTCCTCGCCCAGAAGATAACTCTACATGCACGACTTCCACTTCTTGAAGTTAGTTGACGTGAGCATCTCAATTCCAAGACCTCTTGCAAAACCTGCTTCCATGGCTCTACCATTGGTTCCTTCTTCACAAAGGCAATGCTAACTTTGAGTTGTTCACTGCTCTATCCACTCCAACCTACCTCTGTTACCATGTGAAATTTTCCGTAGATCTTGGAGTGAGAAGGAATTGTACAACTTAATGTTACAACCAACAACCAGAAGCACATAAAACAAAACAATCTGTATTGATAACAGCAGGAATCTTCATTACAGAGCGAGGTATACATGGCAAGACATGATTTTGCCAGTACACAAAACCTAATGGAAAAATACAATGCTGAAGAAAGATAACTGGCGGTCTGAACACAAAAGCCACCTAACCACGCGACCTGGGTGTTCACGCGACTAGAAGAGGAGGCCTTGCGAACAGACTGTCGGCAACTTGAACAACACCACTAAAGCTCCACGACCTCTCGAACTCCACTTTCTCCCGAACTCCAGCAACCCACACTCCAAGCCGCAAGACCGCCTGGATACTTTAGAAGAAGAGGTGACCGCTGCTGTCCGCACTATCCGCAGAAGCTGCACATAGGAAATTCAATCAGCAAACTGGGCGGTCACAAAAAAGGAGACCGCAAGTTCTAGGCGCGAGTTAAGCTTACACTTGGTGTGATTAATATTGCTGCTATAGTGACACCTATTTATAGGCGTGAGACCAGATCCAGTCACCACCCTATGAGATAGAGTTACCGCCCTGACCGCACGACCAAGATTGGTCAACCCGCGCGGTCAGCAGAAGATCACTCTGCGCTTAGTGAGCTCGCCAACTTTAACCCTGACCAGGAGATCGCCACTCCTTCAAGAAGATGCGCGATCATGACAACCCGCACGGTCATGACGCCCACCACCAGTGTTCGCATACGAGACCTCCTCCAGAGACCGCGAACACACCCAAGTCAACTAAGGAAATAGCCAGCCAAGTCGACCAACACCAGTGTCCGTATACATCAGCAGACCGCCAAGGGACCAGCTTATGCGAACACAAAGGAGAGACCGCGCGACTAAGAAAACCTTAGTCAGCGCGCACCACCAAGAATCCGAACAGTCACCAGACCGGACTGCTGAAATCCAGAACAGCAACCCTGTGCAGTTAACAGCTTAACCCACAGAGTACTGAAACAGCTCGCCATGTGGTCACACAAACCAGACCGCGCGGCCTCACCTCGGCAGCCTTGGACAAAGAGAATGGCGGTCAGACCGAATAACCTGCGGCTAGACCGAATAGGTCAGACCGCAGAGGAGACCGTAAGATCGTGGGGTTAGACCAGACCGCACGATCACCTCCCAGACCGCCAACTTCACACTTTAACATTTTCAACATGTGAGAAAGGAGAGAACTTTCCAAGCATTTCACCCCGCATTGGTCTCGCCAGAGAGGCAATCTCCGTCTCACCGCCAATCGATAGCCCCACCTCAACAAAGGTGGTGGTGGTGGCCGGCTGTGGAGGTGGCCAAAAGGCCAAGAATTTGGCTTGGATTAAGGAACAGAATGGGACAATCTATTCTCTTGGTTGGAGGTAGGAGATACAATCACAACCCTTGATTTAACAGCTTAAAGCTACCCGCAGAACATATTGTATTAAATAGATTAATTGTCACACATTTAGCACATACTTATTCCCCAAAATTAGACCAGTTAGATGCCATTTCTAGCAAAAGAGCCTGAGACAACGTTTGTATCCCTTGAGGTCTACTGTCTATAGGGCTTTGGATCACTAGGTTTGGTGGCATACAACTCCTTGTTAGGCCATTCTCCTGAGGTGTGTCCTAAAGGGAGACCAGTCACTATTTTGTAGATCTAATTCATATAAATGCTTGGATAGGCCAAATACTTTGGACATAAGGTTATATTGTAATGACCTGGTGCAACCAAGGCAAGGCGCGCTTCTGGCATCATACATGACTGCAGTCCGTGCCACACCAACCTAGTCACTGAGCCTGTCTCTCAGCAATAGTAGGCTTGTTGATGCTGGGTTTCGAACTCGGACACCCTTGATAAGGCACCTTCAATAGTACTCATCACCAACTGCGCTGCAGCGCATTTGGTGATAAGGGCTATTTAAGGTGACTTATCAAGGGGGCGCGGGATCGAATCCTGTCCTCAACAAACTACTATTGCTGATAAATAGGCTCAGTGATTTGGTTAAGGTGGCACAGACTGCAGTCCTGTACGATGCCAGAAGGGCGCCTTGCCATGGCTACGATGGGTCGTTACATAAACGTGCACTTTTTTGTAATGAACCGACGCAGCCAAACCAAGGCGCCCTCCCAGGCATCGTACATGACTGCAGTCTGTGCCACCCCAACCAAGTCACCGAGCCTGTTTCTCAGCAACAATTGGTTGTTGAGGCTGGGATTCAATCCCGCGCCCCCTTAATAAGGCACCTTCAACTACCCTCATCACCAACTGCACTACATCGCAGTTAGTGATGAGGACTGTTGAAGGTGCCTTATTAAGGGGGCGCGGGATTGAATCCCAGCCTCAACAACCTATTGTTGCTGAGAAATATGCTTAGTGATTTGGATGGGGTGGCATAGACTGCAGTCCTGTACGACGCCAGAAGGGAGCCTTGCCTTGGCTGCGCCGGGTATGTTGGAACAACCCTATTACTAATTTGGTCTAGGATCACTATCTGTGATTAGTACTCAAGTTTACCCAATGTATAGTCTTAGGGTCAATGTTTAAGCTTGTCTGTGTTAGCTAAAACTTAGGAAATTCTAAGTTTTCTGTGCTCGACGAACTCCTTCCTGAGCTCGACGAACGTCGTTTATCAGTTCAACGAACTTGATCCTCAGCTCGACGAAATCAGTCTTTCAAGCAGTTCTACAGATTCTATCTTTCAGTTCAATGAACTCCTGGTTGAGATCAATGAACTCAGCTTTCTGTTCGACGAATGAGTAACTAAATGCTCAGTTTGACGAACTCAGCTTTCTGCTCAATGAACTCAACATTTTGTTCAACGAAATTCCTTTTGATCTTGACAATTTCTGAAGAATCAGTTATCTCTTTTCTCTGAACTCAGATCGACTATCCAACAACAGATCTATTCATATATTTGGATTTATTCATTATCAGATAAGTGAAGATTTCTGCTTCCCTTTTAATATTCATTCTATTCTCTTCTTTCGAGAATCTAGCCGTTGACATATTTTGGAAAAGGGAACTTTCATAGAAAAGGAATTAAAGTTTCTGTAGAGTTGCCATTGCAGTCCCAAGAAAGATTTAATTCAGTTTATTCTATTCCTTATCAGAAGATTTGAATTTTCAAATCAGAATATATATCTAAGGAAAAAGTTTGAATCAGTAGAGATATGAAAACAGAGAAGATAAGAGATATACAAGAGTATATACAGATAGACAAGATATACTTGTGAAAATATTCAGACAGACTAGAGGCATGCAGAAATCTTCATCTATAGCAGCATCTTCATTCTCTGAGAAAAACAAAAAATTTCTCTCAGTGTCATCTGCTGATTCTTAATCTTCTACACCCAAGAGAAAGCTTCACCAAATGTCAACAAATTCTATCAGACAGGGGGAGCCTTACAACAACAGCAATCCACTAGTCTTCTCTCAGATCTTATTGAGAGAGAAGAACTTTATAAACTCTTTTTGTTTATCCTTTTACCCCATCTTGTACATGGTTATAACTCCCTTCAAAAGTTAATCTTTGGTGGCAGGGCAACTGATCAAAAACCTGTGGTTTGGTTTGAGCACCTGATCAAAAGCTCAGTGGTGATAGGGCACTTGATCAAAAACCTAAGTGGATTCCTACCAAGGGTGGTAGAAGAGTGGACTACCCTAGGTTGATTGGGGAACCACTATTAATCCTTGTGTCTTTGCTGTGTTTGTGTTTTCTTTCTGTACTATGCTGTGTTTATTGTTTTGCTTTTATACTAACTCAATTACACATACATATATCATTATTTTAATTCCGCTATAAAATAAGTTAAAACTTTTAATACTCTATTCACCCCCCTCTAGTAAATCTAAGATCTAATACCTCACATTCAGGGTCGTTACATATATACCATAGATACACCCTCTATCCAAAAATCAGAATTTTTGGGCAACATTTTTCTAAGATTTTGTGGTAAATATGATTATTCATGTTATTAAAAATATGTTTAAATAAATTCAAAATGGCCCAAATCTTGAGCGAAATGCTTGTTAGGTCATAAAAAGCCACATGCAAAAATTTGAGGTCATTTGACCACTATAGAACAATATATTCCATATACATATGAATGTGATGTATGTGAGGGTGGTGTGCATATAGAACTTTGTGATATTTTGTGAATTAATCACAAATGGCTTGTTGCATTCCCATGATGTTTAAGCAATACACATATTATGATGAAGGGTATCATCCCTATAAAAGTTAGGATTTTTGGAATGAAAAATCCTAGGTATTTAGTTAATAATATTAATGTCATAAAAGTGTATTAATCAAATAAAAGTGACCAAATGACTTAGGATAATTTTGATTTTATGCAACATGATTATATAGAGTAATTAATATCTCTGGAAATGTTATTGGGAATTTTGAAGTTGATATTATTACATATTTGATCATAATTGAATATGTCACATAAATGTATAAATGAAATGAACATAACTTAATATCTTGAGAAAAATCCAATTTTCTGTCACATGATACTTTATATGGAAATTCATCTCTGGAAATTTTGATAGGATTTTTGGAACTCATCCAAACTTTAAATTACCAAAAATGTCCTTTGTCACAATTATTTATTAGTGAAATTTTTATGGTTAGAATTATTTAGAAAATTTTGAAAGTTTGGCTAGACTGTTTTTAAATCTTTATAAACCTATGGTAAGTTGTTCAGAATTTTTGAATGAGTTATCTTGGTACTTACTATGTAATGTGGCCAATTGATCTAAATATTTAAATATTGATATAATGGTCATAAATGCTATGGAAAATTAGGAAATTCAGTCATTCATGATATTTAACTATTACATTCTACTGATAAATTATTGGGAGCACTTTGAGTTGAAGTTGGTACTTCATGTGTAATGTGAGGTGTGCATTATCTTTAAAGAATTTTAATACATAACCAAACTAATTAGGAAATTTATGAATTTCTGACAATTCCTTAATTTGGTCATGATGAAACTACGGTAAAATTTTTATAGCATTTTGTCAAGTTATAGTGAAGTTCACATCATAGAGATCAATCTAGTTCAATTCTAGTGCTGGTCTGCGAATAGTAAAAACATGAGGTAATGTTAAGACTAGCCAGAACACAGGGAAATTGAATGAAACTTGGAACAAATAGGTAGGGAACCAATAACATTAGTCCATATAAGTTGTAGCCTTATTGGAAGACTCCATTCCAATAGTGACTAGTAAACTAGAATCGCATCACACGGTGTACAATTGAGTTCAGTTCGGGGTCTTTCCATCTTAGTTAGTCATGGTGATATTTAGAATGATAATATGATCATGGTGCATTTGATGATAAGTGTTGGACATATTGATAAATACCTAAGGGTTTGCAGCACGCACCGCATATAGGTCATCGCGTTGCCTAAAAGAGATTTAAGTCATCCTAAGGTAAGTTTTAGAGCAACCATGAGAATAGTCTAGTTATTTACCAATATAAATAAATATTCTGAGAAAGGAAGGTCTGGGATGTCACCCCAAAATACCTTCCAGTACCGCTGCGAGCCCTTCACCGGGTAGACCTCGCGAAGTCCGGGATTAACCTTAAATCACTATGATCGACTAAATGACATCCAAGAGTAACTAATAAGAGAATTTGAGAAAGGTAAACCTCGTTCTATTACAAAGGATGGAATGGTGTAGGAGTTAGTTGGTCTTACGAGCTGGAGGCTCGGGTGGTGTGATAAACCTTGCATGTTCATAAATTAATGGCGGGTCTTCGGTACTGTTCCAGTTATCACACCGATGGCAGTACATTGACTTTGGCAGTATGTGGTGAGTTAGAGGGCCAGTAGGTTGCTTTACTGCGGTCTGGAGGACAATCCTTAATAACCTACCCCAGACCATAAAAGACCGGTGGGTAGTCAGCAAGAGTACGCAAGAGCTCACAGAAGTGCACCTAGGACGTGTACAATAGCATACATAAGGTCTAGGTCTGGTAGTGTGTATAGCCACCTAGAAGTGGAGTGCCCGATCCACTGTTTCTGTAGCCATGGTGGAAGTACCTGAGAGACTTGCTACCTCCAAAAAGCGGGAACAAAAGTTCTGTGCGCGTAGAGTCGCATGAGTGAGTTGCACTGTATGAACATATCATAACATATCATAACATACATACATACTATAAGCATATGCACTTGCAGATCCTTATCATATAAATTAGCATGAGCTCATTTATATGATAAGTTACAATTCCAGAAACCTTAACTTATAAGTAGCATTCAAATAAGTTATGGTACTCTTGATGATTGAGTAGTAGTTTATATATTACATTTACTTGCACCACATATACTTATTTATTGCACACTTATTACCTATTTCGGTTATACATACTACTCATTTATTCATATATGCTGCTAGTATAACCCATGTCACATTCTCTTTCTTTTACCCCTTACTATTCTTCGCTTCGTCCTCCCACTCGGTACCTAGGAATCATGAGGGGAGGCGAGGACAAAATTGTCTTAGTATTTTTGACTAACGGTCAGATGTGGTCGTAACACCAGGAGATCGAGGAGCGGGAGCAGCAGTACATCAGGCAGGACATGACAGCAGACCCTGAGGAGCAGATGTCACGCATCACTACTACCACACTGCGATAGGTTGTTGAGAGTATTTTGACTAGCTTTCGCATAGTATATTGAGAGAGAGTGTTATTATTTCCTTTGGATTTGTACAGGGCTTAAGCCCTTACACTCTTTGTTTTGTTCTCATTGTAGACTATCTGCATTATATATATATATACCTATTTATATATATATACATATATATATGCATGTGGTTGTGGACTTGTAATATTCGATAACATTTCTTTCTTGCAAAAATTGGCCTGTGATATGATCGAACTAGCCGACAGGATCGGCGTTGAGCGGTGACAGCTAACCCGTGAGTTGGTGTCACTATAAGATGATTGTTCTGGGCATAAGGTCTGGGAACTCTCCGGTAAGGAGGAGGGTGATCTTACAACAAATGGGCTAGCCTCCTCCACAAGACACCTATTCTACCGGCTATTTTAGTATATCGCATGCCAACCCATCAATAAATTTAACAGAAGACCAAAATCCTCCAAAGCATAAAAGTTCATAGAATGTATATAACAAAAACTAGAAGTAATAAGAGCTCCTGAATATATCGGAGTATAAAATATGATGTAAGTCTACATCAAAATCTCTCAAAATCTCATATTGGTAATAGAAGGAAGTGATGGTAGATGTTGCGCCGTGGTATCAGGCTCTATGTCCCTGGCCTGGCTATCAGCCTGCACGATGTGTTACTGTTGCTGGGTGTGCTCCTAACATGAGTGGTACAACAACTGTTAGTCTAGAAATAAGTGGCTTCACAGCGTATCCCCCTGCGACTCTTAGGCACCTGGTGGAAGGAGGGAAAAAGGGCTACAATATAAGCAATAGTACAAGCAGGTGATATTAGAACAGTGTAATAAGAGATCAAGAAATATAATCATCAATTCTTATAACATGTACAAGAGAGCACAACTATAGTAGAGAAATAAGGAACTGAATTAAACTTAACTTATAAAAATTCCCATACAAGTTTATAAGTTAAGGGTCTTTCACAATAATTAGTAACTCATTACATAAAGGTGCCCATACAAGTTTATATGTTGAGGATCATTATGCGGTGCAATGCAATGAATGTATGTATGATGACTCACCCATGATTTACTCACACACTCTGATTTGCTATGTTGACATTGACCTTTACTTCCCACTTTTCGAGAGTAGCTAACCACTCAGGCACCTCACATCGTGGCCAGATAGAGAAAGTGGAATGGGCTTCTCCACTACTAGGTGGGTATGCATACTACCAGACCTATGACTTACGTATGCTTCGACACTAAGAACCATACAACAGAGAACCTGTGTACTCTTGCTCGCTAAATCTAGATGAGTCTTAATGGCTACCAGAAGGGTCATCATGGAGACCACTTCCTTCCTATCCTAGAGTCCATCTGCCAGCTTTCGTAAGTTTGATGTAGACTCGCCACAAGTTACCCTATAAATTAGGGTCATTATACAATGGTATATACCAACACACCCATGAAAATCTTGTGTTATCTAGCACCCAAGGACTACCAATCGATTTTTAATACAATTCATATGTTACCGTGAATTCGGTGCTCAGAAGCACCCAAAGACTTCCACCCGAGTCCATACCATAACACCCTTGGATATAAGCATACCCTTACACTTACGTCAAGCCATCACTACTACCCATAATGAGTTGTAACTCTAGTGTAGTGAAATGGGTATGATATAGGAATACTACTTATGATCCTATGAGACTACTTGAGGGATTAGTGATATATTTGAGTTCACTAATAAGGTCTGACCTACTATGTTTATTAGCCATTTCCAACCTCATACTATAGTCACAACATGCCTAAAACACAATTGAATTGATAACACTAATCAATCATACATTATAAATAACAATCATCACATGCTCATTCTCCTAAAGAGTCATCGATAAAGCAATTAATTAAGAGATCTATTTTAAGTCTAAACCCACTGATATTTTTTGGAAAGATGCAGTCACTACTATAGACAGGTTTCAAAAAATTCCAACTCAATTGGGCATCATACTAAATCATATTTAGCATAATAATTTATAACAAATGATTTAATCAAAGAATCATTTCAGAATCAAATCCTCTGAAATTTCTACCATAGCTCATAATTATCATTTTGAACATTTCCCCTAAATTTAAGCCTCATCTGTTATTACAATAATTATTTATGGCAAGATAAATTTATATGATGAGATTGACAAAATCACCATAAATATATCCAAAATTTATAAATCTTAGCATGGGTGTTAACAATATCATCAGACACTGATCTACCAAATTTTATAAGCATCCGATAAATATTTTGAGAGAAATTCATAAAACATCAGAACGTGTATGTGTGCATCACTGTATACTAAAACAAGATTTTTGGGAGTTATGCTCCACCAAAAATAATGTGCCACCCCATTATTAAAAGCTCTTTTCGGGGGCTACAACTTTTATGTTGAGCCCAAGGTCCAAATCTAATTGTTTTAATCCTAACACTAGGTTTGAAGCTGGCAGTGTAAAACTGGACAGAACTAGTTTGGTACTTATGTTATATTTGTCCGCGGTATAACAATTTCGATTTTAGTCCAAGGGAGCTACAGAGCTACCCAGAAAAAGTTCAACCATATTTCAGAAAGGTCTTTCCGAGGGCTACAACTTTCATGTTGAGCCCGGTCTAAATCAAGATAGAACATGCCTAAATAGTGGCTTGAACCCACCTGCGTACATACAAATAGATCCAGTTTGGTCTGCACATCACAATTTGCACAAATCTTAAAGGAGATCTAAAGGTAGATGTTCATCTTCTTCCTCCAGCAAAGGGTTATGATCGACATGCCTTCTTTCCTTCATTACTCTATCAATAGACCACCATTCTTCACGAAATCAAGTCGTACAACTTCATATTGAAGAGAGGAATTGATCGAAGATCTTTTTTCGGCGAACGACGCCCAATAATGTAAGTTCTAGCATGGTATCTTCCTATGAAACTCCATGAATCTCCCTAAAATTAAGCTCCCTTAAGCATAATATCTCTACTATTTCTAGATCTAAAGATCTAGCACCAAGAGAGAGGGGCGGAAGTCACCTGATTCAGGCCATGGATTGAGTACTCCTCCTTGGTGGCATGGTGGTTGTTGTCTCTGCAAACTTGCTTCAAATGCCTCTCCTAATCTTGGGCTCCTTTGGAAAAATGGCTAGATAGTTCTGGGAGAGAAAGGAAATGATTTGTAGGAGAAGAACTAGGAGAGAGAAAATTATGACTGATTTGACCCTATGAATTAATGGGAAAGTACATTCCCATACTTTTGATTGGTCAACCCAAGCCATGTATCTCCCTCATATAGGACCAAATCACCTTTTAGCCTTGAAATGGGCAAAGATATGGCATGGGCACAAAGGGGCCATGCCACATCACCACAACAGAATAAAAGAAAACTATTTACATGATATCGTGGAGTGCACTGAACTGGATGATATCGTCGAGTGAACTAAACTCGACGCTATCGTCGAGTTCACACGACGATATCGTTGAGTTCACACGACGATACCATCGAGTGCACTCAACGATATCGTAGAGTGCACTCGACGATATCATAGAGTACACTAAATTCATTGTCGTCCTCTGTAACTCTGACCAGCCTCTCTAGGAAATCCTGAAACCCGAGGCCGCCAAAGAACTTCTCATAAGTTCCTGTTGAACGTGACTAAAACATGGCCACCTCAACAATATCGTTGAGTGCACTAAATTCATTGTCGTCCTCTACAACTCTGATCAGCCTCTCTAGGAACTCTTGAAACCCGAGGCCGCCAATGAACTTCTCATAAATTCCTTTTGACTGAGACTCAAGCATGGCCACCTCAAGGCCCTAGGGCTTCTACCGAGACCGAGTCAACTCCCAGGTGACACAAAACACTCACGAGGGGTCTAGTGCGAATTGGGATGTTACAAATCCAATAAACAAAAAATAATAATTTTGTCCCCGAAATTTGAGTTTGGGGCTACGAGTATTGAAATACGAGGTAAGATAAACTAATTTAGATTATACCTGGGGAAAACAATCCTTGGTAACACTTCTGCATGAGGTCCATAGGCTCCCAAGTGTATTACTCTTGCCCATGGTTGGACCACAAGATCTTTACTAATGGAACACTCTTTCAACGCGTAACTTGGGTCTCGGTATCTACTATTCGTACGGGCTCCAGCTGAACCGATATATCAGACGCAACAAGGCCAGATGTCGTCGTGATGTATTGGTCAAGGAGAAGCAATGCTCTTCATAGGGAGGATACATGGAAAATGTCGTGCAAGTTTTCTAGTTCTGGTGGTATCTCCAGTCTATAAGCCAAGAGGCCGATCCACTCTAAGATGGTTGTTGGAACTTGAATTGGCCCAACAGAGTTTGAACCCCACAAAGGGTGTTGCTCGCCCTTACTTCTAACGAGCGAGAGCTGACAGACTGGGCAATCGACACTGAAGGCACTCGCTGAACCACTAAACCCTTTAAGAAGTGACCCCTGAGCTGCAACGAGGAGGTCCCGCCACTAACCCGAAAGATCTAAGGATCTTCCCCTCCTAAACCAAGAATTAGCTCGACACCTCAGAAAAGTAGAAAGCCAAAGAAAAGCTCTCTCTTTTCTCTACAAAACTAAATAATCTCTCCTTTTTAAAGGTGTATATGGGGGTCTATTTATAGGATTCTAAAAATGGTCTGCGTATAGCTACCTATGCCTTTTGGGTTTTCTTAACTGCAACCTGAAATGATCTGCGGATAGACAAAAGGAACCGTTATTTAGAATTACTAGAGGCGGGCCACAAAAATAGAGGCGAGTGCTCCCCCTTGGTGCATTTGCCAGGAAGTCGAATGCCCGTAGTTGAACTGGACACCCGCACTCGCTTGTATATGCTGCTAGTGGCCAATCATCTCAGGGGGTTCACTCGCCTCGCATTAGACACACTCGCCGATACGCTGGACTGCACTCGCCAAATAATGGGTTGTACACAATACCCGCTCTTTGCGAGCTCTCCTTGGGCTCGAAAAGAAAAGTCCAACCCCTATTTTGGCGAGTCCGAGCTCTTTTCAGAGAATCTTTTGGTGGCCACCACCGACTGACTTTAAATTCTCGGGGTGGAGACAAACTTTTTCCATCGGGGTTTTCTTCTCTCTCTCTTCCTTCCTGCTGATAGCCTTTCATGAGTCACCATTCATGGCCTCGCCTTCATATTTTTTGGCCTTCCTTGCCACCCAAAGGGAGAAATCCCTGCGGGGGCATGGCTTCGCTGATGACTCTGGCCAGGTACCACTTGCCACGCTCCAAAAAACATGGGGCCGATATGGTACCAAGAAACACCACCCGAGCTAACCGAGGCCATCATCCCCTCAATCGAGAACCAGATTCTATCACCTCTTGGTGGGGGCTAAGATGTCATCCATCACGTTTCAGTCCTCACCCTCTTGACGGAATTTTCCTTATTTTCGGAAAGACTAATGTGTGAGCAAATTAACTCTTTGTAGCTCGCTGCTGAGAGGAACCCCCTAACAATGAGACTGCTAAGCAATGCGAGGCGAAAACCTCCATGGACCTGGACACTCACCATCGTATCTTTGGTGGGTATTTCTCCATCTTTAGCACTGCGAGTTGTTTATTATAATGCTTAACCTTTTGATTTCCGGATTTCCCCCTCACTCCACAGTTCTTGAGGTCCGCACGTCGATACCTCCCCTAGCGAAACAGTCGTTGAGGAGGCCATCACCCTTGAGTCCTCCCATGGAGATGATCATCACTACCCTTACCCTGGTGGTGATAGGCCTCCCTGATGCTGAGTGCCTGACTCGCTCTTCCTGGAAGATTCCCCTCGAGCCCGGGGCTGGCAAGCCCTTGATCACCATCTCCCACACTACTTCGGGAGGGCGGCCAACCCCTTTTCAGGATGAAAGAGCCTTGGTCGCTCGCCAGCTCGCTGAGCCTTGGATGTCAGGGTCTTGTGTGGTAAGTTTTCTCCTGGAAGGTCAACTTTTTACCTTGATTGGCTTTGATCGCTTCGCGACAGGTCCGAGTTCCCTGGCTTCTCGCGAGTCCAGTCATTTGAGCGGACCTCCCCCGTTGCCTCCCTGTCGGATCCGTGAACTTCTTGGTCAATCGGTCTCTATGGAAGAGTTGAGTGATCATCTCACCACCATCCTCGAGAGGCATGAGTTCCTCTTGATCTCCATAAACAAGAACATACTCGAGGAAGAATATGACCCGTTCCCTCACATCATATCCCTGGAGGTGCGGATCCACATACTCGAAGGAAGTGTCACCCAGCTTTCCAGGGAGCTTCAAAGATGCGGGACTGACATGACAGAGCTGGAGGAGAATATGGTTCGAGTGGAGGAGATGATCCTGCTGGCTCATCAAGAGCTCGCCCGAGTGCGTGAAAATGCTCATATGTTGTGGGGTCACAGGCCTCGCACGTGAGGTTGCGGGCAATGAAAGTGGCTTCCTCTCTGAAGTATTTCCCATGCCTCCCTTCTATCTTTCTGCTACATGCGCATGTATTCTAAGGACGTCAATAAGTGTGATGTTACTGAATTTCTTTCTTTCTCGAATGCATTCACACTCGCATGTATATGTATATATTTTTCTTCCTTTTATTGCAATCGGAGGTTCTGGATAAATTTTTCATTCACTACGTGATTTTCTCATAATTTCTCAGCATTCGCGTATTCAGTATTACGGTTCTTGCTAGTTTATTGAAAAGGTCTACTCATTGAGTGGACCTACAATGCGGTGGTGTGGGCTAGTGGAGGGGTTACTGGTGATGTGATGTGGGTGGGGCCCACTTTGGGAAATGCGGGCTTTGCTTTTTTGCATAACTATTAATATTCCCTCCCCTTTTTCTTTTCACCTACCGCCTTAACTCCTCTGATGCTCATCGTCTTCCTCTTCCTACTCGCACTCACAACTTCAACTTGCATCTTCTCTGAAACCATGCTGAGGAAGACCAGTGGGACTGACGACTGTTGGTCTAATTGTGAGAAGAACTTTTGGGATCGCAGCTTCCCAGATGGTTGGTTGACTCGGGCCAAGTTCGGGGAGCTCCAGGTCGCTTACCCAGTGCCCAGATTTGAATTGCGCCGCCCAAAGATGGGCGAGAGTGTCAACACTTTCTTTGTTGATGAGCTTGCCTTTCCTCTCACCCACTTCGAGATGGGGCTCCGCCTACCTCTCTGGCATGAGGTAAGGCAATTTTTTAAATACTTTGGGGTAGTCCGAGCCCAAGTGATTTTGAATGCGATCTCAATGTTGGTTGCATTTGCGTGCTTCCTTTGTGAGGAGCGAATGAAATTTGACCTCATGGTTTTTCAGAAGCTGTTCATCTTCCGGGCGAATGCGGATGGGGTGACCTTATTGACGGGATCGCGCGTACATGTGCTAGAGACCGTCAACATGGTTCACTAATGGACGAACCAGTTCATCTTTATTAAAGGTGATCTCGGCAGCATCCCTTACTCATTGATCCAAAAGAGCGAGAAGATCTAGAAGGCGCAGATAGTGAATGGCGAGGTGGCCCTCCTCCACGCATTCTTCCTGGACAAGGATTTTTAGGTCGCCTATCTGAGTCGGAACCTTGACATGCTCCTCGTCGTTCCCCCTAGTGAAGGTACATCACCGGTGCACTCGCTAACACTCACCTTTCATTTTATGTTTAATGTTAACTCCTTGCTTTTCGTAGGTGAGTGGACCGTACCAATCCACCCCCTTACTTTCCTAGGAGCGAGTCGATTGCACTGGCCACTGTGACTGCAGCGGCCGAGGTGGCTGCAAATCCTGCACTTAAGCGGCCTGCGAGCACCCCTGTGCCAAAGAGGAAAGACTCCGAGATGGAGTTATCGGAGCGGCGCGCTCCTCCTAAAAAGAATAAACCTTCACAGGAGAAGGGCAAGGAGGTCGAGTCGGGCCTTCGAATGCTCCCGAGATGCCCACCCATCGCAATTTGAGATGAAATAGCTAGACTTCTCAGGCAACCCCTTACTGCATTGGGGGACCTCGGCAAGCCGAGTCTCCATTTCAACTCTTCAACCTTCTTGGGCAGAGGCTGACGAGCCCGGTGCTCGGGCCTTTATCCTGGTATACGGGCTCTATGGTCGGAGGGATGCTGCCGTCTACCGAGACATTCCCCTCCAAAATCTTGCCCATCGGGGTGCCGCGACCTCACTTCATGCTCTTGAGCTCAAGCATGTGGCAGCATGGCAAGGTATTGTCCTTAGCCGGGCACATGCGAAATGCGGTGAGAAGCTATAGCTTGCCGAGAAGATGGCTAAGGATGCTGAGGCTCGTCTTCAGGCCGCCAAATTCGTTCGCGGCCCAATAAGCCCTCACTTTTCTTTCTCTCTCATTGAGTTTTGCCCGCTCGCACGTCTGACCTCGCACCTTTCCCCTTTTCTTTTTCAGGAGTCCGAGACCATTGACTAGCTAACTAGTAGAATTACAGAGTTAGATGTGGTGAACACTCATTTGAAAGCATGTCTCGACTCGTATATCGGACAAGGGCAGGAAGAGGGGCGAGGCGAGCCCTCATCCTACAGCGTGAAGGTCCCGCGGGTTACTTCCCGCAAGATGGAGAGGACCTGCAGGAAGATGGTCCCCGATAGTGGAATTTGTGGTGGGTTTCATTCGCGAGGCGAATGCCTTTACCGAGACCTGGGCCGCTGTCCGAGCTGATTCCATCATCCCTGGCGTCTTCCTCCCTGCTTCAGATTTCTTCTTTGGATGGGGAGGATCACTCATCTCTCGGGATCAGCGAAGGGGAGGAGATCTCATGGAACTCTAGTGGTTCCCCCGGTGACTGAAGGATCCTTTCTCTCTTTTTTCCTTCATTGTAATTTTTATCTTTCTGAACTTTGTAAGGGGAGAGTTCTTCCCCCTCTTTTTGTAGTAACTTATATAAAGATTTCTTTGACACTCCTGTCGCATATTATTATTTTTTCTTTTACTCTTGCTCCGCCAAGCTTTAGGATATGACATCGATGTGCGCTCGCCTTGGCCGCTCGCTGAAATACGTTAGGGGAGCTTAGAAATTTAATGAAAGATGGGCTCATTATTTTGATCATCGATCACTCGTTCAACTCGACCACTCGCCGATGAGCTATAACATCTTTTTCCCGCAACATAATGCATGAGTAAAAACTGGATACTTCTCGCAACCCCTGGCCACTCACCGAGGAGTGGCAGTGTATATATTCGTTAGTTAAAACAGGCAATGACAGGTCGCTTCTTGCTACCCATGGCCACTCGCTGAGGGGTAGTAGCACCTCTATTCATTAGTTTAAACAAGTTAAGGCAGGTCGCTTCTTTCTACCCATGGCCACTCGCTGAGGGGTAGTATCGCCTTTATTCATTAGTTAAAACAAGCCAAGGAAGGTTGCTTCTCCCTACCCATGTCCACAGGCCAAGGGGTAGTAGCGCCTCTATTCATTAGTAAAAACTAGCCAAGGAAGGTCGCTTCTCGCTACCCATGGCCACTCATCGAGGGTTAGTAGCGCCTTTATTCATTAGTTAAAATAAGCCAATGGACAATCAGCACCTCTCGCCTCACGAGCGAGTGTTCCGATCTCGTTGGTCTAAACCTTCTTTGGGCTCGTATTTTATCTTTATGAGCGAGTGCATCAGCCCAATCTTCATTAAGGGGCTCGATTAGCGGTCCCTTTTCTAGACCTCACATCTCTTCCTTCCTGCCTGCCCCCTTTGGGGTCAACCTGCCCTACTGGCTAGTGAGAGCCCGGTCGGCGGAACCTCTTTAGTGTCCTTACCTCATATCTTTCCTGCCTTCCCCTTGGAGATCAACCTACCCTGCCAGCTTCTGAGATCCCAGACGGTGGAATATCCTCAGTGGCTTTACCTCATATCTTTCTGACCTGCCCCCTGAGAGATCAACCTACCCCGCCGGATTGTGAGAGCCCGGTCGACGGAACCTCCCCAATGGCTTTACCTCATATCTTTCATGCCTGCCCCCTGACAGATCAACCCGCCCTACCGTCTTGTGAGAGGCGGTTAGCGGAACCTCCTCAGTGGCTTTACCTCTTATCTTTCCTGCTTGCCCCCTGAGAGATCAAACTGCCCAGCCGGCTTGTGAGAGCCCTGTCGGCGGAACCTCTGCAGTGGCTTTACCTCATATCTTTCCTTCCTTCCCCCTGAGAGATCAACCTGCCCCACCGGCTTATGAGAGCCCAGTCAGCGGAACCTCCCCATTGGCTTTACCTCATATATTTCCTTCCTGCCCCCTGAGAGATCAACCTGCCCCATCGGCTTGTGAGAGCCCGATCGGCGGAACCTCCCGGTGGCTTTACCTCGTATCTTTCCTGCATGGCCCCTAAGAGATCAACCCGCCCTACTGGCTTATGAGAGCCCGATCGGTGGAACCTCCCCAGTGGCTTTACCTCATATCTTTGAACTTGCAAATAGCATGGAGCATTTTATTTCATGGCACCAACCCCTTGGTGAGGCAGGGGTTTATGTGTAAAAATGGTTTAACATATATGTTTTTATTACTAACTAGGAATAAAAGCATTTCAAATCTTGGCCACTCCAGGTGTTGCGAAGGGGGATCCCTACAACATCCTGAAGGCGGTCGGTATGTCCAAAGACCAATCAAACTCCAATATGGTATTTGGACAGTGGATGTTCTAGGCACAAGACTAGAACAAGAAGCCTCTTGAAAGAATTCACTCCTGTACAAGATGGTGCTAAAGTAATATTTGGGGGATCTGATAGAGGTAAAACTAATGGTTATGGTAAAGTTAGTAATGTCATAGTTACCATCTCAAGAGTAGCTTATATGGAAGGATTGCAACACAATTTGATAAGCATAAGTCAACTTTGTGATCTTGACTATGTGGTAGTTTTCCACAAGGATAAGTGCCCCATTAAGAAGACTGAAAACTCTGAAGTTATTCTTACTGGCACTAGGAGTGGGAATGTATATTGTCTCAATTTCCTTTGCTCTAATTTAGAGGCTCCCATCTATTTAATGGCCACCAGTAGGGCATCTCTTTGCATCCAATGGCATAAGAGACTAGCTCATATAAATTATAAATCCATCAATAAGCTCTTATCAGAAAACTGGGTCAGAGATGGTCCCAAGTGGAATTGTGCACAAGAAGGTCCTTGCCATGCTTGCCAAATGGGGTAGCAAACAAAGGCCTCCTTCAAGTCAGTTGGTATGAAGGACTCCACTAGATGTCTATATATGTTGCACATGGAATTGTTTGGCCCAATGTCAATTCATAGTTTAGGGGGCATGTCTGATACACTTGTGATTGGAGATGATTACTTTAGATTTGCATGAGTGTTCTTTATGAAACAAAAGTCAGATACCCTAGAAGTCTTCACTACATTTGTCAAGCAAATTCAGAATGAACTTAGATGTTTAGTGGTCAAAATTAGAACTGATCATGGAACAAAATTTCAGTCTGGAGCTATTACCAAGTTTTGTGAGTCTATGTATCTCATATGAGTTTTCCACTCCAAGAACTCCACAACAAAATGGAGTAGCTGAGAGAAAGAATATGCCATTCATTGAGGCAGGTAGATCTATGTTGAGTGACTCCTCTCTACCAGAATACTTCTGGGCTGAAGCAGTCAATACAACTTGCCATGTGCAAAATAGAGTACTAATCAATAGAATTCACATCAAGACTCCCTATGAACTCTTGAAAGGTTGGAAGCCAACCTTGGCCTACTTCAAGATTTTTGGAAGCAAGTGCTATGTCCAAAACAATTGGAGGCATCACTTGACAAAGTTTGCTGAAAAATGCTTTGTAGGCATCTTTGTTGGATACAATCATCACAGCTGAGCTTATAGGATATAATACTGTCCAAAACTATTGAAGAATCTATTAATGTAGTATTTGATGAATCAAGCATGATAATTGAAGAGCCCTCTAGAATTTCCATGGCAGGCTCAAGACCCAAGGTCAAAGAACTGAAGAAATCAATCTCAGAAGAAGAAAAAGAACTCTCTTCCTCTCATATAATGGGAATATATGTAGGGGGAGTAGAAGACCAAGTTGATAATTCAACAGATGAAGACAATCAACAAGCTGAAATACAAGAAGCAGCACCCCCACTTGAAGAGATCCAAGCAGAAAATAGAAATCTGGCCAATGCAATCAAGTTTCAAATAAATCACCCACCTGATCTGATCATTGGGGACATCAATCAAGGAGTACAAACAAGAAGCAACTCAATGAATGAAACACTTTTTCTATGCTTGCTCTCATAAAAAGAACCAAAAAGGTTTGAAGATGCAAACAAAGAAAGATCCATTCTGTATTTTGGCTATGCAAGAGGAACTGAACCAATTCAAATGGCACAAGGTCTAGAAACTAGTTCCAAAATCTCATGGTCATAATATAATTGGAACCAAGTGGGTGTTCAGAAACAAACTGGATGAGCAAGGAGTCATTATTAAGAACAAAGCTAGATTGGTTGCTAAAGGATATAGACAGGAAGAAAGAATTGATAATGATCAAACCATTGTACCTGTGGCAAGGCTAGAGGCAATCAGACACTTCCTTGCCTATGCATCCCACAAAGGATTTAAAGTCTACCCGATGGATGTGAAATCAGCATTTCTCAATGGAGACTTAAAAGAAAAGGTTTATGTAGAACAACCACCAGGTTTTATCAACTCAACTCATTCTAATCATGTTTATTTCCTTAGGGAAGTACTTTATGGTCTAAATCAAGCACCTAGAGCTTGGTATGAGACCTTATCTTCCTTTCTCCTTGAGAACAAATTTTCAAGAGGAAAGATAGATAAAACACTATTTCTTGGGGAAATCAAAGGCTAGATTTTGCTGGTGCAAATCTATGTTGATGACATCATCTTTGGATCTACAGATGACAACCTCTGTACAAGGTTTGCTAACCTTATGCAAGGGAAGTTTGAAATGAGTAGCATGGGAGAGCTAAAATACTTTTTGGGTCTCCAGGTTAAGCAATCTGTGGAAGGAACCTTCATTTCTCAGACCAAGTTTACCAAAGAACTCATTAAGAAATTTGGCATGGAGAGTGCAACCTCAATGAGGACTCCAATTAGAATAAATGTATCTTTAGACAATGACAAAAATGGGAAACCTTTTGATGAGACCATGTATAGATGTATTATTGGCTCCCTACTCTATCTTACTGCTAGTAGACCAGACATCATGTTTTCTACATTTGTTTGTGCCAGAAATCAAGTGAACCCCAAAGAATCTCATTACACCTCTGCCAAAAGAATTTTGAGACATATAAAGGGTACACCTAATCTTGGTCTATGGTACCCTAGAAGCAGTGATTTTGAGCTAACAGGATTTTCAGATGCAGATTTTGAAGGTTGCAAAGAGGATAGAAAAAGCACATCTGGAACAGGTCAATTTCTAGGCAAAAGGTTAATCTCTTGGAGTAGTAAGAAGCAAACAAGTGTTGCTATTTACACTACAGAATCAGAATACATCTCAGCTGGAAATTACTGTGCACAACTACCATGGATTCAACATCAATTGATATATTATGACATTCACAACAAGAAGACACCTCTCTATTGTGACTCTTCATGTGCTATATCTATAGCAAAGAATCTAGTCTCCCACAGCAGAACAAAACAAATTGAGATCAGGTACCATTTCATCAGGGAGCATGTTGAAAAGGATGACATTTGTCTGGAATTTGTTCCAACTGATAGACAAGTGGCAGCCATTTTCACAAAGCCCTATGATAAAATGAAATTTACTTAATTCAAAATTGAACTAGGAATGGTAAATTTAGATTAATTTCAATTTTAATGTGATGTTCAAACATTTGACATTCACACTTGATGAGTTAATATTTGATTTAAGCAAGCAGGATCAAAACCTATCTTTAGAGAAATACTAGACGAAAATAAGTCTAAATCAACCGGACTGGGTGCCTATTGTAATCAATTATCTCAAAAAGGACTTCTCTCCTTAATTACTATTCAAAAGTTAAAATATTGGCTCTTTTAAATTAGGCAATAATGTCAAATCAGGTACGCGCATCTTGAGCTACATAATTTATACGAAATCTAGGGTTTGAATCAGGCTTTAGAAAAAGATATATATATATATATATATATATATATAACTTAATCACTAACCGCATATCCCACATCACTCTGGTATCTCATCGAAAGCGTGTTCTCCTTCTCCTCCAATGGCGCCAATTCCCAGCTCTTACAAATAAAGCTCATTGATCATCGGGTGTGAACTGGTAAGAAATAGTTTCAATTCTGCTGAGGACGACATAAAAGGCATCATATGGCTAATTGCAGCATCAAGCCCAGATTTTATCCTCTTAGAATCATCTCTAATATTCCAGAGAGAGGTATTGATGAGTCCCATTTATATAGTGTTTTATGAAATCATCTGAGCCAGTTTTATTGCATTTGCACTTCACTTTATGCACATTTTCACTCTTATTTCATATATTCTCTTGATTTCATGTAGTGCACTCGTTTGGCTCGTTTTTGGTAAGATTCTTTGATTTCCTTGCATTCGTTGTGTTTTACCAATGATTTGTATACATTTTAAATGCTTGGAATGTTGTGTTTATTGTCCCACTAGTGGTCTGGTGTAGTTCTTTTGCTGGTATAATAGTCGTGTAGAGATTCTAGGGCATGTTTGGCACATTTTCCACTTAAAAGCCACTGGTCACGTGTTTTTCTTCATGCACAATCAATGGTGCACGACCAGTGGTCGCGCATTGTTGGACAAAACTTCCCGAGCGCTACTTGAGTAATGCCCCTTCCTTCGCGCACGACCACTGGCCCTTTCTTCGCGCACGACCACTGGTCGTGCACCTGATCATGCGCCATCTGTCTTCTAGGTTTTTTGGTATAGGTGATTAGCGCATGAGTAGTGGCCTTTTTTCACGCACGACCACTGGTCGTGCGCCACTCCACCATTTTTCATGCCTTCCACTCCATTTTCAGTAGGAAAACAACCCCTTGAGTGCTCAAGAGGTTAGGGATCATCCCTTATACTTTCTCCATCTTCCAAGCTCCATTGGAGGAGATCCAAGGTGACTACCAGCCGCAAGCTAGAGTGTTGTGGTAATTCCAAGCTGTGCATACCATCGAGAAGATGGGATAGGAGGTGACATATCTGAAGACCCTAGATGATAGCCAACGATCAAAGCTTCACTCCGCATACGAGGAAGAGTCTCAAACATTTGTTTGTATCTCCCTCACTTGCACACTAGGCTAGTTTTATTTTGTTCTTAATTTTGAGGATGCTTTTATTTGGATAATCTTTCAATGCTAGTTATTGATTGTATAAATCATGGGATTGCATTGGAGGCCTAACCTCCCATTATTGAGTATCTCTTCAGTTTCCTTCATTGCATTGTTTTGATTTGCTTGTGGTTTCTTGAGCATTGTAATGCTTGTGATGCGGAGGTCGGCAACCCGTGGAGGTGCGAAGCGGTGAAGGCGACCCGCGCTTTTAATTTACTTTTATTATTGTTGTAGTTTTAGAACAATCTCTGTAACATCCCACAAATAGCTAGACCCCTAAGTTGGTTTTTTCATGACTAGGCCATGACAAAACCATAGGAAGAGCTCAGGACCTTGTGAACATAAGTGAGAAGGAGAAAACCCAAGTGGTCTGCAAATAGCAATTTTCAGATACCAAGCCTAGGGTTGGACTTTAGGACCCCACCTTGAACCTTGACATCACAATATCTTCCATAACCCATTAGAAGTCTCCTTGAAGCACTAGTGACCCATTGGGGTCAACCTAAGAGGCTAATTTGACTAAAGTCAACCTTAACCCTAAATTGGTCAAACTAGCTCAATTAAGGTCAATTGGCCCCCACCATGCCAAATTGACCATGCCCCTACCCTTGTATGGGTACTAGGATCCTAATGGACCAAAAAGCCCCATCATCGGGCCTCCAATTTGACCAATTTGCCAAAAACCCTAATTTGGTGAAAGTGCCCTAATAAAGGGCAATTCACCCTCACCTTGTCAAATTGACCCCACCTATACCTTCCTAACCCTTGAGGGAAGCCAATGGAGCTCAAGACACCCTTTGTGGTCAACCCAATTGGTCAATTTGACCAAATTCAAACTCAAGCTTAATTTAGGTCAACATACCCCAATTTAACCTAATCTAGCCCAATCCACTTGGGCTAGACCCAATTAAGGTGGTCCACCATCTAATGGGGATTGAATGCTGCTGAGGTGGCCATTCAATTTGGAGAGAGTCGGCTAGGAGAGAGAAATTGGGAGTTTTCCCCAATTTGAAGAGAGAGAAAGTGGCCATCAAAGGAGGATTAACGGCATTCAAGGCAAATTGATCCCTCATTCATCTCCCCTCACCCTCCATTCATCTCCTCAGGCTGTTAAAAGAAGCTTAAGGGGTTTTCCAGCACTCAAGATGGCTGAATTCAATGGATTTCACCATGGCCGAAAATTAGGTTTGATGGCCATTAGTGGTTTTCAAGGTTGTAACCTCCCCCTCTCCTAATTGATCGCTTTAAAAGCTTCAGAGGACTGAGAGGAGTGGTTTTTACCCTTTACTTGGAGGAATCGAGCACCAGGAGCAGGAATCGGCATGGCACCAAAAGCTCCAGGTCGGCCATGGCCAACAAGAAATTGGCAAGGAACCAAGCTCCCACACATGTCTGATCCTCTTCTCCTCCCTTAGTGCTAGATCTTTTCATATTTCGGGGCTTGATCCGTGCACAATAGGGCTCGGATTTGGGTTTTCGAAAGAGTACGTTATGTACTCTTTTTCCCACATCTAAAAATTAGATCCGACCACCTCCGGCCGGCCAACCACACCCTATCGCCGGCCACCACCTCAATGGAGGTGGTGGTGGCATTGGCTAGCCGGAAAGAGACGCAAGTGGCCGGGAAATCACCCCGTAAAGAGGCCCAGGACGGGCTGTCGCGAGCCGTCCAACGATCGGGGACGATGATGGAGAACCATCGGATCTATTTATTAATGTTTATGATTATATCATTTAATTCGTCGATCGCTGCAAGAAGTTCATCAAATGAGATGATTCGTCGAACGAGAAGTTCATCGAATGAGATAGTTCGTCGAACGAAATATTTTGTCGAATGATAGTTGGTCTGAATTAGTCGAGCGCTGTTAGTAAGTATATTAGCCGAATGAAATAGTTTTCGTCGAGCGCAGATTTGATCTGCTTTCGTCTAACGCAGATTTGATCTGCTTTCGTCGAACACAGAGTTTGAATTTCGTCAAATGCAGTTTGCTCTGCTTTCGTCGAGCGCAGTTTAGATTTCGTCGAACTCAGAAACAGTTATTTAATTAATTGTTTACAAGATTTCTATCATATATTTTGCTGTACTTAGATTTAATTATTAAAAATACTTAGGCCCCTCTACAGAAAAAGTGGTCAACGCCAAAGTTGTAGCCCTTAGGGTCTACTTTATTTTAAAATTTGTTTCACCCCAAAAGGAGTTCTGTAGCTCCCTGTAGGTCCATTTTAGTGGGGCTGGTCCCTAGTGTAGGACAGCCACCAATTCTTGAATAACTTTTGATTGGGAAATGATATGGACTTGAGATTTGAAACATTGTCTACTTATACCTACACACACATCATATCCAAAGATGGGATTTTTAGGAGAATCTTTTTCTAAGGTTTTTGAAATAATTTCATAAATCATCTAATAATTAATTAGTGGGTTAAATGACCTCCAATGCCCTCCAAATTTTGGTGGGTGCTCCTTAGGGTTACTGTGTGACCTTGTTAATATTATCAGCCCAATTGGGACTGTTTTGTTTAGGTATTTTGTGAACCCAAGATAGTACAAATAGGGTCAAGGTTAGGGTATGGTGTTTACCTTGGGGTATGGTGGTCAGAACTCATCACCATGTAGTAAAACCTTGGTAACTGGTTTAGGATCACCTAAAGAATCCCCATGAGTGGTTTGGGGTGGTGTGGAGGTGGATAAGCCCTAGAATGCTAGTTTTATTCCTAGATTTGCATTTAGAGCCTTGTGAAGGCCATGTGGTCAAAAGCCCCTGGTTGGTTATGAAACTTGGTGGATAGATTCATAGAGTGTAAATAGGCACTGGGTAATTTTATAAGAATTTTAGGAGCCAATATTCCCTTTGAATTAGGACATAACCCCTTTAGGGAAACTTATTATAAGACACATTTACATGCTTAAAAAGTCTTGGATGATGATGAGACTTTGGTTGTGCCATTATAATCATGATTTAGGCCTCTGGTAATTTTTGTGAATTTTATTAAATAATTTAGTCAGTACCTCTTTCTCAAGGCACTTGTTTTGTTTTAAACTTAAGAAAAATATTTGAGGGTCCAAAACTCTTTGCTAAATTATGAAAATTGGTGATAGGCCCTTCCTGGACATTAGGAACCTCTGTAAATTTTTATAGAATTTTTGAGGACTTAAATATGTAGGCTACTTCACAGTTCATTGAATTTGAGATTTTCTTAATTTAATTATTTTAGTAAGAAAATGATTTCCTTAAATCCTTAAACTTAGTCAGTAGCCTTTTCTGGTGAATACCAGAGCTTGGTAATTTTCCCATAATTTTAGTGTTGATCTTGTTGGTAGTTCCTTCATAAAACTATGGTTTGGGTAGATGATAAGCAATTAAATTAGAGGAGAATTTCTTACTGTAAAAATATGATATGCTGTTTCTGGTGTTATTTAGCCACCATAGATTTATCATAAATTTTGGAAAGCCATATCATAATATTTACTTATAGTTCATGTTCATTTTCATGCTTGGCAGATGTTTGGAGAAATTAAAATAAATATTAATTAATTAGGGAAAAATATGATTCTCTGGAATTAATCTTATAACATCATGATAGACCTCCAGTAAATAGCTTGGGTCAGTTGGATGAATATTTGGAGTACATATAGTTGTGAGCTTAATATAATTAGTTTGGTCCGCGTATAGTAAATCTGTGAAATTTGAGAATCAAGTGGATCCTTAGGAGGGATGGGAGGTAAGTGGTTTACCTAGTTTAGTTGAGAAGGTATGATCGTCAACAAGAAGGATTATAGATGGTTAAAGTGTGCTTAGTGAGTTAAGGGTAAAGTGGTGCTCAGGATTATTGACGAAATATCGTCTATCCCTTAGCCTGTCATAAAATGCTTAGGGGTAATTCAATTGTAATAATAAGGAGGGTGTTCTTATGGGTAGATACCAACAACACAAAGTTTCAACCCATTACAGTTCCTAGTACCGTAGCGAGCCTCTTACAGGGTAATCCTCGGGAAGTCCAAGATTAACCACAAACTGTAGGAGTAAGTTGTTGTACAAGATTAACTTAATAACGCACACACGCACACCCCGTAGTTACGGGAGGTTAGTTTGTTTGGTTGTACGAGCGGTAGGATCGGTGGTTATAGCAGCAGACTAGTTAGTCTAGTGAGCTTATGACTCAGTAATGTTGTTGGTGCGGACGGGTTGGTCCAGCGAGCCGGTGGCTCGGAAGGTTATGATGACGGGCAGGTTAGCCCGGGGAATTTATGGCTCGGGATATAGTAGAACATGTTGCATGTGCATGAAGGTGGTGGGTCTCCGGTATTGGATGGTCGTTCACACCGACGTCAATACATTGACTCGGCAAGTGTGGAATTTGCACTTAGCCTTGAAAGTCTGGTGGTCCAGCCAGTAAGAGTACGCAGATGCTCCGCGGTTTTGCGTTGAGGCATATGATAGGTCTTGGTAGGGTAGTGTGAATACCAACCTAGAGGTGGGCGAGGCCCAACCCACCCTTCCATTTGCCACTACCGGAGTATCCTGGGAGTCTTGCTAGCTCCAAAAAGGGAGAACTAAAGGTCTATGCGCATAGAGTCGAAGTGGATGAGTTGCACTTGTATGAACATAGCATAAACATTGCATTTCAACCCCTACCCCAATCGTATAAGTCGATTATGGGACTTCTTACACGATAGGCCTTGTTAAATGACCCCTTGGTCTATAGGTTTGTATGGGCATTCCTATAAATTAATGGTTACTTTTCTATTGTTATTGTCTTTACTTACTGCACTTTACTTATTCTTTACCTGCTTTTACTATGTTCTTTTACTGCTTCAGTTATATATATACCCATGTGTAATGTAGAAACATTTCCTGTACCACTGTCACCTGCTCTTTGATTATACCCCTTGTTGTCCTCCGCTTCATCCTTCCCGCTCGGTGCCTAGGAGTCTCCGGGGGAGGGGTGGGGGATTGGCGTAGTCTTTTTGACTAACGGTCGGTGGACCATATCATTTTAGGAGATCAAGGAGACGCAGCAGCACCAGAGGCCAGTGTAGACGGAGGCGGCCCAGCCTATTGCAGGAGCACCAGATTCAGGATCAGTGAGTAATTTGTATTTAGCTTCCACGAGTGATCTTGTAGTGAGGACATGATGTTCAGGGCATGTGCCCTTTATTATTGTAACCCTTGTTACCTTTTTATTCAGTTATATTATGTGGACATTCTTTTATATTTCATGTTGATTCTGTGGACTTATCTTCTTTTATGCACTTTTCTTTGTGATCGATTTGGACGGCAGGATCGACATTTTGTAGTGGCGACCTTTCCGAGTGAAGGTGTCACTGCAAAGCGGCGGTTCTGGTCCTAAGACCCGGTTGTTTGAAAGAAAAAAAATGGGGTCTTACAATCTCACCCCCCCATTACAATCCGACTATAGAGGAATCAATCTCAGTCGCTCTCTAAGCAAATAATCCTTTAGCTTATAGTCCTCGAGAGATTCGATATCCAGGGATTTACTCCCCCTTTTTATTACTTGACGACGACTGGTACACTGCCATTCAGACCGCATCTTCGCACCCGCCTAAAGCGGTGTTGCGGACTTGTGCGTCAAGTTTTTGGCGCCGTTGCCAGCGATTACGGCTAGTTTTGATTATTTGTGGAAAGATATCAGAATTTGACTTCTTTCCATTGTTTATTGCATTTTGTTGAGACTTCTTTTTTTAACTTTCTTTTATTATTCTATCTATTTAACCCTTTAGTAGTCAGGTCTACAGTAATCTTATTTTCATAATTGTGCTTAGTACAGGTCTGATGTGTGTTCTGTTACTGAAATATAATGTATACTACACAATCTTGTGAGCAGTGTGCATTATTCATTAATGGTTGCTTTGAATGTTATAGAAAAAGGAGTAATTTTAATCAGCAAAGCTCATTGTATGAACCAACTGCATCTGTGTCTCAGACATAGTTTTCATATAATGAACCTACCCCTTATGATTATTATTCTCCTCCACTAGTATCGCACTCACCGAGTGGTTTGACCTCATCATGGTCACGACCTATCGAGAAGCGTTGCTTGTGTTGTCAGAGTCCTGATCATGCGTTGAAGGATTGTGAGCAATTTAAAAAAATGGAAGAAGAGGATAACGATATTCGTATTCCTCTTCCTTCATTTCCCTCAATCAGTTCTCCTTCCATCACAGAAGACATACCCGTTATGCCCCCATGCCTTTATGGAGGTGCAACGGATGTGCCTCCTAGTGATGTCTTTGATCATTTCAATGACATTTTGGAATTTTCTTCTTCTACTTTACCTCCTTTATCATTTGATTCATGTTGTGTGGATATCTCATCCTTCATCTCTGACTCTTTAGTGAGTCTAATCGTGACTGAGATCATCCCTTGCATTACTTTGCACATACCCTTTGATCTTGCTGCTGAAATCTAGGACGCACAGTGCAAGTTTGAACAATATATTGATATCTTAGAGTATGTGGAGGAGGCTTATTCCTGTGGTGATGAGGTTTCTACACCACTACCGAAGAAAAAGGCCCACCTCACTTTTGATATCCCTTGCTGCTCACCTCATCACTGTGCTACTGATCTTATGGCTAGCAAAGATCTTGCTGAATTACTTGATGGGAGTCTGACCGGGACCACTTCCCAAAATTCTGAAAATTTATGTATTTCATCCATTTTATTTCTTAACCCCCTTCTATGTCCGAGCCTGTGCAGGAAAATCTTCTTCAAATATTTTAGGCCGACACTGTGCCTCCCTCTCCATTACTACAGGCTGAGTTAGTTAAAGAGAATACTTCTAATATTTTAATTCATCTCTTTCTGCAGATGGACGAAGGCACACTGATGGACCAGGCCATCAGTTATATAATTTTATACCCTCTACCTGCTCGACGAAGGTATAACTATTATTATCGTGGTAGAGGGGTAATTGTTCTATCCCTGTACCGGTACCTGTTACCAACATGCATACTAAAACAATTACCTATACATTTTCTTTTACATACTCCAAAAAGCTAAACTTTGCAGGTCAAAGAATAAGTCATGTTGGGAGACAATAAACCCAACAGTTATCCTTAGTAGATTTATTTGGTTTACGTTATTTTTAGTTTTTAAGAGTCTATTTTTGCTTATCCTCATTGTTTGGAGATTCATTACGACAACGATGATAACGAGTAGTGATCCTCTCCAGGCTTTCAACAATGTGGGTTTTCCTTGCTCTTTTTGAATTTTTCTTCATGAACACTTTATTTGAGCATGTAATATTTATGTTTGTCCCTTCTTTCTGCTGTGAACACTATGTATCCCCTGGACTACTTTAATATTTTCACACCGACATTATATAAACTGTTCAATACAGGTATTTGGTCCAGCTCAAGGACGATAAACTAAGCGCTCATGGGAGGCACCCCAGTGTATCTCTATTATTGCAAATTTCTTTCTTTTTCTAATCTTTTGCAGAATCCAGAGTATAGTCACCGCCGCAGGCAGAAGCATCTTATACGGGAACTGGGTACAGTCCAACTAGGATTACCGCACTTCCGGCAATGCCCCTTAGTAGGGCATTTGGTAACACATCTCTATCCTCTCATTTTTATGTACCCCTTGTTGGAACATATTTTCCGCATCTCTTGGTTTGACAATAACAAATCCTATTGTACTTGATCATACTTGCATTGTGTTAATAGTGTGCAGGATTGATAGTGCATTATTTATAGTTATTTTTATATAGTATTTTAGTAGTAATTAATTTGTTTTAAAATAATTTTAGTTTAATATATATCTAATTCACTTTATTTGGTCTTTTCAGGTAATCTGGGACTGCTAATAACAAATTCAAACCCACAGCCGTGTTCATGTGAAATTCCAGAACAAATCTACAAAAATCCTCAGTACATGCCCCAGGTCACGGGCGTGACCTGGGGGCGTGACCTTGGTCACGGCCGTGCTCTGCTTCCAGCTCTCAGAAATAGCTGACACGTCGGATTAAAGTTACACGCCCCAGGTCACGGGCATGACCTTCAGGTCACGGGCGTGACTCGCCCGACAAGCATTCAATACAAGCAGTTTCTGCCGCCGAGCCGTTCCATCTTACACGCCCTTGGTCACGGGCGTGACCAAGGGGCGCGACCTCTCCCGCAACTGCCAAATTAACTCCAGATCGCGCCGTTTCCCGCCGTTTCCTGACTCGGTCAAGACACGCCCTAGTTCACGGGGTGACCTAGGCCGTGACCCATCGAGATGATCAATTTTGGCGGTTTTTCTTCCCCCATGTTCCCCGGCTTTCATGACATAGTTACGCAGCTTACACGCCCTTGGTCACGGGCGTGACCAAGGCGTGACTCACCAATTTTCTGCCTATAAAAGCCAGCTGCCGCCAAAGTGATGGGAGTCCATTCCTTGCTTCGATTGGGTCAATTTTAGAGTAGTTTTTCTGCATTTCATTAGTGTAATTTTATTTATGAAATTTATTTTATGCTTTGCAATTCCAATTCATAGCTTAGATTTACTTTACTCGCACTTGTACTTCTCTTTTCATAGTTATAAAATGTTCTTTTTCTTCAATCATGAGTAGCTAATTTTATTACATTTGATCGGATGAATTCTTAAGTAGTTTTATTTTGTAATCTCTTTTTCATAGTTTGGTTTTGGAAAACTAGGATTTATCTTTGAATTTAATTGCTTCGAATTCATATGTCGCGAATATATTTCTCGATCTAAGATTCGTATGCTAGTGATCGAGAGATCCATGCAAACGAGGAGATCACCCAAAGATAAAAAGAGTTGTATGCATTCCTCGAGAGAGGGTGACACAAATCTTCCGGATTGGAGTCAAATCCAATAGTGGGGCTCACCGCATAAATCAAGCTTAGGGGTTTCGACTGGCCGAGGGGTCTTAATTGATCAACCTAAGGTTAGGTGGTAGTTCTCTCGAGAGAGGATCTACCATATTTTGGGAACCTCCACGGTCAAGTTTGTCTAAATCCATTTCTTATGAATTCTAGATTTACGAAGTATTTTACTTCAGAAGGATTCTCGATCAAATGTTTCTCTTCTTTTAATTATTTTCAAAACCCTATTTTATTTTCGATAAATTAATATTAATTTACGTGAGTAAGATTACTCAACAAGCCTCGGGCAAATACGACGTCCTTCCTATAATATATTTTCGATTGGTACACTTGCCTATATCGGGATGTTAGTTGGAATTATTTTTAAAACTACATAAAATCCTTATCAAGTTTTTGGCGCCATTGCCGGGGAATATTTTTGTTGATATTTTGAAAGCGTGAATTTTATTACTTTTATCATTCTCTTTCTCCGCCCCCATTTCTCTTTTCGCTTTTTCTTTTAAAATTCATTTCTATTAGGTAACAGTTGTTTAATTTTCTTTTTCACAAAAAAATGATGTTATCGCAGTTGGCCGCAAAATTTGTCGAGCTTCAACATAAGGTAAACCTTTTGGAAGCCGCATGAAAGCGCCAACTTATTTGTTATTTTTGTGGTGCAAATCATTCTAGCGTGGAATGTTATTCTTATTTTTATTCTAAAAATTTTTTTGATCAAAATAATTTTTCTCAAGATTATAATCCTTCTGAAATTCCTTCTTGTTCCGATAATAATTCTTCGTGGTGGCAAGATCACCCAGATAGTTTACAGTGCAATGAAGAAATTTCTTTTGATCAAAATTTCTATTCCTCCACTTTTTATCCGCAAAAATCTTTTGATCAATTTTCTTCTCTTGGTGATTCTCCGAATCTTCCTATTTAAAATTTGAATAGTTATTCCCAAGAAGAAAATAATATTTTATACCAAGAATTTATTAAAATAATGGGTGTGCCGAGCGAAATAGAAGAAGAACATGTTTCATCTTCTACTTCGCCCGACTCTATTCCGCTTTCTCATGAATTTTTAAACCCACCACATAAATATTTTGGAATCAAAATTCATGAAAATTTTGTCGCCCATAAATTTACTCCCCTTGGTAATGATTTTTCTGATCATAATTTTATTTTTGAAAATAAGCAACCGGAGCTTAATCAAGAATTTTCACAAGAAACTCCTCCTTGTGAAAAGTTTTCTGACTCGCTAAATTTTGATTCTTTTAATTCTAACGATTTTCATGTAGAGGATGAGCCGTTGTAACCAAACGCCTTCACCGATCCATTTGCCGCTCATCTCCAACAATCCAAATTACCTATGGTATGTATAGGTAATTTGGATTCACAATTTCACGCTAACGGACAACGAAAGAATCAAGAGTATAGCGGAGGAGTCGTCGGTCACCAGATTTCGGCATATTCACCTCAGCGTGAATTAAGGGAGTTGCCTGTGCATTTTCAATTTAAATTTCCTTTTAGCTAACCCTTAACCGTCTAGCTTAAAGACGGGAAAAAGAAAGCGCTCTTGGGAGGCACCCCTTGCTTATCCTTATTTTTCTTGCAAATTTTTTTTCCAGCATTTTATTTACTTTTCCCTCTTACTTGGCTTATAAACATTGGGGACAATGTTTATTTTTAAGTATGGGGGTGTATTCTCTTATTTTTTTTTATTAAAAATCCAAAAAAAAATAGAAAATCTTTTTCAAAATTATAAAAAAAATTATCTTCTTTCTTTATTTTCAATTTTGTTATAAAAATTTACAAAATAAAATTAAAAAAAAATGTTTTCATTTAAAATTTTAGGTCTTTGTGTGTTATTTTCTTTTTATGCAAATAAAAAATACCAAAAAAATTTATAAAATTAAAAATTTAATGTCTTGCGAAAGGGCCATGTGGGTTTTCATCCCACAAAACCGCCTAGTACCTTGTGAGTCCGTCATTGGGTAGCCCTTGGGAAGTCCAAGAATATTAAAAAAATATTTTGTTTTAATATAAAAAAAATCCAAAAAAAATCTAATAATATAAATATTGTAATATTAAATTTCCCCAAACTTCATTTTTGCAAAATTAATTTTAATTATGAGTTGCTTTTTAGGCATTTTTAAAGAGTTTTCTTTTTATGAATGTTTAAATCATATATTTCTCTTCAAAATATGTTAGATTTAATTTTTAGTAGATTTAATTTTTAGATGAATTTGATGTAATGAATTTTTCATTTTTTTGATTTGTTTAGAATATTTCTTAGTTTTATTTTCTCTTCTTAAAATATCATAATTCAATTTTGTAGAAATTGTGTTAAATATCTATAGATTTTACTTATATTAACTTGAACTTATGGTCTCTTTTAGATTGCTCAAATTGTTTTCTATGCTCTTAAAATATATCTTTGGAATTTTTCTAGCCTTAAAACCCTAGCCCTTCCTCTACCTTTCTTATTAACCCTTTTTGTTTGGCATAAATTTTTTTTTTGAAAAGATCATATGTCATGGAATGAGAGGAGAAAATTCATCATTCCTAAACATATGCACCCAAATTAGTAAAAGATTATATGGCATGGAATTGAGAGGATAAAATTCATCACTCCTAAACATATACATTTGGGATATACAAAAGAAGAAGAAATAAAAAAAAGATGGAAATGAGAGGATTAAATTCATCATTTCCCATATACAAAGTAACTTCTTCAATGCTAATTTTACCCCATTTAGCCAAGTTCACTTGTTTATCCAAGATATTTTTGAGAGAGCATAGTTAATATTTTGTACTTTTCCAAAAGTTTCTCATCATTGTAAAGTTTCTATAATTTTAATCTTGGAATATTTTACTTAATTCAATGCAATTTTGTTTATGAAGATTTAGTTAGAGAATTTCAAAACTAATATTTATTCTACTCATTTCAATTTATGAATTATTAATTATTTCTTATAAATCTGAATTTTAATTTCTTAACTTATTTTGACATGAGTTTTATAAGATTTGGAGTACATAATTAGATGTAAATCTTTTTGGAAATGTCCTATAAAGTCTTCTCATACTTATAAATTAGTTTTTGCTCTGGAATAGCAAAAACTTAAGTATGAGGGTATTTGATAGTGCATTATTTATAGTTATTTTTATATAGTATTTAAGTAATAATTAATTAGTTTTTATATAATTTTAGTTTAATATATATCTAATTCGCTTTATTTTGTGTTTTCAGGTAATCTGAGGCTGCTAATAACAAATTCAAGCCCACAACCGTGTTCAGGGGAAATTCCAGAACAAATCTGCAAAAATCCTCAATACACGCCCCCGGTCACGGGCGTGACCTGGGGGCGTGACCTTGGTCACGACCGTGCTCTGCTTTCAGCTCTCAGAAATCGCTGACACGTTGGATTAAAGTTACACGCCCCAGGTCACGGGCATGACCGGGGGCGTGACCTTCAGGTCACGGGCGTGACTCGCCCGACAAGTATTCAATACAAGCAGTTTCCGCCGCCGAGCCATTCCAGCTTACACGCCCTTGGTCACGGGCGTGACCAAGGGGCGTAACCTCTCCCGCAACTGCAAAATTAACTCCAGATCGCGCCGTTTCCCGCCGTTTCCTGACTCGGTCAAGACACGCCCAAGGTCACAGGCATGACCTAGGCCGTGACCCGCCGAGATAATCAATTTTGGCAGTTTTTCTTCCTCAATGTTCCCGGACTTTCATGATGCAGTTATGCAGCTTACACGCCCTTGGTCACGGGCGTGACCAAGGGCGTGACTCACCAATTTTCTGCCTATAAAAGCCAGCTGCTGCCAAAGTGATGGGAATCCAGTCCTTGCTTCGATTGGGTCAATTTTAGAGTAGTTTTTCTGCATTTCATTAGTGTAATTTTATTTATGAAATTTATTTTATGCTTTGCAATTCCAATTCATAGCTTAGATTTAATTTACTTGCACTTATACTTCTCTTTTCATAGTTATAAAATGTTCTTTTTCTTCAATCATGAGAAGCTAATGTTATTACATTTGATCGAATGAATTCTTAAGTAGTTTTATTTTGTAATCTCTTTTTCATAGTTTGGTTTTGGAAAACTAGGATTTATCTTTGAATTTAATTGCTTCGAATTCATATGTCACGAATATGTTTCTCAATCTAAGATCTGTATGCTAGTGATCGAGAGATCCATGCAAACGAGGACATCACCCAAAGATAAAAAGAGTTGTATGCATTCCTCGAGAGAGGGTGACACAAATCTTTCAGATTGGAGTCAAATCCAATAGTGGGGCTCACCGCAAAAAAGCAAGTTTAGGGGTTTCGACTGGCCGAGGGATCTTAATCGATCAACCTAAGGTTAGGTGGTAGTTCTCTCGAGAGAGGCTCTACCATATTTTGGGAACCTCCACGGTCAAGTTTGTCTAAATCCATATCTTATGAATTCTAGATTTATGAAGTATTTTACTTAAGAAGGATTCTCGATCAAATGTTTCTCTTCTTTTAATTATTTTCAAAACTATATTTTATTTCCGATAAATTAATATTAATTTACGTGAGTAAGATTACTCAACAGGCCTCGGGCAAATACGACATCCTTCCTATACTATATTTTCGATAGGTACACTTGCCTACATCGGGATGTTAGTTGGAATTATTTTTAAAACTACACAAAATCCTTATCAAGCATCTTCAACATTCAATCCCCAAAGGAGTGTGAAAAAGAAAGATGTCAAAGCGACATCAGGATGACTCTCTGTTGATACCGTGGAGCGTTAGCACTACCGCTGGTGTTAGCGAATCGACGAAATGAAAGCAGCGTTCGATGAAATGAAAGTAGCGTTCGACGAAATGAAAGCAGATGTCATTCGACGAAATTGAGGTCGACAAAATGAAAATAGCATTCGACAAAATGAAAATAGCATTCGACGAAATGAAAATGGCGTTCGACGAAAATGGCATTCGACGAAATAAAAGCAGCGTTCGACAAAAATTCCGTTCAACGAAAATGCCGTTCGACAAAATGAAAACGGCGTTTGACGAAATGCATGCTCTACCGCGGCGCTCGACGAAATGCATGCTCTACCGCAGAGCATTAGCACTACCGCTGGCGCTAGCATAAATGGAAACAATTGACGAGAAGGAAACAGTGGAGAAAAAGGAATGTTGACGGGATGCTATTTTGGCAAGTACTATCGCGGCGCATTAAGGCTAACGCCCAGCGGTAGCTTTTGGAACCCTCCCAACAGCATGTGATTGAGGAGCAATTATGGAAGGAGATATTGGCTGAAGGAAGGTTATTTCGCTATCGCGGAGCGTTAGCATTACCGCGGAGCGCTAAGTGGTGCTCAAAGTTTGGCGCTCAAAAGTTGCCTAAGATGCCACGATCCGCGTGCTTGATCATTGCCTAATGTGGCTACCGCAGGGTGGTAGTACTACCGCAGACGGTAGTGGCTGAGTCTATTTACAGAAGCGTGCCTCCTTCGTTGTTGCTTGCTGAAAGAGAAGGAATAGAAGCCATATATTCAGAGGACTCGTGAGAGCCTTCTCCAAGCATCCTGAAGAACTCTGTCAACGTTCGTGAACGCAAAGAACTTGAAGACCAATCTGATTGCATCTACATCGACATCAAGTTCTACTTTTGTGGGAGTTTTTTAGTTTGTGTTTTGTTTTAGTTTCTAATTGTAACCTTTAAATCTTTTGTTCGATAGAGGAACTCGCCACACGGCGACAAGGTCCTTGTGGGGACTAGGGGCAATTCGCCACACGACGACTAGGTCTAGGTAGGACTTAGGGAGGAATCCGCCATACAACGACTAGGTCTAGGGAGTAGATCTAAAGGATGCTCGAGGCCTTTCCAGTGATAGATTGGCTAGAGCGGCTTGAGGCTGTATCTGGGGAGAGATAGGCTAAGGCCAACTGGTCCTTGGGAGAAGGGTCGGTATAGAAAACCAAAAGAGTTTTCATTGGTCGCCTCTTTTCATGCGTCGTTGGGAAAAGATTTTGTAATCATAACTATTTCAATTTAATATTAATTAAAATATGTTTGTTTCTTCATCTCTGATTCATGTTCTCTGATTTCATTGGTTTAACCTAAACGTATTTTCTTTGTCACTAACGCTGAGAAGTAACACTACCGCTGGCGGTAGCAACAGAGAATTATTTTCTTTAATAATCATAATAAGTATAAAACCCTTATTCACCCCCCCCCCCCTCTAAGGGCGCCTAGAGATCCAACAAGTGGTATTAGAGCCAAGTTATTCCAAATCTTCTTAACAACCAGGAATAATGGCGTCTCTTGATCATGATATCGCTTTTACTAGTGGGGAAAATCTTAATATAAATGAAAAAGTATTATCACCACCTTTATTTATGGGCAAAAATTATAAAGGGTGGAAAATATTAATGAAAATTTTTCTTAAGGCCTTAGATGAAAAAGTTTGAAATATTACTATTAAAAGGCCACCTAGCGCACTAACTAGAAACGAAATTGTTTTAAATGCAAAATCTATGAATAGTTTATTTTGTGAGTTAGATCAAAATATTTTCAAACTTATTTATGAGTTACCTACCGCACATGAAATTTGGGTT